>OX336396.1:18380134-19580134 GCA_946902985.2 Meconema thalassinum
CCACAGCTCATTGAGGGTCTTTGTCTACAAAAGCGCGGGTGATGCGTGGTCAGAGTGACAGCGACAAGTCCCCTGTACTGTTGATCTTCACCAGGGGTGCACAACCATTTTATAAGTGGCGGGCTGCACGTTATCTTGCCAAACCGTACCGTTAAAGCTATTTTTTTTCTTTTTATACATCGAGTTGAGCCTCTATGGACTCCGTTGTAACAACCAACTTCACTTTAGTGTCTAGGTCTTGTTCTTGTCCCGGCTTTGACTTCCTGCCAGTATCTTCTGACCCCAGCGACGAGTGCCTGTTTATGTTCTTCGGACAACGGTCCTCTGCGTCTTTCGGAAGTTGATACCATTTTAAAACCTTGGTAGTTGTTCACCGATCTTCTAAATGTATTCCTGTCACGAATTTCTCGGTCTAGAATACCAATATGCCTGAGATCTTCTTCGCATTTCTCGAACCATCTCGGCCTTGTTGCCTTAGACTTGATGAAACTCCATATTCTTTTCGTTAATCGATCATCAGTCATTTTCAAACGGTGACCGAAAAATAGTAGCCATCTCTTCTTAATTGATGCTGTGATAGGGTCTATGTTGTTGTACAAGTCCTCGTTTGATCTCAATCGCCACTGTCCATCAACCCATTTATTACCTAGGATTCTTCTTAATATCACGAGCTCTCTCTTTACCAGTTGGTTTACTTGACCTTTACTATTCATGGTCAAAATTTCGGACGCATATAATCACTCAGGTTTTTACAACTAATTTTACTATTATCTGAATAACCTATTTTAACAGCAGACAAAGAATTGTGTTTCAATACCAGTTTTTGTGACCTCTAAATGGCTTAAATCCGTCTTTGAAGTGTTTTTTTTTTGGGGGGGAAGGGAGGGGGGGAGGGGGGGGGGGAGGGGGGGGTAAATTGCGTTATTGAGTTATCAAATTACTGATTTACAATCAACTTACTCCTAATTCAAAAAGGTTTAGGGGTATATAAAATAAAATAACACTATCACAAGGTTGTAAAATTATACTTTTACAAAAACAGAATTCTTAACATCAGAGTAGATAACAAGAAGTTCCGTGAAGAACTCTACAGCCTACTTTTCATGCCAATGATTATTCTACAGTATATGAACCTATCTAGAATAATGACAGTAGTTCAAAATATACCTGGTATAATGTAGCCCAATAGACCACTACAGTTGGCAGCCCTGGTGACTGAATATATTCTTAGTTCCACCTCTTAAGGTACAGAATACAAAATTTGGTTGAAGTCCAATGGACGTTACATGCAGTTAGACACTGGATCTATCAGCACGCGTAAAAGCATGTTGCCAACAATACCATGCGTGTGCTGGTCAGAAATATTATATCTTGTTGTGCCAATTTTGGATGAAATCCATTTGTTAGTAAAGAAATTACATGTATTTTAAAATTGGACATATCATCAGGCATAGAATCATGTTGGCAGCACTGCCTTGTATTAATTACTCCAAATTAATCTAGAATGTCAGGTGCTATACGTGTGCAAAGTATAGAGCTGTTGGCTTGCATACTTTCTGTTATATTGATATTAGGGTAAAAAATATAGACAGCATTTATTAACAGTTGGCAGCCCTGATTGCTCTTAACAATACTTATAGTCATATCTGTTATAGTACACATAGCACATACGAAATTTGGTTGAAATCCAATTGATAGTATAGAAGTTACATGTATTTAAAAATTGGTACTATCAGCAGGCTTATAATCATGTTGGTAGAACTGACGTATATTAGTTACTCCAAATTAATCTAAAACGTCAGAATATACGTGTGCATAGTTTAAAGCTGTTGGCTTGCATACTTTCTGATATATTGGTATTTGGATTTAAAAAAATAGAGAGCAATTATTAACAGTTGGCAGCTCTGGTGGCTCTTAAGAATACGCTCAGTCATACCTGTTTATGTACAAATATTACATACAAAATTTGGTTGAAATCCAATTGATAGTGTAGAAGTTATATGCATTTAAACATTGGACCTATCAGAAGGCTTGAAATTATTTTGGCAACACTGTCATGATTGGCCTCCTGGAAATTAAACTGAAATAGTATTATCTACATGTGTGCCAATTTTGGAATAGCTCCCATGCATACCTTGCAAGATATCCAACATGGAGCTCAAATTTCTAGTGCGTTTTTTCAGCAGTTGGTAGCACTGACATCATTTTCAAATGTGGACGTGAGCTATTCCGGTGCACATCTTTACTCATACTAAATTTGGTTTTGATTGCTGCAGCCGTCTAGGAGTTGATAGGGGGGGACACACACACAGCCATACAGACAGACAGACAGAAGGACAGACAGACAGACAGACAGACACACATTTTCCCGCATCGATCTCATAAGTCTACTTTTTCCTTACGCCAGTTCTAATATCCATGACGAAGCTGGTAATCGCACCTGGGACCTTCTAAATAAGAGGTTCGCCACGCAGACGGCATGCATTAATTGTAGGGTTACTTTGCCAGAGTCTCCTCTGTGAATTCGGGGACACTTTACGAATTCTGAATTCATGGTGTGGCCGTGCGTGTTAATTCGCTTAGCACTGCCGTTACCAACCCTTTTCTTCCGCCCCGTACTCCTTTATACATATTTATCTAAAAAACAGTACCCCCTAAAAATGAACTTTTAAAACTCTTAATATCTTACGGGCAATATGTGTGTAACTTAATAAAAATATAAATAATAACAAGTAGTTCCGTGACGAACTAAAAAGCCTACTTTTCCTAAAATGTAGGATTCATGCCAATCTATATAGACCTATCTAGAATAATGACGAAACCAAGTTGGTAATACTTACATTTCTAAGTAAAGGAGTTTGAAATACACCTGAAATAGTGTAGCCTAATAGAGTAACTTACTACAGTTGGCAGCCCTGGTGACTCTAAATATATTCTTAGTTCCATCTCTTAAGGTATAGAATGCAATGCACACACACTCAATTTGGTTAAAGTCTAATGGATAGTATGGACGTTACATGCTGTGTGATATTGGATTTATCAGTGCGCGTAAAATCATGTTGGGAACAATGCAATGTATGAGATGCTCAGAATTAATCTGAAATATTACGATCTATTAGAGTGCCAATTTTGGATAACATCCATTTGTTAGTATAGAAGTTACGAGTAATTAAAAATTGAAATTATCAGACAGCTTAGAATCATGTTGGCAGCACTGCAATGTATTGGGTTACTCCAAATTAATCTAGAATGCCAGGTACTATATGTGTGCAACGTTTAGAGCCGATGGCTCGCATACTTTCTGATATATTGATATTAGGATTAAACAAATAGAGAGGGCATTTATTAACAGTTGGCAGCCCTGCTGGTTCTTACGAATACGCATAGTCATAATTGTTATGGCACACAAAGCACATATGAAATTTGGCTGAGATCTATTTGTTAGTATCGAAGTTATATGCATTTAGAAACTGGACCTATCGGCAGGCTTAGAATCGTGATGGCAGCACTGATGTATATAATTTACACCAAACTAAGGTAGAATATCAGGTAATACGTGTGCAAAGTTTAGAGCTGTTGGCTTGCATACTATCTGATATATTGGTATTAGAATAAAAAAAATAGGGAGAGCATTTATTAACAGTTGGCAGCCCTGGTGGCTCTTTACAATACGCACAGTCATATCTGTTGTAGTACACATAGCACATACGAAATTTGGTTGAAATCCAATCGATAGTATAGACGTTACATGCATTTAGAAATTGGACCTTTCGGCAGGCTTATAATCATGTTGGCAATACTGTATGGACATCTGTAATGTTATTATCTCTATGTGTGCCAATTTTGGAATACTTCGCATGCATAACTTCTGAGATATCCAACAAGGAGCTGAAATTTCCTGTTGTTTTTGGTGGCCAGAGTTTACTTTGATAGCGTCCATCGAACAATTTCCAGAGCAATGGGGTTGACGTGACAACACTTGTTTGTGAGTGCAAGAGGTTAACACGCTCAGCTGTGCAGGAGAGTTATGACGATTGAGTGTAGAAGGCCAGCGCCTTGGCCTAGGTCGAGGAGGTGTGTTCCATTATTCAGCGTGCTCCGAGAGGCGAGAAGCAGAGAACGGAGAGTAATTTTAACATCCTCAACGTTGGCTTCGGTCGCTTCTATGCCCAAGGTCGCGGGTTCAAACCCGGCTGAAGTCGTCGGATTTTTTAAGAGCGTTAATAATCCCTCAGTATGCCTTCCTTCGGAGGGGAAGTAAAGCCGGCGGTCCCATGTCATAGATTTATGGCATGAAAAAGAACCTTCCACTTACTACACTTGAGAGAGCTAAAATTTGTAGGTTAGTTTGATAACGCTATATTAGTTCCAACGTTTACCACCAGGTGCTGACTGCGATGGCATCTAGTAGCCAAGTTTGCAAGCTAGGTGTCGTGGACGGTAGCATTTGGTAGCAAAAGTAGGAACTGCATGAAATTGATCATCTGCAGTCTTTACTTGAATTAAAAACAGATAACACACACTAATACAGCCATCACAATTAACACCGGTTATCAGACAGATTCTACACACACCCAAAGTACACGGGGCAACATGACCGTGTTGTCGCAGCCCCTAAACTGAGGAAACAACCAACCAACATCCTTACGGCCTGGCTACAAATCATTCAGTTTAGGAGGCGATTTCTCATAAATTCACATTCAAAGAAACCTCTAAATCAATACTTTATTAGCGGCTTCGGTGGCGTAGTCGGTAGCATGCTGAACTGCTATGCCCAAGGTCGCGGGTTCAAACTCGGCTGAAGTCGTCGGATTTTTTAAGAGCGTAAAATATCCCTCAGTATGCCTTCCTTCGGAGGGGAAGCAAAGCCGGCGGTCCCATGTCATAGATTTATGGAAGGCTAAACTTGTGTGAAGCTAAATTGTTAGGTTTTATTTCGTAGGAACGCTCTATCAAAGTTTCAACGTTCACCACTAGGTATCACTGATATCTGGTAGCGAAAGTTGGAACTATTTGAAATTGAACGAAACTTGTAGCTCACCCTAAGGGTGTCCGCTGGAAGGAGCTACAGACTCAGGCGAGCCGAACATGTCCTCGGACACTCCCGGCACTAAAAGCCATACGATAAATAAATTTAAAAAAATACTTTATTACTAAATGGGTGAGGGTGATTAGGGGTATCAATCCCCCTTCCCAAACACAAATTTAAAAGAAAACAAGTAGTTCCGTGAAGAACTATACAGCCTATTTTCATATATCCTACTTATATTAATTGCCTCTATCTACATACAAAATTTCAGTTTGATTGCTGTAATAGATTCGTAGATATTGAGAACCGACTAAATATTTCGGATGGTCGTCATGTTGGATTTTATATATGTAGGTCATAGAGTTATGTACTGTTACATGAAGATTATTGTGTACCTGTAGCATTCAAAATTCAATCGCCTGATTAGGACACAAGAAGAAACAAGGAGATTTTAAAATTTCGCACTGCTGCCATCTTGTGGTTATGGAAACAATTGAAATAAATTAGATGCCAGTGGATTAACATTCGTATAAGGATTTACTGTACCAAGTTTCACTGCACTCGGATGGTTAAATTGCGAGAAACGTCCATGTGAATATCTATACTTCGCGTCGCCACCATGTTGGATTTGTGATCAGCAGGTTATTTAAAGTCCTATAGGTGAACTTAAGTTCATAGCACCTATGAATATAAAAAAAGTTCAGTTTGATTGCTATAATAGATCAGTAGATATTCAGAGCCGTCTAAATATTTCGGATGGTGGCCATGATGGATTCTTAAATGTAAAGGCCATAGAGTCATGTACCATTAGAGGAAAATTATTGCGTAGGTTCATTATTCAAACATTCAGTTCGATCGCATGATTACGACACAAGAAATAAAAACATTCAAAACCAAAAAGCAGAAAACAAACACAGAACCAAAAGAAAACAAATCAGAAAGCAAAAATCAAAATTCAAAAACAATATAAAAAGTAGAAATTCACAAAACCAAAAACACAAATCAAAAAGCAAAATTTTTTAACAAGAGGAAGAGCAGAAAAAAATCACAAAGCAAATACAAACGCAAAAGCAGAAAAAAGCAAAATTCAAAAACAAAAGCAAACGCAGAAAAACACAAAAACAAAAATAAAACACACAAATCAAAAACCAAAAAACAAAACAAAAAAGTAGAAAAATACAAAATCAAAACAAAAACGAAAAAAATGATGAGCAGAGAAATACAACAACCAAAAACACAAAGCAAAAAAGCAAAATTTCATAATAAATGCAAAGGTGGAAAAACACAAACACAAAGATCAATAATCGAAATTCAAAAAGTAAAAAAAATAAAGAATAGAAAAGCACAAAATCAAAAACCAAAAATACAAATCAAATATCAATTTTTTTTAAACAAAAGGAAGAGCAGATAAACACAACAACCAAAAACACAAAGCAAAAAACAATATTAAAATGCAGAAAACAAACACAAAACAAGAGACACAGCAAAAGCAGAATTTCAAACCAACGCGAAAGCAGAAAATAAGCACGAAAAGAGAAGCACAAAACAAAAATAGTAGGAAACAACTATCACAAAACCAAAACACAATCTTGACCGTCCATCTTGGATCCCCCCTCTCCTAACACTCGAGGAATTCTCTCTGAGCGATTCTCCCACAATAACACCCCAAGTGAGTTGCCCTACCATTGGGAAGATGACCTTCAAAACAACATTTGCCTGTATTAATGAAACCCCCTGTATAAAAGCGTATTAAGAAAATGGATCTGAAGATGGTTGTTTGACGAACGACACATGTCATCGCCCTAATCATTTAAGTTGGCCTAATAGAGTAAACGAATTGTATCACTGAGCGCAGCTCCAGCAAGGAAGACTACCAGATAAGTAATATTACAGTTTAACCATAGTTGATTTTTACAACCATATAATCACTATAAATTACAAACTCCGGATTTCTATCACCATTTAGCATTTCACCTAACATCAGACACCGACAGTTGCAGTACCAATACTGCAACTAAATAATTGTACATATTGTAAATATTTTCACCTGTATTTTCAAACATAGATTTTATAGCCTAAGTGTAATGGATCTGATGATGATCGCTTGACGATCGAAACTGGTCATCCTAGTGTATTTATTAATCTCATGTAATTTATTTCAGGATTAGGGCATAACCCAGCTCTTTTGGGTGCATTCGTGTTGACGGACTGAAAAGCACTAATCTCTTGCAAATTGTATCATGTGTTCGTCAATCAGATCTACACCCACCTTACGGCTGCCTGTCCTAAGTAACATACCACCCCCTAATCTGCGAAGGAAAGCAGCTTTGATCAGAGAGTACAACAAGATTTTAGTGAACCCTGGACCGCTGGTACACTCTGACCTCAGGATCAACAGACTGCGTTCGAGACATCCACGTCTTGCACTTGTCATCGACCTCATCGGATTCAACACCACCGATTTGTGGAGGAGATAATGAACCCAAAATGGTCCAGCTACATTCCAGGCAATGCCAAGCATCAGTGAGACAGTTCCTGGGTTTGATCAATGCTCAATCGCCTTAGGACGGGACATGGAAGATGCGGGGTTCAAATGGCAAATGTTGTCCTCATCAGTATGCGACTGTGGTGCGCCGCGACACACTGTTGAGCACATCAGGGAGGTCTGCAGTAGCAGAGCTTACGGAGGGCGATTTGTAGACTTCTTGTTGGCAACCCCAAAATGTATTGAGTATATATAAGGTGCGTTCAAAAAGTAACGAGCCGGAGGCTGTAATGAGCAAACCGGTGACGACATCGGCTAATCGTTGCGTGTGTAACGAGTTGTGGTTCCGACCAGAGCGTGGAAGGTCACAGCCCGTCGCTAGAGGGCACGCGTGCACGTCACGTGACGATACAAAGAGAGCAGCAGCATGCATCAATTGCCCAACCAAGACGAAGACAGTAGGCCATTTGACTTGCTTCCTGGTGTGGTTGAAGACTGTGGGGCACCCATTGGGCACACACTTTCCGCAAGTGCAGTCGTTCCTTCATGACGGTGTGCACACTTCCGACGCTCAATCCGACCACGGCGGCTATGGCGTTCACTGACACTCGGCGGTCCTGGGTAATGAGTGCATCAACCAGCTGGACGTTGTCATTGGTAATGCAGGGGGGTGTCCCAGACCGGGCATCATCGGCTAACGACACCCGTCCTTCCCTGAAGCGCTTGTGCCACGCCTTGACCCTTGCAAGGGACATGCAGTGTTCGCCGTACACTTGTGACATTCGGCGATTAATGTCCGTTCCCCCTACTCCTTTCGCTGTCAGAAACCGAACAACACATCTTTGCTCTTCGTTTGACGCCTCCATGTCACTGTTTGCAATGCCAGTGGCAGCATTAGACGATTGATGCATGCTGCTGCTCGCTTTGTATCGTCACGTGACGTGCACGCGTGCTCTCTAGCGACGGGCTGTGACCCTCCACGCTCTGGCCGGAACCACACCTCGTTACACGCACCACGATTAGCCGATATCGTCATCGGTTTGCGCATTACAGCCTCCGGCTCGTTACTTTTTGAACGCACCTTATACAAGGTCTAGATGTTTGTAGTTTAGTTCATTGATAATTATTGTGCATTTATAATAATGCATGTATTTGTGTGGCATACGCTAAATAAATCATGTGTTCATATGGAATATATTAACATTTAGCTGACCGAGTGAGGAACATCTCCCCAGAATCTAACAAGGCACTGCACTCTTCAATTTGATTCCACAAATAGGACGGGGGAGCGACCAATGCCCGCTCGTTGCCATGACAACGCCACTGACCACTCGTCCTTATTCGGCTGTGCCGGCCAATTCAGCACGACCAGGCTTGACCGTCACTGGACATTTCTTCCTGGACATCTTAGAGGACGTAATGCCGCCAATCCCATTATCAACGTCATCAGACTATACTGTATACAAGGTGGTACCTGAATATCTCGCCGGATCAAAACAAGTTATGAATGGAAGTTGTTCATCTTTGAGTTTTGTCGATTACATATCTTGTATTAGAGCTAGTATGTCTTAAGGAGCCAAAATGCTATGTATGACAGACATTTAGAAACCGACTTCTAAATGTTCAACATTTTATACAACTATGTCTGTCCACTTTCCAAAACCTGCCCTTGAATTAAGCTCATCCCTTCACGCTCATAGGATATTTTTTTTTATATTGCATCTTTATTTAGTCAATTATTCATTTGTTCATTTAAGTATTTTTAGCCTACTTTTCACATTTTGCAAAAATGAGGAAAAAGTAGTCTTATGAGATCGATACGGGAAAATGTGTGTGTGTGTGTCTGTCTGTCTGTCCTTCTGTCTGTCTGTCTGTCTGTCTGTCTGTCTGGCTGTGTGTGTGTCCCCCTATCAACTCCTAAACGGCTGGAGCAATCGAAATAAAATTTGGTAGGAGTAAAGATCTTTACTGAATATCTCACGGCCATATTTGAAAATGATGTCAGTGCTACCAACTGCTGAAAAATCGCAGTTGAAATTTGAGCTCCATGTTGGATATCTTGGAAGGTATGAATGGGAGCTATTTCAAAATCGGCACACATATAGATAATAATATTGCAGTTTAATTTCCAGAAGGCCATATATGACAGTGTTGCCAAAATGATTATAAGCCTACTGATATGTCCAATATTTAAATGCATATAACTTCTACTCTATCAATTGGAATTCAACCAAATTTCGTATGTTGTATGTGTACATAACCAGATATGACTGAACGTATTATTATGAACCACCAGTGCTGCCAACTGTTAAAAAATGCTCTTAATTTCTATTATCCAAATACCAATATATATGAGAAAGTATGCAAGCCGACAGCTTTAAACTATGCACACGTATAGTACATGACATTCTATATTAATTTGGAGTAACTTATATACGTCAGTGCTACCAACATGATTCTAAGCCTGCTGAGAGGTCCAACTTTAAATACATGTAACTTCCATACTATCATTTGGATTTCAACAAAATTTCGTATGTGCTATATGTACCATAACAGCTATGACTATACGTATTCATAAGAGCAACCAGGGCTGCCAACTGTTAATAAATGCTGTCTCTATTTTTGTTACCCTAATATCAATATATCAGAAAGAATGCAAGCCAATAGCTCTAAACTTTGCACACGTATAGTACCTGGCATTCTAGATTACTTTGGAGTAACTAATATACGTCAGTGCTGCCAACATGATTCTAAGCCTGCTGATAGGTCCAATTTTAAAATGCATGTAACTTCTATACTAACTAATGGATTTTATTCAAAATTGGCACAACAATATATCATATTATTTCAGATTATTTCTGACCAATACATGCATGACACTGTTGCCAACATGATTTTACGCGCGCTGTTAGATCCATTGTTTAACTGCATGTAACGTCCATGCTATTCATTGGACTCCAACCAAACTTTGTGTTCTGTAACTTAAGAGATGGAACTAAGAATATATTCAGTCACCAGGGCTGCCAACTGTAGTGTTCTATTAGGCTACATTATGCCAGGTATACAGTATTTCGAACTAATTAGAAATTTCGATATTACCAACTTAATTTCGTCATTATCCTAGATAGATCCATATCGATTAATCATTGGCATGAATCTTAAATTTTAAGAAAAGTAGGCTCTTTAGTTCGTCACGGAACTTCTTGTTTACTTATTTAAGTACCTGAGTATCTATCGATATAAGTACACATATCAGTATTCATTTATTTATTTATTTACGACGTGTACACAAATGTAATTCATCATAATTCCTAATTTCTGAACCACTTTCATTGGCCACAACACACGATTTGTTCCCTAGGATGACCTCTTGAATGGAGCGAACTGTCGATGCGGAGGAAGAAATATGATTCATTTTAAATTAAAACTGCCCACAGTAATAAATCGCTCCAAGGTGATTCATCAGCATGTCTCTAACTCTTGGCGTGCCCCATTCCTCCGTCCACAAGCCATTCGCAATCCCATTTGTTTGATCTGACTATCTCCACCTGCAGTGCGATTTCAGACAAGAGCGCAAGGTCAACTTGCTGTGCTTGACTTCTTCTCTCTTTCTCTATTTCCCCTCCAATACTTACTCTGCCTGCCTGTGAAGTGACTCTGAGTTACAACGTCAACTCATCCGGCAAAGTTCTTGAAATACCTGACCCGTAGTCAGCTTCAGTGTGTTCAAATTCGCGTCATGTCTGGTGGAGAACAGTTCCGGTACTAAGTGGTGCCGACTATAGCAACAAGTTGCTTCATCTAGAGTGATGTTTACGTATATTTTTTAGCCTTTTTTCATTATAAAATATAGGGTTATGAGATCATCTTTTGTCCGTGTGGGTGTACACCCGTGTGTGTGTGTGTGTGTGTGTGTGTGTGTCCCTAATAACTTCTAAACCGTTGGAGCGATTTCAATGAAACTTGGTGAGGTCATAGTACCTTCTTGGCCGACCTCGACAGTGCCCTTCAAATTTTATTATGTCTCACCAATCCAACATGGCGGCTGTGCGAAGTATTTCACCGGCATCCTATATCTCCGAAACTATTACTGATATCACCCTGAAATTTTGTACGGTGATAAAGGGCACTACTAGAAGTTCAGCTATGGGACTTTCAAAAACCTGTAAAATTCAAAACGATCATGGCAGCCAAGTGAATGTGAAACATTTTAATAGACTTTTCTCACGATTTAACCATCTGAGCGTAGTTAAATACGGTACAGTAAGTGTTTATACACAATGTAATACACTGGCATCTAATTTAAAGTAGTTTAATTGTTCACATAATCTCAAGATGTGCGCAATTATAATTAAGTTCTTATTTCTAGTGTATTAATCATGCGATCAAAATGAATGGTTCAATGATGAACCTACGCAAAAATCGTCATCAAATAGTAAATAACTCTATGGCCTACATGTATAAAAATCCAACATATCCATATTTAGACAGTTCTAAATACCTATGAATATATTACAGCAATCAAACTGAAATTTTGTATTTTGATTACCATAATTAACATAAGTGGGATGTATGAAAATAGGCTGTATATTTCTTCACAGAACTACGTGTCGCCTTAGTGATGATGATGAAACTTTACCACTTGCCCCCCATCACTACAAGCATACTAATTCCCTTGCTGTTAGCTTGAATCAGAGTTGTATTCACTGTTATGGCGCAGCCTGTGTCCCGGCAAGTGATCCCATTGTGCTCTTTGTCAACAATCTCATTGGCTGAGTGCAGCAATCTCCAGGAGGAGGCGATTCCCTGCTTTGTGTAGTCTATAGCCACGAGAAGGTTCCAACACACTGCCGTTGTCAATTCAGTCCACTTCCTGATGTAGTTGGTTGGTTCCTCAGTTTAGGGGCTGCGACAACACGGTCATGTAGCCCCGTGTACTTTGGGTGTGTGTAGACTCTGTCTGATATTGTTGTTGTTTGAGTCTTCAGTCCTTCAACTGGTTTGATGCAACTCCCAATGCTTTCCTGTCCTGAGCTAATCGTTTCATCTCTACATAGCTACCACACACTACATCCGAGGCAATCTGTTTAACATATTTTAACCTTGGTCTACCCTTACAGTTCTTGTCCTCAACCCTTCCTTCCTTAACTAAGTTTGCTATTCCTGGGTGTCTTAGTATGTGTCCTACCAACCTATCTCTTCTCTTCATTAGCAACTGCCAGAAACATCTCTCCTCTCCCACTCGTCTTAATACCTCTTCGTTTGTAACCCTATCTGCCCATCTGATCTTCATCATTCTCCTGTAACACCACATTTCAAACGGTTCAATTCTCTTTTTTTCTGCTGCACCAATAGTCAAGTTTCACTTCCATAGAGCGCCACGCTCCAGACAAAGGCTTTCAAAAATTATTTCCTAATCTATATTCGAGGTCAACAGATTCCTTTTCTGATGAAATGCTTTCCTTGCCTGTGCTAACCTACTTTTTCTGTCTGATAACCGGTGTTAATTGTGATGGCTGTATTAGTGTGTGGTATCTGTTTTCAATTCAAGTAAGGACTGCAGACATTCAATTTTCAAATAGTTCCTACTTTTGCCACCAAAAGTCACCGTCGACGACAACTAGTTGTGAACTTTGTTACTAGATGCCACCGCAGTCGGCTCCTGTTGACGAACTTTGGAACCTAAGAGCGTTAGTCAAATCTAACCTATAATTTAGTTTCACACAATTGTAATTAGTGGAGGGATCTTTATCATGCCACAAATCTATGACATGGGCCCACCGGCTTTACTTCCCCTCCGAAGGAAGACATACTGAGGGATTATAACGCTCTTAAAAATTTGACGACTTCGGCCGGATTCGAACCCGAGACCTTGGGTATAAAAGCTGAGCATGCTACCAACTACGCCACCGAAGCCGCCCTTCCTAATGTAGTGGGTAGCATTCTTGGCTGTCACCGCGGAAGCCCGGGTTCAATTCTCGGCTCTGCCAAGACATTTAATTGTGGTCTGAGGGCTGCAACGGGGTTCACTCAGCCATCCGTGGTTTCTCATTTCTACTCCAGGCAAATGCCTTGTTGGTTCATAACGTAAGGTCACGGCTGCTTCCTGCCTAAATTCTACCTCGATTAAAATACAAACACGAGTACAGACATCACAGTAACACAGGTTATCAGACAAATTCTACACACACCTAACTACACTGGGATACATGACCACGATATCGCAAACCCCCTAAAATAATCAACAACAACAAGAACACTTAATAAGGTCAGCTTGTCCATGGTTTACTTATTTTAGTAGCCCAGAGACTCACAACTTGTGGGACGTTGGTTGGTGACCACGGGACGGCAGCTGAGTATTAGGGTATCTGAGGCCTAGTCTTTCACTTTCCCGCCTTAATTGACACTTGTCTCATCTTTCCTGATTCTCACTTTTGTCGAGGGTTCAGATCTTTCTTTCCAAGATATCTAAAGGAGGCAGCATTGGTGTAGTGCTACCCCCTCAAGGGCTCACGGCTGGAGACCCAGAGGGATTCCTGAGCTGGGTCCGTGTTAGGTAGATTTCATTAGAAAGCTAACTATTGCAATGTGTCCCATGTTTCGACTTCCGGAAAATTTCGACATATCTTCGCGTTTCACATCCCCCAGACCCCAAAACCACCGTCAGTTCAAAAGTTTATAGATAATTTATGTATGTATATATATATGTATATCAGTTTTTTGTGGACACGATAACTGCCGTAATTTTGCACCAATCACTTTGAATTTTTTACCGAATATGTATACCTATAAAATCTCGGCCGTGTTCGTTACTGGGCTAAATCGGTCGAAGGGGGTGAAAATGGGGATCTTTTTTCGAAAAAATGAAATATTGCTATAACTCTCTTAATATGTGAAATATCGAATCCGTTCAACGTTCATACTATGTGTCGGATTAAGCCCAAAAATTTATGTTTGAAGAGTTTTTTTTATAGCACCAACTATTGACCAAAGGGGTGGGAAAAAGTGGGTTTTTCGGGAAACATTAATCATATCTCTCTTAATAGGCACAATATCAAAACCGTACAAAATGGACAATATTTCCCTAATAATTACCTAAAACTTTTGTCTGAAAGAATTTTTGATATGACCCACCATTACGCCAAGGTATGAGAAAAATGATTTCGGAATTATAAGAAAATGCCAAGAGCTATCAGAGGTTGCCATGGCAACACTACTAAATTGATGAGGGATGACCCATCAGACGTTGCCATGACAACGCACTTGCACGAGATCAGATTCAGTATTTCCATCTGACTAAGCCGGCCCCGTGGTGTTGGGGTAGCGTGCCTGCCTCTCACCCGGAGGCCCCGGGTTCGATCCCCGGCTCCGTCAGGGATTTTAAAACTGACGTGAGGGTTGGAAGGGGGTGCACTCAGCCTCGTGAGGACAATTGAGTAGCTGTTTGACAGTGAGACAGCACCCCGATCATGAATACCAAGATTAGCGGCCGAGGGGACCGGACGCGCTGATCACGCGTCACCTCAATATCTGCAGGCCAAATGGCTGGGCAGCGGTCGCTTGGTCAGCCTTAGCCCGTCATGGGCTGGATGGTGCCAGGGCTTCACTTTGACATCTGACTAAGTGGGAAGCGGCTTCGGTGACGTAACTGGTAGCATGCAGAATGTCTATGCCCAAGGTCCCGGTTTCAAAGCCGGCCGAAGTCGTCGGATTTTCTAAGAGCGCTAAAATCCCTCAGTATGCTTTCCTTTGGAGGGGAAGTTCCAACGTTCGTTACAAGTTGCTGGTTGGGGTGGCATCTAGTAGCCAAGTTCACAGCTAGGTGTCATTGACGGTAGAACCTGGTAGCAACATTAGGAACTACTGCTTGAAATTGACCGTCTGCAGTCCTTACCTGAATTACAGACTAATGCAGCCATTACAATTCACACCGTTTATCAGACAGATTCTACACTCACCCAAAGTACACGGGGTTAGATGACCGCGTTGTCGCAGCCCCTAAACTGAGGAACCAACCAGAGGTAGATTTCATTAGAAAGCTAACTATTGCAATGGGTACCATGTTTCGACTTCCGGAAAATTTCGACATATCTTCGCGTTTCACATACCCCAGACCCCAAAACCACCGTCAGTTCAAAAGTTTATATATAATTTATGTATGTATATATCAGTTTCTTGTGGACTCGATAACTGCCGTAATTTTGCACCAATCACTTTGAATTTTTTACCGAATATGTATACCTATAAAATCTCGGTCTAGTTCGTTACTGGGCTAAATCGGTCGAAGGGGGTGAAAATGGGGGGCTTTTTTTCGAAAATGTGAAATATTGCTATAACTTTCTTAATATGTGAAATATCGAATCCGTTCAACGTTCATACTATGTGTCGGATAAAGCCCAAACATTTATGTTTGAAGAGTTTATTTATAGCACCAACCATTGACCAAAGGGGTGGGAAAAAGTGGGTTTTTCGGGAAACATTAATCATATCTCTCTTAATAGCCACAATATCAAAACCGTACAAAATGGACAATATTCCCCTAATAATTGCCTAAAATTTTGTCTGAAAGAATTTTTGATATGACCCACCATTATGCCAAGGGATGAGAAAAATGATTTCGGAATTATAAGAAAATGCCAAGAGCTATCAGTGGTTGCCATGGCAACACTACTAAATTGATGAGGGATGAGCCATCAGACGTTGCCAAGATAACGCACTTGCACGAGATCATATTCAGAATTCCATCGGACTAAGTGTGAAGCGGCTTCGGTGACGTAGCTGATAGCAAGCATGCTGAATGTCTATGCCCAAGGTCGCGAGTTCAAAACCGGCCGAAGTCGTCGGATTTTCTAAGAGCGCTAAAAATCCCTCAGTATGCTTTCCTTTGGAGGGGATGTTCCAACGTTCGTTGTGAGTTGCTGGTTGCGGTGGCATCTAGTAGCCAAGTTCACAGGTAGGTGTCGTTGACGGTAGTACCTGGTAGCAACATTAGGAACTACTGCTTGAAATTGACCGTCTGCAGTCCTTACCTGAATTACAGACTAATACAGCCATCCCTAAGTACACGGGGTTACATGACCGCGTTGTCGCAGCCCCTAAACTGAGGAACCAACCAAAATCTCTGCGGGAGATATAATTTTGCGTGAAGAAGTAACAGACCGTTACATAGTTGCACATCAGTGTCGAAACCTAGCATAAGGACAGTGTGACCAGAAGTATACAAATGGACCCCAAATGACAAGAAGGTTACCGTTCCCATAAGACAATAAAATGTTTAAAATAAGCATAAAATGACGAAAAACAAAGTTAATTAAGCTCCAATTATAAAATACCTTCTCGCAATAAATGAGGTCTGATCCTTCTACGAAAACCTGCATATTCTGCCTATTTTCGCCTATCCCCAAGTTTGTCCGGTGAAATCTACCTCCGCCTTCCGGCGTGCCGAGAGGACTTTTTTTTACTGTTGAAATCATTTCTTAGCAGACAAAGCAAAGCATTAGGGGCCGATAACCTAGATGTTTGGCCCCCTAAAAACTTTTTTTATTGTTTTCGAATTTGGCCAACTATGGACCGCAATGAAAATACTTTTTCGCTTCTTTTCTTTCTCTCCTCATCGGAAAAATATCCGTTTGGGCCTCCTCATTGTTAGTTTCTCCTGAAATGCTTTTATACTATTTACTCTCCTTCTAAACTCTCTTCTGTTGTGGACCATCTGTAGTGTGATTACAATTGCTGCCGCATCCCTTTTCACCTCATCTACCCATTTAGATGTGGCCCTTGATGTAGTTGAAGATCCTTTTGGCCAGTCTGCATTCATCCATTCTTAGTAGGTGTCCGTAGTAGGCCTACTTCAACCTCCGCTTCCTCATTGTGTCCGTAATCTTTTCAATGTATTTGAAGAGTTCTTCGTTTTTCCTCATCCTACAAGTCCCATCAGCAGTTTTCTGTGGTCCGAGTATTTTCCGCAGAATCCTCCTTTCTTTCTTTTCTAGTCCTTGAAGCTCCCCTTTTTATTTAAAATAAGACACTCTCAAGCGTACAATCCTTCAGGCTGTACTACCGATCTATAGTGCCTATTATCATCATAATTATTTTAGCATAGACCTACCTCCGTTTACCAAAAACTTATCTTTAATGGAAAAATATAAAGTCCCATTTTGATTCCGTTGATGGCTGGTTTCACCACAGGAGCGCAAATTTTCGGAACAATCCAACACACACCCAACTACACGGGGG
Source organism: Meconema thalassinum (assembly GCA_946902985.2). NCBI lineage: Eukaryota > Metazoa > Arthropoda > Insecta > Orthoptera > Tettigoniidae > Meconema > Meconema thalassinum. The sequence goes on from OX336396.1 coordinate 18,397,885, forward strand.
GTGATGACCAATTTGTCACGAGCCGAGGAAATAATTCACCAAAAACAACAACACGAACAGTTAACCTCTCTGTATGTTTTGAGTGATGTGTGATAACCACACTTATGATGTGTTTACTTAGTAAAACAAACAGGTAGCCAACACTTCAGAGGGGAAGTCAAACACACGTGATGTTGCTTCAAACAACACTCGGTACTCTCTAATTGGCGTTCATTCACTTTGAGCCCACGTGTGTGACCCCCTATATACTTCCAAACTGCTTTTCTTTTCATAACAATTACATGTGACATACTGTATATAAATACAAGCAACCCGCCCTGGCTTCGCTCGGGAACAGTTATGAATGCATTACGTGATAAGTGCTTTTTTATCGATGTCAATGAACTACGACCAATACCCGTTTTACGTCTCGGCGTGATGGGTTAAAATCACTGACTGGACTATTTATTATATTATCATGGAGATGCAAGTGCATCGATATCTTGTCAGACGTAATTTAAGAATGGCGAGGTGCATGAAACACAAATTCCTCTTCCGTGCAATCTTAACTTAACTCTGTACTTTGTGGAACAAAATGTTCACAGGCGAAATGAAGAAAATCCGAGTTGCACTTCCAGGGAAACTCCAAACAGAACCACTCTTCTCTGAAGTCTTAACTCAACATGACTCGACAGTTTGCTGCTGACTGTATCTGGGGTAATAGGCTCGCCCGCAAGCTAGGCTGTAACTAGGGTGGTAGGCTCGCCCCTATAGGGCATCCAATGTTTAGAATGAAGCATTGGTCTTATGGCGCGTTACGACAGGGTTGCCACTCCATGGGAGGAGGCAGTACAAAGCGCTTCGCGTACACTTTCCGCACATTCAGCGATTGTGCAGTGACGAAGACTTGAAGTACTGTATAATAATACTAATAGTAGGCTAACATAACACATACAACGAAATTAAATTAAGTTAACTATAACGCCATTATAAAGTCATTATATTTAACATTCCTGCTATTCTTGCGAACTGTATTACTTAGCCACTTTTTGCGTGGCGATAGTACTGGACCCTGCCCACACTCACTACGTATTTTAAAAACGGTAGTATTTGATATTCCTGTGCCCAGAGCAGTTTCATTGACTAAATTATTTATACTTTCGTTAGGTTTAAGATTCTTAAAATAACTGAACACATTAATTACGACCTGTTTTTCCTCCTTCTGAGCACTTGACCACGTTTTCTTTTCACAAAACTATCCATTGTTGTACGTGAAATACGTAAAATACAACACGTTAAATCTAACAGAACTGCTGCACACACACTCAAGATAGAGACTGCTGAACAACTGAAATACAAGCTCGAAGGGCACAGTAATAAAGCTGTGAGTAGCAGGCTGCACCCCGCTGTCCTTCGAAACTTCATCCATATAATCCGTGGTCAATGAACAGCCCTCCCTGTGTAAACAATTAAACCTACACTCGGGGTATGCAGGTAGAAAACTTCTTCCAACATTCCTCTACAACTCTCAAACTGACATGACATGGTTATCTTTAAAAATAGAAAAGTTGGCAGCATGCGAACTTTTTCAATGCTGCTATGCGGTTACGAGAGAATATTCAGAAGTTTTACCTACATGAAAATTGTAATATTGCCAGCATAAAATATTTCAATAATCCATCATCAAGACGGCACATTTAGCTACACGTGTGTGAAAATTAGGCATCACAAAGTCAATGCAACATGATATAAGATTGATTTTAATAAAAAGGGGACACAGTTGATCGTTTTTTTTAAATATGGATATCTAATTTTTCTAGCATTTCTATCAAGTTTACGTGGTTCTAATATAGGACAAAAAAGATCGGCAAAACATAGTTCTACCCGAATATGATGTTTTAACGACAAAGAAAAATTTTCGATTGATATGGCAAGAGTGGATTGCTAGAAAATGACAGCGTCATACATGTCTCGCGTGCAACAGAAAGAGAGAAGAATATCCCTATCTAACCAGTAGCTTGCCACGGTGGGTGAGTGGTTATAGTGTCGGACTACCAACCCCAAGATTGCAGGTTCGCTCCTGGCCATGGTAAGTGATTTTTGAAAGGCGACAAAAATCACGACACTCATGTCATACGTTGTTGGCATGTTAAAGAACCCATTTGAATTCAGTAGGCCGTATTCAATGGCAAAATTAATCTCGGAATTTTCCGCCAACACAAAGTTCCTCCATTCTCTACTTGAAAGCGCTGTAGTGTCAAGGAGTTTAGATATCTAACCTCCTTGACTTTCACAGCGTTCAAAGGAACGACGAAATTCGACATGCAAGCTACCCTCTGGGTGTCAATTAACAAAGCTTGCACCAGGCAACCGAGGCCATACGATATTATTATTATTATTATCTAACCAGTGCTTCATTCTAAACGTTGGATGCCTTATAGCTAGCTAGGCCGTAACTAGGGTGGTAGGCTCGCCCCTAGCTAGCTCGTAACTGTCAGCTCAGTAATTGAATGGAGATTGTTGGAAGAAATGAAAACGTAAATACACATACAGTGGGCGATGTATTGAAGATAGAGATATGCTCTCGCGGACTTGTTTTTGTAGAACTTTTCATGCTGAACAATTCTTACACTCATAGTATATTGATATTTTCACGGTTTTCAGTGGTTCTCGAGATTACCCGCGACATCCAAGAATCGGGGACTATGTTTTATACTAAGTAGATATACCGTATATACATTTGTTATGGACTACAGGAGAGAGAGAAAAAACCATGGGATGACATGTTTCGCTAGTCAAGAGCGCATCATCAGATCCAAATATATACGCTCAACAAAACTCACAAACGGTCGCTGCCCTCCAAAACAAAAAGCACAGCAAACACGTAGAAAGTGTGCCAACTGTTGCTGATAAATACTAAAGCATTAAGCGCCCCAAAAAGAGCGATTTGTTTTGATGCCTACAAGACTGAGTATTTATCAGGAACAATTGCGACACATTAAAAGTTTTATTCATGCTTTATAGCTCAGCGACCGATTGTGGGTGGCTGGGCTTTGTTTGCTTGTGTTTTTTGCTGAGTTTTTTTTGTTTTGTTTTGTTGTTTATTTTTGTGAATTTTGTGTTTTGTTTTGTCGTGTTTTTGTGTATTTGTGTGTTTCGTGTTTTGTCGTGTTTTTGCGTTTTGTTGTGTTTTTGTGTTTCTTTTTTGTGTTTCGTTGTGATTTTGTGTATTTCTTGTTTTCTATTGTTGTGCTTTTGGTGTTTTGTTTTGTTGCATTTTGTGTTTTGTCGTGTTGTGTTTTGTTCTGTCACGTTCTCTGAAGCCCCATGTCTGCAATTAAACTGCAAGTAGGAAGTCCCACGTTCGAATCCCATGAGTTAAAATAACACAAAGTTTAGATTTTCAAAATATATTGGAAGGCAGTGTATTTTCATTCCCTTGATGAGATGTACTAATCAGGCCAGAGATAATAGGCAACACGCGGATGCTTAGTGAATGGAGGCCACCACGATAGTTCTGATAACGCTCGCCCCACTGCGCTGATGAGCAGATTGTGAACATCTGCGGATGAGCGCTGGACCGGAATATCTGGCGCGCCGTCGACAGTGTTCTGTTTATTTGTTTGCAGGTGGCAGCAAGTTTACACAATTGTGTCTGTTAAAGGAGACGCTTAAATCAAGAGCAATGTTCAGTGCACTATGTGACCGTCCTTATGTTCTGCCTCTACAAACTATGAATTGATGCTTTTCAATCGATCAACACGCGTATTAAACAATTAGATAAGGTGCGATAACTATATAGCACTTTTCCTAAACGTAATACTAGCCTAAATAAAACTGATCATTTTCCAGCTTTGGCACATAGTTAGGGACAAATAATGCTATCGAGATCGAACCTGCAGGCCTACTTCCATGGATTATATCTCATTTTGCCCAAGCAACAATCACAAATCCAAAAATATTAAAGCAAAAACTTTAGATAGAGGAAAAAGGGAAAAATAAAAACAAAACCAGAAACAAAAACACAAAGCAAAAACAAAAATTTGTACAAAAAATAAAAAAAAAATGCAAGAACAAAAACACAAAAAAATCAAAGGCAAAAACACAAAGCAAAGAAAAAAACAAATGCAAAAATAAAATCACAAATTAAAAAAAAATGCAGAAACAAAATCAAAGACAAAGACAGAAAAAACAAAGCAAGAAAAAACAAATTCAAAAACAAAAACACGAAGCAAAAACAAAAATTGCACAAAATTCACGGACAATAATACCAAGCAAAAACACATAACAAACAAAATCAAAGACAAAAACCCAAAGCAAGAAAAAACAAATGCACAAACCAAACCAAATACAAAAACAAAACCAAAAGCAAAAAAAAACACAAAGCAAACACAAAAACAAAACACAACAAAAAAAAAAACAGACCGAAACCTAAAGTAAAACAAAAGTAAACATTTGATAAAACTAGCTGTGTTCTATAAAGAGCATACATAGCTTAAGGATCCCGCACATTTAGTGAAGTTATCCGGTGGAATCTACCTCCGCCCTCCGCCGTGCCGAGGGGGATGTATCACTATGATGTACCGAGAGATCTCATTTTAAACGTGATATTCTTTTTACATATATAGTCCGCGCCTCCTGTTACGTCATCAAGGGAGATTCCCCAAGGACATGTGACGTCACAAGGGATTCTCATCAGGGTTGCCAACCTATCGATGTCAAAAATCCCTTAATTCCCCCGGATGTTTTCTAAAATCCCTTACAAGGCTTTGAAGTCACTACATTGCTCAGATCAAAGCTGGCTCGTGACCAAGGAGTTTCTCCAGTGGTATTCCTCAAGGTCGTGTGATATCACGAGGGATTTTCCTGTAGGTAGGTGACCTAGTGAAATTCAGCAAGGTCATAACGATTAATGACACATGAAATAAACAAAACGGTCTGTCATGGACACTCAATGTTGGCTAGAGGAAGGTACTAGTTAGAGATTTAAAAGTTTTGCGTTGAATGGCCCAAGGAATAAACAAAATGGGTTGTCGTGGACACTCAATGGTGGCTAGAGGAAAGTGCTAGCCAGAGATTTAAATGTTTGGCATTAAATGATCCATGGGATTAACTAAATGGGTTGTCATAGAGACTCAATATTGGCGATAGGAAGGTCCTAGCCTGAGATTCAAATGATTGGGATTAAATGGTCAATGGAAAAGACAAAACGGGTTGTCTTAGAGACTCAATGGTGGCTAGAGGAAGATACTAGCCAGAGATTCAAATGTTTGGCATCAAATGGTCAATGGAAAAGAAAAAGCGGGTTGTCATGTACTGTCAATGTTGGCTAGAGGAAGGTACTAGCCAGGGATTTAAGAGTTTGGCGTTAAATGGTCCATGGAATAAACAAAACGGGTTGTCATAGAGACTCAATATTGGCGATAGGAAGGTCCTAGCCTGAGATTCAAATGTTTGGGATTAAATGGTCCATGGATAAACTAACCGGGTTGTCATGCACACTCAATGGTGGCTAGAGTGGGGGTAATAGTGAGTGATTTTACAATCCACAATACTGAATCGTCAGCGCTGTCTCTCACCCTCAGAGCCGAAGACTACTTGGATTTCACTCTGAATAGAGCGACCTAGAATTTATTATGAACTCATTCAAACATGGCCGGGCTCACTCCCAAGTTTACGTCAACGATCGCGAACCGGATTCTATCAAATACAAGACGATGAGTTCGACCCTCGATAAAGTTCATGTTAGGCCCCTTAAAACAAGAATCAACATCGTCCCTCAAGATGGCACTAGTACAGTTTTAACGAAAGCCAGTTGATCTAATCATGCTCAGTTATGCTCCACCTGTTGGGATTCCCCGAACTATAAACAGAGCAGTCACGTGACCATCGCTCCCCGGGGAGTCCCCGGTCATAAAGTACTGTACGGAGCTCGTAACTCCACCTTGTGAATATGTGGGCCTCTATGACTGTGCTCTTTATTAATTCACTTGAGGTCCACCAACATAGCTGTGCGAGATAAGTCACGCTCCACCACTGCAAGGAGGGGAGGTTTGAATCTCAGCACTGAAAGTGGCTTTCCCCAGACTGGTATTTTCTCTCGTTTTCCCACATTCCCTCCGGACATTTTTTCCAGTTCTTAGCTTTTTCCATTTACAGTGCAGTATGTGTTTTGCATTGTCTCCAGTTTTCCGCTTACAATATATATATTTTAATCATCTTAATAAACAATTATTTGGATGTTTCTTGAACATTTGGGAATGAACGAATGAATGATTGATGGCAAAAACCCTATCCAAAGAATAATGTGAATAAAATATAGGATTGTTGGATTTTTTCAATACGTTATTGATCATTTTAATTCACCGGGAATGGCTGATAGCTCTTACAACCTAAAAAACACAAAGAGTTAAAGAAATGATTTTAACTTCTAAATACCAGATTGATTGAATCAATGATTGAACAAGATGTTCAGTAAAGAACATATAGCCTACTTTCTCCTAAATGCATGGGTATTGTTATAACTCTTTGTCCTTTTCAAGGACTATAATTGAATGTTGGTTGTAGTAGCATGTTGAAATACAACGTGCTATAGGGATATTAAACTTGAATATGAGGTGCCCTTTGCTAGTGCTACCTCTGTAAAAAAATCATTCAATTCGGTTTCACCGTGTTTGAATTGATCCGGGGAATGGATTTGCACACATACATGGCCGCTATTTGCAAACTATTGGGCTGATGACCTTGTAGTCAGTCATAAGATGCTTTCCACAAAAAGGCATGTTGTTGCAAAATCCGGTAGAGATCAAATTATTAGGATGGTCGAAATTTGATTTAAGCTTTTAACATTTGGGTGGCCGTCATTCCGTTTCCGTCAAGATGGCGGCGATATAAAACATGACACTGAGGTGCCTTTTGCTAGTGCCACCTCTGTACCAAATTTCGTTCAATTCGGTTTCACCGTGTTTGAATTGATAGGGGGAATCGATTTGCACACATACTTAGCCACCATCTGCAAACTATTGGGCTGATGATCTAGCAGTTTGGTCAGAATATGCTTCCCACATAAAGATTTGTTGTTGCAAAATTTGGTAGAGACTAGATTATTAGGTTGGTCGTAATTACATTTTAGCCTTTAACATTTGGGTGGCAGCGATTACGTTTCCGTCAAGATGGTGGTGATATAGAACATGACACTGAGGTGGCCTTTTCTAGTGCTACCTCTTTACCAAATTTCGTTCCATTCGGTTTCACCGTGTTTGAATTAATAGGGGGAATCGATTTTCACACAAAGATGGCCGCCATCCGCAAAATATTTGGCTAATGACCTATTAGTTTGGTCAAAGGATGCTCCCTCCATAAAGGTATGTTGATGCAAAATTTGGTAGAGATCGGATGATTAGGTTAATCGTAATTTGATTTAAGCTTTGAATATTTGTGTGGCCACCATTACGTTTCCGTCAAGATGGCGGCGATATAAAACATGACACTGAGGTGCCCTTTGCTAGTGCTACCTCTGTACCAAATTTCGTTCAATTTGCGCTCACCAAATTTCATTCCATTCGGTTTCACCGTGTTCGAATTAATATGGGGTAATCGATTATGACACAAAGATGGCCGCCATCCGCAAACTATTAGGCTAATGACCTATTAGATTTGTCCATAAAGGTATGTTGTTGCAAAATTTGGTAGAGATCGGATGATTAGGTTAGTCGTAATTTGATTTAAGCTTTGAACATTTGTGTGGCCGCCATTACGTTTCCGTCAAGATGGCGGTGATATAAAATATGACACTGAGGTGCCCTTTGCTAGTGCTACCTCTGTATCAAATTTCATTCCATTCGGTTTCACCGTGTTTGAATTAATAGGGGTAATCGATTTTGACACAAAGATGGCCGCCATCCGCAAACTATTAGGCTAATGACCTATTAGATTTGTCAAAGGATGCTCCCTCCATAAAGGTATGTTGTTCCAAAATTTGGTAGAGATCGGATGATTAGGTTAGTCGTAATTTGATTTAAGCTTTGAATATTTGTGTGGCCGCCATTACGTTTCCGGCAAGATGGCGGCAATATAAAACATGACACTGGGGTTCCCTTTGCTAGTACTACCTCTGTACCAAATTTCGTTCCATTCGGTTTCACCGTGTTCGAATTAACAGGGGCAATCGATTTTCACACAAAGATGGCCACCATCCGCAAACTATTAGACTGATGACCTATTAGTTTGTCAAAGGATGCTGCCCCCATAAAGGTATGTTGTTGCAAAATTTGGTAGAGATCGGATGATTAGGTTAGTCGTAATTTGATTTAAGCTTTGAACATTTGTGTGGCCGCCATTACGTTTTCGTCAAGATGGCGGCGATATAAAACATGACACTGAGGTGTCCTTTGCTAGTGCTACCTCTGTATCAAATGTTGTTCAATTTGCGCTCACCGTGTTCGAATTGATAGGGGGGGGGGGGCGACATTCAGAGTACACACACTCACACACACTCACACACACACACACACACACTTTTTCGCCCTGTAGTGATCTCATAAGTCTACTTTCTTTTTTTGCAAAAATCGAAAGTAGGCTAAAAATGCATGAATGAATGATTTCATGATTAAATAAATGAATGCTTGAATGAATGATGGAATGTATGAATGAATGATTGATTGAATGAATGATTGAATATGGTTGAATGAATGAATGAATGAATGCTTGAATGAATGAATGAACGAATGATTTAATGACTGAATGAATGAATACACGAATGAATGCTGGAATGAATGATTGAATTTATGATTGAATTAATGATTGAATGAATGATTGATTGAATGAATAGGTGAATGATTAAATGAATACTTGAATGAATGATGAAATGAATGCTTGAATGAATGAATGAATGAATGAATGAGTGAATGATTGAATGAATAATTGAACGCTAGATATAATTTTCTTCCAGGATGTTTGAGTGCGTGTCAGCGTGGTTGTTGTTTTTGTTCTCTTTATATTTCATTATTTAATATCTTGTCACACGTGGATTCTGTCTGGCAATAAAGAGTACATATAAAGAAACTTAATTCACAACCAAGTCCACGGGCTGATGACCAAGCCATGCACAAGCCATATAGACGTGAACATCTGGGGTAGCCTTCTCCTCTGCTCTACGTCCCTGAGTGTCAGTCAGATAGAATTATTAAGGGTTGCGAATGCAGTTCCATTGTCCTCCTCCAACATTAATTACACCCCGCTACGCTGCGCCGGGTTGGGCCAGCCTTTGACCCTGTTCCATAAATGTTAGCGCTATTCCAGTCGAGGCCAATTCTCGCGTCATCCCGTGTTGAGAGCGCAGTATACTTGGGTGTGTGTAATGAAAATTCAAGTGAGCACTGTAAAGGGAGCCTCCGTGGCTCAGGCGGCAGCACGCCGGCCTCTCATTGCTGCGTCCATGGTTCAAATCCCGGTCATTCCATGTGAGATTTGTGCTGGACAAAGTGGAGGCAGACGGGTTTTTCTCCGGGTAGTCCGGTTTTCCCTGTCACAATTTCATTCCAGCAACACTCTCCACTATCATTTCATTTCATCAGACTGTTAGGTAGTCAGCCGGAAGGCTAGTCGGATCCTCAAAAAGCACCGCCGTTAGGTTATGTGGGTAGATACCCACAAATCCTCAAGGCAGTAGTCTAGTTAGTTAGTTAGTTATTGTTGTTTTAAGGGGCGGAACTACGAGGTCATCTGCCCCTAAAAGGCAGTAGTCTATTGAGGCGTACTAGGCAATAGGAGAAGTGAGGTAGTTTACCATTGCTTTCCTCACTGAGTCAGAACAGCAGCACTAACCCTATGAGTGCCATTCATTTAATCATTTCCCCAGGGGAGTTCGACAAGCTTCGGCAGCCGGCACAGTTCATATCCTCGCCGCTAGATGGGGCGACCCGGTCGGTCGACTGGAAGCAGGCTGTGGATTTTTCATTTTCATTGTGATAGAGACGGGCGTGCCCGTAAGTTAGGAACTGTCCCCGTATTTGCCTGGAGTGGAAGTGGGAAACCACGGAAAGGATCTTCCAGGATGGATGAGGTAGAAATCGAAGAATCCTTTAACTCACGAGGCATAGTGTACCCGGTTCCAGCCCTCAGATCACATTTAAATTTCTTCGCAAAGCCGAAAATATAATTCAGACCTTTGTGGACCGTGTCTAATCGACCCAAGTGTTTGGTTCAATTCGGCGACACAAAATGTATTCCACCAAAGTGAGGAGAAGTCATTGCGCATGCGTGATGTTTCTTTATTGTGTGTGAATCTTCAGTCATTAGATTGGCTTGAGAAAAGCTAAAGGAAGTAGGAGACTTATAAAATAACCAGTGATGGATGAAGCAAAGAGGCTATAAAAAGTAGGTTGGCTCAGGCAAGGAAACCATTTCTACAAAAAAGGAATCTGTTGATATCGAATATAGATTTAGGTATTAGGAAGTATTTTTGAACGCCTTTGTCTGGAGCGTGGCGCTTTATGGAAGTGAAACTTGGTCTGTTGGAGCAGCAAAGAGTTTATTCGCTTTCTACATTTAAAGGAAAATTATTTTCACAGACTAATACATTATAAGTTGGTTCACACAATAACAAAACTTAAAATAACGCTATTCTATTCTGTATGCCTCCATTATGGGAGAGTGAGTGAGTGTATTGGGTTAAGGAACAAAAGTCTTACCACATGGTCTATCCCTGTCCCACGGGGAACAGTCACTTTTATTGCTGTTTTTCTCAATAACTAAGAAATGGAACACAGACTTTTGGTCTCGCATACGATTCAATTATTGTATTTCCCCAGTGTGGGTCGATATCAAGAATGAAATCTGCGACAGGCGCTCCCTGGCGAATTGGATAACCGCGAGTCAACATTGGCAAACGAGACTCTTTGTATTGTGTGTGAACACAGCTCAAACAATGAATGTGCACCAGATACGATCTTCGTTGGTTGGTTCTTAAGTTTAGGGGCTGCGACAACGCGGTCATGTAGCCCCGTGTACTTTGGATGAGTGTAGAATCTGTCTGATAGCCAGTGTTTTATTGTGATGTTATCTGTAATTCAGATAAGGACTGCAGACGATCAATTTCAAGTAGTTCCTACTTTTGCTACCAAATGCTACCGTCAACGACATCTAGCTGTGAACTTGGCTACTACTAGATGCTACCGGAACCGGCACCTGGCGACAGACGTTGGAACTTAATAGAACGTTAATCAAATATAACCTCGAATTTAGCTTCAGACGTCATTGTAGTTAGTGGAAGTTTCTTTTACATGCCATAAATCTATGACATAGGCCCGCCGGTTTTACTTTTCCTCCGAAGGAAATCATACTGAGGGATATTAAACGCTCTTAAAAATCTCACGTCTTCGGCCGGGTTTGAACCCGTGATCTTGGGCATAAAAGATCAGCATGCTACCTACTACGCCACCGAAGTCATCTTGAGGAATATAAACAGAATGAATTAAGGGCGCCAACTGCAGGATGTTTAAGGTTATGTTGCATTTATTTTCCCTAGTTTCATGAAGTTCTTCGTTTTAGAAAAATCTCTCCACCTCGTAGCACAATGACTAGCCAAATTGGCTGTCACCACTGAGGTCCGCTTTCGATTCCCGGCTCAGGGAAGAAATTTAATTCTGGTCTGAATGTTGGAACGGGGTACACTCGGCCTCGTAAGAATAAAACTAAGATGATGTGGATTCCCACCACAGCCAACATGGAAGTGGGTTTTCGTGGTTTCCCCCATCTATTCCAAGAAAATGCCGGGATGGTACTGTACCCTAAAATACCTACCGTCAGCTTATTGATATCCCTCGATGGTAACTGGATTGCAGAACCTGAAAACCCCGGCTAAAACCCCCCAGATTCTACTCAACAAGTGCCGAGGATAATGGGGCACAAGGATAACCTAACTGAGGGAACGTTAAGAAAGACCATGGCATTGAGAGAAAATCTAGCTCGAAAGAACACAAGAACAACGTAAAATGCCCGCAATGGTTTCCTTAACGTGACCTCCTATCGCAGCTATAAATTATCACTCTGAAAGAATTAAAATGAAATTCTGCAAAATTTATTCAGAAATAGCATTATAGCAGAAATTGCTATAACAACATAACAAGAAATGAAAAGCAACTGCCGCTTCAACTGCAAGCTAAAATCGATGTGGCCTGAATACATCTTCTAGTCATCACTAGACAAACTGTGTTCTAAAAAAAAAGACAAAATTAAGTTGAACACTGTTTAAATTAACACCATACTATGACACAAGTAATGCCTCAATAGCATTATTGAAAATCAATTCCGCGTTTGTGTAGGTAAATTTTAATCCTACAAATTGCAATATCACTTATATACAACATTTACACTAATATACACTTTATGTGGCACACTTCAAAGTGTTTTTTCTCCAATTTTGCAAGCAACAATTTAACATCCTTCCATTAGACTAAGGTCATTAGTTTTATTCTCATAAGTTTGAAAATGTTGAAATTGGTCCTCTCCGACCAAGCGATAAAACTCAGTAGAGGTTAACTTTACTTTATTAATACCTGTAATCACCAAAAATAACTGATTGGGATAACCGTAAAACCTTTGTCATCATGGTGATTAAATCCAGAATATTTAAAATTGATATCTTTCAACACATGTATTAATCTCACATTATAGCTTGTATGCTTCTAAACAACGGTAACGCTTGTAGTGACACGCTGAATTAAACTTGGAAGTAAGTCAAATTATACTTGACTACACACTAACAATCATCATGAACTAGTTTTCATGAAATACCTTTTAATATTCACTCGAATATTTATTTCATGTTAATGCCTCCATACGGCTCTATTCTTATACATTTGTACTCCGCTGAGTACTCATTTCAAGATTAATATGTCATATATATATTATCGCATATTGGTCACCCTCATTGGTGAATGACGAATTCTATTCTTACATTTAATCCTCAGCTGATTACTGACCGTTGTTAGTTTATACAGAGTTATACATTACTTTTCAATTATGTAGATTGGATTCTCTCAATAATAACAAGATGTTCAGTAAAGAACATATAGCCTACTTTCTCCTAAATGCATGGGTATTGTTATAACTCTTTGTCCTTTTCAAGGAGTATAATTGAATGTTGGTTGTAGTAGCTTGTTGAAATACAACGTGCTATAGGGATATTAAACATGAATATGAGGTGCCCTTTGCTAGTGCTACCTCTGTAAAAAATTTCATTCAATTCGGTTTCGCCGTGTTTGAATTGATATGGGGAATGGATTTGCACACATACATGGCCGCTATTTGCAAACTATTGGGCTGATGACCTTGTAGTCAGTCATACGATGCTTTCCACAAAAAGGCATGTTGTTGTAAAATCTGGTAGAGATCAAATTATTAGGATGGTCGAAATTTGATTTAAGCTTTTAACATTTGTTTGGCCGCCGTTACGTTTCCGTCAAGATGGCGGCGATATAAAACATGACACTGAGGTGCCGTTTGCTAGTGCTACCTCTGTACCAAATTTCTTTCCATTCGGTTTCACCGTGTTCGAATTAATAGGGGGAATCGATTTTGACACAAAGATGGCCGCCATCCGCAAACTATTAGGCTAATGACCTATTAGATTGGTCAAAGGATGCTCCCTCCATAAAGGTATGAAAATGAAAAATGAAAATCCACAGCCTGTTTCCAGTCTCCGACCGGGTCAGGAATGGAATGAATGAAGCCCCCATCTAGCGGCGAGAATTTGAACTGTGCCGGCTGCCGAGGCCTGACGCACTCCTCTGGGGCAATGATTAAATGAATGACAGATGAAATGAAATGATAGTGGAGAGTGTTGCTGGAATGAAATTGTGACAGGGAAAACCGGAGTACCCGGAGAAAAACCTGTCTGCCTCCGTTTTGTCCAGCACAGATCTCACATGGAGTGACCGGGATTTGAACCACGGACCCAGCGGTGAGAGGCCGGCATGCTGCCGCCTAAGCCACGGAGGCATAAAGGTATGTTGTTGCAAAATTTGGTAGAGATCGGATGATTATGTTAGTCGTAATTTGATTTAAGCTTTGAACATTTGTGAGGCCACCATTACGTTTCCGTCAAGATGGCGGCAATATAAAACATGACACTGAGGTGCCCTTTGCTAGTACTACTTCTGTACCAAATTTCGTTCAATTCGGTTTCACCGTGTTCGAATTAATAGGGGGAATCGATTTTCCCACAAAGATGGCCGCCATTCGCAAACTATTAGGCTGATGAACTGTTAGTTTGGTCAAAGGATGCTCCCCCCATAAAGGTATGTTGTTGCAAAATTTGGTAGAGATCGGATGATTAGGTTAGTCGTAATATGATTTAAGCTTTGAACATTTGTGTGGCTGCCATTACGTTTCCGTCAAGATGGCAGCGATATAAATCATGACACTGAGGTTCCTTTGCTAGTGCTACCTTTGTGCCAAATTTCGTTCAATTCGCGTTCACCGTGTTCGAATTGATAGGGGGGGGGGACAGGCATTCCGAGTACACTCAAACACACACACACACACACACACACACACAGACTCTCACACACACACACACACACACACACACAGACTCTCACACACACACATACACACACACAGACAGACACACTTTTGTTTTGCAAAAATCAAAAGTAGGCTAAAAATATCCTTTTAGAATAAACACCTATGCTTTCAGAGATTGAAATTACTATAATTTTCCTTTATCAGAGTGTATTTATACATTCATTAAATCTGGGATATACGCTGGTTAAAAAAGTAAATGTGGTTTCAGAATCATCAATAGTCAATGGACTATAGTTATATACAATGATAAATTCCATCGAACATGGATCTCAACTATGCCTTCATACGTGAGGCTAACGTGAATCAAAATCGCACTTTAAATATACGAAGAGAACGTTTACCTAGCCAAAGTTCGGTACACCCCTGCACAAATGAATTCTAGAAACACAAGTAATGTCTCTACACCACCGGACATGGTAATCATAGCAATTAGCGCAATTGACCGGTTAGAAAACATTACAAGTCTCTATCCTTCAAAAGCACAGAGAATGGTCCCTAGCATAAGCGAAGGATCAAACTTCTCCGTAACAAGGCTTCACAAAGCTTATAACTTGCTATCAAAGTCTGTATTACACTCTGAAACGAATCACTCGAATGTACAATATTCGAAAATTCAGTAGGAAATTGTAGCTCAAAAACAGAGTCTACCGATGCGAAGAATGTCACAAACTGGCATATAAAAGAGTTCACCACGTTGATAAACTACGCTGAATCACTAACGTGCCTATTTAAGTCATCTTCACTACACTAAGAAAGCTTCAAGAAAATAATTACCGAATTTACAATGAAATCTACTTAAACATATTTAAATACAAGTTGGAAAATGGTTGCACTCATTATTGGAGTCTAAAACCTGTCGATTATAAAATCAGTCATGATTAGAACGTCATGTCTAAATTCTATAGATCCACATACTACTCAAAAATAAAATACACTGGACATAATGGCAGAAATTATCATTGAAATATCTACACTTTACTACGAAAGACGAGACTATGTGTGCTGTATCTTGTTGATTCCTGAAGTTCCAAATGGGAGTATTAATATGCCCTGCATATAACATATTTCCCCAAATGTAGCAGTAACTAGAACTCCCCAGGTCGTCGGGAATCGAACCAGAGAACGCCTTCTCCACTCCGCACGTTCTCCCTGGTTAAACAGGCTATCCTCCATCCTGGATGAACGGTCAGTCATCGCTGCTTTAAGTCTCCAACAGCTTCCAGTACACAGTTCGTTTCTCCGTAGTATCGCGGTATTTATATAGAATCGAAATGTCAATAAACACAACACGGATGACTGCCAATGCAAATAGCATTCAGAACTACCAACAAGCTGGACACAAGTGGCCCCACAATAAGTATCAGTCATCACCGGATCCATGGCAATTATTCATTAAAACGTTCGAAACTATGCCGGTTCAGTAGTGCTCATGTTCCTGTGTTTTTAACCTGCCATAATTGAAGAAATAAACAGTACTATAATTATTCCTCTC
This sequence comes from Meconema thalassinum, assembly GCA_946902985.2. Lineage (NCBI taxonomy): Eukaryota > Metazoa > Arthropoda > Insecta > Orthoptera > Tettigoniidae > Meconema > Meconema thalassinum. The sequence continues at coordinate 18,413,945 of OX336396.1, forward strand.
GACATCTTGTCAAAGAATGTGTCTGTTGGAGATGAGGAATAATATTTAAAGTTCACTAGCATTGCTGCGCATTCGATGTCTATACAACAGAGAAAGGCACTGCTTTTGAAAAATAGAGTTCACTGTCGTTACTAGCAGCTTATTGTATTGTGATTAAAGTTCCTTATAATGCTCATCCTTGTAGCGGTATAATTTTAAAGTCCACACAGTCTAATAAAAGTGTGTCTTAATCGGCAAACAACGCAAGTTCCCCTCGCGTGTATTACTACACAAGACTGCATCTTGTGAAAAAATTAACCGAGTCCTTCGACACTGGCTCTGTATAAGCATCAAAGTGTTTGATGTATTTATCACGTCGCACTGTAATTACGAATCGCGCTCTCAGTTTCAGGGGCGGTTCTAGGCGTAGTGCCACCGTGCCATGGCACCGCCCTCTAAGAGAAAATAAATTATTCATAGTCCTGAAAAAATAATTTCGAACGCCTACGTTTAATACCGATATCTAATTAGTTTCAAATTACTTTGTAGTTAAAATATTCCGTCCGTAAAGTATGATCATTGATTCCATCCTCGCCCCAGTGATATCTTGAGCCGCGGTCTATACGGCACGATTGACGCATGCGCAGTCCGATTTACGATCTTTTCCGTAGCCTCTCTCGTCACTCGCTATGAGGAAATATGCTGGGCTCCGTGCCGAATCGAGTTTGGCTCATAGCGGTACTGAAAGTGAAGTGCAATGCTATCTATCGGTCATTGCGAGGTACTGGGTCAGCGACATTCCTGTCACAAGCTGTCACAAAGGGTGGATGGGAAGAGGGTGTGGGCCAATGGCCTGATTGGCTGGAAGTAATTTGACTCATTGGTTATTGGTGGGGTGGGGCTTTGGTTGACACAAATTCACAACCAATCGTTCTCACACAAAGAGCATTAATTCTAGATTTCTCTGAAGGGGACTCTGCGTCCATCAGTGAAATTTAAACTTGACGTAATAAATAGTGAAAATAATATATATGTATTTATTAATTCCTTATTTGGTAAAGTGAATAACTACGCGAATGAATAAAAGAAAAAAAAAGTAAGATCATGACTACCGTAGGCCTACATGTTAAGGCTTCACGGATTACTCTCGGTAGCTAAATATTTATGGTTGATAAACCATCTGCAACTGTCAGGCCTGGATGAAATCGCGCGAATTCCTGTTTGTAGTCTAGTCTATCTTCAGTTCTCGTTAACGGTTCGTGGTTATTTTTAGTGAGTCAAGGTATTAAAGAGTCAAACATTGAGTTTGTGTTGTAGGCTATTAGTGAGTGAATGGTTGAGTGCTGAAAAAGTTTCTTTTATATAGGCCTACCGGTATTTTAATATATTTTCTTATCGTATATATTATATTCGGTAAGTCCCGATGTGAAATGTTGACTATCAAGATCAGTGTAGGCCCTATATATACATCGGAAATCGAACTCTGCTCTGATATAATGTTATGAAAATACCAATATTTTCATATTTTTTACTTGGCAATGCCCCTTGTGCGGGATTGGAGCCGCCTCTGCTCAGTTTCCAATACAAGATGTGTTTTCATGCACTATGAAAAACTCTCTGCTCACAGCTGTGTGGGAATGATTTCAACTAGCCTCCAGCTACCCCCACCACGTCGTGACAAGGACCGAACTGATCTCTCATTGGTGGATGTATTTCATAACTTATAATGTTTCGGATACATAATTAACATGTATATACTGTATATCAAAATACATATCTTGTTCTGTTCTAGAAACTTGTATAATACTGCAAATCTTGCATGTTATTCTCGCTTCTTCTTCTTACTGATAAATGTAATCCTGGTGTACGATCAATAAACTGGGTCAATGGTCGCCATGTTGGAGCCTTATTCGGATGACTTCGTGCGTGCTCGCCAGTACTCGGAAAGTACCGTAATCTCCCAGCTGGACTTGCAACTGCAGGTCGCGCTAAGTTTCAAAATAAACTTCAAGCTGCACTACTCATCATGTCAATATGAGGATAATGGTACAGTACCTAATTAATGGCCACGGCGGCCTCCTTCTATATCCTCACCTAGCATAACAATTATTATAGACAAGAAAATAACACACGCTATTAGAGAAACTCTATACACAACCAAGTACACAGGGATAAATGACCACGATATCCAAGCACCGGAAACAACATTTTAAAATCCTAGCTCTATCATTTGTTTTCTCACCTTTACTTATTTATTTCTCTTGTTTCACGTAACGGTTTATGTACCCCCGTGAACTTAGGTGTCTGTAGAATGTGTCTGATAACCTCTGTCATTGTGATGGCTGAACTAGTACGTATATTTGCGGCAATGTTTTGGCAGGAGTCAGCCGTGGCCTTATGTTAGAGATAATAGTGGCACATTCCTGGAGTAGAAATGGGAAACCACGTGATACCACTTGTTGGGAGTGCCGACAATCGCACCTGGTCTTAGAGGAAGACAGCACTGGACCGCTCCAAGAGGAACCGTCTCACTTGTTGGGTTCTCAAACATCAGAGCTCCACTCTGAATTCTTGACTGAACCTCGTCTCTTAAACAAAAACAAACCTCAATCCTAGTTCTAATTTGTGAGCCATCGATTTCCAATAAGCCGTCTGCTAGATGTTCACTTGGAGTTGCGAGGCACGAGCACAATACTATCCTTTGAGAGAATCTGTCAAACAATTCCTTGACGCTACTGTTTTAGATCCCTTATTTGGGGGTGGATCTAAAAGGGAGAGTTGCTGTACTAATTTATGAGTTTGTGCCTAAAGAAGGGTAGCTCCCCTTGACAGGGCAAGCTGACCAGTGTAGTGTGTTGTGGTGTGCTAGGAACTAGGGGGCGCTCCTATAAAGACTGTAAATGTGGTTTAAGGGATGTAGCCTTAGCACGCGGGTCGATGTACTAGTCGCCCAGCCGGCTACTTATTATATAATCACCTTGCTAGTGTCAGCGGTTCGGCACGCGCTTCACTTGAGCACGCGAGCCGCTGTGAGGAATACAAGGACGTCTGAGTTGGCGTTATTACTACGGTGTGTCACGTCTGACTGTGACGGGAGTAAGGAAGGACGTTGGGACGTGAAGAAGAGTGTAGATCAGTAATGCAAGTGTAAGAGACTGACCAAGTGTTTATTGGTCAGCAATGAGTAACTGTTAGTCCCTTTTAAGGGATCTTGTGATGTTATAATGTGAGTACAAACTGTGGGTGTTAGGTTACAAAAGTAGGATTCTGAACACTGACTGACTGACTCACCTCGGTTGACACTGTCGTTAGCCTCCGGCTGTCTCGTCGAAGCACTGATGATGGAGAGATCCTCGTGACCCACTTAAGGCACCTTTTATACCTTTAGCCTCTGTTCTGTCAGCGCGTTGTGGCATAGTTGAACCAGTTTGTAGTATGTCGCTGTGTGTCATAATTACGCAAGGGTTGAGCTGCTTTATGGAGTAGCCAGCTGCCCTTATAGTATTGATGGATATTGGGTAGGCTTTTAAAGGGTTGCCTTTTATGAGATTTAGACAGATGATGGGGGGGATGATCTCTAAGGGGTGCATACCCCTTGGGTATTGTACAAGCCTCTTCCTCCATTTGGTCGCGTCCTCGCGACCGGGAAGGGCACTTGGGGTTGGGATGTTGTCGTAGTAGTTTTTGAATCCCCCTCGTCTCTTCTGGTGGTGGCGTCGTAAGCGTCGTCGTATGGAACGGGTGTCGTCGTGCAGAAGTGTAGGTGTGCGGTCAGCCCGTGTTCAGAGGGGAGGGTTATGGGGTGTACATAGATATATATGTATATAAATTTTACATTGCATGGTGAAATGTGCATTAACATTGTTGAATAAAGAAAATAATTGCTATTGAGGCACAATCGCCATTGCCGTTGTCGGCATAAAAAAGAAAAAAAACATGGTTATACATGGTTACATAGTTGTGCAGGGAGGAAAAACCCAGGGCCGAACGGATGATTGCGTCGTCCGCCCTATCTTGGGGAAAAAGTGCTCCCTGCAATAAAGAAGATAGGAGAGAATAGAAAAAAATGGGTGTTCCAGGGTATAATTTAAAGGAAATATTTAAAATGTATTTATTGGTGTGGGATAAAACGGAACACCCTGACAAATGGGGAAGTTAGAAGAGAGAAAAATGAAAGAAAACAATTCACAGACATTGGTTACGTGTTACCTTAGCAAACGAAACAAAACAAAACAAAAATATAGACATCGTGTACACGTGAACTTGATAAACAGACAAAAATATATATAGTGTTTAATGTATTATGTTGCGATGCTGACATTTAGGAATTTCCATTGGAATAATTGCCCGTGGGCGCATGAATATGTATGTAGTTTACTCTTTAAAATTATGAACTACAATGACCTTATGTCTACTTAAGCGCGCTAAACCCTTATAATTCTAGTTTTTGTTTGGATCCTCGCGTGCACGCTACCTGTTTGTACGTACGCTTGCCGTATCACGGCTGATCCTATACGGCCACCTCTTGGCACGGTTGAGTGGTCGTACCGCTTGCAGTGTATTCTTAATACCTAGTCTGTGAAGCATCCTCTGTGGGTGAATGCTTGCACACTTGGCCATGAGGGTCGCCGCCACATGCCGGTTGCGCCCTCATCGCCGTAAGCTGCGTCGCATTTTGACGCTTCAAGTGTTTTTGTTTTATGCAGATCTGCCAGCAAGCCTGATGCCCCACAGGCATCATTCCTGCTGTGCAGATTATTGACGTGTAGCTGTAAAAAAAAATGTAGTGAGTGTGTAAGTGAGAATGAATGTTAAATGGAGGTTAGTATGCACAGGTATAATACTACAATAAGGGGGCATTAAATAGCATGTTGCTGCTATCTGGCAGCAAAATCATAATTACACGTGTCATATTCTAGGTGACAATGCCTGCAAAAAAAAATGGAGAGGTTAACAAAACATTGAAATTCCCTATTCCATATGCCGCTTCCTGTGGCAGCGTTGCCACAGTCTGAAGCCCCTTTTTACCTGTGAAAAGAATGGCATGGTTATTATTACTCGATATATGGCCGGGCTTACCCTATATGGTGCCGTGACGTCATTTCCTAATGTGTTGTAGTATTGGGCTTACCCTGGCAACGAATTTGGGCCGCCAGGCGCCGAAATTTTACCTCAATATATGTATTAAAAAAAATTGTCTTAAATGTAAGGCTATGCTACATTATAATAACTTATCATGAGTTATCGGACTTACCCTGATGACGGATTTGTGGGTCATCAGGCGCCGAACGGCGTTCTCTTATACTACTTATTCTACTTATGGTATATATAAAAAAAACTACATCTAAGCCGAGAGGGTTGCCTTAATCTATTGCCGAAAGATGCTGTGCTGAATTGCAACAGTGTTCATTAAATTTGCTTAATCCTAGGTTGCGTGTCAAATGCAACCGTGTATAACTAAATTTGGCCTAGGACGATCGCCTGGGGCAATTAAATCCCCAGATCACCACCCGCACGAGCCCCAGAAACACCGGTTGTCTCTAGGGTCGCTAGATTCCGTCCCCTTAACTCTAGGTGTCGACGTCTATTACTAGGACTAATCTATGCGCAGGCGCTTACGGTGCCACTAAGCTAACCGTTTCGCCCGCTGTAACTTTCGTGTTCATAACCGGGTGCTGTTCCTATTTGACGTAGGTGAGCCGCCCACTTGGCTCCTGTGAGGGGCGCGCAATGCCCCATCTCTTAATGCCCTCTGACTGCCCGATGCGTCGTCATTTATGTGGGCATTGGACAGTGTGGTCCAATGGCATAATATCCTCCGGGAAAAAAGCGTCCGGGGAGTCCTCTTTGCCTGTGTCGGCCGCAATATTTGTATTCATATGTCCTCCGGGAAGTGAGCGTCCGGGGAGTCCTCTTCGCCTTAATCGGCATTGCTGGGTTGGCCCACTGAACCCTTTTGAGTGCCCGCTATGCTACTCATTTAAGAACTCTGGCGACCCGTTGTCGTCCATTTACGTGGGCGCAGGACCGAATGAGCGCGTACATTCCATATATATATATTCATATTTCATTCTGCATTATTGATTACCGTCGTGGTCTTCACCTTCACCTCGCGGGGTAAGGACTTGTCGGATCTAGGATTGGTCCTGCTGAACCCTTGGATCCTGCTTCACTCCTGACGAATAGGAGTCTGACTCCCCGCCATGGAAGTCCTACTTACGTAAATTTAACTAACAGTCTAGTCATAATATGGTCGTCTCTAGGGATAGCTCCCGAGGCCGACGCGGAGTGAGCTATTTCTCCCGCCATTCTCAGAAAGTCTCCCTGCAGGTCTTGGCTTCGACGACCGTGGCTCAAAGTGGGTTTAGCATCCCTTTCTCCCAGGGGCTGTTTATGCGCACCTAGGATTCCAGAGCTTGCCCGACCAGGCCGCGAATGCTTTGACCTTACGTGGTTCGTCTATTTGGTCTAGTCGTCAGTAATTTGATGAGCCGACTGGGGTAAGGGTCCACATCGCCTTCCCCAGCTCTGCTCCTAGTGTTGTGCTTTTGACCTTTGGCTAACGCCGGTATCATCAGCCAGGGTGTTTCAGATTCCCTTTTTTTTTTTTTTTTAAATATAGGTGTAACCTGTGTAAAAAGTGTCAAATGTAAAATACTTCCAGTGTGGTGGGCTGGTAAAACCTCTACATACGTAGACTACTTTAGGCTACCTGTGCTATATCAGCTTCTCCAGCGATAATGCTCTTTTTTAACCTTGATGGAGGTGTTAGTAGGGTCTGTGGCGTCAGGTACCCTGTTATTGTGATCTGGGGGTAGTTATCTGTAGAGTGGGTTAAAGCAGGGTAGGAGGAGGTTGCGCACTTCCGAATTCCGCGTTAGTGGCGGCCTGGAACCGGTTTTTGTGCTGGGATGCTCCTACAGTGAGTGGAACGGGGCAGGTAATTCCCGGGGTTGCAAAAAATAAAATAAAAATCCATGCCGGTCTGATATCAATATCCCCTGGTGAATGGATGGGATATACATGCATGCGTCTGGATATGAGGCGTTTGCACTCATGTATGGATAGGTGTAGGTTGAGGCATAATACTAATATATTTCCCTCTCATGCGGGATGATTTAAATTTAAAAAAAAATGGTTAGTATTTATTACTTATGGCCTCATCTCTCATATGGAGATGTGCATTACGCTTAGTTGGTGTTTGCCGATGCACCCCTCTCATTCAGGTGATAGCGGTGGGGCTCAAGGCGTAGCATGCCCTTTCTGTAAACACATGAAGTTTACCAACCCTTATGTATACTTTGTAGTGTAGTGTAGCTGTGCTGGTCGTGTTCATGTGTCTGCGTTGTTTATGTTTGGACGTGAAAAGGTTATGGGAAGGGAGTAGAGTGGGACGCTGTTAGCATGTTCTCTTGTCATCCTCCCTTGGTCCATGTTGGTTTTCTATCCGCGCTTTGGGATAGCGAAGCTTCACGACCTACTCTGGTCCGTTATAGGGCTAAGTCCTAGTCGCCTGGAATGATTTGTTTCGGGACTAGGGTCGCAAAAAGAAGTTGTTAAGGGGAGGTCCCGTTTCCTCAAAGTCCCTATGTTCGCCCCTGATTGGTGAGCGCGTTTGTGTGTGTGTGTGTGACTACGCTCCGCTACACCACGCGGACGCCTGGTCTGCTGTAGGGCTAAGTCCTACTGTGTATATTGTGTATGGGTAGGAAGCGCCCGTGGCCTGCCAACGTCTTTACGAACGTGCTACTCTGGGCCTGCGACAAGTTTTGGTCTGTGACGTCTGCTTGTTGATAAATGCTTTCGCAGTGTTGAAAAATGTATAGTGTTATGATTGTTCTGCAGTTGTTTATTCATGGTCACTGCCACTACACAATCGCGTTTTGTCATCGACAGTGTTGCAAAGTGGCTAAGTCTGCAAGTCATCAGTTTGTGTGTGTAACTTCAGGCCGGGATTTTATGTAGGTTAACCACTGTTGCGTGTTTTTCTGCACGTATGCCAGTGTGGTCATTGTGTTAAATTCCTGGCGGCCCGATGTGGTAATCCGCCCTGCTACTATTGCCGTTGTGTGGCCATTATTCCGTAAGACCGTTGTCTTACGAAATTTATATGTCTCTGTCTGGAAAGTCCATTTTCCCTGTCAAGTGTATTTCTGGAATTTTATGCCTGTCATTTGGCCGCAGGAATGTAGTATTATCTGTCTAAGCCGTTATATGGGCCAATTTTGGTGTGATTGGAAGGCCGTCTGCTTGTTTTTCCCTGGCGTGCAATTTTCTCTGGGGTTCGAACCCGTGTTCTATGTAATTCTCTGTGTTATATGTCTGCGTTGTTCATGTTCTGCGGGCATTCTGTCTGTATTTTGTTTGTGTTTCTCGTACCGAAAATACCGTTGTTTAGTTAGTTTTCGGTACGAGGTTTTTGTGTGTGGACATGGGTTCGAAGCCGGTTGTCTGTAAAGATTTGGTGGCCATTTCTGTGCCGCCTACACTATGGCAAATGGGCTGTGTGTTTTTCTATGCGCAACCCCTAGTATACCTTCCTGCGAGGAGTTTGCTTATTTTTGCCCTCTCCTCGTAGTGTAAATTTTGAAGATATAGGGTTCTTAGGTTGGCTATGAATGATTCCGTGCAGTGTGCTTTGGGAACTGTCGTCTGTAAGGCTCGCAGTTTATCACTGAGGTCTGCTTTACTGCTGAGTATGAGGGTGTCGGGTTGCAATGTCTTGCGCGCTCGCTTGTTTACTTGTTTCGATAACGCTGTGTATCCGAACATGTGTTCTTAATCAGCCTGCTTTCTGTTAGTGCTCTTCGCATTATAAAAAGGCAAGAGGGGAATTTTGTGGTTTAACGTGACCATTTCTGGAGATCATGTGCCACGGGATTTCCGTTTTACTTGGAATCCAAACCACAGGCCATGGCATTTCACTTCGGAAATCTCATATGCATTGTACGCGAGTGTGTCTGGTCCGCTAGTCGCGTATTTGGTGACCAGATGCCAGTGTCGATTGTATTGTTTTTCGTTTATGACCCGCTGTTAGTGGGACTGTCCCAATTAGTCTTAGCGTTCTCATTATCCTTATTCTACGACTGGATATTTACTCAACCTTATATTCCTGGTATTCAGAAGGTTGCGGGTCTGGAGACCGCCTTTTACCCAGAGTAATTGTTTCCGGCGCCATGAAGGTTGTGTCTCCGGGACAGTTCTGGTGAGTGTTAGGATGGTATCCCGGTTCGGTCAGTGGGCTATTTCTTGGCTTTCTTCCCACGTGTTCCAACGGGACCGTTTCCTTTTCTTTTAGCAGTGTGCCCGCCTTTACATGTAGGTGTGTGTGCTTTACGAGTGTGATATGCCTTCATCCGGCGGGCGTGAATAGTGTCCTTTATGAGTTTCCTCCCATGGCGCACGTTCACTATATAATTTAGGTCAGATACCTTCCTGCAGACTTTGAAGGGACCTGCCCATCGTGGTAGGAGGAATTCGGACACGTTTTTCTTACGGGCATGATTGGAGACCATGACCAATTGCCCGGGTGTGTATTCCACGGTCTTTCTATTCTGATCGTACCGCTCTTTTTGTTTTTTCTGGGCCTCGGCTATGTTTTTTCTAGCGTCCATGCGGGCTATCTGCAAATGCTCTAGCCGAGCCGCATTGTCTGTGTGGGCGTCCTGTGGGATACATATATTGTCTATGGGACTTCTGGGTGTGTATCCGTGCATTAGGAAGTGTGGAGAGTGTTTCGTAGCCGTAGATACAGAGGTATTATAACTAAAAGTAATGCTTTGCAGATATTCATCCCAGTCTGTTCCTGCGTCCTCTGTAAATTTAGCCAGCGCTATTCCAAGTATTTTGTTCATACTTTCCGTGAGTCCGTTGGTTTGCGGTGAAAAACTCGTGGTAGTGTATGCCTTAATCCTGAGTATCTCCAGAAACTGTTGGAGCACTCTCGAGGTGAAAATAGTACCTCTGTCGGATAATAAGGTTTGGAATAGGCCATATCGTGTAATTATGTCAAATAAAAATTCGGCTATGCTGTTCGTGTCTGCTTTGGGAACAGCCTTTGTAATCATGTATCGTGTGAGATACTCGGTGGCCACCAGGATATATTTATTGCCTTTCTGACTTGTTGTAATGGGGCCTTTCACGTCTATTCCGACTCTGTGAAATAACTCTCCCACGGGAATTGGGTTGAGTAGTCCATGAGGCTTGCCAGGTCTTGTTTTGAATCGTTGGCAGGTGTGACATGTCTTGACAAAGGTATCTATGTCGGCCTTCATGTTTACCCAATAGTACTTGTCACGGATTCTAAGGTAAGTTTTATGCGTACCTAAGTGTGCCCCTGCTATTGGGCTATTATGGTGTCCGATCATGATATTTTCTCTCAATGATTCCGGAACCGCTATAGGTGCGCTATCGTGCATGGCTGTGGGCTTAAATTTCAGTACCCCGTCTTTGTCTAGGAAAAATCGCCTAGACAGCCGTGCTGTCTTGGAGTCCACTTTATCCAAGTCTTCTAGTGCCAATAGAATCTGTTTCAAGTGCGGATCACTTTCTTGCTCCTGTTTGATGTCAACCACCGTCAGGGCAAAGGTGGGCATATCGTCCCAGTCGTGGTCCTTACTGTCATCCGGGGGATCGGCTACTGGCAGCCTAGACAACCCATCTGCGTCTAGGTGTGTAGCGCCTTTCTTGTGTTTGACCACGAAATCATATTCATACAGGCGGAATATAAACCTGTTGAGGCGCGAATTTGGGTTTTTAAATTTGTCCCAAAAAAACAAGCTCGCGTGGTCAGTCACTACCGTGAACTTGATACCATAGAGGTATACTCTAAAATAGTTCACTCCCCACGAAAATGCCATCATTTCCCGCTCTGTGGCAGAGTATCTAGTCTCAACGGCCGTTAGCTTCCTGCTAGCGTAGGCGACGGGCCGTTTGCGCCCTTCGGCGTCTTCCTGCAATAGGGCTGCTCCCAACCCATACAGGCTGGCATCCACGTGTAAAAATGTGGGCCTATCACTATGGAAGTGTTGCAGCAATGGAGGTGAGGTCAATAGTTGCTTCAGTGTGTTGAAGGCATCTATGTGTTCCTGCGTGATGCTGAAGGGCGTTTTTTCACGTGTGAGTTCAGTTAGGGGATGGGCGATGTGTGCAAACCTATAGATATACTTGCGATAGTACGAAGCCAAGCCAATAAAACTGCGCAATTGTTTCAAATTTGTGGGCATTGGGATGCCCGTTATTGCGTCAGTCTTGGCTGGGTCGGGAATAATGCCCTCCCGGTTGACAATATGGCCCAATATGTTAATTTGCTGTCTGGCAAATTGACATTTCGCAGGTTTAAGCCTTAGTTTAGCTTCTCTGATCCTTGCGAAAGCCTCCTCCAAATGTACGATGTGTTCGTCAAAAGTGTTGGAGAAGACCGTTATGTCATCCACGTACACCAATACGGAACGCCATTTAAGCCCTGAAAATGTCTTATCCACTAGCTTTTGGAAGGTTTGGCTGGCGTTACGGAGACCCATCGGTAAACGGGTGTAGGTAAATAGTCCGTTCTCTGTAACGAACGCCAGCTTGTGCCTATCTGGTTCATAGACGGGGATTGAATAGAATCCGCTATAGCAATCCATCGAACTGAACCAGCTAGCTCCACCAAGGGCGTCCAAATAGGTGTCTGCCCTTGGTAGTGGATAACTATCATTTTCGACCAACTTATTGAGCCTCCTGTAGTCAGTACAAAATCGGTGCGATCCGTCCCTCTTTTTGGTCAGCAGAACTGGAGAGGAATAGTTAGAAAGAACTGGAACAATGACCCCTGCCTCGAGCATCTCTGAGATTTGGGCATCGATGGCATGTCTCTCCTTCTGGCTCACTCTGAAGGGAGGCTGGTGTACTGGTCGGTCACTAGTGAGTGTGACGTGGTGTTCAATGAGGTCTGTCACAGCGAGATCCTTCATTGAGTGGGCAAAAATATCTCTGTTGGTCTCCAGGAGCTCCGTGAGCCTTTTATTTTGCTCCGGAGTCAGGTCCTGCGTGTGGTTCTGGTTGGCCGCCTTATCAGTGTGTGTGTTTGTGTATTGGCTGATAGTGTGCAGTGTAGGGGCCTGATGCTCGTGGTTTTCTCGCTCCGCTCGAATCCCATCTCTGTTCCTGGTGTATACCATGGGATGTGTGGTGAGCCTCTGGTCGTGCTTTAAAAGCATCTGACCACTAGCGAAATTTATGCTAGCCTCATATCTAGCGAGAAAATCCATGCCTATTATGGCTGACGCAGAAAGGTGTTCGATAACGAACATGGGGTGCATTGTGGCAAAATGGTCTATCCTAATATGTATGTTTGCCACTCCCCTGTTTTCTAACGTCTGAGCATTGGCCGCTACCAGCCGGATGTCCCCCGTGACACCTTGTATTTGCGCCTCGGCAATGTGTCGGCTATCAACACAACTTACGGCAGCCCCAGTATCGATTAGGGCCTGCACTCTGTGGCCATTTATGGTGGCGTGTATCGTGAGGGCCGATACCTGAAATCCACTGCCCTGCACCGATGTGTTGTGTAAGATGTACGTTGTTGTTGTTGTTGTTGCCGGAGTGACATTTGTGCTGGGAGGGCATGGATCTGTCCGTTTATCGTACCTAGCACGCTTCGCCTCTCGGCTTACTTCCTGTCCTGAGTACTTTGCCCAGGTCAGCAAAGTGCGTTTGCCAAGTACATCGCCAGCTCCTTTAACCGGTCTTGCTGTGAGACTAGGAGTCTGCTGGCGAACGTTTAGTGTATTAATTGTTCCCAGCCTTTGTGTAGTTGTGTTGTTGTTGGTTTCTTCCTCTCGGGAAGGTGTGTCTGCAAATGTGACCCTGAGCTTGCCTTTGTTAACCCGACTTTTGTTCCAGGCGGTCGCGAGTTCGACTCCTGTTGCTGGCTTCCCCATGCCGAGCGAGCTCGCGTCACGCGCCTGTGTATGGTCAATTCCCCCCCTGTGGTGTGGTGAAGGGGGTGGGGTTTTCTGTTTGGAGGGTGTGGGCGTGTTCTCGGGCTGTTGGCTTCTAATTGTGAGGGGTGTGTAATGTCCCGCCTTAGGGTTTCCTGTGAAAAGTATGTGTAGGTCCCTATTGAATCCCGCAGTTGAGAATAGCGGAGGCGAGTGCACATCCGTATATACATGGATATTGGCTTTGAGCACTTTGCCGAGAGCGGTTACCTCTACGGCACTGCCATAGGTGCCGTCCTTGCCCATGTATTTTTGGTAATCCGCCCCGGTCTGGAATGGGTTTTCCCGCTCGTCCGACACAAAGTCCCGGTACTCTTTCCAGTTGGCCAGGATATGTTTGACCGTCTCCTGTCTGTAGTCCCCATGATAATCCTCGGTATTCCGGATTAGAAAGCTCATGGCCCTAAACAGACAGTTGCCGTCTCCTTGCACGGGGTGTGTTTGGAAACGGTCCGGGGGCGGATCGTCAGCCTTAGTTTTAGCTGGCTGCTTCTTCCCCTTATTCTTACGAGTTTTCTTGGGGGAAGGGCCTTTCTTGTGTTGTGTTGGGGGAGGAACCTCAGCTGCTTCATCAGCTAGCCGAACCTCCCCGTCTAGGCGTTTTTTGAAAATGTGGGTGTACGCCTGCCTGTAATGTATGTGCGCCCCCCCTCGGGGTGGCTGCGCCAACTCCCTGCTTGCGGTGTGTGTTTAGGCGTAGGGAGTATTGCCCCCCTGTCTGTCCTGTGGGGTGTTTCATCCCTGAACTCCCTCGGGTATTCGTCTGGGAGGGGGTAGTGTTCTGGGCCCTTCGTGTGTTTGTCCATGTTGTCCCTTCCTCTAGTGGGTTTTCTTCCTTGTCGGTTATTGCCCTGTTGTCCGTTATTCTGTCTCCGCCAGGGTGGGGTGTATGTCTGCTGCTGCTGGGGCGGGTGTTCCCGTCGGTTCCCCTTTTCCCTATATTGGTCAGCTGCATACCCCTGTCTGGTCGAGGGTGGGTTTTCTCGCTGTTCCCAATTTCCCTTGTACTGCGGGGCTGCATAACCTTGGCTGCGTGGGGGCGGGTTCTCCCGATATTCCCCATTTCCCCTGTACTGCGGGGCAGCATAGCCTTGGCTGCGTGGGGGCGGGTTCTCCCGATATTCCCCATTTCCCCTGTACTGCGGGGCAGCATAGCCTTGGCTGCGTGGGGGCGGGTTTTCCCGATATTCCCCATTTCCCCTGTACTGTGGGGCAGCGTAGGACTGTCTATGTGGTGACGGGCTGTTTCGTCGGGGGATATCGTGGTCGTACTCCTCAGGGTAGTACTCCCGTGTGTACGGAGATGGTGACCGCCTTGAGGGGTATGTCGGCTCTGTGTCCGTGTATGCTATCGGTGAGTACCGAGGAGGGTAGTGTGGCCTATCCTGTGGGGGAGGTGTTGTTGGCCGCTGTGGAGGGTAGTAACTTTCTTCCCTCCCGTAGCGTCTCCTCTCTGTGTACCCCCTGTCCCTCTCAGTATGATAGTGTTCTCGTGTGTCTGCTTGCTCATCCCTTGGCGGTCTCCCGCCCGCTTGGATGGCAGCTATGGTCAGTTTCTCCATCCTGTCCACTAATTCGTCTATTTTGTCATTAGTGTCGTCTTTCCGGGTTTTGAAGTGCAGATCCACGGCTTTTTCCGTAGCCTTTTCCGTGATCTTTCTCCCCTCCTCTATGGTCTTTATGTTATTCAACATATGTTGGACCGTGAGGTTGTTCATGATGCATAGCTTTTCTACTATGGCTGGTCTGAGGCCCTGCATCAACAGCTTGACTTTCTGTTTATTTGTCATTGCTGCATTGTACTTTTCGCACATTATCAATTTAACATTGATGTATGCCTGGGCGCTCTCTTTGGGTCCCTGTGACCTCTGTCTAATCTGGTCATAGAGATCGTCATCGTCTGGTATAAGCTGGAACTCATCCTTCAACATTACCGCGGTTTCCTCCCATGTGGCAGCCTCTAGTGCGTCCTCATGGAGCTCATACCACGTCATGGCCGCCTTTGTGAGGTAGGCAGGAAGGAGCCGTTTTCTAACTTCCTCGCTCCAACCATTGATCCGGGCCGTTCTATTGAAGGCCTTGAGGTATTCCTCGGGATCCTGGCCTTCCCCCGTGAACTTTGTGGGGTGGATCATGGGGTACTCAGTGTGTCTATTCATGTCGTTCTCGGCTGTGTCCCGTTGACTGTGTGTCGAGGTGTTTGGGCTGTTTGGAGGGGAATTAGCCTCGCTTCCCGTGTAGGACACCTGTGTTACGTTACCAGGTGGCTCGTCACCTGATATGCTTGTGCTGATGGCCGGTGTGTTGTCGTACTGTGTGGATTCGACTATGTGTACGGTTCTGTCTAAATCCTGTTTTACTGTCTCCAAAATAGTGTGGATGTCCAGAACTGCTTCTGTCGTGTGACTATTGGCTTTAATAGTGTCTGTTTCTAATAGCTCTGAAATGCGCTCGAGCAGGTTATTGGCTTTCTGCTTTGTGATCTGCAGTTGCTGTAACAATAGGGGATGGAGTGTTGGCAGGCAATCTACCTCACTATCGCTGGATACCGGCGACTCGTGTGTGTATTCACTGGCCTGGGACCGTGTAAAATGTATAACTTGTGCTGCAGCGGCAGGGTGTTGAGCACGGATCTGTGCTGTTTGGAATTCAAGGTCCCTGAGAAGTTGTACTGCAGTCTGGTCAGTTATTAAGTCACCGTTCTTAATCTTTAGCTTCGGCAGGAGTGGGGTCGTACTAGCCGACAAATGGTGTGCAAAGTCTCTTAATGTAGTCCTAAATGTGGACATTTAATAATAAAAAAAAAATGTGTGACGCAATATGAGGTTAAAAAATTTTTTTTTTCTCTATTTGCTTGGCTTTTTTTTGCGGTACGGAAGGGGTCGTTTTAACTACGAGGGCTCGTTGATTGAGTCCCTTTTCTCTATGCGTAGTACCCCGCCTCCACCAGTGTTTTAGATCCCTTATTTGGGGGTGGATCTAAAAGGGAGAGTTGCTGTACTAATTTATGAGTTTGTGCCTAAAGAAGGGTAGCTCCCCTTGACAGGGCAAGCTGACCAGTGTAGTGTGTTGTGGTGTGCTAGGAACTAGGGGGCGCTCCTATAAAGACTGTAAATGTGGTTTAAGGGATGTAGCCTTAGCACGCGGGTCGATGTACTAGTCGCCCAGCCGGCTACTTATTATATAATCACCTTGCTAGTGTCAGCGGTTCGGCACGCGCTTCACTTGAGCACGCGAGCCGCTGTGAGGAATACAAGGACGTCTGAGTTGGCGTTATTACTACGGTGTGTCACGTCTGACTGTGACGGGAGTAAGGAAGGACGTTGGGACGTGAAGAAGAGTGTAGATCAGTAATGCAAGTGTAAGAGACTGACCAAGTGTTTATTGGTCAGCAATGAGTAACTGTTAGTCCCTTTTAAGGGATCTTGTGATGTTATAATGTGAGTACAAACTGTGGGTGTTAGGTTACAAAAGTAGGATTCTGAACACTGACTGACTGACTCACCTCGGTTGACACTGTCGTTAGCCTCCGGCTGTCTCGTCGAAGCACTGATGATGGAGAGATCCTCGTGACCCACTTAAGGCACCTTTTATACCTTTAGCCTCTGTTCTGTCAGCGCGTTGTGGCATAGTTGAACCAGTTTGTAGTATGTCGCTGTGTGTCATAATTACGCAAGGGTTGAGCTGCTTTATGGAGTAGCCAGCTGCCCTTATAGTATTGATGGATATTGGGTAGGCTTTTAAAGGGTTGCCTTTTATGAGATTTAGACAGATGATGGGGGGGGATGATCTCTAAGGGGTGCATACCCCTTGGGTATTGTACACTACGCTGGAGATGAGAGTGGCAAGGAATTTACCACCCTACGGGCTTTTATCTTCTCTACGTAGCGCAGCACACACCCAAGTACACGAGGCTCACCTCCCCAACTTTCCATGGTGTGTGAATGGTTATCGTATCAGACTACCAACCCCCAAGCTTGCAGGTTCACTCCTGGCCGTGGTTAGTGATTTTTGGAAGGCGACAAGAATCACGGCACACAAGTCATATGTTGTTGGCATGTTAAATAACCCATTTGAATTCAGTAGGCCGTGTTCATAATGGCAAAATTAATCTAGGTATTTTTCGCCAACACAAGAGTTCCTCATTTCTCTACTAGAAAGCGCCATAGTGCCAAGGAGCTTCTAACCTCCTTGACTTTCATTGCGCTCCAAAGAACGACCTCTGGGCGTCAAATAACAAAGCTTGCACCCGAGATTCGAGGCCATACGATATTATATCATACCTCCCCAGTATGAACAGCACGTCACCTCGAACCTTGTTTTACAGCACAAATGGAGTTCGTGCCATTCCAATGGCAGCGCAGATTACAAGATGTAAGCGTGCTACATTGCACTTAATTCATGGGCGAGCGATATATTTACAAATATTTTGTAGGAAAACATTGTATCCATACTTCAAATGTGTATTTTCAGCAGTTGGCAGCAATGACGTCATTTTCAAATATTGCCCTGAATTGTTATGGCATAGAGTCTCTCTCGTACAAAAATTGGATTCGATAGCTGCAGCCTTTTAGGACTCGATAGACACACGCATCTTATAAGTCATTCATCGCGCAAGGTTTTACGAACTTATGTAATCTGAACATTGTATATGTTACATGGAAAGTCGATTCTTAGAGTTGACTCTTCCTAGGCAGACTCAACACTTACTAAAAGTATCAGTAACAGTTGATTGGAAACAAATAGATCAATTTTTCTAGGAAGAGTAAACTATGCATTCTCTCTCTCTCTCTCCTCTCTCTCGCTGCTTATGGTACTTATTGAATTGTTGCGATTTCAATGATTATATCTTTTCAGGTCTCAATTCAGTAATAGTACATTCTGCAACGAGCCTATAATGGCAATACTTCAGACACGAGTATGTTTATAAAACGAGCGTATACGAGTTTTATAATTTCCATACGAGTGTCTTAATTACCATTATAGGCGAGTTGCATACGACTGTTTATGTTCGACGATAATTATTATAAATATTTTATGTTCGAAGATAAATATTCATAAATATCTGTCGAGATTTCGCCAGTTTTATGTACTGAACAGAGCGCATGAGACGCAGGGAATGCCTTGTATTTGACCATGGCCTCCTCGATTACCCTACTATGACACTAGGCCAGGCAGTGAAATTTAAATTAGAAGACCGTGGATCTCAGCGCATCTAAATATCTAATTGGTCAAACAACTGTTTCTTGAGCTCTGATTGGTGGGAGAAACTATTTCATAATGGAAAATAGTGTTATAATGAGCCGCATTATGGTACAGTTTTCTCTGACAAAATAGTCAGGGTCGAACATAATAGTACATTATGCAACGAGCCTATAATGGCTATAATTAAGACACGAGTATTTTTTTTATAAAACTAGCGTAGCCTATGCGAGTTTTATAATTTCCATACGAGTGTCTTAATTACCATTATAAGCGAGTTGCATACGACTGTTTATGTTCGACGATAATTGTAACTTTATTATAAGTTTTAACATAAATATTCATAAATATCTGTTCAGTCACTAGAATGTTGTGATCGGGTGCTGCGGTGAGTAGTATATCTCTGTTTTCCAAGCTCTCTTGACAACCGACGCATGCGCTCTGTGTGCTTCAATGCCATATGTTCAGATTGTGCTCCAGTATTCAGTAAAACTGTCACCGAAGTCGTTTCAAAACTACATAGAAATTTGATTTGGAGATATTAAGGTACAGTGCTATTTCTGGTATCATATTCACCAGTTTATTTACGCGAACATATGGACGGTGCACATTCGGTAATTTATATAGACATGTTGGATTTTGAGCGCATGCGCGAAGGTATCCTTATCTAATTGGTCACACAAGTGTTTCTTGAGCTCTGATTGGTGGGAGAAACTGTTTCATAATGAAAAACAGTGTTATAATGAGCCTCGTTATGATACAGTTTTCTGACACATAATAGTTAGGGTCAAACATAAATGTCGTACAAACATTATCCAAGAAAGTGAAGTTCCTATGGATAAAACAATAGCTGTGGAGACTGTTGCAACTTCACAATCACTTGGAAGTTGACAAGGTTTTTTCAAATGTTCTTGCAACACTAAATGCGAATCTATGTAGTACATGTGTAGGAAGGAAAGTGTACTTTGCAACTCAAAGTGTCACAAATCTGTACCTTGCTGTCATAAATGATAAACATTTCTCTCTCTTAATGTATTGGTTTTGCCTCTATATTTGTTCTTTATTAGCTAGTACCGTTTCCTTGCAAATAGGCAACTGTTGCTACCTCAAGACAGTCGGAGTATAGGTCGAGTCAACTCGGACTAGTAAATGATGATCGAAATTGAACACTTACCGCTTTTAATAAACTTTTACTGACTTAACGTAGGGAGAGTCAACTCATACTGGAGAATCGACTTTCCCTATAACATATACATATTTGTGCATAAGTGTAATTCATAAACATCATACATTTATTAAGCCTAAGTGAACAGGACCTGAAGATGATTGCTTGACGAACGAAACATTGTTGTATATAAAAGAGTGTTATATTGTGACAAACCACAAACATTATACAAGATACATTAAAAATACCTCATCATAAGTTAGATTCAATGAAGAATTCTCTAGAACTTTTGAAATAAAAAGACAGGGAGATGGGTAGTCACCATTGCTTTTTAATTGTGCTCTGGAGAAGGCGATTAGAGAATGGAGAAAATCAGACTCGAAAGTTATAAATTTGGGAAGTAAAAAAGATAATATCCATTTAGATTGCTTGGCTTTTGCGGATGACATTGCTCCGATCACGGACACATTAGAAAATGCACAGATCCAAGTAGAAAACTTAATGGAGCAAGCAGGAAAAATAGGTTTACAAATCTCCTTCCCCAAGACAGAATTTATAACGAATGTTCAAGATTGTCCTGATGTAATTATCATAAACCAAAACAAAATACACAAAGTTAACTCATTTAAGTTTTTAAGTGAATGGATATCAACAACAATAAAAAAGGAAAAAAAAGACACACCTTAGAGGTCCGAGCAAAGAAAAAGAACGTAGCTTTTCAGATCACCAGAAATGTATACAAGAAGAAGGCATTATCATGAGACACTAAAATTAAACTGTGGTGGGACCTGAATCACTCTTGAAACATTAAAGTTAATGCGGAGAGAAGACTTAAACAAAATCATGCTCATGGAAAGAAGATTGGTTCGATGCATCCGTGGCCCAAGGAAAACAGAAACAGGCTATAACAGACCACGACCTAACAAGGAAGTATACACCCATGTGAAGAACATAATTCACACCATGAGCAAACGACTGATGTCATTTTTTTGGCATTTAAATTTAATATTAAAACTTAAAATTCAACCAGCGTGGTTTACACAGACATTAAAGGATCTTAAGGAAGCCGATATTGACATTACAGATACATATGAGGTGCGTTAAAAAAGTAACGAGCCGGAGGCATAATTACAGAAACCAGTACCTGTATGTTAGAAGTATTGGTCCTGGCTGTTGAGGCACTTGTCCCCCTGTGACACGAGGCGGTGAATGGCTGTCTCATAAAATTCCCTGGGCTGCGGTGTGAACCAGTTCCGCACGTACAGCTGGACGTCGGCATCCGAGTGAATCGTTGAACCCGCAGAGCCCTTTTCAGGGGACCAAACATGGCGTAATCACAGGGAGAGAGGTCTGGACTATATGAAGGGTGCCCGAGAACCTCCAATTTGAATTTCTGCAGGAGTGCCGCGACTGTGTTGGTCGTGCATTGTCGTAGAGCGAGCACGGCGGCTATGGCGTTCACTGTCACTCGACGGTCCTGGGTAATGAGTGCATCAACCAGCTGGACATTGTCATCGGTAATGCAGGGGGGGGGGGGGGGTGCCCCAGACCGGGCATCATCGGCTAACGACATCCGTCCTTCCCAGAAGCGCTTGTGCCACGCTTTGACCCTTGCAAGGGACATGTAGTGTTCACCGTACACTTGTGACATTCAGCGATGAATGTCCGTTCCCCCTTCTCCTTACGCTGTCAGAAACCGAACAACACCTCTTTGCTCTTCGGTTGACGCCTCCATGTCACTGTTTGCAATGCGACTGGCAGCGTTGGACGATTGATGCATGCTGCTGCTCGCTTTATATCGTCACGTGACGTGCACGCGTGCCCTCTAGCGATGGGCTGTGACCTTCCACTCTCTGGTCGGAACCACATCTCGTTACACACGCCACGATTAGCCGATGTCGTCACCGGTTTGCGCATTCCAGCCTCCGGCTCGTTACTTTTTGAACGCACCTTATATAATAGGAATTTATTTCGGGACAAAATTGAAAATGTATCTCTAGGGAAGAACAAGAAAGACAACGGAAGCAGTCACGGAACATTGAACTGCTCCGAAAGCAGAGATCAGAGAAGATGAAGCGAATGTGGGCGGAGAGAAAGAAGACATGTGGCAAGATTTGAAGTATTGACTTTACGTGCTCTGTAATACAGCAGTGCTATTCGGGTAAATGATAATAATAAATATCTTATGTAGTGTTTTCAGGTTAGGGCATATTAATACTGATTTTCCAGCCAAATGTAATTGGGCACAATTTGTGTTGACGACTGAAAAGCTTTTAGAACTAGGTAACACTGGAAAATGGCTTCCATCGCTTAGCCTATAGAGCATCCAGCGTTTAGAAAAGACTGTGGAGCCTTATGGCGACAGTGTTGCTAACTCTAGGCAGAGGTAGCACTGACGTCATACGTTATGTTCACCCGCTTCGAGCACTGCGCTTTCATAAGTTAGCGAGACAACCACAACCCCAGCAGCTACCTGAAGTAGAACACGCCCAGGAAGGAGCAGTTTTACAGGTGTTAACGGATTGGACCAGTATTAAGGATACTGTACGCGAAGAGAACCAATAACGACATTCATTTCGTTGTGATATGACGCATTACTGAATGACAGATGTCGAGAGCACAACCCTTCCTTCCTTCGCGGATGTATGCTGACGATGTTAACAATTTTTACGTCAGCAATACTGTTGATCATCACCTCTTTAGTTATTAGTTTGGCTGTATTTTAGTTTCTTTCATATTTATTCTTGTTGTTTTGTTTAGATTAATACGTGTAATATTGTAGTGAGTTAGCCGTAAACACAACAGTAACACCAATGACGGATAGTGCTTCAGAACTTATGTTGCAGACGTAACTGAGCACGTGCTCCACTCTGGACGAGCATGCAGCACAGGACGAGGCTCTTCTTTCCAGCGTGCTAACCTCGAAAAATTTTAAATTACTAAGACGTAATATAAACGATACTTGTATCCAACAACAACGGTAATCAGTTGGCAGATAATTGTAGGAAGCTATTATGACGAAAAATGTATATGTTCAGAGTTCCTTCATGATAAAATGTGAGGTAACAAAACCAGTGTAGGGGGGTTTCCATTAAAAGTAAAAGCCCATAAGACCCACAGTCTTTTCTAAACGCTGGATGCTCTATAGTGTGTTGGGACAAGTAGGATGCGGCGGGCGAGTCCATCCTCTTGAAGCGCTCCGTGTAATTAGCCCATCACGGTGAGGCCAAGCAATTTCAACAATCAATTAAGATAGTGTGCAAGCCACGCCCGATCACTGCTCACATACTAGGCCTAGGGCCAGGGCTAGGGCTAGGCATTTAATGCCCTAGAATGGTACCCCGTCCCCGCGACGAAACGGGTTACATTTGTGCTTCCCCCACTTCTTTCTTTAGTCAAACCCCCACCAGTGTTTGGCGGTCCGAAAATACAATGCAAATAAGTCAAAATAAAAAAGAAAGGTTAGTTAAAATCCATAAAACCCAAAAATAACAATCGAAATTAGTCAAGATTTGTCGAAAAGAAAAAGCTCAAAAAGTTAAAAAAAAAAACGAAAAAAACATGTACAAAACAAAAGAAAAGGTCATAAAATTGTTCAAAAGTAGTCTAACCATTCTGCTGGCCAGGAGAGTGAAATAAAAGTTCATGTAAGTGGTATTTTTGATCAGTTTCTAGAATCGTAGTCGTCACCGATGCGAAGAGCTACCGATAACAACGTTGCAATTAACGCTACCATTCTAGGGTTAATGGCCCAAAACACGATGAGAAACACACTTTAAGAAATGCAGTTATGACCGACAAATCACCCAAAAATGCCATATAAAATTTATAAAATGCCCTTAAACTTGCAAACATTTTACTCTGATATGTGATTTCTGAATATAAATTCAGAATCACGTCGAATAAAATAGTAGCCTACATTTTAGTAATGATCAAGTTTATTTCATGAAGTTATAGCATAAGCGTAAGATATGACATTTAAAAGAAAAACTATCCCTCTTGAGAACTGTGGTAGCTACGCGTGCTCAGCCGCAAAGCCATGGGTCTAGGTTGCTCCGGATTCAGTAGACAAATGGGTTCGAACCGTACCGTTGACCATCCATGAAATGGTTGTCCACGTTTTCCATTTTCTTATCAACTCAAATGCCAGGACCAAACCTTCTAATGTCCCTTCCACTCCTCGCCCAGTTCCATTCATCTCCTCCGGCTTTAAGAACCATCCACCACATATAAAGTAATCACATCCCATCGCCAATCGCATAGAAACAGGAATAATAAGGGGTCGAATACCCTTCAAAACTTACAAAAGTGGCTTCACTGGCTTAGTTGCTAGCGTGGAGAGCTTCTATGCCTTAGATCGCCGGTTCAAACCCGGCCGGAGTCGTGGGATTTTTAAGAGCATTAAAAATCCCTCGGTATGCCTTCCTTCGGAGGGGAAGTAAAGCCGGCGGTCCCATGTTATAGAGGTATGGCATGAAAAAGAACCTTCCTCTAACTACAATTGTGTGAAGCTAAATTTGTACGTTAGATTTTATTAATGCTCTATTAAGTTCCAACGTTTCACCCAGATTCCAGTTGCGGTGGCATTTAGTAGCCAAGTTCAGTGTTAGCAAAAGTAGGAACTACTTGAAATTGATCGTCTGCAGTCCTTAACTGAATTACAGGTAACACACACTAATACAGACATCACAATTAACACCGGATATCAGACACACACCCAAAGTACACAGGGCTACATGACCGCGTTGTCTCAGCCCCTAAACTGAGGAACCAACCAACCAGTTAATTCACATTATTAACGGCTCACTACGCTGCTTACAAGAAAGGGTGCGGGGTTCCGTTATGTTGGTCAGCAGGTAGGAACAGTGCACACTGCTGGGAACAGTATTTATGTGGAGTCTGAATATTACATTACAATCATGTAGAATCTGTCTGAAATAAATCAGAAACCGCTATGGACAACAAATTGCCAGGTGAAAAGCTAAAGGAAGTAGGAGACTTCTGTTACTTAGGAAACAAAATAACCAGTGATGGACGAAGGAAAGAGGATATAGCAAGTAGATTTGATCAGGCAAGGGAAGCATTTCTACAAAAAAAAATCTGTTGACATCGAATATACTGTAGATTTAGGTATTAGGAAGTCATTTTTGAAAACCTTGGTCTGGAGCGTGGCGCTCTATGGAAGTGAAACTTGGACTGTTGGAGCAGCAGAAAAGAGGAGAATTGAAGCGTATGAAATGTGTTGTTACAGGAGAATGATGAAGATCAGATGGGTAGATAGGGTAACAAATGAAGAGGTATTAGGACGAGTGGGAGAGGAGGGATGTTTCTGGCGACTGCTAATGAAGAGAAGAGATAGGTTGGTGGAACACGTATTAAGACACCCAGGAATAGCAAGTATTTATGGGAGGAAGGGTCGAGGACAAGAACTGTAGGGGTAGACCAAGGTTAGAATATATTAAACAAATTGCCTCGGATGTAAGGTGTGGTAGCTATGTTGAGATGAAACGATTAGCTCAGGACAGGGAGGCATGGAGGACTGCATCAAATCAGCCAAAAGACTGAAGACTCAAACAACAACAACATTATATTTTATTTTGATTTAATTTTCATGTTACTGAATTTTAATTTACGTTTTTTTCTTTTAAACAGTTCAATTATTGAGCTGCAAATAATGTGGGTCCGGGGTTCTGTTCCCTGAGCGCACTCCCGCTGGCTCGCGTGCTTTGACCACAGTGCCCCCTGGTGAGATCTCATTACTTGATCCCTGCTGGTGCTGCCTCTGTTGACAAGGCTTGACAATGTGGCCACAATAGGGATTCGAAGTCGAACCTTCTCTTGTCCATAACCCCCTACACACAAATCATGTCTGTGTTAGACACATTGGATCTTTGTAGAGGGTACATGTAAGCAGGTTCTTTGAGGTTTCCACTCCAGGCACTTCCTACTCAAATCCTAGCTCAACTACAACTACACACACTAGTACAGACATCACAGTGACACAGGTTGTTAGACAACTTCTACATGCTACCAAGTGCACGGGGCTTCATGACCAATATATCGCAAAGCCCCTAAATAAACAACAGCAACAACAATCCTGAAGCGAGTTATTGTTTCATTTGGGGGCGTTGGACATAATGGTCATTTTACACCGTGTACTTGGGTGAGTGTGGAATAATTAACCTGTGCTTTTGTAATGCCTGTATTAGTGTGAGTATTTGTAATTCGGGTGAGGATTGTTAAGGCGACGACAGTAGGTACCATCCCCGCATTTGTTTGGAGTATAAGTGGGGGAAAACCACGGAAAAACACTCGATTTACAAAATTTTGTATAACCGGAACGTTCAAATAAATGGCATTTGTTGTTGTTGTTGTTGTTGTTGTTTACATAACCTCAAGATGGCGGATGTGTGAAATATTGTACGGTGATAAACGGTACTACTAGGAGTTCATCTATGTGACTTCCAAAAATCTTTAACTAGAAAACGAACATGGCGGCCAAGCGAATTTGAAACATTTAAATAGACTTTTCTCGCGATTCAACCATCCGAAAGCAGTGAAACTTGGTACAGCAAATGTTTAAATACATTGAAATGCACTGACATATAATTTAGTTCAATTGTTTACATAACCTCAGGTTGGTGGCTGTTCGAAAGTTTAAAATTACGTTTCTATTTCGTGTGTCCAAATCAAACGATCGAAGTCAACGTTTAAATGATGAACCTACGCAAAAATCGTCATCTATTATTGCTTAACTCAAAGACTTACATACATAAAATCCAACATGGCGGCCATCCGAAATATTTAGACGGTTCTCAATATCTACGAATCTATTACAGCTATCAAACTGAACTTTTGTATGTTGATAGAGGCAATTAGCATACGTAGGATATATGAAAATAGGCTTTAGTTCTTCACGGTACTACTTGTTTTTTTTTATCATATTAATGAGAAACTTGAGCTTGTTTGGAATTAACAAATATTTGAATGTCTGGAATGATTTTTGTAACTAACAAAACAATGTCATTTTTCCAGTGTCAAACGGTTTCTTGATTTGATTTTTAGATTCACCATTATGGAGAATCCTTGTTCACAGTTGTAACATGTAACGCTGTTGTGGACAGCTCTGGCTATTCTTGTTAATACTTATCCAAAATTTGTCGGCACAAGCATTTTTAAAAGTTAGTTTCACTGACTGATCCCTTGAAATCTCTAACATTAAAAGTTGGGGGGTCGCCAAAATACTCAGCCTAAATTGCGGGTCGCAGTGTCTAAAAGGTCTTCATAAATGGGGATATCCACAGGGATCAGAACTCTGCATATTTTCATATATCCTACTTATGTTAATTGCCTCTATCAACATACAAAATTTCAGGGTGATACCGTTAATAGTTTCAGAGATATAGAATGCCGGTGAAATATTTCGCACAGCCGCCATCTTGTGGTTATGTAAACAATTGAACGAAGTTAGTTGTCGGTGCATTACAATGTGTATAAACATATACTGTACAAAGTTTATTGCGTTTGATTGGTTAAATTGCGAGAAACGTCTATTTAAAAGTCACAACTTCGCTTGGCCGCCATGTTGGTTTGGTAGTTACCAGTTTTTCAAAAGTCACATAGATGAACTTCTAGTAGTTCCCTTTATCACCGTAAAAAAAAATCAGGGTGATATCTGTGATAGTTTCGGAGATATTGAATGCTGGTGAAATATTTCGCACAGCCGCCACGTTGGATTGGTGAGACGTAACAAAATTTGAAGGGCACGGTCGGGGTTGTCCGGAATAGTACTATGAACTTACCGAGTTTCATTGAAATCACTCCAGCCGTTTAGAAGTTATTAGGGACACACACACACACACACCATCACACACACGCACACACAGACACACGGACAAAAGGTGATCTCATTGCCTATTTTTGATTAATGAAAATAGGCTAAAAATTCTTATTCCGTATCTCGTGACCCCCCCTCTCCCCCAGGGGTTCCCGACCCACTGGTTGAGAACCCCTGTTGTAGATTAACTCTGCATCTCCCAACATCACTCCGAAGTCTATTCAGTGATCGCCAAGTTTCCCAGTTGGTGATGTGACATGCTGGGAGGCTCTCCTCAGCCTTCATCCACTCTGGTGGTGTAGTGGATAGTCATAGCTGGGTCCGAACTACTTCAGGGTTAGCAGTGAGCATTGTTGTTATTGTTGTAGTTTGCGGGAAGCTTTCCCTTGATTAGAGCCGTCTTCTTCGAGGTGAGTGACCAGAGAGGCTGGGTCTCCTGTTGTCAGTGGCGTGTGGTTGAATTTTACTTAGGGTAAGCAATGGTTTTCTTCGCAAAATCATTGAAGACCCAGTTGTAGAAGTTTGGGATATTTTGAACTTACAAAGTAAATCTATCTTAATTGAAATCAATGATAAATGTTATACGTTTAGTTAAAATAGCGAATACAAGCTTTCACTTTCGTGTTAACAGGCTTACTCAATTGAGGGGTTGGACGAGTTCCTAATAAAATTAATATTTTGTTCTCAAATTTACCGCACATCACACGCTGTCATCTCTAGACCCAACTCCCGGTGCCATATTTTTACTGATTTCTCACGCCTACTAGTGTAAACAAAAACGTCTACTGCATACCCTACTCCCTTATATTGTATTAGGCAACATTATATCGCTGAACTATAAATATGACGGCCTACCACTGTAAAACAATCACACGTTTTAACACAGCATAAAAAAAGCTGTTTTACACAAACACTGACACGCTTTTTCAAACTATAATGGACGAGTAAACACACTATCTTTGAAAAATGACCGCTCCTTGTTTTCGGCCTAAGGTATGTAACTTAAGGAATTGCTTCCTAGCCTTCGCTTTCACTCACCCTGCAGTACCAAGAAATACCAAAAGAGGGCATGTCAAGCTATTGTGCTGCTACGAGCGACTCCGCAAGGAACTCGCAGTAGGCATCACAGAACAACGAAGTGCGAATGGGTTCATTAAAACAATACAGGACACAGAGACTGGAATATCACTATAACCAAAGTAAATAATTATTGTACTCGTCATTATTTTACTTGGGTAAGCAATGCTTACCTTACATCCAAGGAATACACGCGCCTGCCTGTTGTCCAGTTTACCTTTCAGCTGGAGGTTCAAACACGGACGCTATGACCACCCAGGCCCGAGAAAAAGTTGGTTTACAAAATTCACAACAACTATTTTAAGAAACGTCAGATCAGAATAAAGCTCCGCACACACGTTAACAATAAGTTCCTTTAAGACGTATTGAAGTTTTGTTACGATCAGATCAATACTTTTAACGTAAAGATCTTTCTAAGTGAGCGCTCCGTGAACTTGGTAAGAAAAACCGGTCCTTTTCTTGTTCAATCTGCTATAAAATTTTAACGAGATACAATGCAAATATTTACTCTATATCGTTAAACGACAAATAAAACAAGGAAAATTTTGGTGTAGGTTGTTCTTATGTAATACGAAGGGTAAAGGTTTTATCGACCTCTAAACTCGAGTATCGTAACATGCTCACCTCTCCTGGCCACCCCTGTGTGCGGGGTATTGTGAGGTGGAAGAGCTTGTTGGTTGGGGTAGGCCCGCGCATGCGCAATGGCTGTTCCCAGCACGTGTGGCCCTAGGGCGCTCAGTCTACTGTGTTGTGTGGTGTGGACATGGAGCGCTTTGCGCGGGAGCGAACTGGCTGTGTAGTGCTGCAATGGTAAGTACATTGCTTGTTACTTGTTGCCATTGTCAAGCAGGAGGCGCCCGTGGCCTTAACTTACCACAGTTCGCCTGGAGTAGATGTCTTACAGCTCGGAAAACCACTTCCCAGTTTTGCCTCAGGAGGCTAAAAGAACCCCTCTTCAGCCCTCAGAAAAGAGATAAGTTTTATACGGTTGGTTAGTGGGTTCCTCAGTTTAGGGACTGCGACAACCCGGCCGTGTAGCCCCGTGTACTTTGGGTGTGTGTAGAATCTGTATGATAACCGGTGTTAATTGTGCTGACTGTATTAGTGTGTGTTATCTGTGATTCAGGTAAGGACTGCAGACGATCAATTTCAAGTACTTCCTACTTTTGCTGCCAAATGCTACCGTTAAAGACATCTAGCTGCAAACTTGGCTCCTAGATGGCACCGGAACTGGCACCTGGCGATGAACGTTGGAACTTAAGAGCATTAATCAAATGTAACCTAAAAATTTAGCTTCACACAATTGTAGTTTGTGGAAGGTTCTTTTACATGCCATAAATCAATGACATGGGACCGCCGGCTTTACTTCCCCTCCGAAGGAAGGCATACTGAGGGATTCTTAACGCTCTTAAAAATCCGACGACTTCGACAGGGTTTGAACCCGCGATCTTGGTACGCCACCGAAGCCGCCTTTGACAGAGTCGGTTGTTGGAGCTTGGACATCCTCGTGAACTAACCTGTGTTATTGCGATGGCTGTATTAAAGTGTGTATTTGTAATTCAGGTAGGATTGGGAAAGAGGCGACCGTGGCCTTAAGTTGGGGACAATCCCATCATTTCACTGGAGTGGAAGTGGGAGACCACAGAAAACCACTTCCTGGATCGCTGAGCTGGGAATCGAACCCAACGAGGCCGTGGTGCACGAGGGACACATGCAATACACTGTCTTGCCTCGTGGTTAATACTTGACATTGAGCCCAGAGACATAGGTTCGATTCCTATCTCTTCCAGGAAATATAATTCTTGTTTAATGTACTGGAAGGGTATCGCTAGCCATGTGTTGTAAATGTCCAGTCGATCAATTGTCTTAGTTCGTGTTATCTGGGTTTGATCCCCGGCTCCTTTAGGGAGTTAAGAAACTGACGCGAGGGCTGGAACAGTGTGCACTTAGTCTCGTGAGGACATCTGAGTAGCTGTCTCATCGGGGTGTGTTTGTTCGAGGAATCTTAGATTAACAGCCAAGGGGACACGTCACCTCGTAGTCTGACCAGTGGTAGAGAGGGTCTTTCACGGCCTGTGGCCCACAAGAGGTCGCTGTTCCATCCTTGTAAACAACAATCATCGGACTCATCAGGAGTCTTTCCGCCACTGTTTTTAAAGATAACTAGCTGTACCCGGCATGCGTTGCAATGCCAATCAAAGAAAGTGTTGGCGTTGTAACTTTGTTTGTTGAAGTGCTTTTGGATTCCTAATAATTTTTCATTTTCCGTTAACCGTCTCTAAACTATTGTAAAATTGATTTACTATCTCAAAAGAAAATCATGGGAGCGTGCTCAACAACTCACCAAAGTTTCATGGCAATGAAATGAATGGTATATGATCGCATACGGGACTTTCTTGAAAAGATTCGAGCGCCGTCATCCATTTGTTGAATATACTCGTACGCTACCTATTGTAAAATGGATTTACTAAGTCGAAAACCTTCCCTGGCGTGTACACAACAACTCATGAAAGTTTCATCGCAATCGGATGAATGGCATATGAACGCATACGGGATTTTGTTTAAACGATTTGCGCGCCGTCACTCATTTGTTGAATCTACTTGTGTGCCACCCATTGAAAAACGGATTCACTAATTCATACACCTTCGCAGGACTGTACTCACCTCACCAAAGTTTTATCATAATCGGATGAATGGTATATGAACGCATACGGGACAATGTTTAAGCGATTCGCGCGTCTTCGCTCATTTGTTGAATCTACTTGTGCGCTACCTATTTAAAATGGATCTACTAAGCCTGAAACTTTCCCTGGAGTGTACACAACAACCCACCCAAGTTTAGTCGCTATCGGACGAATGGTAGCCTATATGAACGCATACGGGACTATGTTGAAACACTTCGCGCGTCGTCGCTCATTTGTGTAATCTACTGTATTTGTGCGATACCTATTGTAAAGTGGATTTACTAAGCCAGAAACCTTCCCTGAAGTGTACACAACATCTCACCCAAGTATCATCGCTATCAGACGAATAGTATATGAACGCATAAGGGACTTTGTTGAAACGCTTCGCGTGTCGTCGCTCATTTGTTGAATATACACGTTCGCTACCTATTATAACATGGATTTACTAAGCCAGAAACATTGCCTGTAGTGTACACAACCTCTCACACAAGATTCATCGCCATTGGACGAATGGTATGTGAACGCATACAGGACTTTGTAGAAACGCTTCGCCTGTC
Organism: Meconema thalassinum; assembly: GCA_946902985.2. Classification (NCBI taxonomy): domain Eukaryota; kingdom Metazoa; phylum Arthropoda; class Insecta; order Orthoptera; family Tettigoniidae; genus Meconema; species Meconema thalassinum. The sequence goes on from OX336396.1 coordinate 18,445,429, forward strand.
GTCGCTCATTTGTTGAATCTACTCGTGCGCTACCTATTGTTAAGTGAATTTACTAAGCCAGAAACCTTCCCTGAAGTGTACACAACATCTCACCCAAGTTTCATCGCTATCAGACGAATAGTATATGAACGCATACGGGACTTTGTTGAAACGCTTCGCGCGTCGTCGCCCATTTGTTGAATATACTCGTTCGCTACCTATTATAACATGGATATTCTAAGCCAAAAACCTTGCCTGTTGTGTACACAACCTCTCACCCAAGTTTTATCGCTATCGGACGAATGGTATGTGAACGCATACAGGACTTTGTTGAAACGCTTCGCCCGTCGTCGCTCATTTATTGAATCTACTCGTGCGCTACCTATTGTTAAGTGGATTTACTAAGCCAGAAACCTTCTCTGAAGTGTACACAACATCTCACCCAAGTTTCATGGCTATCAGACGAAGAGTATATGAACGCATACGGGACTTTGTTGAAACGCTTCGCGCGTCGTCGCCCATTTGTTGAATATACTCGTTCGCTACCTATTATAACATGGATATTCTAAGCCAAAAACCTTGCCTGTTGTGTACACAACCTCTCACCCAAGTTTTATCGCTATCGGACGAATGGTATGTGAACGCATACAGGACTTTGTTGAAACGCTTCGCCCGTCGTCGCTCATTTGTTGAATCTACTCATGCGTTACCTATTGTTAAGTGGTTTTACTAACCCAGAAACCTTGCCTGTAGTGTACACAACCTCTCACCCAAGTTTCATCGCAATGGGATGAATATATATGAACGCATGTGGGACTTTCTTGAAACAAACGCTACTATTTTGTTGAAGCTACTCGCGCGTCATCTATTGTAAATTGGATTTACTACGCCTATAACTTTTCCGGGACTGTGCACAACAACTCACCAAAATTTGATCGCAATCGAATGAATTGTATATGAACGCATCGCCAGTACTCATTTGTTTAAACTACTTGCGCTATATATTTTGAAGTGGATTAACTATGCCTATAAAGCTCCCGGAAGTGTGTACAACAACTCACCAAAATTTGATCGCAATCGGATGAATGGTTTAAAACGCATAAAATACGAACAAATAGACATTTCTTTATATATATAGTTCTTCGACACGTGTGTATGTCTCTGAACTCCTCCTAAACGGCAGCTCCGATTTTGACGAAATTTGGTATGTATATTAGGGTGGGTCCATGTGTGGTTTAGATTCACAATCTGACCCGGTAGGTGGAATAAACACAATTTTAGAACCACAGTTTACACACAATTTTAGAGCCACAATATACAGTCAAAAACAGTCGTCATGGAAACCACTAGCTTTGGCCTTGGTATAATAATAATAATATCGTATGGCCTCAAGTGCCTGGTGCAAGCTTTGTTAATTGACACCCAGAGGGTAGCTTGCATGTCGAATTTCGTCGTTCCTTTGAACGCTATGAAAGTCAAGGAGGTTAGATATCTAAACTCCTTGACACAACAGCGCTTTCAAGTAGAGAATGGAGAAACTTTGTGTTGGCGGAAAATCCTGAGATTAATTTTGCCATTGAACACGGCCTACTGAATTCAAATGGGTTCTTTAACATGCCAACAACGTATGACATGAGTATCGTGATTTTTGTCGCCTTTCAAAAATCACTTACCATGGCCAGGAGCGAACCTGCAATCTTGGGGTTGGTAGTCCGACACTATAACCACTCACCCACCGTGGCAAGCTTTGGCCTTGGTGAAAGCTGATGTCTTTGGACTGTTTGTCTCTGCACGTTAGAGCCACCTGGTCGCAACCTGTACAACTACCGCCATAACTTACACTCCGCCCGGGGCGCAAAGTTATGTTTTGTACAATAGGTGGAGGTGATGTCGAATTTTTCTCTTTGTCTCTGCACGTTAGAGCGTTTCAACAAAGTCCCGTATGCGTTCATATACCATCCGATTGCGATGAAATTTGGATGAGATGTTGAGTGCACTCCAGGGAAGGTTTCTGGCTTAGTAAATCCATTTTATAATAGGTAGCGTACGAGTAGATTCAACAAATGAGTGATGCCTCGCGAATCGTTTAAACAAAGTCCCGTATGCGTGCATATGCCTTTCATCCCATTGCGAAGAATCATTGATGAGTTGTTGTGTACACGCCAGGGAAGGTTTTCGACTTAGTAAATCCATTTTACAATAGGTAACGCACGAGTAGATGCAACAGATGAGTGATTAAGGGTGAAGCGTTTCAACAAAATCCCGTATGAGTTCATATACCATTCATCCATTACGATGAAACTTTGATGAGTTGTTGTGTACACTTTCGTGAAGGTTTCTAACTTAGTAAATCCATTTCTCAGTAGTAGGGCACGAGTAGATTCTACAGGTGAATGACAGCGCACAAATCGTTTCAACAAAATTCCGTATGCGTTCATATGCCATTCATTTGATTGCGATGAAACTTTGGTGAGTTGTAGTGCACGCTCCCACGAATGTTTCTAAATTAGTTAATCCATTTTACGATAGTTTAGAGTTAACAGAAATTGAAAAAAATATTGTGCATCTGAAAGCACTTCAAGAAACAAAGTTACAACACTTTTTTTGATTGGCAGGACAACGTCTGCCGGGTCAGCTAGTATTATATAAGATAAGATAAGTAAGCGTTTTCGTTATTGCGCAAGGAGAGCAGCGACCAACAATACAATAACAATTTTAACAATTATATTGATAGAATGACAATAATAACCCTATAGGCCTAGTTCAGCTATCGACGTGTAGATCTGTGAGTTGGGGCAATTGAGGATATCTGCCAGTGAAAACCAGGACTCGACAGAACGTAGTCAACTATCATAGCTTCCTCAGGGGCACCTACCTGCCCCACAGGCAAGTTAAAAGAATTGCCTAGTGAAGCTACCTCAGGGGCCAATACCGGTCCGACAGACAAATTAAAAGAGTTACCTCAGGCGCTACTACCCGCCCAACAGACAAGTTAAAAGAGTTGCCTACTGGAGCTGCCTCAGGTGCTACTACCCGCCCAACAGACAAGGAAAAGAGTTGCCTAATGGAGCTACCTCAGGGGCTACTACCCGCCCAACAGACAAGTTAAAAGAGGTGCCTAATGGATCTCTTTCAGGGGCTACTACCCGTCCCACAGACAAGTTAAAAGAGTTGCCTAATGCAGCTACCTCAGGGGCTACTACCCGCCCAACAGACAAGTAAAAGAGTTGCCCATCAGAGCAACCTCAGCGGCTACTACCCGCCCCACAGACAAGTTAAAAGAGGTGCCTATTGGAGCTGCCTCAGGCGCTACTACCCGCCCAACAGACAGGGAAAAGAGTTGCCTAATGGAGCTACCTCAGGGGCTACTACCCGCCCGACAGACAAGTTGGAAGACTTGACTATCAGATCTACTTCAGGGGAACAACGACTGCTTCAATGGATTAAGTTAGTGGTTGCGTGTAAGCCACGTAATTCCAAGATCTTGGGTTCGATCCTCGACCGACGTTTTGGATTTAGGAAGGGTTGGGAATTTGGAAGGCTCGTACGATGTCGGGTGCGTAAACGTTCCAAAGCATAATGAATTAAAACATCTGAGCCACGGCTCACCGAAAGTAATTCCAGTTTTGCAGCTAGGTAGCAGCACGAGCGGGACGGGAGAGCAGAGTTCAACTCAACAGGTTTATCGTTTAATTGGATGGATGGTGAATTTTTGTCGATTAAGCGATGTACTCTCAAAACGCACATTCAATTAATTAATATACATTGTATCATATATTAGCCTACTTTTGATTTTTGCAAAAAATGAAAGTAGACTTATAAGATCAACACAGGGCTAAAAATTGTGTGTCTGTGTGTGTGAGTAAGTGTACTCTGAATGTCTGTCCCCCATGTCAATCCGAACACGGTGAAACCGAATTGAACGAAATTTGGTACAGAGGTAGAACTAGCAAAAGGCCCCTCAGTGTCATGTTTTATATCGCAGCCATCTTGACGGAAACGTAATGGCGGCCATCCAAATGTTCAAAACTTAAATCAAATTACGACTAACCTAATCATTCGAACTCTACCAAATTTTACAACAACATATATTTATATGGCAAGCGTCTTTTGACTACAAGATCATCAGCCCAATAGTTTGCAAATGGCGGCTATGTATGTGTGCAAATCGATTCCCCTTATTAATTCAAACACGGTGAATCCGAATTGAACGAAATTTGGTACAGAGGTAGCTCTAGCAAAGGGCACTCCAGTGTCATGTTTTATATCGCCACCATCTTGACGAAAACGTAATGGCGACCACCCAAATGTTAAAATCTTGAATCAAATTACGACCAACCTAATCATCTGATCTCTACCAAAGTTTGCAACACCATACCATTATGTGACAAACGTTCTTTGACCAAGCTACAAGGTCATCAGTCCAATATTTTGCATATGGTGGCCATGTATGTGTGCAAATCGATTCCGCATATCAATTCAAACACGGTAAAACCGAATTGAACGAAATATGTTACAGAGGTAGCACTAGCAAAGGGCATCTCAGGGTCATGTTTTATATCGCCACGATCTTGACGGAAACGGAATGGCGGCCACCCAAATGTTAAAAGCTTAAATCAAATAACGACCAACCTAATTATTTGATCTCTACCAAATTTTGCAATAACATACTTTTTTGTGGGAAGAATCTTTTGACTGAACTACAAGGTCATCAGCCCAATAGTTTGCAGATAGCGGCCATGTATGTGTGCAAATCGATTCACTATATCATGTCAAAGAAGGTGAAACCGAATTGAAATGTTTTTTTGTACAGAGATAGCACTAGCAAAGGGCACCTCATATTCATGTTTAATATCAGTATAGCACGTTGTATTTCAACAAGCTACTACAACCAACATTCAATTATACTCCTTGAAAAGGACAAAGAGTTTTAACAAAATCCATGCTTTTAGCAGAAAGTAGGCTATATGTTCCTTACTTAACATCTTGTTAAATAATGTACCTTCTTTGTGAAAAAAGGGGCAGATGACCTCGTAGTTCCGCCCCCTTTGTGAAAGCTGGGCTAAATAGTAAACATTGAACTGTCTGTTAGGTAGTCAGCTCGAAGGCTGGTTGGATTCTCAAGAAGTACCGCCGTTAGGTTATGTGGGTGGATAGCCACAAAACCCCAAGGCAGCGCTATATTGAGGCGTATTAGGCAAGATGAGGAGTGAGGTAGTTTGCCATTGCTTTCCTCACTGAAACATTGAACAAGAATTCAAAAGCTTTCCTGAAAACTCTAAGTTTTCTTTTTCCGAAACCCTTCCCAATTTAATAGGTGTTTGTCACTGACTCTTATTGTTAACATAAACAAGGTAGGACACTTTGTATAAGGTGCGTTCAGAAAGTAACGAGCCGGAGGCTGGAATGCGCAAACCGGTAACGACATCGTCTAATCGTGGCGTGTGTAACGAGGTGTGGTTCCGACCAGAGCGTGGAAGGTCAAATCCCGTCGCTAGAGGGCACGCGTGCACGTCACGTGACGATACAAAGCGAGCAGCAGCATGCATCAATCGTCCAACGCTGCCAGTCGCATTGCAAACAGTGACATGGAGGCGTCAAACGATGAGCAAGGAGGTGTTGTTCGGTTTCAGGCAGCGGAAGGAGTAGGGGGAACGGATATTCATCGCCGAATGTCACAAGTGTACGGCGAACACTGCATGTCCCTTGCAAGGGTCAAGGCGTGGCACAAGCGCTTCAGGGAAGGCCGGGTGTCGTTAGCCGACGATGCCCGGTCTGGGGCACCCCCCTGAATTACCGACGACAACGTCCAGCGGGTTGAAGCACTCATTACCCAGGACCGCCGAGTGACAGTGAACGCCATAGCCGCCGTGGTCGGATTGAGCGTCGGAAGTGTGCACACCATCATGAAGGAACGACTGCACTTGCGCAAAGTGTGTGCCCAATGGGAGCCCCACAGTCTTCAACCACACCAGGAAGCAAGTCGAATGGCCTACTGTCTTGGTCTTGGTTGGACGATTGATGCATGCTGCTGCTCGCTTTGTATCGTCACGTGACGTGCACGCGTGCCCTCTAGGGGCGGGCTGTGACCTTCCACGCTTTGATCGGAACCACACCTCGTTACACACGCCACGATTAGCCGATGTCGGTACAGGTTTGCGCATTCCAGCCCCCGGCTAGTTACTTTTTGAACGCACCTTATATATTTAGGCAAAAAATTGTGTGTGTTTGAGTGTTCAGTCTTTTGACTGGCTTGATGCAGCTCTCCATGCCTCCCTGTCCTGAGCTAATCGTTTCTTCTCTACATGGCTACCAAACCCCACATCCGAGGCAATCAGTTTAACATATTCTAACCTTGGTCTACCCCTACAGTTCTTGTCCTCAACCCTTCCTTCCATAACTAAGCTTGCTATTCCAGGGGGTCTTAGTAAGTGTCCTACCAACCTATCTCTTCTCTTCACTAGCAGTCGCCAGAAACATCCCTCCTCTCCCACTCGTCTTAATACCTCTTCGTTTGTACCCTTATCTACCCTTCTGATCTTCATCATTCCCCTGTAACACCACATTTCAAATGCTTCAATTCTCCTCTTTTCTGCTGCACCAATAGTCCAAGTTTCACTTCCATAGAGCGCCACGCTCCAGACAAAGGCTTTCAAAAATGTCTTCCTAATACCTTAATCTATATTCGATGTCAACAGATTCCTTTTCTGTAGAAATGCTTTTCTTACCTGAGCCAACCTACTTTTTATATCTTCTTTGCTTCGTCCATCACTGGTTATTTTGCTTCCTAAGTAGCAGAAGTCTCCTACTTCCTTTAGTATCCCCCCTACCAATTTGATGTCCATAGAAATTAACTTTTATAAATTTCTATACATCATAACCGTGTCTCAATTTTAAGCGATTATTTTTATTTATTTATTGTATGGCTTTTAGTGCCGGGAGTGTCCGAGGACACGTTCGGCTTGCCTGAGTCTGTAGCTGCTTCCAGCGGACACCCTAAAGGGTGAGCTACAAGTTCCGTTCAATTCCAAGTAGTTCCAACTCACGCCACCAGATATCAATGATACCTAGTGGTGAACGTTGGAAATTTGTTAGAGCGTTCTGACGAAATCTAACCTAACAATTTTGCTTTACACAAGTTTAGTCTGTGAAAGGATCTTTTACATGCCATAAATCTATGACATGGGACCGCCGGCTTTACTTCCCCTCCGAAGGAAGGCATACTGAAGGATTTTAACGCTCTTAAAAAATCCGACGACTTCGGTCGGGTTTGAACCCGCTATCTCGGGCATAGCAGTTCAGCATGCTACTGACTACGCCACCGAAGCCGCTTTTAAGCGATTTTAAGCGATGAACTCTCATTTAAACTCCTGTTCCTATCGCGTCTACTAATCAATCGATTCTTCAATTAAGCGCTTAATCTATTATTAAATTAATCGATTAGCCGAACATCGCTTGTTACCAGCATTAAACAGGTACCTGGGGACATACGATTATACTTTCTTCCATTACGACCATCTTTCGACCAAGTGAAATAACTTCCTCTTTCTTGATCCTAGGTTCCTCCATCGTTTCGCTGTGTTTTCTCCAAAGGCCATCTGTCCAAACTGTTGAGCGCTTTTTGTCTTTTTCCTGAGAGCTGACGAATTTTCTAAACTTAGTTTGAAATGTGAACTTCTCTAAAATTTCTTCTTTTGAAATGTTCATTTCTGTTAAATCGTTTCTCACTTCGGTCACCAACTGATTCGCATTTTGGGATCCTTGCTAAAATGGCCAAGTAATTTTTATCATTTTAAATGATCCTGTCGACTTCGACGTTACGCTGGGGTCTGGCGTTACGTGTGTGACGTCATAGTACCGCTTGGTGCATGTGTTCCCCGACAATCTCTACTTCGTTAGTATAAGACAAAAATCCCCGATTCTTGGATGTCACGGGTAATCTCGAGAACCACTGGATGGAATTTGATGCGGATTTCACCATTCTGTAAAGGATATCTCGAGGAAAGATTCTGTAGAATATAATTTATGTATGATCAAAGAAAGCCAAGCAGTAACGATTTCAGTGAAAAATTCGAAAACAAACTTGGCGTCCGTGCGCTTCTTAAGCTTACGCTGGGCAAACCGTTAAAAATATCAATATACCGTACTATGAGCGTAAGAATTGGTCAGCATGAAATGTTCTACAAAAAAGTCCGCGAGAGCATATCTCTATCTTCAATACATCGCCCGTTATAAGTGTTTTTAGACTGGATGGAAGGGGCAAGTCCCTGCGCGCTCTGCTGAGCGTGCGCCATCCCGCGCGCTTGACCTTGTTTTGCCCTTGGTTTGCACTTGCTGTTCGCGAGTAATTTGAAACAAGATAAGCAAGATAAGTATTATGCAGATAATTTTCAAACATGTCAAGAGTCCAGCCTTTCTAGCATTTGTAGCATTTAAAATGATACAAAGTCTAGTCTTTCAGACTGACTGTCACTTTTTTTAGTTAGTCTTTCTGGGATATTTGAAACCACGTAACAATGAAAAGATACTCTCCTTCTTTCTGAGAGCCTCTGATAATTATTCAGCTTAGATACACAATTCTTTTCGTATCCTTCCCATATGCTTCTTCTTTGTTCGTCATGCCCGACCAAGGAGCTTAGCTGGTGGCATTGCCTTTCTCTTCTCCCAAAGTGTCTCCATCCTCTCGCTGTGGTTGACCCCCTGACCAGGTGTTGTTGGTGATAGTGTTGGCTTGGATGGTCTGCAAAGCGGTGACTATCGACTAATTCTCTGAACTTAGCTCGGTCTACTACAATGTCATCTGTGATGTCTATTTCCTCAACATCTTTTCCAACTTGAAGCAGCCAGGTCAAGGTTAAGAATCCTTTTGGTCAGTCTCTGTTTGCCCAATCGTTTTATCAATTCAAATGATCTTGTTGACTTCGTCGTTATCCTTGGGTCAAACGTTATGCGTTACGGTTACGGAGTGTATGACGTCATCATGTTGTTCAGTGCATATGCACCGAGTCTGAGTTTACTGCTGGGATCTGCCATTATGCGATACGGAGACGGCAAGTGCGTGACGTCAGACAGGAATACAGGGTGACTCCTAAAGAGGTGTACAAGATGTCACACAAGAATACAGGGTGACTTCTAAAGAGATATACAAGATGCCAGATAAGAATACAGGGTGCCTCCTAAAGAGGTGTGCAGGATGTCAGCGTGACACTTAACGAGGTTTGCAAGATATCAGATTCAAATAATGGGCGACCCTTAAAGACACTTAAACACAAATTGTGCTAAATGTTCCGGCATAACTCAACAAAATGACAGCGTTTCGCCCCGGTGCGCCATTGGGCTCTTCAGTTGGTTAAAGCGCACCTCACCAAGACACTGTCTAGTACACACTGGGAAGGCCATTGCAAGACGTATTTGATACATGTGTATCCACGTCACGAGCAAAGCTAGTGCACTAACCAACCAACTGAAGAGCCCAATGGCGCACCGGGGCGAAACGCTGTCATTTTGTTGAGTTATGTCGGAACATTTAGCACAATTTGTGTTTAAGTGTATAATGGCTCAACGGACAATACATATTTTTCTTTTGAAAATTATATAGACTCTTAAAGAGTTGTAAAATATGTCAGACCCAAATAATGGGTGACCCTTCAAGAGGTGCCTGCGCAAGAAACCGAAGTTAATGGGTAATGGAGTCTGTTGAAAGAGTCCTGGGGCTTCGAGCGAAGCATTTGTAGAAATGATATAAAGTCGAGTCTCTCAGACTAAATGTGTCTGAGATGTTCTCCGAGTGCTGGTATAAGTCTTGGGATTTTCTTTTCGTCCAGATTCCTCCTGTCCAGACTGGTCCGTTTAAGGGTTCTGGTATGGATTGAAAGTGGCGCTTAGGTTGAGTACGCCAGCTCTTGAATTCAGCCGTAACTATGAAGACTTCGTCCATGAAGTTAAATAAAATTGTTGTGGTTCAGTTTTTAACTTCCGTTGTTGAAGTTGTTAATTACAACAAATTGATTCATTCAAGTTTTCGCACAGCGGCTTCAGTGGCGTAGTTGGTAGCGTCCTGCCCAAGGTCACGGGTTCAAACCTGGCCAAACTCGTCGGTTTTTTTAAGAGCGTTAAAAATCCCTCAGTTGCCTTCCTTCTGAGGGGAAGTAAAGCCGGCGGTCCCATGTCATAGATTTATGGCATGTAAATGAACCTTCGACTAAATCATAGGTTAGATTTGACTAACGTTCTTAGGTTCCAGGAGCCGACTGCGGTTGCGTATAGTAACCAAGTTCAGAACTAGTTGTCATTGACGGTGGCGCTTGATAGCAAATGTAGGATCTACTTGAAAATTGAATGTCTGCAGTCCTTGCCACGGTGGGTAAGTGGATACCGTGTTGGTCTACTAACCCCAAGATTGCAGGTTCGCTCCTGGCCGTGGTAAGTGATTTTTGAAAGGCGGCAAAAATACGACACGCAAGTCATACGATGTTGGCATGTCAAAGAACCCATTTGAATTCAGTAGGCCGTGTTCATAATGGCAAAATTAATATCGGGAGTTTCCGCCAACACAAATTTCCTCATTTCTCTACTAGAAAGTGCTATGGTGTTCAAGGAGCTTAGATATATAACCTCCTTGACTTTTATAGTGATTCAAGGAACAACGAAATTCATCATGCAAGCTACCCTCTGGGTGTCAAATTACAAAGCTTGCACCGGCATCCGAGGCCAAACGATATTATTATTATTATTATTATTACTTAAATTAAAACAGATAACCCACACTAACACAGCCATGAGAATTAACACCGGTTGCCAGACAGATTCTACGCACACCCAAAGTACACGGGACCACACGATCGCGTTGTCGCAGCCCCTGAACTAAGGAACCAACCAGCCAACAGTTTTGTTGAAGTTTCCCATATTTCCCTTTGAGTCAAATGAAACAGAATCTGTGAAGAAGCGGGCTGTATTTATTAAATAGCGCAGTACGCAGTTCACGTTACACAGACAGCGGGGAGAAAGGATCTCGCTCTTAGAAAGAAAATCCAATTATGGTGCAGCTGTTAGCGGGAACAAAACAAGAGACTGCTGTCGTCAGCAGGTGAATGCTACGCAAAGACGTGACGTGACGCTTTATCCAAATGAGTAGCGAGCGATGCGTTACAGGGGAATTTAATATTATAGTTTTCAGACGACATCGGAGTTGCACGGACCAAGTTCTTTCCTTAACCACCTACATTGAGGCAGGGTTCCAGAATCACCAAAAAACATCAGTAGCATTTATAGACCTTAAGGCAGCTTATGACACTGTTTGGAGAGAGGGTGTTATCCCTTGTAAGACACTGGCTCGTCTTGTAAGCAACATGCTGAATGATAGAATCTTCCAGGTCATCATGGGCAGTGAAATTAGCAAACCAAGTAAATTAAATAATGGACTTCCTCAAGGATCAGTGCTTGCCCCTCTCTTGTTCAGCCTCTATATATCAGATTTGTCCTCCACAAAATCGAGGATGTTTGGATATAGTGACGACTGGGCAATTGCTACTAGAAATCCATGTTTCAAAAGTACAGAAGATACGCTGAGAAATGCTCTTTCTGCACTGGGAGATTATTTTCGCAAATGGAGACTTCAGCCAAGCACAACTAAGACCGAAGTTGCTTGCTTCCACCTGAACAATAAAATGGCATCAAGGAAACTTACGGTTTACTTCAATAACATCCTCCTTTGCCATAACAGACATCCCAAGTATTTGGGTATAACACTGGATAGAACATTGTCATTCAAAGAGCACCTACGAATGATTTCTGCCAAAATGAAGACAAGAAACAACATCTTGCGGAAATTATGTGGCACCACTTGGAGTGCCAATGCAACTACTCTCCGTTGCTCAGCTCTAGGTTTAGTTTATTCTGTTGCTGAGTATTGTGCTCCTGTGTGGATAAATAGACCGCATGTAAGATTAATAGATGTACAATTGAATAACACCATGTGCATGATAACAGGAACAATTATGTCAACTCCTACACAATGGCTTCCTATTCTCGGTCACATCCCACCTCCTCATTTGCGGCGATGCAACAATTTGATAAGAGAATATAGAAAGATCCAGACCAACAACTACCTATCCATGGAGACATTGCTGATCTACGTGTAAAACGGTTACGTTCAAAACACCTATCTGGACAACGGATAATCTTGCAACTAACAAATTCAACCTGACTGAAAGATGGTATTCTGATTGGAATTCGTTTTCCACTCCAAAGAGTTCAGTAATGCCATGCATAACTGAGCAGGTGCCAGGGTTCACTCAGCCTAGAAAGACCTGGTCAAAATTAAATAGAATCCGGACCAATCACGGTGTATGCGGGAATCTCCTGTACAAGTGGAGGAAAAAATCTTCATTATGTTGCGAGTGCGGTGACTGTTCGGCACCTAGTTCAAGAATGCCCACAAACATCTTACAGTGGTGACTTCAGCGACTTCTTCCTAGGGACACCACAGGCACTTCATTACGTTTAAAACTGAATGTCAAATTATAAATAATTTTCATGTATGCCATACCATAAAAATAAATAACAAGAAGTTCCGTGACGAATTAAAGAGCCTACTTTTCTTAAAATTTAAGATTCATGCCAATCTATATGGACCTATCTAGAATAATGACGAAATTAAGTTAGTAATATCGAAATTTCTAATTAGTTCGAAATATATCTGGTATAATGTAGCCTAATAGAGCACTACAGTTGGCAGCCCTGATGTCTGAATATCTTCTTAGTTCCATTTCTAAAGCTACAGAATACAAAATTTTGTTGAAGTCCAATGGATAGCATGTAAACATGCAGTTAGACATTGGATCTATCAGTGCGCGTAAAATCATGTTGGCAACAATGTCATGCATGTGTTGGTCAGAAATATCTGAAATATTATGATCTCTTGTTGTGCCAATTTTGGATGAAATCCATTTGCTAACATAGAAGTTACTGGTATTTTAAAATTGGACCTATGAGCAGGCTTAGAATCATGTTGGTAGCACTGACATATATTAGTTACTCCAAATTAATCTAGAATTTCAGATACTATACGTGCGCAAAGTTTAGAGCTGTTGGCTTGCTTACTTTATGATATATTGATATTAGGGTAAAAACATATAAACAGCACTTATTAACAGTTGGCAGCCCTGATTGCTCTTAAGAATACGCATAGTCATATCTGTTATGGTACACATAGCACATACGAAATTTGGTTGAAATCCAATTGATAGTGCAGAAGTTATATGTATTTAAAAATTGGTCTTATCAGCAGGCTTAGAATCATGTTGGTAGCACTGACATGCATTAGTTGCTCCAAAATATTCTAGAATGTCAGGCACTATACGTGTGAAAAATTTAAAGCTGTTGGCTTGCATACTTTCTGATATATTGGTATTTGGATGAAAAATAGAGAGAGCATTTATTGACAGTTGGCAGCTCTGATGGCTCATAAGAATACGCTCAGTCATATCTGCTTATGTACACATACTACATACGAAATTTAGTTGAAATCCAATTGATAGCATAGGAGTTATATGTATTTAAAAATTGGACCTATCAGTAGGCTTAGAATAATTTTGGCAACACTGTCATGTATGGCCTCCTGAAAATTAAACTGAAGTGTTATTATCTACATGTGTGCCAATTTTGGAATAGTTTCCATGTATACATTCCAGGATATACAACATGGAGCTCAAATTTCAATTGCGATTTTTCAGCAGTTGGTAGCACTGACATCATTTTAAAGTATGACATTGAGATGTTTCGGTATAGATCTTTACTCATACCAAATTTGGTTTCGATTGCTGCAGCGGTTTAGGAGTTGATAGAGGGGGGGGGGGCACACACTGACAGACAGACAGACATATACCATATTCCCAGATCGATCCCATAAGTCTACTTTTTCCTCGTTTTTGCAAAATGTGAAAAGTAGGTTAAAAATGGTGGAATATGTGATGAAGAGATATATACAGGGTGATATATCAGCTCCTTCCAATATTGTTTCCAGCAACCCAACTAACGCGTGTTGTCAGCAAGGTTGCATCCCGTATGGTTAATGAGCTGCAAATACAGTATATCCCGCAAACGATACTGAACCCTGTTGTTCTTGTCATTTTTGAAAGCCTTTGTCTGGAGCGTGGTGCTCTAAGGAAGTGAAACTTGGACTATTGGTGCAGCAGAAAAGAGAGAAAATTGAAGCGTTTGAAATGTGGTGCTACAGGAGAATGATGACGATCAGATGGGTAGATAGGGTTACAAACGAAGAGGTATTAAGACGAGTGGGGGAGGAGAGATGTTTCTGGCGACTGCTAATGAAGAGAAGAGATAGGTTGGTAGGACATATACTAAGACACCCAGGAATAACAAGCATATTTATGGAAGAAAGGATCAAAGATAAGTGGTGTAGGGGTAGACTAAGGTTAGAATATGTTAAACAAAATGCCTCGGAGGTAGCGTGTGGAAGCTATGTAGAGTTGAAACGATTATCTCAGGACAGGGAGAAAAAGAGAGCTGCATCAAGCAAGTCAAAAGACTGTAGACTCAAACACATTGTTCTTTCCTCGACTAATAAACCTACGAGGGAATATAATAGTGTTCAGTATCGTTTGCGGGATGAGCTTGCAGTGCATTAGTACCGTACTGGATGGAGGCAGAGAAATATCGACCTTCCTGACAACCCGCGATAGTTGGGTTGCAGAAAACGATATTGGAAGGGGCTGCTGAATCACCTGATATATTGTTACGGATTATTTAAGAAAAAGAACAAAACTAAGGGATGATTTGTTTCGCTGGTCAAGACAAATAGCTCTGCAAAACGCTACCAAACCTACAGCGACACCCACAGACATATTTTGCCCTGTAAAATCAACATACAAGAAAACCCGTCAGAAACTTAGTAAGTGTTGTAATTATCACTGATAAATATTAAGGCATTGAGCACTGAAAAAATAACTATCAATTTTAATGTTGCAAAACTTAGAAATGACGACCCCAGTCTTCCTCTCCCAATGTATGAAGGAGTAGCTACTGTTGCTGAGATAAGCCTTGAATTACAATGGAATTGTACAAGATATCTGTTCTGATGATAGTGAAAGCTATAACTACAACGTAAATATAATGTGTTGAAGGTGTGGAATATCTTCAAACAACTCAGTTTTGGTGTAGGTTTTAGTAAAATGTTTAAATAATCTGAGATCTTTGAATTTTAGTAGCTTCATAAAAGCATGTATCTCTTGAAATGTCTTCGGACTGCAGTATACATTTATCTTCATCTCCTTCTTCTTCTCGTTCTTCTTCTCCTTCCTCTTCTTCTTTTTCTTCAATAGTCCGTAACACTATACGAGGCACGTCCAGAAAGTAAGTTCCGTTTGGTAATAAAATTGAATTGTGTGCAGATACAGAAAAATTATTTATTGCACAACATTCTGCACCTCGTAAACTACTTTTCTACATAACATAACTGCCTAACTTTTTCAGTGATTTTTCATAGCGTGGTACAAGTTTTTGGATACCTTCTTCATAGAAGTTTGCCGCCGACCCGTAAACGAGAGTGAAGACTCCCCTGTAAGATATCCTACCGTTTGGCCACCACTGTTAGGCAAATTGCGTGCTTACCAGGAGAACTGCAACACTGAAGAATGACTGGTTTAAGAAGGGGAAATGTACGCTTCATTGTATATCTCAGACTGAACGACTTGACCTTCGTTTCTAACAAATGATGAATGATTCCCTTTATTGAGTCAACACATCCTAACAGCATTACATTCAATCGCTCCAATTGGCAATAATTACTCAATATATGACTTTGATCTTTTGCGACATGTCGTACCGTCAATAGACCCGATATCACCTTTCAGGTAACTGAGAAAGGGAACTTTCTGCTCGATGTAGCAGCAATTGGAGGGAGAGGACTTCCAGCAGCTGAAAGTCGCATCAAAGTACAATTCACAGGGAGACGGTGCATACATGTCATCCTCAATTTCGTTAGCTGCTTCGGCGGCGTACAGTTGGTAGCATACTCAACTGCTGTGCCCAAGATAGCGAGTTCAAACCCGGCCAAAGTCGTCGGATTTTTTAGGAGCGTTAAGAAATCCTTCCGTATCCCTTCCTTCGGAGGGGAAGTAAAGCCGGCGGTCCCATGTCATAGATTTATGGCATGCAAAAGATCCTCCCACAGACTAAACTTGTGTGAAGCTAAATTTCTTGGTTAGATTTCGTTGGAACGCTCTCATGAAAGTTCCTACATTCACCACTAGGTATCAATGACATCTGGATGCGAAAGTTGGAACTAGGTATTTGAAATTGAATGGAACTTGTAGCTCAGCCTATGGGTGTCCGCTAGAAGCAGCTACAGCCTCTGGCGAACCAAACATGTCCTCGGACACTCCCGGCACCAAAAGCCATACGATAAATAAATAAATAAATAAATAAATAAATAAATAAATAAATGAATAAATAAAGTGACAGTCAGTCTGAAAGACTAGACTTTGTATCATTTTAAATGCTACAAATTCTGAAAAATGCTAGAAAGGCTGGAGGCTTCTCGCTTCGCACGAAGCCAAAGACTCTTGACATGTTAGAAAATTATCTGCATGATACTTATCTTGCTTATGTTGTTTCAAATTACTCGCGAACGACAAGTGCAAACCAAGGGCAAAGCAAGGTCAAGCGCGCGGGGACGCGCCCCTTCCATCCAGTCTAAAAACACTTATAGTGGGCGATGTATTGAAGATAGAAATATGCTCTCGCGGAATTTTTTGTAGAACTTTTCATGCTGACCGATTCTTACGCTCATAGTATATTGATATTTTTAACGGTTTGCCCAGCGTAAGCTTAAGAAGCACACGGACGCCAAGTTTGTTTTCGACTTTTTCACTGAAATCGTTACTGCTTGGCTTCCTTTCATCATACATAAATTATTTTCTACAGAATCTTTCCTCGAGATATCCTTTACAGAAGTGGTGAAAACCGCATCGAAATCCATCCAATGGTTCTCGAGATTACCCGTGACATCGGGGATTTTTGTCTTATACTAACGAAGTAGAGATTGTCGGGGAACACATGCAAGTGTGAGCACCAGATGGACAAGCGTTTAGAAGCATTTATTGCGTAAGTAAGTGACAAGTAGTTCCGTGAAGAACTAAAGCATACATCCTACTTAGGCTTAGTTAATTGCCTTTATCAACAGTGAAGCACATCATTCAGGATTGTCCTCTAAGAGCCTATGTTGGTAACATATTGGAATTTCTCTCAGTGACTCCTGCGTCAGTGCACTATATTTTGAATTTAGATATTCAATTATGAGACTACCTGTTCTTTTTTTTTCATTTTATCATTTCAAACGATCTTGTCGACTTCATCGTTATGCTTGAGTCAAAAGTTATGCGTTACGGAGACGGGAAGCCTAAGTTAATGGGTAATGAATGGCGAGTGCGTGACGTCATGCAGCCACGCGGGAAGCCTAAGTTAATGCTTATTGGAGTCTGTTGAAAGAGTCCTGGGGCGTCGAGCGACCTGGGGCTTCGAGCGAAGCGAAAAGAATACAGGGTGACTCCTAAAGAGGTGTACAAGTTGCCAGATAAGAATAGAGGGTGACTCGTAAAGACATATACAAGATGCCAGATAAGAATACAAGGTGGCTCTTAAAGAGGTGTACAAGATGGCAGAGAAGAATACAGGGTGACTCCTAAAGAGGTACACAAGATGTCAGACAAGAATACAGGGTAACTTCTAAAGAGATATACAAGATGCCATATAAGAATACAGGGTGACTCCTAAAGAGGTGTGAAGGATGTCAGAGTAAAATACAGGGTGACACTTAACGAGGTGTACAGTATGTTAGATTCAATTCAAATACAGGGTGACCCTTAAAGAGGTTTGCAAGATATCAGATTCAAATAATGGGTGACTCTTAAAGAGTTGTAAAATATGTCAGACTCAAATACAGGGTGACCCTTAAATAGGTGCCAGAGCGGGAACGCGAGAAGCCCTCCTGAGCCTTTCTAACATGTGTAGCATTTGTAGCATGCGTCATTTGAAATGATATAACGTCTAGTCTTTCAGACTGACTGTACTTTTTTTCAATATTTCATTAAGATGTAAGTGTGTACAATACCATACGATAAATAAATAAATAAATAAATAAATAAATAAACTAACATACAAAATTTCAGTTTGATTGCTGTAATAGATTAGTAGATATTGAGAACCGTCTAAATATTTCAGATTTGTCGCCATGTTGGAATTTTATATATGTAGGCCATAGAGATATGTATTGTTAGATGACGATTATTGTGTAGGTTCATTATTCAAACGTTTACTTCGATCGGATGATTAATACATAAGAGATAAAAGTTGTGGTGTTTGAAGCCATATTTTCAGTGTTGCCTTAGTAAACAAGAGTTTAGTGCTTTTCAGTCGGTCAACACGAATGTACCCAAAAGAGATGGGTTATGCCCTAATCCTGAAATAAATTACATGAGATTAATAAAACACTAGGATGACCAGTTTCGATCGTCAAGCGATCATCATCAGATCCAATACACTTAGGCTATAAAATCTATGTTTGAAATACAGGTGACAATATTTACAATATGTACAATTATTTAGTTGCAGTATTGGTACTGCAACTGTCAGTGTATGCTAAATGCAGTATATATGTTAGGTGAAATGCTAAATGGTGATGGCTATCCGGAGATTGTACTTTAGAGAGATTATATGGTTGTAAACTATGGTTAAACTATAAAATTTTAGGCTAACTACTTATCTGATTGTCTTCCGTACTACAGCTATTCGCAGTTTCCGTGCTCACTTGAACTCGCTGTGTGGTCGACTGCGGTGGTTATCTTAACGACTGGTTTTTCCCTGCCTTCCCCCCCTGTCCCTACGTGCTGTGGGGAGTGATCGCGATGTGTTTATGTGAGGTGTTGCCAACCTAGATAAGATGTATGTTATTGAATGAGGTGGATCTACAACTATTAAAGACCGTGGATTAGTCCTCGCCACGCGTGGAGCATAACCCATTCGAACTAAGCGTTGACGGTCTTATGAGGACGTCCCGGCACCTTTAATACTGCCTCTAATATGGGCCTTGGTTTATTGCAGAAGAAAAGTACATCGTACACCTGATCCAGATAACATTTACCTATTAAAAACCCCTAATTTCCCCCCTTTTTGTTATCTAGCTTGGCTGTGTCGCTAAATTGTGTTTTGTTTCCGACAGGGTGTGTTTTTTAGTAGCGTGAAGAGGGGTGAGCTCTCCATGAACGTGTGTTCATTTAGATTGTTGGGATTGTTTCGTTTGGCTAGGTGTATCTCGATTGCTTCCTTTATGTCAAGAGCTCTGCCTTTCGATTCGTGATGGATTATTTTAAGGTCCGACTCTATGTTGGTAAAGCTATGCCCTGCGTCAAACGAATTAAGATTTGCATACATAAGAAAGCAAAAAATTAACCAACAATTATACGACATTCAATTGCAACTAAGTAATTTCTGGCACGCAGCCCAATGGGACAGCTTCACCGAACACCTACATGACACCATCAAAATCAGAGCAACGAGGAAGCATGAAACGCTAGAAAATAAATTAAGAAAACTAGGAGAAACACAGAACCATCAATCTAACGAACAACACACGAATAACAATGAATTCAATTTCCACAGCAGAGTAAACAACAGAACGAACGTAACCTTTTCTCAAGGTGAAATGAATATGTTAGACAAAGGTTTGAAATACAACTGCACAGACGCACACACGAACCACAATATAAAACAGTTAATCACAGATATTGAGATAGCCAGTCACAAGCTCCCAGCAGAAGACAGGGAATTAACCAAAAATCTCGCCACCAACGAAGCCAAAAAAATCCTCAAACGAGAGGGCGATAGCAATAACATTCAAAACAACAAACAAATCAAAGAAATAAAGTCGTTGAAACAAAAAATAAAAGAACATGACTTAATCATCACAAAAGCAGATAAGGGAAACACTACAGTAATTTTGAACAAAACAGAATACATTGAAAAAAACAGTCGAATTCCTAAACAACAACGAAATCAAGGAATTAACAAAAGACCCGACCAACAAATTCCAAAAACAAATAAAAAGTGCGCTAAAAGAAACAGAATACATACTGACCAAAGCCGAAAAATCAAAACTAATAAACATGAACCCGAAAATACCGTCATTGAGGGGACAACCAAAAATACACAAAAAGGAATGCCCAATGAGACCAATAGTCAATTGTAGGAATGCCCCTAATTACAAAATCAGCAAAGAGTTACTAAAAATCTTAAAATGCCGTCTTTCCAACGACAAAAACAACTCTGTAAAGAACACAACAGAACTAGTAACAGCATTGAACACCCTACAAATGAAACCTAGCTTCAGGCTAGTATCCTTCGACGTAACTAACATGTACACCAATATTCCGATTATTGAAGCAATCAACACTATCGAAAACAACTTAAAATCCAACAATTCGGTAAAAGAAATTGAAGAGATTGTGAGATTACTGAGGGTCGTTCTCACCCAAAACGTGTTTCAATTCGACAATAAAATATACACACAGAGAGAAGGCCTAGCAATGGGATCGCCACTAAGTGGGTTAATCGCTGACATCTTCATCAATGCACTAGAAAATGCGTTCTTAGAAAAGACTTCAACAAAGGGAATAGTAATATGGAAAAGATACGTAGATGATGTAATTTGCATCTACGATACTGAACTAACAAGCGAAGAAACGATTCTCCAATCCATTAATAGCCTTCACCATTCTATCAAATTCACTAAGGAATCCGAAATAGACCGGAAAATAAATTATCTCTATATAACTATTGAACGTAAAGACAACGACCTTTCATATTCCATATTCCGGAAAGCAACACAAACCTCGCATGCAATCGACAATCAGTCTAATCACCCCAGTACGCACATACTAGCGGGTTTCAATTCAATGGTGCACAGGGCTTTAAACATACCCATGTCAAAAGACAACTATAATAAGGAAATAAGAACTATTATGCAAATAGCAAAGGAAAACAACTTCTCGCCAAGCAAAATAAATCAAATTATAGCCAAACATAAAAATAAAGATAAAACGATTCCCAAACCGGACAGTAATGAGAAAAAATTTGCGCGTTTCAACTATGTGAATGCGAATACATATAAAATCACTAACCTATTCAAAAAGCAAGGCATAAAGATAGCTTTCACGACGAAAAACACAACCGCTAGGCACCTCCTAAATAGTAATCTAAATAAACGTGACCCGTATTCAAGGTCAGGGGTATATTCTATAACGTGCCAAGACACCGATTGACAAGCTAATTACATCGGGCAGAGTGGAAGGCGAGTAGACACACGTTATAATGAACATAGAAATGCGATAAGATACGGAACACATTCAGCCGTGTGCGAACATATGTGTGACGCAGGGCATAGCTTTACCAACATAGAGTCGGACCTTAAAATAATCCATCACGAATCGAAAGGCAGAGCTCTTGACATAAAGGAAGCAATCGAGATACACCTAGCCAAACGAAACAATCCCAACAATCTAAATGAACACACGTTCATGGAGAGCTCACCCCTCTTCACCCTACTAAAAAACACACCCTGTCGGAAACAAAACACAATTTAGCGACACAGCCAAGCTAGATAACAAAAAGGGGGGAAATTAGGGGTTTTAGGTAGATTTCTTTAGAAAGCTAACTATTGCAATGGGTCCCATGTTTCGACTTCCGGAAAATTTCGACATATCTTCGCGTTTCACATCCCCCAGACCCCAAAACCACCGTCAGTTCAAAAGTTTATATATAATTTATGTATATATATATATATATATCAGTTTCTTGTGGACACGATAACTGCCGTAATTTTGCACCAATCACTTTGAATTTTTTCATAATATGTATCCCTATAAAATCTCGGTCGGGTTCGTTAATGGGCAAAATCGGTCAAAGGGGGTAAAAATGGGGGGCTTTTTTCGAAAAAGTGAAATATCGCTATAACTCTCTTATTACATGAAATATCGAATCCCTTCAAAGTTCATAATATGTGTCGGATAAGTGCCAAAAATTTATGTCAAATACGTTTTTTGATAGCACCAACCATTGACCAAAGGGGTGGGAAAAAGTGGGTTTTTCGGGAAACATTAATCATATCTCTGTTAATAGGCACAATATCAAAACCGCACAAAATGGACAATATTCCTCCAATAATTACCTAAAACTTTTGTCTGAAAGAATTTTTGATATGACCCACCATTACGCCAAGGGGTGAACAAAATGATTTAAATTATAAGAAAATGCCAAGTGCCAAGAGAGGTTGCCATGACAACTTTACTTTTAATTGATAAGGGATGACCATCAGCAGTTGCTATGACAACGTCACTGCACGAGATCACATTCAGTTTTCATATGTCAGTGGGAAGCGACGTCGGTATCGGAACTGGTAGCATGCTGAACTTCTATGCCCAAGGTCGCGAGTTCAAACCCGGCTGAAGTCGTCGGATTTACTAAGAGCGCTAAAAAACCTGAGTTTGCTTTCCTTCGGAGGGGAAGTTCCAACGTTCGTTGCGAGTTGCTGATTGAGGTGGCATCTAGTAGCCAAGTTCACAGCTAGGTGTCGTTGACGGCAGTATTTTAGGTAGATTTCATTAGAAAGCTAACTATTGCAATGGGTACCATGTTTCGATTTCCGGAAAATTTCGACATATCTTCGCGTTTCACATCCCCCCAGACCCCAAAACCACCGTCAGTTCAAAAGTTTATATATAATTTATGTAATATATGTATATATATGTATATCAGTTTCTTGTGGACACGATAACTGCCGTAATTTTGCACCAATCACTTTGAATTTTTTACCGAATATGTATACCCATAAAATCTCGGACGAGTTCGTTACTGGGCTAAATCGGTCGAAGGGGATGAAAATGGGGGACTTTTTTTTCGAAAAAATGAAATATTGCTATAACTCTCTTAATATGTGATATATCGAATCCGTTCAAAGTTCATACTATGTGTCGGATAAAGCTCAGAAATTTATGTTTGAAACGTTTTTTTGATAGCACCAACCATTGACCAAAGGGGTGGGAAAAAGTGTTTTTCTCGGGAAACATTAATCATATCTCTGTTAATAGGCACAATATCAAAACCGTACAAAATGGACAATATTCCCCTAATAATTACCTAAAAGTTTTGTCTGAAAGAATTTTTGATATGAGCCACCATTCCGCCAAGGGATGAGAAAAATGATTTCGGAATTGTAAGAAAATGCCAAGAGCTATCAGTGGTTGACATGGCAACACTACTAAATTGATGAGGGATGAGCCATCAGACGTTGCCATGACAACGCACTTGCGCGAGATCAGATTCAGATTTCCATCTGACTAAGTGTGATGCGGCTTCGGTGACTTAACTGGTAGCATGCTGAACTCCTATGCCCATGGTCGCGGGTTCAAAGCCGGCCAAAGTCGTCAGATTTTCTAAGAGCGCTAAAAATCCCTCAGTATGCTTTCCTTTGGAGGGGAAGTTCCAACGTTCGTTGCGAGTTGCTGATTGCGGTGGCATCTAGTAGCCAAGTTCACAGCTAGGTGTCGTTGACGGTAGTATCTGGTAGCAACATTAGGAACTACTTCCTTACCTGAATTACAGACTAATACAGCTATCACAATTCACACCGTTTATCAGACAGATTCTACACTCACCCAAAGTACACGGGGTTACATGACCACGTTGTCGCAGCCCCTAAACTGAGGAACCAACCAACATCTCTGCGGGAGATATAATTTTGCGTGAAGAAGTAACAGACCGTTACATAGTTACACATCAGTGTCGAAACTTTGCATAAGGACAGTGTGACCACAAGTATAAAAATGGACTCCAAATGACAAGAAGGTTACCGTCATCATAAGACAATAGAATGTTTAAAATATGCATAAAATGA
This sequence comes from Meconema thalassinum, assembly GCA_946902985.2. Lineage (NCBI taxonomy): Eukaryota > Metazoa > Arthropoda > Insecta > Orthoptera > Tettigoniidae > Meconema > Meconema thalassinum. The sequence continues at coordinate 18,469,373 of OX336396.1, forward strand.
CGAAAAACAAAGTTAATTAATCTCCAATTATAAAATACTTTCACGCAATAAATGTGGTCTGATCCTTCTACGAAAACCTGCATATTCTGCCTATTTTCGACTATCCCCAAGTTTGTCCGGTGAAATCTACCTCCGCCTTCCGGCGTGCCGAGAGGACTTTTTTTAATAGGTAAATGTTATCTGGATCAGGTGTACGATGTACTTTTCTTCTGCAATAAACCAAGGCCCATATTAGAGGCAGTATTAAAGGTGCCGGGACGTCCTCATAAGGCCGTCAACGCCTAGTTCGAATGGGTTATGCTCCACGCGTGGTGAGGACTAATCCACGGTCTTTAATAGTTGTAGATCCACCTCATTCAATAACATACATCTTATCTAGGTTGGCAACACCTCACATAAACACATCGCGATCACTCCCCACAGCACGTAGGGACAGGGGGGGAAGGCAGGGAAAAACCAGTCGTTAAGATAACCACCGCAGTCGACCACACAGCGAGTTCAAGTGAGCACGGAAACTGCGAATAGCTGTAGTACGGAAGACAATCAGATAAGTAGTTAGCCTAAAATTTTATAGTTTAACCATAGTTTACAACCATATAATCTCTCTAAAGTACAATCTCCGGATAGCCATCACCATTTAGCATTTCACCTAACATATATACTGCATTTAGCATACACTGACAGTTGCAGTACCAATACTGCAACTAAATAATTGTACATATTGTAAATATTGTCACCTGTATTTCAAACATAGATTTTATAGCCTAAGTGTATTGGATCTGATGATGATCGCTTGACGATCGAAACTGGTCATCCTAGTGTTTTATTAATCTCATGTAATTTATTTCAGGATTAGGGCATAACCCATCTCTTTTGGGTACATTCGTGTTGAGAGATAAAAGCTTAATTGGAAAATTGCGCACAACCGCCATCTTGAGGTTATATGAACAATTGAACTAAATTAGATTCCAGTGCATTAAAACATGTTTAAACATTTGTTGTACCAAGTTCCATTGCGTTTGGATGGTTAAATCGCGAGAAAAGCCTACTTAAAAGCTTCAAATTTACTGGCTCGCCATGTTCGTTTTGTAGTTAACAGATTTTTGAAAGTGTCATGGGTGAACTTCTAGTAGTGGCCTTTATCACCGTACAAAATTTCAGGGTGATATCAGTAATAGTTTCGGAGATATAGAATGCCAGTGAAATATTTCGCACAGCCGCCATGTTGGATTGGTGAGACGTAATAAAATTTGAAGGGCATGGTTGGGGTCAGCCGTAATAGTACTATGACCTTGTCGAGTTTCATTGAAATCGCTCCTGCGATGTTGTTATTAGGGACACACACACACATACATACACGGACACAAGCTGATCTCATAAGCCCATTAGCCTACTTTTCACATTTTGCTAAAATGAGGAAAAAGTAGACTTATGATATCGATCTGGGCAAATGTGTGTCTGTCTGTCCATCTGTCTGTCTGTCTGTCTGTCCTTCTGTCTAGCTGGCTGGCTGGCTGGCTGGCTGTGTGTGTGCCCCCCTATCAACTCCTCAACGGCTGCAGCAATCGAAACCAAATTCAATTTGAGCCAAGATCTATATCTGAATATCTCAAGCCCATATTTGAAAATGATGTTAGTGCTACGAACTGCTGAAAAACCGCACTTGTAATTTGAGCTCTATGTTGGATATCTTTGAAAGTATGAATGGGAGCTAATCCAAAATTGGCACCCATATAGACAATAATATTTCATTTTAATTTCCAGGAGGCCATACATGGCAGTGTTGCCAAAATGATTCTAAGCCTGCTGATAGGCCCAATTCTTAAATGCATATAACTTCTACACTATCAATTGGATGTCAACCAAATTTCGTGTGTAATATGTGTATGTAAACAGATATGAGTGAGCATATTCTTAAGAGCAACCACGGCTGCCAACTGTTAATAATACCTGTTTCGATTTATTTACCCTAATATCAATATATCACAAAATATGCAAGCCAACGGCTCTAAACTTTGCACACGTATTAGTCCTGATATTCTAGATTATTTTGGAGTCACTAATATACGTCAGTGCTGCCAATATGATTCTAAGCCTGCTGATAGGTCAAATTTTGAAATATATGCAACTTCTGTACTAACGTATGGATTTCATCCAAATTTGGCACAACAAGAGATCATAACAATTCAAATTATTTCTGACATGTTGCCAACATGATTTTACGCGCGCTGATAGATCCAATGTCTAACTGCATGTAACGTCCATGCTGTCCATTGGACTTCAACCAAATTTTGTATTCTGTACCTTAAGAGATGGAACTAAGAATATATTCAGTAACCAGGGCTGCCAACTGTATTGCTGAATTAAACTACATTATACGAGGTATATTTCGAACTAATTAGAAATGTCGATATTACCAACTTAATTTTGTCATGATTCTAGATAGGTCCGTATAGATTAATCACTGGCGTGAATCTTGATTCAAGTAAGTAAGGACTGCAGACATTCAATTTTTCCAAGTAGTTCCTACTTTTGCCATCAAATGCTACCGTCAACGACCAACTAGTACAGAACTTAGTTACCAGATGCCACCGCAGTCGGCTCTTGACGACGAACGTTGGAACTTAAGAGCGTTAGTCAAATATAACCTATAATTTAGCTTCATACAAGTATAATTAGTGGAAGGTTCTTTTGCATGCCATAAATCTATGACATGGGACCACCGGCTTTACTTCCCCTCCGAAGGAAGTCATACTGAGGGATTTTAACGCTCTTAAAGAACCCGACGACTTCGGCTGGGTTTGATCCGGTGATCTTGGACATAGAAGCCCCCCAAAAGATAAAATATGGTATGAAAATGATGTATTGTCGAAATGGAGCCAAAAAGAAAAAAAGTGATATGTCGTGCATAATTAATGAAAAATGTTCACTGCCAATTTGATTGCAGCACTCTGTGTAGGTTCTACACCTGACCACGACGTCGCAAAGCTCCTAAATGAATCAACAACTTATTAACATCAAAATAACACTAGAGAGATAAAAAATAGTCCCTGCAGTACAAAATTGTGTGATCTGTTTAGGTGCAGTGCTCCCTAAATTCTAACCAACTGTGCAAGGATTCAGATGATTCATTTTAGAGGCTATGGAAATATTGGTCATTTAGGTAAAAATTCAGAAGAGGTGCTTTTCGGTACAAAATTCTTGAAATACCGTACTAAAATTACCCAAAATACCTGAATTATTAGTCGGGAAAATATCTGGGGATAATGTAGTAATACTTTAGGTGTTTGCTCCTCCGCTGTTTGAGACCCACCCGGCCATCCCAAATATGAACACGACTTATATAGGCAAAATTCCAGCTGATTCAGCCATTTTAGCGTCATGTACCGTATTGCCAACCCCATGCATTCGGTGCTATATAGCAGCCGGCAGACCATAAAATGAAAATAGACTAAAAAGTAGGTACGTGATAAATAAATGGGAATTAATTTGGTTTCTACCCACGACAAATTTATATGTTACAATCACTGCTTTCATCTTTATTAGCTACACTATTATACTAGCACATTCCATAAGTAATAGCAACACTGCTGTGAATGGTCTGATAGACGCGTATCGAGAGCTCAATCAAGCCATGTTAGAGGTAGTTGAACCCTCGTTAAGAGCGCAGACGTGTTCAAAGCCACTCACAGAGCATTACTCGAATCAAACAAGACTCTTTACTGCACCGCGCTGATTGTTTGTCACTTTCCACAGCTCATGGAGTAAATGCGCAGATGACCTCAATGTTCGGCCCCGGTGAAACAACTAACACCACCAGTACAACAGTCATAATGATAGGTATGAGCTCCCGTGGCGTGTGTTGGATCCATTGAGGCGATCTATTATCCATTTGAACTGCACAGGGTGACTCGTGAGATCTCCAAATGTGATACGAGAGGTCTTTCACGTTGTGTAAATCAAATGTAATAACTATAACCACAGTCGAACCTCAATATCTGGAATTGTTAGGGGAGGTCAAAATTAATACGTGCTATTGAAAATTTGAGCTTTGGAGATTCTTAGGTAAAAGGTTTAGAGATAGGGCTATTATTATTATTGCTACTTTTGAATTGAGCCTCTATCGACCGCAAGTTAACACTCAATTTCATTTCATTTGCGCTTCGTAAGAAGGGAGGTAGCTCGCAGTTCGCTACTTCTGTGGGGGTCCGGGCGGGGACACCAAGAGCCCGCTGATGAGCCATAAACCTACTGGGTTATAATTCACAGGCCGTGAAAGCCACTATAACATCAGTTTAATTTGTGTCTAGATCTTGCTATTTTACCGGCCTTGACAATCTCCCAGAATTCTTCATGAGTCGATCGATCAGTGCCTTCTTCTGATAGAGGGCCCTCTCCTTCTCCTGGGCCAGATTCACCTTCGTTAGCTTGTAACTATTTTTCGTAACTCAAATTATTGTAAATTTTCTTTTCTGGAATACCAATTAGCATCAGGCCTTTCAATTAAGATATACATTTTATTGCAGCTGAAAAGCCATGTATAATAAACATAATACTGTCTACCATAACATAACATGATTATCTTATTCTCTGCGATTGTCTTTGCAATAGTCACTGAGTGCTTTTGTTCTTTTTTTCACTGCATAAAGAGATAATATTCACATTTTTAGTTCATTTCATTTTTGAAAAAAATAGGCTTATGAGATCACCTTTTGACCGTGTGTGTGTGTGTGTGTGTGCGTGCGCGTGTGTGTCTGTGTGTCCTCCCCTAATAACTTCTAAACGGCTGAAGTGATTTCAATGAAACTCGGTAAGGTCATAGTTCTATTTTGGACAATCCCGACTGTGCTCTTCAAATTTTATTACGTCTCACCAATTCAACATGGCGGCTGTGCGAAATATTCCACCGGCATTCAATATCTCCGACACTATTACTCAAATCACCCTGAAATTTTGTATGGTGATAAATGGCACTACTAGACTTTCAAAAATCTGTTAACTACAAAACAAACATGGTGGTCAAGCGAATATGAAACATTTAAATAGACTTTCCTCGCGATTTAACCATCTGAACGCAGTGAAACTTTGTACAACAAATGACTGTTCAATGCACTGACATCTAATTCAGGTCAATTGTTTATATAACCTCAAGATGGCGGCTGTGCGAAATTTTAAAATTAAGTTTTTATTTCTTGTGTTCTAAACACGCGATCGAAATCAACGTTTAAATAATGAACGTACACAATAATCCTCATCTAATAGTACATAACTCTATGGCCTACGTACTGTATATTAAAATCCAAAATGGCGAGAATCCGAAATATTTAGACGGTCCTCAATATCTACCAATCTATTACAGCAATCAAACTGAAAAGTTGTATGTTGATAGAGGCAATTAATAGAAGAAGTATATATGAAAATAGCCTATTTAGTTCTTCACGTAACTACTTGTTGGTCACACAATACACATATACATTGCGTGGTGGAATATATCAGTTGTACATAACGTATGGTGAAAACCATGTATGGTGAGCCTAATAGTGGCATGTCTCTGCGTTTGGTTTGTTTATGTCCAATTTCTGTTTGTCATAGCATCAGTTCCAAAAAAATATTCAAAGATTTCTTCTTGCTTTCTTTTTCGTCTGGCTTTTCGGCCTTTCGCATCTCCATATTGTTGCTTTTCACTTAGTCCGTCTGTCATCTGGATGATGTGGCCATAGAACAGCAATCTTGCAAAAGCAGCAAAAACCCTCAAATACGGTACTTAGAAAGTGTGGCAACCTTTTCTGATAAAATACTCAAGCATTAAGCGTCCGAAACTAGGCTGAAGTCGTCGTATTTTTAGCTTACATTTCACATTTTGCAAAAATGAGGAAAAAGTAGACTTATGAGATCGATCCGGGAAAATGTGTGTCTGTCTGTCTGTCTAGCTGGCTGTGTGTGTGTCCCCCCTATCAACTCCTAAACGGCTGCAGCAATCAAAACCAAATTTAGTATGAGTAAAGATGTGCACTGTAATAGCTCACGTCCATATTTGAAAATGATGTCAGTGCTACCAACTGCTGAAAAAACGCACTAGAAATTTGAGCTCCATATTGGATATCAGGCAAGGTATGCATGGGAGCTATTCCAAAATTGGCACACATGTAGATAATACTATTTCAGTTTAATTTCCAGGAGGCCAACCATGACAGTGTTGCCAAAATAATTTTAACCCTTCTGATAAGTCCAATGTTTAAATGCATATAACTTCTACACTATCAATTGGATTTCAACCAAATTTTGTATGTAATATCTGTACATAAACAGATATGACTGAGCGTATTCTTAAGAGCCACCAGGGCTGCCAACTGTTAATAATTGTTCTCTCTATTTTTTATCCAAATACCAATATATCAGAAAGTATGCAAGCCAACAGCTTTAAACTATGCACACGTATATTCTGACATTTTAGATTAATTTGGAGTAACTTATATACGTCAGTTCTACCAACATGATTATTAGCCTGCTGATAGTACCAATTTTTAAATACATGTAACTTCTATACTATCAGTTGGATTTCAACCAAATTTCGTATGTGCTATGTGTACCATAACAGATATGACTATAAGTATTGTTAAGAGCAATCAGGGCTGCCAATTATTAATAAATGCTGTCTATATTCTTTTTACCCTAATATCAATATATCAGAAAGTATGCAAGCCAACAGCTCTATATTTTGCACTCGTATAGCACCTGACATTCTAGATTAATTTGGAGTAATTAATACAAGGCAGTGCTGCCAACATGATTATATGCCTGCTGATATGTCCAATTTTAAAATACATGTAACTTCTATACTAACAAATGGATTTCATCCAAAATTGGCACAACAAGATATCATAATAATTCAGATTATTTCTGACCAGCACACACATGGTATTGTTGGCAACATGCTTTTACGCGTGCTGATAGATCCAGTGTCTAACTGCATGTAACGTCCATTGGACTTCAACCAAATTTTGTATTCTGTACCTTAAGAGGTGGAACAAAGAATATATTCAATCACCAGGCCTTCCAACTGTAGTGCTCTATTAGGCTACATTATACCAGGTATATTTTGAACTAATTAAATATTTCGATATTACCAACTTAATTTCGTCATTATTCTAGATAGGTTCATATACTGTAGAATAATCATTGGCATGAAAAGTAGGCTGTATAGTTCTTCACGGAACTTCTTGTTAAGAACGTTAAAATCTTTCAGTATGCCTTCCTTCAGAGGGGAAGTAAAGCCGGCGGTCCCATGTCATAGATTTATGGCATGTTAAAGAACGTACCACTGCAATTGGTAATGCAATTGCCTACCTGCACCAAATGAAGCATCAGCAAAAAGGGTACTGGGTAGACGGGGAAAGAAATATACTGGAAAGACTAGGAATGGGATATTTATGGGATAGGGACTTACGAAGAGAGAAAGGTTGGTGTGTTAAAGAGTGTGCCAACAGGAGAACCTTAACGGAGTTCTGCGAAATAAGGAAATGTATGAGTTTATAGCCTGAATGTCTAACGAAAAGAGAAATGATAGGGACAATTTGGTGGTTAATAGGGGTGTATAAGAACAAAGCATTGAGACATGGTTGGTTGGTTCCTCAATTTAGGGGCCACGACAACGCGGTCGTGTGGCCCCGTGTACTTTGGGTGTGTATAGAATCTGTTTGATAACCGGTGTTAATTGTGATGGCTGTATTAGCGTGTGTATATGTTTTTAAAATTCAAGTAAGGACCTCAGACATTCAATTTTCAAGTAGTACCTGCTTTTGCTACCATACGCCACCGTCAACGACAACTAGTTCTGAACTTGGTTACTAGATGCCACCGCAGTCGACTCCTGATGACGAACGTTGGAACCCAACAGCGTTAGTCAAATCTAACCAATAATTTACCTTCACACAAGTGTAATAAGTGGAAGGTTCTTTTACATGCCATATATCTATGACATGGGCCCGCCGGCTTTTCTTCCCCTCCGAAGGAAGGCATACTGAGGGATTTTTTACGCTCTAAAAAATTCGACGATTTCGGCCGGGTTTGAACCCGAAAACTCGGGCATGAAGTTCAGCATACTACCAACTACACCTCCAAAGCCGCTAGCATTGAGAAAAGTAGGAAAAGAGGACCTTTGCCTGTTTTGTGGGAAATACACACCTGATCAAGGAATGCAATGAGACTAAAATGATAAGAGCAAAGTTTGTATACAAGTCAGATTTAAACAGAAGAGAAAATGAAAATGAGTATCACACTTTAATAAAATTACTAAAAGGGCAATGGAGGAAGGCAGGTGATAGTATCAGGGGAGGGTGGAATAGGAAAGCGACAGATGAGAACCAGAACAAAGATGCGTGTAAAATAAGTATACTGGTACAGGAGATGGTATCCTAAACTATAAAACTTAGTTAATGTCTAGGAGAGTCTCTCTGTATCAACTAGGATAAGATTAAGTTAGTACATAATTAAGAGTCAAGAGAGAGAGCGTATGGGCTTACAAGACACATCTATAACAAGAACTGCATATCCTGGAATGCCAAAATAAAGCACTACAACACTGTAGTCAAAACAGAATGCCTGTACGCCTGTGAATGCCTTTCAATGAACTATAGGCTAGAGAAGTTGGAGGTTCTGGAAAGGAGAATCATCCGGAAAATCGTGGGCACAATCCAGACGGAAACAGGATGGAAACTTCGGAGCAACGCCGAAGTCTACCAGAATGTAGAAAACATCTCGGCGACCATGAAGAAACGGAGACTAATATTTCTTGGACACATGTACAGATTGGACAAATCCAGATTAACCAAGTAGTTGTTTGACTACTTCTGGAACAAAAAAAACCAACAACAACATCATGGATTAAAGAAACTCGGAAAGACCTTGAGAGATCTAACATCCCGGAGGCCCAAATGTTGGAAAGGGATACCTTTCGTAACAGGATACACAATTTGGAAGGGTTTCATGACGAGAGACGCTCTACAAAGACCGGAAGAGCTTGGACGGCCGAACAACGGCAGCAGCACAGCGAGCGCATGAAGGAGTACTGGAGACGGAGGAATTTACAACTAAAACAGTGAAATTGTAGCGTGATGCTAAGTGGTCAATTCGAAAGTGAAATAAAATAAAATTAAGAGCCATTATTAGTGTTTTGATAATTGTTTATAACATTTAATACACTGTAAGTTAGTTGTAGGATTGTGTCCTATTTTTAAATGTATTAGGTCTAATCTTACGGAGAAGGATGTTTGCATTAGGCTATTGAGGAATTGCTGTAAACACATATATCAAGTGATGGTCGTAATAAATAATTCTCTGCCCCAATCTCTGGGTATCCGAGATTTGGAGCGGTGATTGCTTGAGTCTTCAGTCTTTTGACTGATTTGATGCAGCCGTCCATGCCTCCTTGTCCTGAGCTAATCCTTTCATCTCTACATAGCTACAACACCCTACATCCGAGGCAATCTGTTCAACATATCTTTCCATTGGTCTACCCCTACAGTTCTTGTCCTCGACGCTTCCTTCTATTGCTATTTCTGGGTGTCTTAGTATGTGTCCTACTAACCTGTCTCTTTTCTTCATTAGCAGTCGCCAGAAACATCTCTCCTATCCCACTCGTCTTAATACCTCTTCGTTTGTAACCTTATTTACCAATCTTTCTGCTGTAACACCACATTTCAAACGCTTCAATTCTCCTCTTTTCTGCAGCACCAACAGTCCAAGTTTCACTTCCATAGAGCGCCACACTCCAGACAAAGGCTTTAAAAATGACTTTCTAATACTTAAATCTATATTCCATGTCAACAGTTTTTTTTTTGTAGAAATGGTTTACTTGCCTGAGCCAACCTACTTGTTACATCCTCTTTGCTTCGTCCATCACTGGTTATTTTGCTTCCTAAGTAACAGAAGTCTCCTTCTTCCTTTAGCTTTTCACCTTCTAATTTGAAGTACATAGAGGTTTCTGATTTATTTCGGCTGCATTCCAACATTTTTAGCCTATTTTCATTTTAGGAAAAAAAAAAATAGGCTTATGAAATCACCTTTTGTCCGTGTGTCTGTCTGTGTGTGTGTGTGTGTGTGTCCCCTAATAACTTCTAAACGGCTGGACCGATTTCAATGAAACTCGGTAAGTTCATCGCACTGTTCCGGACGACCCCGACCATGCGCTTCAAATTTTGTTACGTCTCACCAATCCAACATGGCGGCTGTGCGAAATATTTCACCAGCATTCAATATCTCCGAAACAATTACCGATATCACCCTGCAATATTTTACGGTATAAAGGGAACTACTAGAAATTCACCTATGTGACGTTTGGAATCCTGATAACTACAAAACCAACATGGCGGCCAAGCGAAGTTGTGACTTTAAAATAGACGTTTCTCGCGATTTAACCAACCAAACGCAATACAACTTGGTTTAAGATATGTTCAAACACATCGTAATTCACGGACATCAAACTTTGTTCAATTGTTTACATAACCTCAAGATGGCGGCTGTGCGAAATATTTCCCCGGCATTCCATATATCTGAAACTATTACTGGTATCACCCTGAAATTTTGTACGGAGATAAAGGGCACTACTGGAAGTTCATCTATAAGACTTTCAAAAACCGGTTAACTACAAAACGAACATGGCGGCCAAGCGAATTTGAAAATTTTAAATAGACCTTCCGCGCGATTTAATGTTCCAAACGCAATTAAACTTGGTACAGCAAATGTATAAACACGTTGTACTGCACTGGTATCTAATTTAGTTCAATTGTTTACATAACCTCAAGATGGCGGCTGTGCGAATTTTAAAATTAAGTTTTTATTTTTCGTGTCGTAATCATGCGATCGAAGTGAAAGTTTGAATAATGAACGTACGCAATAATTTTCCTTTAATGGTGCATGACTCTATGACCTATACATATAACAATCCAATATGGCGACCACCCGATTTTTTTTTGTCGGTTCTCGATATCTACGAATCTATTACAGCAATCAAACTGAAATTTTGTATGTTGATTAACACAAGTAGGATATATGAAAATAGGCTTTAGTTCTTCACTTGTTTTGTCATCATAAATGCTTTCCTCAAGAACAGAGGCTATTCTATTCCAATTGGTAGTGTGTAGCTATATTTGTAGGTTATTTGGTTAGAGACGCTCTATCATGTTCCAACGTTCACCACTAGGTGTCAGTGACAGTGGCATATCTGTTAGCCAATGTTGGAACTACTTGAAATTGAACTTGCAGGGGATGCTCCGCTATGGCCATTGGCTGCAATTCAAGTATAAAAGTCTAGAACTGCACCATACAAAAAAATTACAGTCAGTCTATCATTTCAAATGACGCATGCTACAAATGCTACACATGTTAGAAAGGCTTAGGACTCTTTCAACAGACTCCATTACCCATTAATTTAGGCTTCCCGCACGGACATCTCTTTAAGGGTCACCCTGTATTTGAGTCAGACATCTTTTACAACTCTTTGAGGGTCACCCATTATTTGAATCTGATATCATGCAAACCTCTTTAAGGGTCACCCTGTATTTGATTGGATCTAACATACTGTACACCTCGTTAAGTGTCACCCTGTATTTTGCCGTGACATCCTGCACACCTCTTTAGGAGGCACCCTGTATTCTTATGTGGCATCTTGTATATCTCTTTGGAAGTCACCCTGTATTCTTGTCTGACATCTTGTGCACCTCTTTAGGAGACACCCTGTATTCTTCTCTGCCATCTTGTACACCTCTTTAAGATTCACCTTGTATTCTTATCTGGCGTCTTGTATATCTCTTTAGGAGTCACCCTGTATTCTTATCTGGCATCTTGTACACCTCTTTAGAGTCACCTTGTATTCTTATCTGGCATCTTGTATATCTCTTTAGGAGTCACCCTGTATTCTTATCTGGCATCTTGTATACCTCTTTAGGAGGCACCCTGTATTCTTCTCTGGCATCTTGTATATCTCTTTAGAAGTCACCCTGTATTCTTGTGTGACATCTTGTACACTTCTTTTGGTGTCACCCTGTATTCTTGTCTGACATCTTGTGCATCTCTTTAGGAGACACCCTGTATTCTTCTCTGCCATCTTGTACACCTCTTTAAGAGTCACCTTGTATTCTTATCTGGCGTCTTGTATATCTCTTTAGGAGTCACCCTGTATTCTTATCTGGCATCTTGTATATCCCTTTATGAGTCACCCTGTATTCTTGTCTGTCATCTTGTGCACCTCTTTAGGAGTCACCCTGTATTCTTGTCTGACATCTTGTGCACCTCTTTAGGAGACACCCTGTATTCTTCTCTGCCATCTTGTGCACCTCTTTAAGAGTCACCTTGTATTCTTATCTAGCGTCTTGTATATCTCTTTAGGAGTCACCCTGTATTCTTGTGTGACATCTTGTACACTTCTTTTGGTGTCACCCTGTATTCTTGTCTGTCATCTTGTGCACCTCTTTAGGAGTCACCCTGTATTCTTGTCTGACATCTTGTGCACCTCTTTAGGAGTCACCCTGTATTCTTGTCTGACATCTTGTGCACCTCTTTAGGAGTGACCCTGTATTCTTATCTGGCATCCTGTACACCTCTTTAGGAGTCACCCTGTATTCTTTTCGCTTCGCTCGAAACCCCAGGTCGCTCGACGTTCCAGGACTCTTTCAACAGACTCCATTAATCATTATCTTAGGCTTCCCGCGAGGCTGCATGACGTCACAGTCTCCGTCTCCGTAACGCAACCGTCTCCGTCCCGCGTAACGTTAGACCCAAATCAAGTGTTTGTCCACTGATAATGTGTCGATATAGATACTTATCTGGTTGGTTTAGAGGCTGCGACAACGCGGTCATGTAGCCCCGTGTACTTTGGGTGTGTGTAGAATCTGTCTGATAACCGGTGTTAATTGTGATGGCTGTATTAGTGAGTGTTATCAGTTTTAATTCAAGTAAGGACTGCAGACAATAATTTCAAGTAGTTCCTACTTTTGCTGCCAAATGCTGCCGTCCACAACACCTAGCTTGTGGACTTGGCAACTAGATGCCATCGCAACCAGCACCTGGTGACGAACATTGGAACTAATATAGCGTTATCAGTTCTAACCTACAAATTTTGACTTCACACAAGTGTAGTTAGTGGAAAATTTTCTTCGTGTCATTCTATGACATGGGCCCGCTGGCTTTAGCTCCCCTCCAAAGGAAGGCTTGCTGAGGGATTTTTAATGCTCTTAAAAAATCTGACGTCCTCGGCCGGGTTTGAAGCCACAACCTGGGCATAGGAACTCAGCATGCTACCAACCAGGCACCTAATCTTATCCGATTGTGGACAACCACTGTTCTCATGTAAAGTAGTTTTCAGAGCTTTTATACTCTTGTTTAGTAACCACGGCAACAGTAGCTACACCTTGAGGCTGTTTGTTGATGGGATTGCCTTTATTCAGTCCTGCCCCTCCCCATCCCCTGGGACTCATATCTAGAGGGACGTGGGTTGGCGACCACGGGACCCCAGCTGAGTCCGGCATTGCTTCCACTTACTTGTGCCGGGCTCCTCTCTGTTAGCTTTCCTGTCGACCTCCCTTGGTCAACTCTTGTTCTCTTCCAACCCCAACGGTATTAGGGTATCCGAGGCCTAGGGAGTCTTTCACTTTCCCGCCTTGATTGGCCCTTGTCTCATCTTTCGTGATCCCTCATTCTTCGAGGAGTCAGACCTCTTGTTATCTCCTGCCTTCTCCTCAAGACGGCCCCACCACTTGTCGGTTTCTCTCCTTCTTCCTTTCCCTTTGATCTTCCCTGACTCTCCTTTCTTCCAAGTCCCATAATTCTCATTCTCTGAGCGTTGAGGGCATTTCCTTTCCTCCTGTCTTTGGTTTCCCTTATTCTTATTTTTGTTTACCATTTCTTCTTCTAGTTTGTAAGTCTGTAGTTAGTATTAGTTATAGTTTTCATCCTCATCTCATCTTTCACTATCACCCAGACCATTAGGGGCCGATAACCTAGATGTTAGGCCCCTTAAAACAACAATTGTCATCATTAGGGCTCGGATTTTTTAAAATGAAAATACATATTTTTTTCTTCTATAAATACATAAATTCCTGCTTTTCACTTATTAGCACATAAAAATACATAACATTTACATTTTTAAAATCATTATGCTAGATCCTTCAGTTTATTCCCGTTTTTGTTCTGTGTTACTTCAACGGGGAAGAACCTGTGAGCTATCTAATTTTCATGCACAGCGTATGTCAGCTTGCAACTGTGTTATTCTTAACTTGTCGCCCCGTGCCACTCACTGTGGAAGCCAGGGATTTCCTTGTCCATAGCCATATTGCACCACAAGCTCCCCAGCTACCTGGAACTAGTGTCACTCACATGCAGTTCATTTCTGGCTAAGTGTAAGACAGTTCTACGATGCCTAAAGTAAAAAAGTCCTCTCGGCACGCCGGAAGGCGGAGGTAGATTTCACCGGACAAACTTGAGGATAGGCGAAAATAGGCAGAATATGCAGGTTTTCTAAGAAGGATCAGACCTCATTTATTGCGTGAAAGTATTTTATAATTGGAGATTAAATAACTTTGTTTTTCGTCATTTTATGCATATTTTAAACATTTTATTGTCTTATGGTGACGGTAACCTTCTTGTCATTTGGAGTCCATTTTTATACTTGTGGTCACACTGCCCTTATGCAAGGTATCGACACTGATGTGTAACTATGTAACAGTCTGTTACTTCTTCACGCAAAATTATATCTCCCGCAGAGATGTTGGTTGGTTCCTCAGTTTAGGGGCTGCGACAACGCGGTCATGTAACCCAGTGTACTTTGGGTGAGTGTAGAATCTGTCTGATAAACGGTGTGAATTGTGATGGCTGTATTAGTCTGTAATTCAGGTAAGGAATGCAGACGCTCAATTTCAAGCAGTAGTTCCTAATGTTGCTACCAGATACTACCGTCAACGACACCTAGCTGTGAACTTGGCTACTAGATGCCACCGAAATCAGCAACTCGCAACGAACGTTAGAACCTCCCCTCCAAAGGAAAGCATACTGAGGGATTTTTAGCGCTCTTAGAAAATCAGACGACTTTGGCCGGCTTTGAACCCGCGACCTTGGGCATGCTACCAGTTACGTCACCGAAGCCGCTTCACACTTAGTCAGATGGAAATCTAAATCTGATCTCGCGCAAGTGCGTTGTCATGGCAACGTCTGATGGCTCATCCCTCATCAATTTAGTAGTGTTGCCATGGCAACCACTGATAGCTCTTGGCATTTTCTTATAATTCCGAAATCATTTTTCTCATCCCTTGGCGTAATGGTGGGTCATATCAAAAATTCTTTCAGACAAAAGTTTTAGGTAATTATTAGGGGAATATTGTCCATTTTGTACGGTTTTGATATTGTGCCTATTAAGAGAGATATGGTTAATGTTTCCCGAAAAACCCACTTTTTCCCACCCCTTTGGTCAATGGTTGGTGCTATCAAAAAACTTTTCAAACATAAATTTTAGGGCCTTGTCCAACACATAGTATGAACTTTGAATGGATTCAATATTTCAGATATTAAGAGAGTTATAGCGATATTTCACTTTTTCGAAAAAAGCCTCCCATTTTCACCCCCTTTGACCGATTTTTCCCATTAACGAACTCGACCGAGATTTTAAGGGTATACATATTATGTAAAAAATTCAAAAGTGATTCGTGCAAAATTACGGCAGTTATCGTGTCCACAAGGAACTGATATACATACATATATATATATATATATACATAAATTATATATAAACTTTTGAACTGACGGTGGTTTTGGGGTCTGGGGGATGTGAAACGCGTAGATATGTCGAAATTTTCCGGAAGTCAAAACATGGGACCCATTGCAATAGTTAGCTTTCTAATGAAATCTACCTAATTCAAAGTGATTGGTGCAAAATTACGGCAGTTATCGTGTCCACAAGAAACTGATATACATATACATATATATATACATACATATATATATATATGTATATATATATAAATTATATATAAACTTTTGAACTGACGGTGGTTTTGGGGTCTGGGGGATGTGAAACGCGAAGATATGTCGAAATTTTCCGGAAATCGAAACATGGTACCCATTGCAATAGTTAGCTTTCTAATGAAATCTACCTAAAATACTACCAACAACGACACCTATCTGTGAACTTGGCTACTAGATGCCACCGGAACCATCAACTCGCAACGAACGTTGGAACTTCTCCTCCGAAGGAAATCAAACTCAGGTTTTTTAGCGCTCTTAGTAAATCCGACGACTTCAGCCGGGTTTGAACCCGCGACCTTGGGCATAGATGTTCAGCATGCTACCAGTTCCGATACCGAAGTCGCTTCCCACAGACAGACGGAAAACTGAATGTTGTCTCGTGCAGTGGCGTTGTCATAGCAACTGCTGATGGCTCATCCCTTATCAATTAAAAGTAAAGTTGTCATGGCAACCACTCTTGGCACTTGGCATTTTCTTATAATTTAAATCATTTTGCTCACCCCGTGGCGTAATGGTGGGTCATATCAAAAATTCTTTCAGACAAAAGTTTTAGGTAATTATTGGAGGAATATTGTCCATTTTGTACGGTTTTGATATTGTGCCTATTAACAGAGATATGATTAATGTTTCCCGAAAAACCCACTTTTTCCCACCCCTTTGGTCAATGGTTGGTGCTATCAAAAAACTTTTCAAACATAAATTTCAGGGCCTTGTCCAACACATAGTATGAACTTTGAATGGATTCAATATTTCAGATATTAAGAGAGTTATAGTGATATTTCACTTTTTCGAAAAAAGCCTCCCATTTTCACCCCCTTTGACCGATATTGCCCATTAACGAACTCGACCGAGATTTTAAGGGTATACATATTATGTAAAAAATTCAAAGTGATTGGTGCAAAATTACGACAGTTATCGTGTCCACAAGAAACTAATATATATATATACATCATCATCATCTTCCTAGCATTAATCCCGCTTTATTGCAGGGTCTGCTTTTCTGCACTTTTTCTTCCATACTGCTCGATCTTGAGCGTCTCTAGTTGTGGCATTCACTAGTTGCATGTCCTCCCGCATAGTATCCAGCCAGTGCTTTCTCGGTCGCCCTCGTGGTCGTCGGCCTTCTGGACTGATGTCAAATGCAGTTCTCGCGACTGAAGAGTGATTGCTACGCAGTACATGGCCATACCAACGCAGACGGCTCTCCCGCATTTTTTCATGGATTGGAGCCACACCAAATGTAGCTCGAACATTGTCATTCCTGATGTGGTCCAGTCTAGTAAGTCCCTGTGTCCAGCGAATCATCTTCATCTCCATGACATGTAGTTGTTGTTCATGTCTCTTCGTTACTGGCCAGCATTCAGTACCGTACAGTGCTACTGGTCGAACGATGGTTCTGTAAATTTTCGACTTCAGATATAGTGGCACATTCCGGTCAAAAAGGACTCCAGTAACTTGGCGCCATTTCAGCCATGCAGCGTTGACTCTGTTTCGGACATCTGGGAGTGTTCGGCCATCTGAACAGATTAGCGTACCCAAGTATTTGAATGCAGATGATTTTCGGAGTTCAGTGCCATCAATGTGAATAGATCCTTCACTTGGTACTCCACACTCCATATACTCTGTCTTCCCAATATTAAGTCGTAGGCCATGGGTGTCTAGTGCAGTTTTCCAACATTGAACATGTTGTTCCAATTCTTGGCGAGACTTGCAGGCTACAATGATATCGTCAGCATAGAGCAAGGTCCAGGGATGTGGTTGCAGTATTTCGGCTGCGATGGTGTCAAGACAGATGATGAACAGTAGCGGGGACAAAGCTGATCCCTGATGAACACCAACTCTGATGGGAAAAGTTGCGGAGTTTCCTGAAGCACATCGGACATAGCTGGTGACATTCCGATAAAGAAGCTGAACCCATTGAACATATGCTTCTGGTACCCCATGCTGTCGTAGTGCATACCATATTAGATCACGAGGTACCCTGTCGAAGGCCTTTTCAAGATCCAAGAAGGCTATATGGAGTGGTTTCCGCTTTTCTAGGTGCCTTTCCATCAAAAGACGAGCGGCGTGAATAGCATCGATTGTCCCTGTACCTTTCATAAAACCACACTGGTTTGAGGCAATCTTGATTATGTCACGAAGGCGTGTATCCACGATACGCTCAAATATCTTCATAGTGTGGCAAAGTAGGCGAATCGGTCGATAATTTGAGCAGTTGTGCACATCTCATTTACCTTTCCATATTGGTATTGTTACACTGCTGAGCCAAGTAAGAGGAGCTTCGTTTTCATTGATGATCTTGTTGAAGAGATCTGCTAGAAACTGAGCTGCTTGTGATCCAAGCATCTTCCACACCTCCGATGGGAGATCATCCGGTCCAGTTGCCTTTCCATTTTTCATTTTCCTCATAGCGGTCTCCACTTCGGCAACCGTGATGGCTGGTACTGGACCAAGTACAGGATCCACAGCTGGTAGTGGCGGATGCGGAAATTCTTCGTTGCTAATATTTTCGAAGTGCTGTTTCCATCGGTTAAGGATCTCATTAGGTTTCCGTAGAGGTTGTTGATTTTCATTCTTAATGATCATAACATGTCCAACATCTTGAGTGGAACGATGGCGATTCTTCGCTAGTCTGTAGATATTATTTGCTCCTTCTGGTGTGTTGAGCTCTTCGTACATGCTCTTGTAATGGTCTGCTTTAGCCTTTGCCACTTCCTGTTTTGCCACCGACTTCAATCTTCTATATTGCTGACGATCAAGATCCAGTATCGATTGGAGCCAGGTCTTATACGCTAACTTCTTCATCCTGATGGCATCTTGGACATGAGAATTCCACCACCATATCTCTTTATTGATAAAACTGCGTCCAGGTTTTGATTTACCCATGATGTCAGTAGCACAAGTCGTAATATGTGTGGAGGCCTTTGTCCAGATTTCATCAACGTGTTGACCTTGTTCTGGCATAGATAAAGAACCTATAGATGTTTTCAGCTGGATGTGATGTTGTTTTAATTTCCACCATTTAATTCGTTCCGATGTAGATTTAAGACTTTTCTTGCCGAGATCAAGGCGAATCCTAAAATTGAGGAGAAGCAGATGATGTTGGGGCGCAATAATGTCTGATGGTATGACTTTTACATCAGTGACAAACTTCAGATCACTCCTTCGTACCAGCCAATAATCAATCTGCGTATTTCTTCCACCACTACTGTAGGTAATGAGGTGCGATGGTCGCTTTTTGTAAAAGGTGTTAGTCACAGCTAAGTCTAAGGCCTCAGCAAATTCCAGGATTCTGTTTCCATCCTCATTTCGCTCTCCAAAGCCTTGTCCACCATTTACTATCTCGAAACCATTTCTATTCCCTCCAACGTGGCCATTTAAGTCACCACCAATGAACAGGAGTTCTTCTTCAACAAACTGTAGGTAAGTTTCGAGGTTGTTCCAAAATTCATCCTTCTCATCATCCGTGCACCCAGTTTGTGGAGCATAACATGAAACCACACGTAAACTTTTGAACTGAAGGTCGTTTTGGGGTCTGGGGGACGTGAAACGCGAAGATATGTCGAAATTTTCCGGAAGTCGAAACATGGGACCCA
The DNA here is from genome assembly GCA_946902985.2 of Meconema thalassinum. NCBI lineage: Eukaryota > Metazoa > Arthropoda > Insecta > Orthoptera > Tettigoniidae > Meconema > Meconema thalassinum. Next base: position 18,488,980 of record OX336396.1, read on the forward strand.
TTGCAATAGTTAGCCTTCTAATGAAATCTACCTAAAACAACTACAAGTTATCGTCTGCAGCACTATGTTGCAGAATTTAAAGATAATTTTACTTCTAACGGTTCTGTCAACCATGTGGGGAAAGCAAACAAGGCTGAACAGCGATCTCAAGTTACACAACAACTCGAGGGCAAGAAACATATTGCCGCAGTTTCGCGCCTTCAGAAGAAGTGTTTCGCGATAATCGTCGGTCATTTGTGATGGACAACCTGAAGATGTATCTCGTTGTGTATTGTAATGCTTCAGCAGTCAGTGAGACATAGAATTCGTGAGCACTGCATATTGTTTATATTTTCATTAATGAACTAAATTATAATGACAATTTTCACTTTTTTTTTGTCACATATTTCAGGTGTTTTTAATACATAAAAAATAAATATTTTCCCGATTTTTAGCAGCTAAAAATCCGCGCCTTAATCATCATCATATCAGTCTCGCAACATTGTAAAAGCCACACCTACTTTCTACGCGGAATCCGAACCACAGTACATGGCATTTCACTTCGAAAATCTCACATCCATCGACAGGGAATCGAACCTGGTCTACCTTGGTGAGAGTCAAACTGCTTGACCACTGCACCACCTTGCCCCCGCAACATCATGAACAGCCTCCAGTTTCCCGGGTTCGGTGAATGAGCGCTCTCCATTTAGTTTTCTCCCCTTCCACGACCTGCTGTACATCCAGACCTCTCCCTGCAAGATCTTCCTTGGTCGACCTCTTGGTCTCTTGCCAACAGTTCATTACCGACAGTAGTGGCTACGCGGGCTAAAGCGCTGCGTTAGGTCAAGGGGCCAAGCTCTCTGCTGACTCGGTAGACGCGTGGGTTCGAGCCCCACCGTCGGCTGTCCATGAAATGGTTTTCCGTGGTTTCCCATTTTCAACACCAGGCAAATGCTGGGACAGTACCTTCTGACAGGCCACGGCCGCTTCCTTCCATATCCTTGCCCAGTTTCATTCCATTTCTCAACCCGACGCGCAGGTCGCCCACGGGTGTCGACCTGCACTCGGCCTCTCAGGAGGCTACACGAAAAAAAAAAACCAGTTCATTCTCAAACCACACTCTAACTGTTCTTTGTGTGTCCATTGTTTCGAGATGACGGAACCATTCCAGCCTGGCTTCAACACAGATCTCATTAAGAGTTTGTTCTACTTGATCAAGATGACGTATCTCATCATTTTTCATTTTGTCCCTTCTTGTCTGGTGAAACATAGTTCTTAAGAACTTCATCTCCACCGCCTGTAGTTTGCTGGTATTTCTCTTGGATTGGGTACATTGTAGGCACCGTTTATAATTAGTTGTTTTTTCCCATGCTCAACGTTTTGGTATTCATGGATTTTGTTTTGTTTCTGCAGGGCAGTGACTGTCAGTGGGTGTCATTGTAGGTTTGGTAGACATGTTTTGTCCTGTATATATATTTGGATCTGATGATGCTCCCTTATGAAACGAAACATGTCATTCCTTATTTTTTCTCCCAGATGGTGATGATAATTGTTGTTTTAAGAGGCCTAACATCTAGGTTATCGGCCCCTAATGGTTTGGGTGATAGTGAAAGATGAGATTAGAATGAAAACTATAACTAATACTAACTACAGACTTACAAACTAGAAGAAGAAATGGTAAACAAATAAAGGATACGGGAAATAAAGGACAGGAAGAAAAAAACTACCCTCAAAGAATGGGGATTGAGGGACTTGGAAGGAAGGAGAGCCATGAAAGTCAGGTAGGAAAGGGGAAAGAGGAGAGGGCCCTCCCCAAGTTCAGAGGAGAAAGGGGTCAAATTGGACCCAGCTCAGGAATCCCTCGGGGTCGCCAGCTCCCAAACTCACCAGCCGTGAGTCCTTGAGGGTGTAGAAATAACCAGGGTGCACCAGAAGTGGTGGGGCTACACACACCCTGCCTCCTTGAGGGCCTTGTGCAGAAGGCAGGAGATAACATGAAAAGAAAAAGAAGTCTGACCCCTCGAAGACTGAGGGTATCAGGAAAGATGAGACAAGGGCTAATTAAGGCGGGAAAGTGAAAGACTCCCTAGGCCTCTGACACCCTAATACCGTTGGGGTCGGAAGAGAACAAGAGTCGATCAAGAGAGGTCGACAGGAAAGAAGACGGAGAGGAGCCTGGCACAAGTAAGTGGAAGCAATGCGGGACTCAGCTGGAGTCCCGTGGTCGCCAACCCACGTCCCAGAAGTTGTGGGGTGTTTCTCCCAGTAAATGGGATTATATTGTGATATCAATTAGCACGCACGGCTACACAGTGTAGGAGAGGACCCCTGGCGAGGCCGGCACTTGACGTTTATTGGCCAGACAAGCACTCCACGGCGGAACTAACAACCACACCGGAAGTGACGATTGCCCTCACTGATTGCCAATTCAGGACAGCTGGTGCGAGGGGCGTCCTTCTACTGACTGACAATATCAACTGTCCTTGACAGGCATCTGGGCTCGTATCCCGGCGTCAGACATCCTTCTCAGCTGATTAAGTTCAAAAAGGATTCAATTGTTGTGCTTCAATGTCCAAAAAAAAGAATCATGGGTAATGAAGTGATAGAAGCCATTTTTCATTGTTGCCTGGTATTATAGAATGCTCTTCACTCGGCCAACACGAATTGGGCCCTATTTCATTTGGCGGGAAAACAAGTATTTATATGCAAAGGCACCCCCCTGACTACAGTCTCCCATTTCCGGTACCTGGGGGTGAATATGCAGACATCTGGGAACGTCTTTACGAAGCACGTGAGAGAGAGGCTGGACGCTGCACTGACGGCTATGAGCGACATCGAGCATCTACGCAGCCTATCCCTGAAGACGGCAACAAGACTTTTTTTTGTTCAAAATAGCACCAGTCGCGATGTATGGCCTGGAAATTATTTGGAAACATCTTAGGCACAGGCATCTGGCAACGCTGGAATGGATCAAGGCAATGTACCTAAAAAGAGCCTTATCCCTAGGCCCCGGATGTTGATGACATGTCATCTTTTCACTGAGCTGTCTGAAACAATGCTTAAATACATAGAAACTCCGGACGGGCCACCCCGTCTTCAAATATGTCATTTTATTTTGCATCTTTTTGCATTTTTTGTGCTATTTTTCCATATTAAGAGCATTTTTTTAAATTTTGGTAGATTTTATTGGTCTTATTTTAGAGAAATCGGTCTTTTAAGGTCATTTTTTTCCAATTTAGTCCTGTCACAGCTTTATATGAGGGAGTTACGTCTCTCAGAGTTAAGATGGAGCTAGTAGCTGATACAAGATAATTTAAAATATTGAAATTTTGATTCAATTTCCTTAATCAACCGGGTGGAAACTAGTCTTAGCAACAATCGTGGCGAAATTGCTGCGAGTATTGCATCAAAACTGAAAAAAGGGCTGGACAAAAACACTGGATATAAAATATTATGCAAAATCTCAGACATACTTTCCAATGAAAACTACTGCATGGATGGGATTGAGGATGATTTAGCAGAAAACGACCTTCGTCACTTTAAGTACGCTCAGATCACATCCGTTGATGTTGATCGCAGCTTTTCGAGATATAAGAACTTGTTGGCTGATAACCGCAGATCATTTACATTTGACTACATCAGAATGGCATTCGTAGTGCAGTGCAACTCAGACTAAAGTGAACATAAACCTTTTGTTACGTATGAGAAATCTAATTTGATTGACTTTTCAGTTTGAGCTTAAGATGTCATTTTTGAAAATTTTAAGTGCATTTTTTAAACTTTTTTATGTCATAAACATTCGGGCCCTACATGCCTATCCAAGTTCACGCCCTCGCTGCTTTTTAATGTCATGACAGGGGAACTACCCTTTATGGAAGAAGTCAAATTACAGATGCTCCTGCTGCACACACCGGGATTTGGGGAGTATTTACGTCTCATGACAGCAAAGAGAAATGACATTTGGCATGAATTTTATACGACGGACGCTATGACTACACAGGACTGGATTCAAGGATCCTAAGAGCTGAGACATATTGAGACCGTTTAGTCGAGTCAACAACCACGATGACTTTCCTAACATCCCATAAGTCGAATAAAATTACCGTGAGGATCAGGTGACCTTCCATAAAGGCTAAAGCGGCACGAGAGTCCGTAGTCCACAGGGATCGTGGTACATGGTGACGATGGTCATAGACCGCCTAAGGAAAGGTTCACCTTAAAACTAGACTGAGAAAATAAACATCCAGACTTATGTAAAACACCGTGAAAATTTATTTATAAAATCCACAAACCCCTAGCCTAGTTCGGAGGGTTATAATCGGCTAGTCCGCAAGCTAATAAATAAACAAAAATAAAGTGCAGGTCCCTACTTGAGAAGTCACGGAAAACCCTCGCGAAAGATCTAACTCACAATAATAAAACAACAACAGCAACGCTAGGAATATGGTACAACGCAAGTCCCTAGTTCAAGTTACAAGATTAAGCTAACATCTGAATTTACATTTAACAGGGTAGCAAAACAAATCTAACTTAGGATGGTACCATTTCGACATTTACATTTAACGTTAATTCATCTAGCTAAGTCCTATCAATTAACAAAATTTACGGCGATGACGTCCGTAAAAGAAAACAATTACATCCAAAAGCTAAGTGTACAGCCAAGAAAAACAAACAATTTAATTATGCTTAATAACTATGTGCTAACAGCACACAATAAGGTAACATGTAGGATTTATACACTTGACATCATAAATAAGTAATGAAATAGACACAGTAGTTTTATTAAAAATTCCTGCCTGCACCTTGGTTTACTCTTTGTAAACCATAGTCATCTAATGTGTATAATTACGGTGACGAATGCGTAGTTGAGACCACGTCTGACATCGCATGGCCTGAGCTCCACAAGCTACGAACTCTAGGTTCGCGCATGCTTTAGGTCGCTACAAAAATGTCAACTGTCCTAGTCATTTCCTCACAAGGAAATTATCTTCAACTGCACGGCTATGTCAACAGTTCCAGAATGCAAAGAACACAGTTAGATAGAAAGAATTGTTAGTTAGCCTTGTTTTACAACAATTATGCGTCTTATTATTAAGATGTCGGTTTATAGGTTTATCGTAGGTTTATGGCGAATAACATTGACAATAGCCTGGGCACGGAGTGTCTACACTGATATCCTTCTCCACCAAAAAGCCTCGACTCAACAGTCGGAATATAATCAACGAGTACAACAACTCGGACACACAATAACACGGGTTACCAGCGGCGCTAAGCTCGCGTTCAATATCTCTGGGATAGGCCTATCCACGACAGTTACCTTCCAATAACATCTAGTCAACGGGAACAGTCCCGGACAAGGCATACTCAAAATACCTTCATACAATAACATCCTGCTATAACAGGGTAGCCTTCACCATACTATAGAAAACCTGACATAACTGTACCTGTCAAACGACAGTACACGCAACAGAGCGTTTAACTAACAGAAAGCGATCTATAAAACATGTGATCAAATACAAGAGTGGAAACTGATTTCCATAAGCAAAATAGCAATGAAAGGAAATGCGAATACAAATCGTACTCTGCCCTTGTCAATAGTAGTTTTGTCTCACAATAAAGCAGGCATGCCTTCAGGGCACTGGGTTACATAACCAGTTTATGTCACCAACAGGTTACCACATTCCTGTGTTGGTCGACACAAAGCACACATTATTCAAGGCCGGCGATTTAATCAATATAAAACCCTACACCTGGCCCGTTCATAAAAAAAAACTTTACCATAGGTTACGGACCTCTAAAGAGTCCGTGTATAAAACACACGCAATAAATCTGAATATAATAATATAATTCCGTCTTTCTACCAAAGACGTCTAAATGAAAGTAATCTTACAATAACAGGAGCTCTTTGCTTTAAAAATACAATTCAATAGTTGCTAGTACATCAAATAAAAACGTGTCTTACATGACACAAGCAAAAATGATAATTGTGGCGCAGATTCACAACAAGGATCCGCTTAATGATACGTTGGGAACTGAGTTCGATGCTAGGCAACGAAACATTCCTTCTAGTTGTTAGGTTCAAACTTGACCAAGAATAGCTATCTGAGCTCATTCAAAAATGAAATATAATGCATTTACAAAACTGGTAGTTACAGTCGACTACCTAAATGATACGACCGTTCTAACGACAGTCAGGGGTATAACAAAGGATGGCTGCAAAGAATGCAGTTAATTAATAACCATCGCATCTGATTGCCATAACTAAAGTCAGCAAAGACTTGAAAATTACCCCAAGTAGGGTTGAACAAAATAGCCTCAAAATGACTACAATCAGGTTCAGCAAAAGGTAGGCATTGACGTTCTACGACGTTCATCAAGCTGCACCAGGGCTGACCAAAATGTCTGACCCAAGGGTGTCTCACTCTAAACTGAAATAAATGACATCTAACTAATCTAGTTACATCCCTACCTAGAAAAATGGCTGACACTGAGTGCGGTTGGTTCACAAACTACATTAAATCTACTATACCACCAGAAACTAGAACAAGGAAGGGGTGTGACAAAAACTCACGAAATGGAGGAGCTCTCACTCAGCCCTCTATTCCACAACAAGGGTTGTACAAAATCCTCTCTGGCTCTCTGGAACGGTATCCTCCTCATCAGGATTCCCATCTGGACTCCTCCAAAGACCAGGGTTCAATTTGTCCCTGTCGACAACTTCGTGGATATGCCTGGAAATGGCATAATTGGCTCCTTCCTTCTCGTTCGTTGTCCTGGAAGTTCCACCATCATGCTGGTTCCCGTAGAAACATCACCCTCATACCGGGATGGTATTAGCCCATGGTGACTGCTTCAACCATGGTGAAGAAAAGTCCAATCACGTGGGTAGTGAAATAAGTTGCGTAATAATTCATCCTCTCACTTTCAAAATTATAATGTTCGTCGTGAATGTTATAGGCTTCAATTGTAAAATACGACACAGACTTAATTTCGTAGATGTGGATTAGCATGTGAGCTAATGCTGTTTTATAATTCTGCACGTGCTAGTGACGCTACTTTTGTATCACGCAGCATCCGTGAATTATACGTCGATTTTAAAATGAAATTTTCACTTTGGCAATTTAAATATCTCATACAATTATAATCACACTTATTCAGGATAATTGTAACACTATTACCTGTATATTTCCACTAGGCATCTGCCCTCCACATACGCGTGGGTAAAATGTGGTGTTACAGCAATGTTGTGCAATACACTATACTTGCCAATTATTATTTCCCAAACTTCTTCTTTAGTTCACTGGGCTTCAACAACAGTGAATAATAGTATTAGCGTGCTCGATGGCACCTTATAATCACTTTCAACGCTCAACAGCGGATATTCTTCTACGTCTCGTAGGACAAAAGCAATTCCACGCCTACACAAGGCGGATTCTCCTGACGCAGTGCAAGGCACTGGGTGTCTCTAGAAAGTAGGTCGTCAAAACGAAATCGTTGAGCGACTACTTACGTTCCTTTTTGCGTATCTGCAAGGGTATTACCTTACCTAAAGTAAAAATAAACATTCTCCAAAATGTTTTAATAATGCAGCATGACGAAATGGAATATTCTGAGTCTTGTGGAAAGATAAAAATTAATTAATAAGACCTCAGATAAATAATTAGCAGTTTTCACCAAAGTCAAAAGTGCGATTCACCGCTACTTCAAAAAGTATCGCGTGATCTCTCAGCTTCACGTGGCTTCCTGGGTGTGTTCAAAAGTACAACATCCCATCATAAATGCTCTGTCATAAAAAATATCACATGAACCATAGCTCAGCGGGTTCATCTGCCTCTCCGTCGTTTCAAATAGAATGTTGGGATAACATTTTTATTTGCTTTGAAATTCATTTAAGAGTGATATTTTTTTAGATTGGCTGCATTAAAGGTTCCAATGCGCTCTCCTGTCCTAATGACTTCTATTACATAACTTCCATTGTTCAAAGGCTGTCGGATACGACTAGGGCCATAATACTAGGACAGAAATTTTCCATATATGCGGTCTATAGGACTAGAAATTCCGGGTCTCCTTATAAGGATAAGGTCTCCTTCTACTAGTGGTTCTCTAAACCTCTGGCGTCTAGTTCTTCTCAAGCGCTTGGCAGCTTGTCTGTCCATAGTCTCTCTCGCAGCTAAAAGTCTGCTGGCATGTGATGGTTGTAAACAAGGTGGATTTACAATCACACGATCCCATATTCTCAGCGGCATCTGGTTCAAATGCAAGACCATAGGTATTTGACCAGTGCTCTCATGGACTGTTCAATTAATACATTTTGCCATAATAACAAGGACTTCAGTCCATCGCCAGTGTTCTTCTTGACAATATAATCGACAGAATTTTGCGATAATAGACATCACGCATTCTGCTGGGTTGCTCTCTGGATGTCGAATAGATGATAAAACATGACCTATTTCAAGCTCATTCATGGCATTGGCAAATTCTGCTGAGGTGTACTGTGATCCGTGATCAGTCAACAGGAATTGTGGCTTTCCTGCCTCCGGTATCACTTGACGTCTAATCCACTGAATAATCTGATGTGCAGTAGCCTTTTGAATCGGATGAAGCATCGTATATTTCGTGAACACATCAATAGTTACAACGATGTATCGATTCCCACGACGAGCCTTAGGTATTGGGCCATACAGGTCCTGTGCATATAACTCTCTAGGTTGAGTTGGTAGTATTGGTCTAGGTTGTTCCTTCAGCAAGTGTGACGTGTACTTGTTCCGCTGGCATGCGTCGCAAGCACGTAAACACTGTCTAACGGTGTCTCCTAACCCTTTCCATGTAAAAGACTCCTTGATGGTTGCGATGGTTTTTTCTGTTCCACCATGTCCAATGGATAAATGTACCATAAGAATAACAGATTCTTGGTATCTCCTAGGAATAACTGCACGCAGTTGAGTGTGGTCCTCGTCTACAAACTTGTATAAGACACGATGATAAATCAAATAATCATCTGCAAGAGCAGCAATTCTTGCATAATGATCATCCTGTGGATCCATTCTTCGTTCTAGGAAACGGATAATATGTCTGAGTTCCTCCTCACGTCGCTGTCCTTCAGGTAGATGACGAAGTCGGCGAAGGTGTTCCTCGCATTCTCCCTCGATGTCTATGGCATTAACAGTAGCTTCAGGATTCCGGCTGAGGATGTCGGCCAACACATTCTCTCTGCCTGATCGATAAACTATTTCCAAATCGAACTGTTGGAGAAACAGCGTCCAACGTGTGATCCTGTCGCTTGCCAGTCTTGTTCTTAAGATGAAGGTTAACGCATGATGATCGGTTCTCACAATAATCCTCTGGCCTAACAGAAGTTTCTGCCAGTATTCAAGTGCGTAGACAATTGCAAGTGCTTCTATCTCGGTCGTGAAGTAGTGAGATTCATGTGCTCTTAAACGTCGGCTTAAGAAAGCGATGTAATGGCGTTTCTTCTCATCATCCTCCTGCAGTAAAATGGCTCCTATACCAATGGCAGATGCATCAGTTTCTAGAATAAAGTTCCGAGAATAATCTGGATATTCTAACTGAATTGAGTCCACAAGCATCTGTTTAGCTCTCCTGAAAGCTATCTCGCATTCATCATTCCAGTTCCACCTGCAGTTCTTTTTCAATAATCCTTGCAGGGGTGCAACAGTCTCGGAATACTTCTCACAATGAGCAGCAAAGAATTGGAGAATTCCTAAGAATTGTCTCACGTGTTTCACACGGGTTGGCGTTGGAAATGCAGCAACAGTTCTAATCTTTGCCGGATTCGGTCTATATCCTTCTCCATTGATTATGTGTCCTACGAATTTCACTTCTTTCTGAAAGAATCGACACTTGTCAAATTTGACCTTAAAATTCGCCTGTCGAAGATTCTCAAAAACAAGGCGCAATGTCTTTAAATGCTCTTCTTCTGTTTCTGAAGCTATGATTATGTCATCCACATAACAGATTACTCTCTGCTTCACTTCAGGAGTCAGCTTGGCATCAAGTGCTCTGATTAATGCGGCTCCGGCATTTTTCAATCCAAATGGTAGTTTTCGGAAGACATAAGTAGTCTGATCAAACAGGAATCCAGTATATTTCTGAGTATGCTCAGATAATCTGATATGGTAATAAGACTGAACCAAGTCCAATGATGAAAATATCCTTTTTCCTTTGAACTTCCTGAGAATGTCCCTAATATTGGTCGGTCTGTCGTGCTCAGGAGCTAGGCGTTCATTCAAGGCTCTGGCATCATGACAAAGTCTCAAGCTTCCATCTACCTTAACCACAGGCGTTATGGGATTCAAGAAAGGAGTCGGTGATTTTTTGATTGTGCCTGCTGCTTCCATCTCATGGATCTTCTTAGCAGCTTCTTCGAGATGTTTCTCGGCAATCGGATAGATCTTTTTCTGGAATGGGGAATCATCCAGTAACACAAGATCATACTCGTAGTCTAATATCTCACCAGGTGTGGTGTCGAATATATCCCTGTATTCGTTCAATATTGCCTCAAGATCCTCACGTATGGGTGCTGATAACGATTCTGCCTCTTCGTCGGCATCTAGTGTCTCCTCAATTTCCTTGCCATTTAATTCTTCGACTACGTCGACTTCGGATAGGAATTCCGGTTCTTCTTCAATTAGGCTCATCTGAATGGGTTCGTTTGGCTTGAACTCTACCGTATTCCGTCCCATGTCAATGATTCCATCATATTTTCTATTGAAGTCTGCGCCTAAAATGGCATCATGATGCAGGCCCTTCATTACAAGAAATTCGTGCAAGTACACGTGGCTCGAAATCTTCAGAGTACACAGAATCTGGATTTTGCACGTTACAACGCGGTCAGGTATGACACCTCTGACTCGTACAGCTGAAATAGGCAGCTCTGTCACCTCAGAGTTTGCTTTCAGTCTGGCATGGCAATGGGCGGAAATTACACTAATCATCGCCCCAGTATCGATGAGTAAGACTACACCGACTTCATTCAAGGTGGCTACGATCTTGGGTAGACGTGTCAATTCATAATTGTGGTTCGTCGTTCGTCCAACAAGTCTTCTTGGATTGGCTCCCAGAGTAATATGGTGGCAGTTACTCGGTGCTCAACCGAACAAGAATCTATTGATTTTTCGGCGTTTTTTTTCCTGTCCTGGCGAGAAGTACTGGGCTGGTTCTGCTCCGTCTCCTGCGCCGAATTTCTATTTTCCCTCGAAGTAGGGTTCCGTTCTCCCTCTTCTTGGATCTGCAATTCTCTCAGTTGTTGGAGGTACTCACGGCTCTCCCGTGCTCTTCCTTTCCAATCCCTGTCTGGCTGGTATCTAGGGTCTCGATTTCTGTCGTATCCCCTACTATATCGATAGTCTCTATGGATACTTCCGTGTTGTTGATTTCTTCCTTCATTCCCTCGGCGGTTGTTTTCATGACGTCGGTTGTCGTCCGTCCTTCGGTCGAATCGCCGGTTCCAATGACTTCGCCGGTCATCTTATTGATTTCGAGTATAAGGAGTGTTGTTCCATTCTCTCCTGTTATAACTGTAGTTGGTATCACGTCGCCCAGAGTCCTCTGTGGTTTGCGTTTGTTGTGGCGTCTGGCTCACTTTATCAACAGTCGTCAGATTTATATGTCTATCCTCGCGCCTATCAGCCTTCTGCTGACGGTGTGTAGGGAACTGTTCTGTGTTAGCATCCAACCTTCGCAGTATCTGGTCACACTGCTGGAAAGTGGATGCTCCTGCAGCGATCAACACACGTTGTACGTCCGCAGGGTACTGCCAAACAATTGTGTTCACTAAATCTTGTTCAGACAACGGAAGCTGAAGACAACGAAGCTTCGCAAGCTGTATTGCGAAGTAATTCGCATAACGAGTAGGTGTATTGGAACTGTACCTTCGAGTGTACATCTCAGCTCGGATGCTCTGCTGGATGTCGCTCGACCAATATGTTCTTAATAATGCTTCCTTAAAGTCCTGGTATCCTGTAAATGAGTATCTGAATGCTCTGAACCAGGTACCGGCTTGTCCCTCTAGCAGTCGCTCTATAACTCTTAGTTCCCTCTCTGGAGTTACCATAGTATCACGTAAGTAGCTCTCGACATTGGCTAGGAATTCCACTGGAGTAACACCACTTCCAGTTCCTGAGAAACGAGCTGGTTGCTCCTCTCTTGAACGAATTATGGTGACATTCCCCTGCGTATGCGCGGGTCTGAACGTATTTTGCATGTAACTCTGCGTAGGAGTGTTAGTCTCATGACTAATTCGATTAGATGCTGGTTGAAACGGATGAGCGTCAAAGTTCAAGGTCTGACCTTGCGCTGAACCAGTGAATTGTGACGGTTGCGATTCCATAGGCGCGCTGGGTTGGAAATGGGTAGGCATCATTCCTCCTGATTGAGATATAGGCGTTTCCTGAGACTCTCCCATCTGTGGGTGTACGTGTCTCTCTCTAGGAATCGTCTCGAGTCTGTCCAGACGTCTTTCTATTACTTCAAGTCCTGGGATGGTTCTGGCTGCGACTTTGTTGCCTAAGTCGTTCAATTGCAGCTCGATCCTGTCGACCTTTCCCTTGAGGTTTGTGTCTACCTCGCGTATGGCCGTCCTGAGGTTATAACTGAGGTCTAACCTCTCGGTCACCGCGACTTCCTCAAATCGTTTTTGTAAGGAATCGATCTCTCCTTCAACTCTGGACATATTTTCTTGGATTTTACCCACATCGTCTCTAACCTCGGCTACCTTAGCCTCGACTGTGGTCTTGTGTTCGTTGAGGTCACCTCTCAATAACATGAGGTCAATTTTGTGTTCCTCACGATGAACATCAACTGTCTCACGTAGACTGGCTACGGTTTCCGTCAATTCAGAAATGTTTCTCCTGTTGGTGTTGAGTTCTTCTTTAACCTCCATCATGCCATCAACGATAGTCTTCACGTTGTTATTAACGGCATTGGCAGCTCCCCTCATCAAGATTAAACCAATGTTCATGGTTGCCTTGTCCTTTTTCACATTGCCGATAAATCCCTCGACGTGATCTAGTCGAGTCCCGAATTCTTCCCTAGTATGTTCCAGATCTGCTCTCATGTCTATCTGGACTGTATTCAAGGTTGTCTGAATTTGAGCTGTGTGCTCCTCCAATCGGTTTTGCACATCCTCCCTAGCTCTATTCATCTGGTCGGTTAAGCAATCTACGCGCTGGTTAGCCTCCTGATGGTGTCGTATGACATCAACCCTAACAGCTGCTAAACCTGCCGTCAGATCATTTCTCGCTTCGACCCTATATGCGTCCATGTCTGCCCTGACTTGAGTTAAATCAGTCCTAACATTGTTAACTTCTAGCCTTACTTGATCTACATGACCACTAACATTGTTGACTTCCTGTCTAACCTGGTCCACATGACCACTTACATTGTTTATAGACTGAGTGTTAGCCTCTAAATCTAATCTTACTTGATCCACATGACCACTAACATTGTTGACTTCCTGTCTAACCTGGTCCACATGACCACTTACAGTATTAACGGCCTGAGTATTCTGACCTAAGTCAGCAGTAATCTGTTGAAGATTGGCATTCACACCTGCCAACATCTCTCCAAACACACGACGAATAGTTTCCTCATCCATAGATAAGAAATATATGAGAAAGTGAGGGATCAATTTCTACTGGAACTTACAGCTATGATTAGTTACTTGGTGGTATAAAGCTTGCTTCATTTATATAAATATCACGAGGACAGCTGGAGTATGCAAACTAAGTGCTTCTACATTTACAAAGACAACGGTGAGCAAAGCAATGTATTACATTTACTTAGGATGAGGCATCATCAAAGAAAATCCTATCCTTCATTTATCTAACACTAAAGCCTCACCCCATGGACTTCTATCAAACATGAATGCCATGCGGTCAATTGATCTGCAGTACGACTTTCTTAGTTCGTCCCAGTCCTGTCAATTTACCATTAATAAACATTAAGATCCTCCAAAAATAACATGGTACTGAGGGTCACCACGTTAACGTCGGCACATGAGTTGGGCGCCATTTTATGAGACCGTTTAGTCGAGTCAACCACCACGATGACTTTCCTAACATCCCATAAGTCGAATAAAATTACTGTGAGGATCAGGTGACCTTCCATAAAGGCTAAAGCGGCACGAGAGTCCGTAGTCCACAGGGATCGCGGTACATGGTGACGATGGTCATAGACCGCCTAAGGAAAGGTTCGCCTTAAAACTAGACTGAGAAAATAAACATCCAGACTTATGTAAAACACCGTGAAAATTTATTTATAAAATCCACAAACCCCTAGCCTAGTTCGGAGGGTTATAATCGGCTAGTCCGCAAGCTAATAAATAAACAAAAATAAGGAGCAGGTCCCTACCTGAGAAGTCACGGAAAACCCTCGCGAAAGATCTAACTCACAATAATAAAACAACAACAGCAACACTAGGAATATGGTACAACGCAAGTCCCTAGTTCAAGTTACAAGATTAAGCTAACATCTGAATTTACATTTAACAGGGTAGCAAAACAAATCTAACTTAGGATGGTACCATTTCGACATTTACATTTAACGTTAATTCATCTAGCTAAGTCCTATCAATTAACAAAATTTACGGCGATGACGTCCGTAAAAGAAAACAATTACATCCAAAAGCTAAGTGTACAGCCAAGAAAAACAAACAATTTAATTATGCTTAATTACTATGTGCTAACAGCACACAATAAGGTAACATGTAGGATTTATACACTTGACATCATAAATAAGTAATGAAATAGACACAGTAGTTTTATTAAAAATTCCTGCCTGCACCTTGGTTTACTCTTTGTAAACCATAGTCATCTAATGTGTATAATTACGGTGACAAATGCGTAGTTGAGACCACGTCTGACATCGCATGGCCTGAGCTCCACAAGCTACGAACTCTAGGTTCGCGCATGCTTCAGGTCGCTACAAAAATGTCAACTGTCCTAGTCATTTCCTCACAAGGAAATTATCTTCAACTGCACGGCTATGTCAACAGTTCCAGAATGCAAAGAACAAAGTTAGATAGAAAGAATCGTTAGATAGCCTTGTTTTACAACAATTATGCGTCTTATTATTAAGATGTCGGTTTATAGGTTTATCGTAGGTTTATGGCGAATAACATTGACAATAGCCTGGGCACGGAGTCTACACTGAGATCCTTCTCCACCAAAAAGCCTCGACTCAACAGTCGGAATATAATCAACGAGTACAACAACTCGGACACACAATAATACGGGTTACCAGCGGCGCAAAGCTCGCGTTCAATAACTCTGGGATAGGCCTGTCCACGACAGTTACCTTCCAATAACATCTAGTCTACGGGAACAGTCCCGGACAAGGCATACTCAAAATACCTTCATACAATAACATCCTGCTATAACAGGGTAGCCTTCACCATACTATAGAAAACCTGACATAACTGTACCTGTCAAACGACAGTACACGCAACAGAGCGTTTAACTAACAGAAAGCGATCTATAAAACATGTGATCAAATACAAGAGTGGAAACTGATTTCCATAAGCAAAATAGCAATGAAAGGAAATGCGAATACAAATCGTACTCTGTCCTTGTCAATAGTAGTTTTGTCTCACAATAAAGCAGGCATGCCTTCAGGGCACTGGGTTAGATAACCAGTTTATGTCACCAACAGGTTACCACATTCCTGTGTTGGTCGACACAAAGCACACATTTTTCAAGGCCGGCGATTTAATCAATATAAAACCCTACACCTGGCCCGTTCATAAAAAAAACTTTACCATAGGTTACGGACCTCTAAAGAGTCCGTGTATAAAACACACGCAATAAATCTGAATATAATAATATAATTCCGTCTTTCTACCAAAGACGTCTAAATGAAAGTAATCTTACAATAACTGGAGCTCTTTGCTTTAAAATACAATTCAATAGTTGCTAGTACATCAAATAAAAACGTGTCTTACATGACACAAGCAAAAATGATAATTGTGGCGCAGATTCACAACAAGGATCCGCTTAATGATACGTTGGGAACTGAGTTCGATGCTAGGCAACGAAACATTCCTTCTAGTTGTTAGGTTCAAACTTGACCAAGAATAGCTATCTGAGCTCATTCAAAAATGAAATATAATGCATTTACAAAACTGGTAGTTACAGTCGACTACCTAAATGATACGACCGTTCTAACGACAGTCAGGGGTATATCAAAGGATGGCTACAAAGAATGCAGTTAATTAATAACCATCGCATCTGATTGCCATAACTAAAGTCAGCAAAGACTTGAAAATTACCCCAAGTAGGGTTGAACAAAATAGCCTCAAAATGACTACAATCAGGTTCAGCAAAAGGTAGGCATTGACGTTCTACGACGTTCATCAAGCTGCACCAGGGCTGACCAAAATGTCTGACCCAAGGGTGTCTCACTCTAAACTGAAATAAATGACATCTAACTAATCTAGTTACATCCCTACCTAGAAAAATGGCTGACACTGAGTGCGGTTGGTTCACAAACTACATTAAATCTACTATATCACCAGAAACTAGAACAAGGAAGGGGTGTGACAAAAACACACGAAATGGAGGAGCTCTCACTCAGCCCTCTATTCCACAACAAGGGTTGTACAAAATCCTCTCTGGCTCTCTGGAACGGTATCCTCCTCATCAGGATTCCCATCTGGACTCCTCCAAAGACCAGGGTTCGATTTGTCCCTGTCGACAACTTCGTGGATATGCCTGGAAATGGCATAATTGGCTCCTTCCTTCTCGTTCGTTGTCCTGGAAGTTCCACCATCATGCTGGTTCCCGTAGAAACATCACCCTCATACCGGGATGGTATTAGCCCATGGTGACTGCTTCAACCATGGTGAAGAAAAGTCCAATCACGTGGGTAGTGAAATAAGTTGCGTAATAATTCATCCTCTCACTTTCAAAATTATAATGTTCGTCGTGAATGTTATAGGCTTCAATTGTAAAATACGACACAGCCTTAATTTCGTAGATGTGGATTAGCATGTGAGCTAACGCTGTTTTATAATTCTGCACGTGCTAGTGACGCTACTTTTGTTTCACGCAGCATCCGTGAATTATACGTCGATTTTAAAATGAAATTTTCACTTTGGCAATTTAAATATTTCATACAATTATAATCACACTTATTCAGGATAATTGTAACACTATTACCTGCATATTTCCACTAGGCATCTGCCCTCCACATACGCGTGGGTAAAATGTGGTGTTACAGCAATGTTGTGCAATACACTATACTTGCCAATTATTATTTCCCAAACTTCTTCTTTAGTTCACTGGGCTTCAACAACAGTGAATAATAGTATTAGCGTGCTCGATGGCGCCTTATAATCACTTTCAACGCTCAACAGCGGATATTCTTCTACGTCTCGTAGGACAAAAGCAATTCCACGCCTACACAAGGCGGATTCTCCTGACGCAGTGCAAGGCACTGGGTGTCTCTAGAAAGTAGGTCGTCAAAACGAAATCGTTGAGCGACTACTTACGTTCCTCTTTGCGTATCTGCAAGGGTATTACCTTACCTAAAGTAAAAATAAACATTCTCCAAAATGTTTTAATAATGCAGCATGACGAAATGGAATATTCTGAGTCTTGTGGAAAGATAAAAATTAATTAATAAGACCTCAGATAAATAATTAGCAGTTTTCACCAAAGTCAAAAGTGCGATTCACCGCTACTTCAAAAAGTATCGCGTGATCTATCAGCTTCACGTGGCTTCCTGGGTGTGTTCAAAAGTACAACATCCCATCATAAATGCTCTGTCATAAAAAAATATCACATGAACCATAGCTCAGCGGGTTCAATATCTTGACGCGCTTTGCGGTCCATGGTTTCCACCACCGGATCTGCATGAGAGACGTCTAACACCAACCAGACGAACTATGTGTGTGCAAGCTTTGTAAGGGTCCTTGCGACAGATACCACGTGAGGACGTGCAAGAGCAGAGAGGTGTCTCTGAAGAAATTTTGTGAAAATTAGAAAATATATGGACACCCCTCGGAAGAGGCATTTATCAAGTAAACTGAGGGTAGAATACCTCACTAATGATGGACCGCAAGAACCACGTTCATGCACACTGTGCGCAATAATGTATTTATTATTTACATGTCCTAACCTGAAAGAAATATTACCTGAGATATTTACCACAAAATAACACGCTTTATCTACAATTGGATGAGATGTTTCGATCGTCAAGCGCTCATCTTCAGATCCTATTCACTTGTTTGAGTCTTCAGTCTTTTGACAGGTTTGATACAGCCTTCCATGCCTCCCTGTCCTGAGCTAATCGTTTCATCTCTACATAGCTACCACACCCTACCTCCGAGGCAATCTGTTTAACATATTCTAACCTTGGTCTACTCCTACAGTTCTTGTCCTCGACCCTTCCTTCCATAACTAAGCTTGTTATTCCTGGGTGTCTTAGTATGTGTCCTACCAACCTATCTCTTCTCTTCATTAGCAGTCGCCAGAAACATCTCTCCTCTCCCACTCGTCTTAATACCTCTTCGTTTGTAACCCTATCTACCCATCTGATCTTCATCATTCTCCTGTAACACCACATTTCAAACACTTCAATTTTCCTCTTTCCTGTTGCACCAATAGTTCAAGTTTCACTTCCATAGAGCGCCACGCTCCAGTTAAAAGCTTTCAAAAATTACTTCCTAATATCTAAATCTATATTCGATGTCAACAGATTCCTTTTTTGTAGAAATGATTTCGTTGCCTGAACTAACCTACTTTTTATATCCTCTTTGCTTCGTCCATCACTTGTAAATTTGCTTCCTAAGGAACAGAAGTCTCCTACTTCCTTTAGTTTTACACCTGCCAATATGATGTCCACAGAGGTTACTGACTTTTAGCCTATTTTCAATTTCGAAAAAAAAAAAAAAAGGCTTATGAGATCACCTTTTGTCCGTGTGTCTGTGTGTGCGCGTGTGTGTGTGTGTGAAGTGTGTGTGTGTGTGTGTGTCCCTAATAACTTCTAAACGGCTGGAGCGAACTCAATGAAACTCGGTAAGTTCATAGCAATATTCCGGGCGACCCCGACCGTGCCCTTCAAATTTTGTTACGAATCACCAATCCACCGTGGCGGCTGTGCGAAATATTTCACCAGCATTCAATATCTCCTAAACTATTCCCGATATCACCCTGGAATTCTTTACGGTGATAAAGGGAACTACTAGAAGTTCACCTATGTGACATTTGAAAAACTGATAACTACAAAACCAACATGGCGGCCTCGCTAATTTGCGACATTTAAATAGACGTTATTCGCGATGTAACCAACCAAACGCAATAAAACTTGGTACAGTATATTTTTATACACATTGTAATGCACCGACATCTAACTTCATTGAATTGTTCACATAACCACAATATGGCGGATGTGCGAAATATTTCACCGGCATTCTATATCTCGGAAATTATTAGCGGTATCACCCTGACATTTTGTACGAAGATAAAGGGCACTACTGGAAGTTCATCTGTAAGGCTATCAAAAACCGGTTAAGTACAAAAGGAACATGGCGGCCAAGCGAATTTGAAAATTTTAAATAGACCTTTCTCGCAATTTAATGTTCCAAACGCAATGGAATCTGGTACAGGAAATGTTTATACACATTGTAATGCACTGGTATCTAATTTAGTTCAATTGTTCACATAACCTCAAGATGGTGCTGTGTGAATTTTAAAATTAAGTTTTTATTTCTTGTGTCGTAATCATGCGATCGAAGTGATAGTTTGAATAATGAACCTACGCAATAATTTTCCTTTAATGGTACATGACTCTATGGCCTATACATTTAACAATCCAACATGGCGACCATCCGAAATATTTAGATGGCTCTGAATATCTACGAATCTATTATAGCAATCAAACTGAATTTTTTATGTTCATAGGGGCTATGACCATAAGTTCACCTATAGGATTTTAAATAACCTGGTGATCACAAATCCAATATGGCGGCGACGCGAAGAATAAATATTCACATGGACGTTTCTCGCAATTTAACCATCCGAGTGCAGTGAAGCTTGAAACAGTAAATCCTTATACGAATGTTAATCCACTGGCATCTAATTTATTTCAATTGTTTCCATAACCACAAGATGGCAGCTGTGCGAAATTTTAAAATCTCGTTTTTACTTCTTTTGTCCTAATCATGCGATTGAAGTTTGAATGCTACACGTACACAATGATCTTCATGTAACAGTACATAACTCTAGGACCTACATATATAAAATCCAACATGGCGACCATCTGAAATATTTAGTCGGTTCTCAATATCTACGAATGCATTGCAGCAATCAAACTGATATTTAGTATGTTGATAGTGGCAATTATCATAAGTAGGATATATGAAAATAGGCTGCATAGTTCTTCACGGAACTACTTGTTTTTATTCATTTATTAATTTTCATCATGAATTCTTTCCGCAAGACAGAGTCCATACCATTCAAAAACTCATTCAAATCCTCACTTGCTCACTTAGATTTAGTTAATGTACGATGTTTTGTATTATCATTTAAGGTTGCCATACTTTGTAAGTTGTTGAGTTTTTTTTCTGTTTTTGCAAGATTGCTGTTCTACGGTCACATCTTTCGGATATATGATGACTGACGGAGTAAGAAAATCTGGAATTTCACTAAGTCAAAGACAACGAAATGGAGATGCGAAAAGCCTGATAGCTATACAAAAAAAAGCAAGAATAAATTATTGAAGAATGTTTTGGAACTGATGCTATGATAAACAGAAATTGGAGAAAAACAAACCAAACGAAGAGACATGCCACTATTAGGCTTGCCATACATGGTTTTCACAATACAGTAAGTTACGCACAACAGCAAATTCCACCACGCAAATGATCAATGTATTGTGTGACCAAACATCACTTTATGTGGTGTGGTTGGTTGGTTCTTAAGTTTAGGGGCTGCGACAACGCGGTCATGTAGCCCCGTGTACTTTGGGTGTGTGTAGAATCTGTCTGGTTGTGTGTGTTATCTGTTTTTTTTATTTAAGTACTGCAACTTAGAATTTTTCAAATAGTTCCTACTTTTGCCGCCAAGCCCCACCGTCATCGACTACTAGGCCAAGTTCAGAACTTAGCTACTAGACACCACCGCAGTCGGCTCTTGGCAACGAACTTAGAAACCTAAGAGCGTTGTTTACATTCTTAACCTATCCAATTTAGCTTCACACAGGTGTAATTAGTGGAAGGTTCTTTAACATGCCATAAATCTATGACATGGGACCTCCGGCTTTATTTCCCCTCCGAAGGAAGGCATACTGAGGGATTTTAACACTCTTTAAAAAACGACGGCTTCGGCCGTGTTTGAACGCGCCATCTTGGGCATAGAAGCTCAGCATGCTACCTACTACGCCACTGAAGAAGAAAAGAAGGACGGATGACAGGGAAGAGAGGACGAGGAAGACCAAGAATGCGTTGTATGGACTCGGTGAAGAATAGCATTAGAAAACGGAACCTGGATTGGAACACTGTGTCGGAAGAGGAATGGTGGAACGACAGAACAAAGTGGAGAGTAACCATATTTGCCCCCACCCAGTGTCAACTGGAAAAGGGGAAATGAAGAAGAAGAAGAATCATGTCGTGTTATCGTATACAGCAATATGTTTATTTTACAACTAGCAGTAGTGCCCGGCTTAGCCCGGTGGATTTATTTGTTTTATGGATGATAATGAATACTACTACAGAACTGATACATGATATTTAAACTAACAGAAAAGAGAATTAAAGATATAACTTCTTGTGGTGGTGGTAATGAGGGTGATACGTATTATAGTAAACGGACGTAACATTCAGGTCATTTTCCCGTAATGATAATGATAATGAATAGGGAATCGGCTATTTTCTAAATACATCACTGACACATGTAATTTTTAAACGAGTTGAAGAATGTGATTAGGAAGGGGATTAAGTGAAATAAAAGACACTGCCTAGGGCTTATCTCATTGGCTGTTAGAAAAGTAGAGACCAATTGTGTCGTCTTTTGTCCCATAGCGCCATAGAAAAATAATCAGAGCACTTTGGACAATTTCTGCTGTCCCGAGCTCCTGAGGTAGCAATAGTATCATTTATGGCCACATAGCGCTCAACGATAAGTTTTGGAATAAATGAAGGTAAATTTGAAAGCACCAACGATTATTGCAGCTGATAACCTCAATGTACTGCACCAACACCATTGCACTTATATAGGGGCATAATATTTTCATGATGATGTCTGTTTCAAGGGGCCTAAGAAATCTTTTTGCACTAATTACCCCCCGTGACTGCAATTTATAAACAGCGAAAGATTTAACTATTTTTGCAATTCTGCACCAGAACACGGGTAGGGGTGACGTGATGCAGCCCGAATTGCCAGTCAACAATAGACTTATTGAAATATTCTTACAGTTACACTACTACGGACATGAATGGTTCTAGGGCCTTAAAATGTGGTTTTCATGTTCATTTTGTCTGTTATTCTAAATGTAGGGAATGGAGAGAGTTGTCCAAAATATCAAGTGGACAGTGTTACGAGCAGGGTTTCAAGGGTAAGTATGTACAATTTGGTGCAATTATGTGAAACGGTGTAGATTTGTATAAATAACAGACAGACAAACCAACATTGAGCTTTATATAATTACTAGCAACCCGCCCCGACTTCGCCCGGGAACAGTTGGGAATGCATTACGCGGTAAGCGCTTTTTGTTTCGATGTCAATGAACTTCGACCTATATCCGTTTTACGTCTATGCATGATGAGTTAAAATAACTGACTGGACTATTACTTATATTATCATGGAGATGCATCTTGTCAGATGTAATTTAAGAATGGCGAGGTGCATGAAACACAAATCCCCTTTTCGTCCAATCTTAGCTTGACTGTGAATTTTGCGGAACGAAAATTTCATAGGCTAGTTGAAATAAAGAGAAGTCGAGTTGCACTTCCAGGGAATTCTCTGAAGTCTTAACTCAACACGACTCGACAGTTTGCTGCTGGCTGTATCTGGGGTAATAGGCTCGCCCGCTAGCTAGGCTGTATCTAGGGTGATAGGCTCGCCTCTAGCTAGCTCGAAAACTGTCGGCTCAGTAATTGAATGGAGATTGTTGGAAGAAATGAAAATGTAAAATGTGTATGCAAATTTTTATAGAGATCATTTTTCTCTACAACATTTTCAAAACGGGACAAAAGTAAATATTTTCCAAATTTTGGGAGTGCAACTTTGATCTATCTTGGCCAAGGAATATATCTCTAATGTCGTCTTTCAGACCAAGAAGCTATTGCACAATAACCAGAGTGTTGAGCTCGTAAACTGTCATCCCAGTAATTGAATGGTGATTGTTGGAAGAAATGAAAACGTAAAAACACTTATAGTGGGCGATGTATTGAAGATAGATATATGCTCTCGGGGACTTTTTTGTAGAACTTTTAATGCTGAACAATTCTTACACTCGTAGTATATTGATATTTTTAACGGTTTGCCCAGCGTAAGCTTAAATAACGCTCGGACGTCAGGTTTTCTTTTCAACTTTTTCACTGAAATCGTTACTGCTGGGCTTTCTTCGATCATAAATGAATTAGTTTCCACAGAAACCTTACTCGAGATATCCTTTATAGAATGGTGAAAACCGCATCAAAATCCACCCAGTGGTTCTCGAGATTACCCGTGACATCCAAGAATCGGGGACTTAGTTTTATACTACTCGTAAGTAATGATTACATAAGTTCGTAAAGCCTTGTGTAAGGTGTTATTGCTCACTTCTATGGTTGTTGTGTTAATGTTGATGTATTTTAAATATGTTAACCTCTGTTCTCCCCCCCCCCCCCAGGGGCTCACATCTAGTGGGACATAGGTTGGTGACCACGGGACCCCAGCTGAGTCTGGCATTGCTTCCACTTACTTGTGCCTTTAAAATGGCCTTATCGTTCTACTACTAAAAAAAATACTGTTCTCTTTGAATAGAAACTTATGATTCGCGAAGAAAACACCCCATTAAAATATATTTAATCGCGTTTATCGTGAATGCGTTATCGATATGTTTAGCTTAACACTTGTCTATGGTGGTCAGATGTGTTCGATACTCGTAATGGTGAACTAGTTGCTTCAAAATGCGATTGCAATGTTTGTTCCAACTTCCGACATTACTGGCGACATGGAAATTGGTTTCAAGAGTCAATATCCAGTACAGTGTGGTTGAACAGTCACTTGATATAGGAAGGGATGGAAACTTTTCAAATATTGTCAAGAATGGTATTGGCTTTATGTCCCTTTTAACCACAGTAGCCTTTACAAACGCCAGGCTGTCAGAAATTAGCCCCGAAGGGCCTGACACGGCTCCGTTCAATTTCAACACCCTCAAATGCCAACTGACTGCGCCAGGACTGGAGCCTGCAACCTTGGACGTAGTCAGGGACGTATCTTCGTGGCGAGTGGTATTTAGCAATTCCATGAGAGTGAAATGAGTAATGATGAATTAAACTAGGGAAGGAAGTGGCCGTGGCGTATTAGAAGGTAGCAACATACATGGGAAGTTGTTGTTGTTGGTGTTTGAGTCTTTAGTCTTTTGACTGGTTTGATGTAGCGCTCCATGCTTCCCTGTTCTGAGCTAATCGTTTCAACTCTACATAGCTACCACACCCTACATCTTTTTTACATTCTAACCTTGGTCTACCCCCACAGTTCTTATCCTCGACCCTTCCTTCCATAAGTAACCTTGCTATTCCTGGGTGTCTTCGTATTGTCCTACCAACCTACCTCTTCTCTACATTAGCAGTCGCCAGAAACATCTCTCCTCTCCCATTCGTCGTAATACCTGTTCATTTGTTACCCTATCTACGCATCTGATCTCCATCATCTTCCTGTAACACCACATTTCAAACACTTCAATTCTCCTCTTTTCTGCTGGGCCAATAGTCCAAGTTTCACTTCTATAGAGCACCATGCTCCAGACAAAGGTCTTCAAAAATGACTTCCTAATACCTAAATCTATATTCGATGTCAACAGATTCCTTTTCTGTAGAAATGCTTTCCTTACCTGAGCTAACCTACTTTTTATATCCTCTTTGCTTCGTCCAGCACTGGTTATTTTATGTTAGCTTGCCACGGTGGGTGAGTGGTTATCTTGTCGGTCTACCAACCCCAAGCTTCCAGGCTCGCTCCTTGCCGTTGCAAGGCGACAAAAATCACGACACGCATGTCGTACGTTGTTGGCATGTTAAAGAAACCATTTGAATTCGGTAGGCCGTGTTCATAATGGCAAATTTAATCTCGGAATTTTCCGCCAAAACAAAGTTCCTCCTTTCTCTACTAGAAAGCGCTGTAGAGTCAAGGAGATTAGATATCTAACCCCCTTGACTTTCATTGCGTTCCAAGGATGGAAGAAATTGGACATGCAAGTTGCCCTCTGGGCGTCAAATAACAAAGCTTGCACCCAGTACTCGAGGCCATACGATATTAATATTATTATTATTATTATTATTATTTTAGTCAATTTACCCTCAAGGTTGGTGGTTCCCACGGACTCTGTGGGCAGTGTCCTGGAGCTTGGAACATCTGGTCAGGAGGGATACAACTGGGGAGGTGTGATCAGCACGAACGGAAGTATAAGATGCACTGTCAACTCGATCGATAGATCAAGTGGACAGTGGTAAGACCCAGCTGGCAGTGGTACGAGAAACAATGAGCGCGCGGTGTCGGAAATTGATACCATGACGTACTCTCGGCCATGTGGAATGTATATGACATACTGAACGGAAAACGCTCATGCGAACTCTGGTGTCAAGTGATTGAAACAAATACACATGGTACATGTTCGAAGTGTTCGTATCAGTATTTAAATGGTAAAATGCCTTAATATCAAACATTGTAAGTAGTCGGCATTGCCGGTATTATGTTTCTGCACAATGGCTATTCAAATATTAACCAACATAACGGTAATGCAGTCATGAGTATAATATAATCGTTGTGGTTACACGAGAATTGAGCAAGCCTTCATGAACTATTACTGAATACATTCTCTTTACTCACAAGAGGGCCTATTGATAAGGCATTTTAAACTCAATTTCATGCAGGAACATTATCGTAACAAGCAAAATATAAATGAAACTTACTTCCGTAATGCAGTATTATTGAAACGTGGAAATAAGTCACCATCTTGTGCACTAAAATTGCGTAGTCGAAATAGCCGTGGTGTTAGTGCTTATGACTGTAAATCTGGAGATCTTGGGTTCGAATCCCGAACGGGGTAGATATTTTTGCTACCAGATTATCATTTTAAAAGATATTTATCATATCAATATGACTCATTTTAACAGAACCCATATGAAATTACGTGTTGGTCTGTGAATGAAGAGGACCTGTTTATAAAGGAATTTAAGGATATGAGCGGTGTCGCTTCTATTAAACTAGTTGATCCATTTCGTATTCTTTACTTAGGCTAGTGCTGGTGGAAGCTACAAATCATCTAATAAAATGAGTTCCGTATTATAATCTACAATATCTGTAAAACACTCCCTTTTACAATAGATTAATATTTGTGCCAATTTTTTTTTATTTAGTCATTTTACCCAGCGAGGGAACTCACCACTACCGCCTCTATGGGCAGTGTCCTGGAGCTTGGAACATCTGGTCGGGAGGGATAGAACTGGGGAGGTGTGATCAGCACTTCGCCCAGGCGGCCTCACCTGCAAAGCGAACAGGGTCCTCATGAGGGATGGGAAGGGATGGAAGATTGGGATGGATAGGCTAGGAAGAGGGGAGGAGGCGGACGTGGCCTTACAGTAGGTACCATCCCGGCATTTGCCCGAAGACGAAGTGGGAAACCACGGAAAACCACTTCGAGGATGGCTGAGGTGGGTATCGAAACCCCTCTACTCATTTGGACCACCCGAGGCTGAGTAGACCCCGTTCCAGTCCTCATACCACTTTTCAAATTTCGTGGCAGAGCGGGGAATCGAACCCAGAACCTCCGGGACGGCAGCTAACCATGTTGACCGCTACGTTACGGAGGCGACTATTTGTGCCAATAATAGTATAAAATACCGGTGTATCAACAATTTCACGTGAGGTTCCTTCTATGTCAGATGTTACACATCATATGCGACTACTGTAAGGCTCTTCATTTTTTTAGAAAGCCCGTAGTTAGTGCGCATGCCGCAACAAGCGTGCGCGCTACCTCCCAGCATCCTTTGCGAACAAGCAGGTGTCAGCTGCAGCTGTGTAGCTAACCTGTACGCTGAACTGTGCATCTTTACAAAGTTCAAGATTATTAATTCGCCCGTCGCATGTGAGATACGATCTGTGATACGTTTTTTTGAGTGCAAGAAACATGTCGGCATCAGACATTCATCGTCAGCTTTGTGAGCTGTATGGTGATAATGCAATGACGGAAAATGAAGTGCGAAAATGAGTACGCGAGTTGAAAAGTGGCCGTGAAAATGTTCATGACGATGAACGCTCAAGTCGACCACCTTGCTCCGAGCGATTTCCACCTCTTTTCGCAGCTGAAACGTCATGTTGGTGGGAAGCGCTTCGCCGACGATGAACAAGTGAAGACAGACCCGAATTCTTGGTTGTCAGAGCAGGCGGCAAACTTTTATGCAGAGGGATTTCAGAACTTAGTTTTTAGGTATGACAAGTGCCTCAATAAACAAGGCAACTATGTAGAAAAATAGAGGAAGGTTTGTAAAACCTATAAATAAATGTGGTTTCAAAATAAAATGTTCGGTTAATTAAAAAAACGGCCCTTACTTATAAAACAGCCCTCGTATTCTGAAGGAACTCCGTTTCTGCCCTTCGATCAAAATTATTATTATTTATGATAGAGGCGGGAATATATGATGATGATAATTGTTGATTACGGGGCCTAATATCTAGGTTATCGGCCCCTAATGGTTTGGGTGATGGTGAAAGATGAGATGAGAATGTAAACTATAACTAATACTAACTACAGACTTACAAACTAGAAGAAGAAATGGTAAACAAATAAAGGATAAGGTGAATAAAGGACAGGGAGAAAAGAAATGCCCTCAACCCTTCAAGAATGAGGATTGACGGACTTGGAAGGAAGGAGAGCCATGAAAGGCAGATAGGAAAAGGTGGAAACAGGAGAGGGCCTGCCCCCAAGGTCAGTGGAAAAAGGGGGAAAAACGGACCCGGCTCAGGATCGCCCTTGAAGGTGTAGCACAATCCAGGGTGCACCATAAGTGGTGGGGCTGGGCACACACCCTGCCTCCATGAGGGGCTTGAGCAGAAGGCAGGAAATAATATGGAAAGAAAAAGAAGGCTGACCTCTCGGAGAATGAGGGTATCAGGAAAGATGAGACAAGGGCCAATTAAGGCGGGAAAGGAAGAGACTCCCTAGGTCTCGTATACCCTAATACCGTCGGGGTCGGAAGAGAACAAGAGTTGACCAAGAGAGGTCGACAGGAAAGAAGACAAAGAGGAGCCCGGCATAAGTAAGTGGAAACAATGCCGGACTCAGCTGGGATTTCGTGGTCGCCAATCCACTAGATGTGAGCCCCTGGGGGGGCCGGGAATGTAACCCTGAACCTCCGCCAAGAATGCTAACCATTAATCCACGAGCAGGATCCTGAATGTGTGTAACACCCTGTGTACACTACTCACAGGAAGCACAATAAGGCGACAGACTTCCTTTGACTCGCCGAACGTTTGTGGAGTTACAGGAACTAATTTCATTATGGCTTCTATTTTCCTCACAGACGCAACTGTGGTCTCCAGGGTTTCAGAAATGAGTTTTCTAAATACGCTAGAACTTATTTATTTATTTATTTATTTATTTTGATTTTGCATTTAGGGCCTAAGTACAAATTTTCATTAATATACTCCTTGCTTGCTCCACTATAGTCATAGTACATGTTCTTAACTACTGTAATTTCGTACAATTGTGTAATTATAATATACATTTTTCCTTTATATTATTTGGCCCAGATGTCCGGGTTCGATTCTCGGCTCTGCCAAGAAATTTAATTCCGTTGTGATGGCTGGAAAGGTGTATCCTCAGCCTCGTGAGAATATATGGGTTTGATTCCCACCTCAGGCATCCTAAAAGTGGTATTTCTTGATGTCCCACTTCTGCTGCAGGCTAATGCGGGGATAGTACACCTAACTTAGGCCTAGTACAGCCAGATTTCACACACAACCAATGCGGCTTCGGTGGCGTAGTTGGTAGCATGCTAAACTTCTATGCCCAAGATCGCGGGTTCAAATCCGGCCGAAGTCGTCGGATTTTTAAAGCGTTAAAAATCCCTCAGTATGCCTTCCTTTGGAGGGGAAGTAAAGCCGGCGGTCCCATGTCATAGATTTATGCCATGTAAAAGAACCTTCCACTAACTACACTTGTGTGAAGCCAACATTTTTAGGTTAGAATATTGATAACGCTCTAGTTCCAACGTTCGCCGCCGGATGCTGACTGCAATGCCATCTTGTAGCCAAGTCCGCAAGCTAGGTGTCGTAGAAGGAAGCATTTGGTAGCAAAAGTAGGAACTACTTGAAATTACTGTCTGCCGTCCTTACTTCAATTACAACAGATAACACACACTAATACAGCCATCACAATTAACACCGGTTATCAGACAGATTCTACACACACCCAAAGTACACGGGGCTACATGACCGCGTTGTCGCAGCCCCTAAAACTAAGAAAAAAAAAACAACACTCAACCAAGTATACGGGTCTGAAGTCACAAAGTTTCTTAATGAAATTGTTGTTGATTGATTTAGGGAGTTTTCGGCATCGTGGTAATGTATCCCCGTGTACTTGGGCGTGTATGGAATTTGTCTTATAACCAGTATTACTGTGGTGGCTGTATTAATGTGTGTATTTGTAATTCAGGAGAGGATTGAGGAGGCGGCCGTGGCTTTTGCAAGGATTAGAAGTGGAAAACCACGGAAAATCACTTCCAGGATGGCTGAGGAGGGAATTGAACCTGCTTCTTCCCAGGTGTCCATCGCGAGGCTAAGTGTACCCCGTTTCAGTCTTCAGAACAGAATTAATTTTCTTGGCAGAGCCGGGAACACAAACTAGGGCTCCGCGGTGACAGCCAAGTGGATGATGATGATGATGCTTGTTTTAAGAGGCCTAACATCTAGGTTATCGGCCCCTAATGAAATGATATGAAATTATGAATATAATAATAATAATAATAATAATAATACTAATAATAATAATAATAATAATAATAATATCGTATGGCCTCGGGTGCCTGGTGCAAGCTTTGCTATTTGACACCCAGAGGGTAGCTTGCATGTCGAATTTCGTAGTTCCTTGACTATGAAAGTCAAGGAGGTTAGATGTTAGATATCTAATCTCCTTGAACACAATAGCGCTTTCTAGTAGAGAAATGAGGAACTTTGTGCTGGCGGAAACTCCCGAGATTAATTTTGCCATTATGAACTCGGCCTACTGAATTCAAATGGGTTCTTTGACATGCCAACATCGTATGACATGCGTATCGTATTTTTGCCGCCTTTCAAAAATCACTTACCACGGTCAGGGGCGAACCTGCAATCTTGGGGTTAGTAGACAATATAATAATAATAATAATAATAATAATAATAATAATAATAATAATAATAATAATATATTCATAATAATATTATTATTAATAATAATAATAATAATAATAATAATAATATCGTATGGCCTCGGGTGCCTGGTGCAAGCTTTGTTAATTGACACCCAGAGGGCAGCTTGCATGTCGATTTTCGTCGTTCCTTTGAACGCTATGAAAGTCAAGGAGGTTAGATATCTAAGCTCCTTGGCACTATAGCGCTTTCTAGTAGAGAAATTAGGAACTTTGTGCTGGCGGAAAATCCCGAGATTAATTTTGCCATTATGAACACGGCCTACTGAATTCAAATGGGTTCTTTAACATGCCAACAACGTATGACATGCGTGAGGTGATTTTTGTCGCCTTTCAAAAATCACTTACTATGGCCAGGAGCGAACCTGCAATCTTGGTGTTGGTAGTCCGACACGATAACCACTCACCCACCGTGGCAAGCTATTATTAATATAAAAACAGCCCACTGCTAGGAATGAAACGAAAATGGTTTATATAAAACAGACAGTGAGCCCTAAGAGTATTTGGATAATAAGAAGAGTAAACGAGGGTGAAAAAGGCAAAATAAAACAGATGAGGCAGTTTGAACATCTCAATACATACCAAGAAGTTCCGTGACGAACTAAAGAGCCTACTTTTCTAAAAAAATTGAAATTCATGCCAATGATTAATCTAAAGAGACCCATCAAGAATAATAACGAAATTAAGTTGGTAATACTGACATTTCTAATTAGTTCGAAATGTATCTGAAATAGTGTAGCCTAATAGAGCATTACAGTTGGCAACCCTGGTGACTCTGAATGTATAGTTCGTTCCATCTCTTAAGGTATGGAATACACATACAAAATTTGTTGAAGTCCAATGGGTAGTATGGACGTCACATTCAGTTCGACATTGGATCCATTACCGCGTAAAATCATGTAGCCCTACAATGTCATGTGTTGCTCAGAATTAATCTGAAATATTATGATATATTATTGTGCCAATTTTGGATAAATCCATGTATTAGTATGGCATTTACATGTGATTAAGCATTTTACATATCAGCAGGCGTAGAACCATGTTGGCAGCATTGACGTATATCAGTTACTTCAAATTAATCTAGAATGGCAGGTACTATATGTGTGCAAAGTTTTAAGCAGTTGGCATCCATACTTTCTGATATATTGATATTGGAGTAAAAATAATAGAGAAACCATTTATTAACAGTTGGCAGCCCTGATGACTCATAAGAATGTGCATAGTAATATGTAGTACGGTACACAAAGCAGATACAAAATTTGGTTGAAATCCATTTGTTAGTATAGAATTTACATGCATTTAAGAATTGGACCTATCAGCAGGCTTAGAATCATATTGGCTACAATGTCATGAATGGGCTCTTAAGCAATAATCTGGAGTGTAATTATCTCTGAGTGTGCCAATTTTGGTACAGTTTGCATGCATAACGCTTGAGATATCCAACATAGAGCTCAACATTCAATAGCGATTTTTCAGCAGTTGGTAGCACTAAATGACAGGTCCGAGATTCGTATGCCGACATTAACACTGTTCTTCCTGAAATCCTGTAATGGTAAAATAATTGTATGTACAGTATTTTGGAGATACAATGCAGAACCACATATGGGCTTCGTATGCCAAAGGCAAAAGAACACTCCAGCCACACATTCAAGATGGTGGCTGGGCATACTATTAATACTTCAAAATTAATAACTCAGGATCCAATTGCACAATTAACTCGAAACTTTGTTAAGGAGGAAAAACTAATAGTATATCTCTCTTGAATTATTCATTTGACTATCACACAGCATATAGCACGTAGCTGCCAGCTTGAATATATAACACATTAATATCGACAATCTACAATGTATTGGTTACAATGACTGAGATTCAGCAAATACAAAGTGTCATATAAAACGCTTTTCCTGCAGAAGCCGCAAGATAAACGATTCATTACGCTCAGGGTAATTCTAATGCTTCAATCAATTATTTGTTCAAGGTTGCCACACGCCAATTGTTGGTAAAGCACAGAGAGAGACAGAAGAGTTTACACATGGCCTTCCTAGATCTAGAAAAGGCCTTTGACAGAGTCCCACATGACCTTATCTGTTGTGCTCTTCGTTCCCATGGGGTTCCTGAAACCTATATAAAATGGGTGCAACTTCTTTATTGCAATGTAACTAGTGTAATGCGCTGCCCAGCCGGAATCTCCCCGCCTTTCGATATCACCGTCGGGGTTCATCAAGGCACTGCACTATCGCTTCTGCATGGATACGGTCACGGCTGACATACAAACACCACACCCTTGGACCCTTCTTTTCGCTAACGATATTGTGCTTGTACAAGAAACACGCCTTGAACTCCAGCATCAAGCACAAATATGGATGGAAAGGCTGGCTGCATATGGACTGCGCCTTAACATCCAGATTACAGAATATCTTGAATATGGCCCGCAAACCGACGGCGCTGTCCAAATTAGCGATCAAGATCTGGCCAAGACAAATAACTCTAAATATCTAGGGTCGGTTATCACGTCAAATGGCGATGCCACTTTAGATACTCGGGCGAGGGTAAATGCGGCCTGGCTCAAATGGAAACAGGTCAATGGTGTCCTCTGCGACAAAAAGATACCTAAAGGCAAAAGTTTATAAAATAGTTGTACGTCCGGCAACAATTTATGGGGCAGAATCCCGCCCAATGACAAGAAACCATGAACAGGCTCTGCACACGATGGAGATAAAGATGCTCCGTTGGAGAGTTGGACTGACTACTGTCGACCAAAATATTATGTGCACTCGAGTTTGAAGGATGTTTGTGAAGTAACCAATAGACCTACATAAAATCCAATAACATCATCATTTTCAGCGTTCCATTTTACGTTAGTTCATGTAGGTTTGGAATTTTTAATTTATATTTTAATATTTTTTTTATCGCAGTTGAAACACAAAAAGTGCCCGTTTTTAAGCGTGTTTCAACCATGCGTCACATTTAAGAATTAGTAACTCACAAACCCGTCATCAGATCGAATCCAAATTTTAACACAATATACATTGGAATGTTGTATAACTGGTCCATTAATTTCAAAATTTTGTGTGATCAAGAACGAAAGTTGTTATCATTTTTGTAAGGTAACTTTTTCTCGGCTCGGGGTCGTTGGAAAATGTAGTTCTTGGTTGCGTTGTAATCCTTATACATCAAAAGGTTATGCTGTATGACTGTGAAATACGTAAATTAATTCACTTATTTTATATCGGATTGTATTTGTACGGAGACATTAAGTCATGGTTCACCACCTAGCCGCTCCGGAAAATGCAGATGTTCAGCGTTGCTGATATGGAGCCCATCACTTCCGAGCGAGGCGCGTCATGACGCGTGATGGAGCCCATCTTGGCAACGCTGTACAGCTTTCACCGGAGCGGCTAACAGGTGAACCATGTCTTAATTCCCCGTACAAATACAATCCGATATAAAATAAGTGAATTGATTTACGTATTTCACAATCATACAGCATAACGTTTTGTTGTATAAGGATTATAACGCGACCAAGAACTACATTTTCAAACCACCCCGAGCCAAGAAAAAGTTACCTTACAAAAATGATAACAACTTTGTTTCTTGGGCACACACAATTTTAAAATTAATAAACCAGTTATACAACATTCCAATATATATTGTGTTAAAATTTGGATTCGATCTGATAAGGGGTTTGTGAGATAATAATTCTTAAATGTGACGCATGGTTGAAACACGCTTAAAAAACGGGCACTTTTAGTGTTTCAACTGCGATAAAAAATATTAAAATATAAATTAAAAATTACAAACCTACATGAACTAACGTAAAATAGAACGATGAAAATGATGATGTTATTGGATTTTATGTAGGTCTATTGGTTACTTCACAAACAACCTTCAAACTCGAGTGCACATAATAATTTGGTCGACAGTAGATATGACCAAGTCAGAAATGCAGATGTCTGCCAACAATTAGGTGTCACACCAATTACGGAGAAATTGAGGGAAGCTCGTCTCCGTTGGTATGGTCATGTTATGAGAATGCCGGGTGACTCTGTCGCCAAAGTAGCTTTCAACCTGGACCCAGGTGGAATGCGACCACGCGGACGAGACGACCCGCGAAGCGTTGGATCTACAACATTAAGACGGATATGCACGATGTTGGCTTACGACCTGCAGGAAAAAGTGGATAAGATGTAGTGGAGCAGCGGACCCCGTACTGGGATAAACGCTAGGATAGAAGAAGAAACTCAATTATTCCTCTGGTTGAAATAGCGAAATTACGACAAAAGTTCGGTGCTTTTCAGTCGGTCAACACGAATGTACCCAAAAAGAGCTGGGTTATGCCCTAATCCTGAAATAAATTACATGAGATTAATAAATACACTAGGATGACCAGTTTCGATCGTCAAGCGATCATCATCAGATCCTACACACTTAGGCTATAAGATCTATGTTTGAGAATACAGGTGAAAAATATTAAAGTATTAAAGGTGCCGGGACGTCTTCAATAGACCGCGCAGTGCTTAGTTCAAATGGCATTTCAGTCCACGCGTGGCGAAGACAGTTCCACGGTCTTTAATAGTTGTAGATCTTCCTGTATTCAATAACATACATTCTTATCTAGATTTGGCAACGTCACACAAATAAACATTGCATTGACCTCAGAAAGCACATAGGAACAAAGGGGAGAGAAAGGAAAAACCGGTTTCGTCCAGTTAATACCCGGGTTCAGTTGACCACAACTGGTGCTAGAGTGAACACGAAACTGCTTGAAGTTCCAGCCAGGAAGACAACCGGATAAGTATCAGCCTGTATTATTACAGTATAACCATAGTTGATTTTGTATAACCATATAATCACCCCAAACAGACAAACTCCAGATTTCTATCACCATTTTAGCATTTCACCTAACATTAGATATACTACATTTAGCATACACCGACAGTTGCATTACCAATACTGCAACTAAATAATTGAACATATTGTAAACATTTTCACCTGTATTCTCAAACATGGATGTTATAGCCCAAGTGTAATGGATCGGATGATGATCGCTTGACGATCGAAACTGGTCATCCTAGTGTATTTATTAATCTCATGTAATTTATTTCAGGATTATGGCATAACCCAGCTCTTTTTGGTACATTCGTGTTGACCGACTGAAAAGCACCGAACTTTTGTTTACTTAGGCAACACTGAAGCTGATTCCTGCCCGTGGTGCCCCTGCATAGGTACTTGGACTCAAATTTCCAGTACTGAACTGAACGTCAGCATTCCAGGAACATAGTATATTTACATACCAGAATGGTCTATGATAAATGGAAAAAGCTCTTATCAGAGCCAAAAATGACTATAATTTCTGTGAACATTGAGGGAATTTCTATAAATAAGGAAGAACTCTTACATGACATATGCCACAAACACAATTGTGACGTATTGTGCATACAAGAAACGCACAGAGACATTAACCAACGCCGACCTAAAATTCCAGGTATGAAGCTGGTAGTGGAACGTCGTCATGGCCAATATGGTAGTGCTATCTTCACGAAACCCGACATCATGATCCAGGCGATATCCATTTCAGAAGAAAACGATATAGAAATCATTGCCGTAGAACTGAGCAATTTGATCATTTTCTCAATATACAAACCACCTAAGTCATTCAAAGTTCCTGACAATTGAAGTTCGCAAAAAGTGTCTGTTATCGTTGGTGATTTTAATAGCCATAGTAGTGTGTGGGGATATTCCCACGATGTGGGCAGAATTACTTCAGCTGTCCCTCATACATGACAGTAAACTCCCTTCATCATTTAACAGTGGAAGATAGAAGCGTGGCTACAACCCAGATCTCATATTTGTAAGTGAGAGTGTCACCAGCCAATGTGTGAAATCGGTTTGTCCGCCCATCTCAAATACTCAACATCGTCCCATAATGTGCCAGCTGTCAGACCACAGACTGTCCCTTTTCGAAGAAGATACAACTTCAAGAAGGCTAACTGGACACTGTTCACCTCATTACTTGATGAGAAGATCACCTCAGTCAGTCCCATTCCAGAATCCTATGAGCAATTCATTGATGTGATTAAAGTATGTTCCAATGCAGCCATGCCGAGAGGATGTAGAACAAATTACATACAAGGTCCTACTCCTCAGACAACGACTCTTTTGTCAAATTACTGCAAATCATTTGACGAAGATCCTTTCAGTGAGGAAACTATTGCTAGCGGACAACGTGTTCTCTCTTCTATTTCAGACTCAAAACGACAACAGTGGTTAAAGCTTATGGAAGATTTGGATATGGGAAGGAGCAGCCAGAAAGCTTGGAGGTTTCTTAGACGCCTTAACAATGATCACAATAGAACTTCTTCACATTCTAATGTCTCTGCCAACCAAATTGTTAATCAACTTATTCGAAATGGTAATTCTGGAAAGACAATCCAGAAACCTAAATTGAAGTTGGTAAGGGAACATGAACAGGAAGACAACATGTTCCTTAAACCCTTTGTACTTTCAGAACTGAATATAGCTATTAATTACTGTAAGAATGGAAAGGCGGCTGGTCTGGACGGAATTTGTGTGGATCAAATCAAACATTTTGGACCTGGGGCTAAAGAATGGCTGCTAGAATTGTTTAATAACTGCATTACTACCTGTAAAATACCCAAAATGTGGAGGAAGAGCAGAGTAATAGCGATTCTCAAACCCGGGAAAGATGCACATGATCCTAAGAATTATAGGCCTATTTCATTGCTCTCCCACCTTTACAAGATACTGGAGCGAATGATTCTAAGTAGGCTCACAAAGGTAATTGAACCTTTCCTAATCCCTGAACAGGCTGGCTTCAGAACAGGTAAAAGCTGCACTTCACAAATCCTACATCTTACTCAGCATATTGAAGATGGATTCCAGAACCGGAAGATCACAGGGGCAGTATTAATTGACTTAACAGCTGCTTATGACACAGTCAATCATCACTTACTGCTGAATAAACTCTACTTGATGACAAAGGACTATAAATTAACTGAAATAGTCAGGTGTCTTCTTCAAAATCGTACACTCTTTGTAGACTTTCAAGGGCAGCACAGCCGTTGGAGGAATCAAAGAAATGGACTGCCTCAAGGTAGTGTTCTGGCCCCTATCCTCTTTAACATATATACAAATGACCAGCCAATACCAGTAGGTACTCGAATCTTTATTTATGCGGATGATCGTGCCATTACCGTCCAGGCGGATCAGTTTGAAGTTGTGGAAAGACGTCTATCTGAAGCTCTGGGGGAACTAAGTGATTATTATAGAGGAAACCAATTGAAACCAAACCCTTCGAAAACACAAGTCTGCGATTTCCATCTCAAGAACAGACAGGCAAAGAGGAAACTGCATGTAACGTGGAAAGGCATGCTGTTGGATCACTGTGCGAATCCCAAATACTTAGGGATTACATTGGATCGTGCACTCACGTATGAAAGACATTGTCTAAACACCAAAAATAAGGTATCCGCAAGAAACTGCCTCCTTCGCAAGTTATCTGGTACCAGCTGGGGGACTCAAGCTCAAACAATAAGAACCACTGCTTTAGCACTCTGTTACTCTGCAGCAGAATATTCATGTCCTGTGTGGTATAGGTCGTGTCATACCAAGCAGGTTGATACTGCATTAAATGAAACGTGTAGACTTATCACTGGCTGCCTGAGACCCACGCCATGTGATAAACTGTATTGTTTAGCAGGCATTGCACCCCCCAGATATCAGAAGAGAAGTTGCAGCTAAATGTGAGAGATCTAGGGTTGATGTGTCTCAAGCACATCCATTGTTTAGCCTTCAACCAGCCCACTCTCGACTGAAGTCCAGAAGAAGCTTTCTTCACACAACTGAGTGCCTAACTGACAAACCTCAGGTTTTGAGGATTACATCTTGGTTGACCAGAAGCCCCGACATTACCCAGTGGATGGTTCCATCTGAAAGGCTCCCAGCAGGACATACAGAGGCTTGGACAACTTGGAAGTCTCTCAACAGATTGCGATCTGGCGTTGGCAGATCCAAGTCCAACCTTCATAAATGGGGTTTTTGCTGCGACCCGGTCCTTTGTGAATGCGGTGAAGAACAGACTATGGGTCATCTGCTTCAGTGCAATCTGTGTCCTATACTGTGCACCATGGAGGATCTGGTGAAGGCTACACCAAATGGACGTGACATGGCAAAATATTGGTAATGCATTATTTAGAACCTTAAATGTTCAAGTGTTGCCATTTTGTACATAGTTTGTTATGTAATATTTTTGTTCCTGACACGAGTAAAATAAACTGAAAAATGGCTTCAAACATCAGAATGAAATTTTGACACATACTAAACGGGGTTTCTTGGGTAGGATACAACACTCATCGTTCATCATGAAAACATTCAATTTATACAAACAGTTATGAATGATTATAGAAAATTATTGCAGGTAGTTTTAAGTAAATCTGAGATAATTGGGATATTGTAGACTTCAGTAATAATCTTTTATGGGTTTTATGATAATAATACCAACAGTAATAACAATAATTATTAGAATCCGGTGATAATTATGATGATAATGATGGAACTATATTAGTGTTAATCGTATGACTTCAACTATCGTGGCGTAGATGGTTTCGAAAGGAGACATTGAAGTGATCTACTCACCTATTTTGACGCATTGTTTAGCACCGACATCTGTCAATGAAAACTAGAACTGGACGCCTTGTTGCTGATATTTAATTAATTTTCTCTTGTAGATGCCAAATAATAAACCTACTTTTCACATTTTCAAGAAATTAGGAAAAAGTAGACTTATGAGATCGGGCAAATGTGTGTGTGTCTGTCTGTCTGTCTGTCTGTCTGTCCTTCTGTCTGTCTGTCTGTCTGTCCTTCTGTCTGTCTTTCTGTATGTCTTTCTGTCTGTATGTCTGCCTGTGTCCCCCCCCCCACCCCTATCATCATCATCATCATCTTGTACAGTTTCCAGCCGCAGGCTGGGTCTGTTTGGAACATAAGCCTCGCCACTTAGTCCTTTCTTCCCACCACCTCTCCGCTGTCACTCTGGTCCAGTCCTCGCCTCTCTTCTTGACACATTCCTCCACTCCTTTCAGCCATCTATCTCTTGGTCTTCCCCTTGGTCGTTTCTTCTGCATCTCATGTATCCTCTTGGGAATCTTCTTCTCATCCATTCTCTTTAAGTGTCCATACCACCTCAGTCTTGATGTCTCAATCCTACCTTGCAAGGGCTCCTCTTCCACCATTTCCCTGACCTTTTCATTCCTCACCCTGTCTCTTCTTGTTACTCCGATCCTACTTCGCAGGAACTTCATTTCACCTGCCTGTATTCTGCTTATGTCTCTTTTCTTCATTGTCCACGTTTCTGAAGCATAGGTCAGTATCGGGATATAGTAGCTTCTGTATAACACTTCCTTGCTTTTTTGTGGGACATCATTATTCCACACTAAGCTCCTAATGCTTCTCAGAAATGCTTCTGCCTGTCTGCCACGTTCCGTAATCTCTTTGTCATTTCTCCCATTTTCCTCCACTATACTTCACAAGTACTTGAGACTTTCCACCTTCTTCAGCTGTCCACCTCCAAGTGTTATCCCACTCATTGGTCTGTCCTTTTTCCTGGTCGTTAACAGGATCTCACATTTACTGATGTTGAACATCCATCCGTACTCTCCCACTGCCCCCCCCCCCCTAACAACTCCTAAATGGCTAGAGCAATCGAAACAAAATTTAATAGGAGTAAAGATCTATACCTGAATATCTCACGGCCATATTTGAAAATGATGTCAGTGCTACCAACTGCTGAAAAATTGCAATTGAAATTTGAGCTCCATGTGTGATATCTTGGAAGGTATGAATGGGAGCTATTTCAAAATTGGCACACATATAGATAATAATGTATGTCTACCACTTATTATTCCCGTTTTCCAACGGGGTCGGGGATGAGATGCGATGGAAGTCTAAGTGGCGATGGTTTTTACGGCCGGATGCCCTTCCTGACGCCAACCTCATGAGAGGAGTTAATGAGAGATGAAATGAATGATGGTGAATGAAACTGGGCAAGGATGTGGAAGGAAGCGGCCGTGGCCTGTCAGAAGGTACCGTCCCAGCATTTGCCTGCTGTTGAAAATGGGAAAACACGGAAAACCATTTCAAGGACGGCCGACGGTGGGGTTCGAACCCACGCGTCTACCGAGTCAGCAGAGAGCTTGGCCCCATGACCTAATGCTGCGCTTTAGCCAGCGTAGCCACTACTGTCGGTACATATAGATAATAATATGCAGTTTAATTTCCAGGAGGCCATACATGGCAGTGTTGCCAAAATGATTATAAGCCTGCTGATATGTTCAATTTTTAAATGCATATAACTTCTATACTATCAATTAGAATTCAACCAAATTTCGTATGTCCTATGTGTACATAAACAGACATGACTCAGCGTATTCTTAAGAGCCTCCAGTGCTGCCAACTGTTAATAAATGCTCTCAAATGTTTTATCCAAATACCCATATATCAGAAAGTATGCAAGCCGACAGCTTTAAACTATGCACACGTATAGTACCTGACATTCTATATTAATTTGGAGTAACTTTTATACGTCAGTGCTACCAACATGATTCTAAGCCTGCTGAGAGGTCCAACTTTAAATACACGTAACTTCAAGACTATCATTTGGATTTCAACCAAATTTCGTGTGTGCTATGTGTACCGTAACAGATATGACTATGCCGATTCTTAAGAGTAACCAGGGCTGCCAACTGTTAATAAATGCTGTCTCTATTTTTGTTACCCTAATATCAATATATCAGAAAGTATGCAAGCCAATAGCTCTAAACTTTGCACACGTATAGTACCTGGCATTCTAGATAAATTTGGAGTAACTAATATAGGCCTACGCCAGTGCTGCCAACATGATTCTAAGCCTGCTGATAGGTCCAATTTTAAAATGCATGTAAATTCTATACTAAGTAATGGATTTCATTCAAATTTGACACAACAATTTCAGATTATTTCTGACCAATACATGTATGTCATTATTGCCAACATAATTTTCCGCGCACTGTTAGATATAATGTTAACTGCATGTAACGTCCATTGGATTTCAACCAAATGTTGTATTCTGTACCTTAAGAGATGGAACTAAGAATATATTCATTCACCAAGGCTGCCAAATGTAGTTCTCTATTAGGCTACATTATGACAGGTATACGGTATTTCGAACTAATTACTAATTTCGATATTACCAACTTAATTTCGTATTTATTCTAGATAGATGTATATAGATTAATCATTGGCATGAATCTTAAATTTTAAGAAAAGTAGGCTCTTTAGTTCGTCACGGAACTTCTGGTTTTATTTTAAGGACCTACATCGTACTAGGCCTACTCGAGTACTGTGGGTATTAGATGTCCTTCAAAAATTCTTCTTCGAGATTCGAACCCCGTCATTTTGATATCGTGAGGCAGGCACTCTACAGTCATAATTCGCGTTAGAAATGAGAAGGGGACTTGTGATTTTTAGCTACGTTGATACCCGTACATTGTTCAAGCAATCGCGTGTGCTATATAGACATTGTCCTTGTCACTACAAAACTGTATAATTCAACGGCTTCGATGGCGTAGTTGGTAGCATGCTGAGCTTCTATGCCCAAGATCGCGGGTTCAAACCCGGCTAAGTCGTCGGAGTTTTTAAGAGCGTTAAAAATCCCTCAGTATGCCTTCCTTCGGAGAGGAAGTAAAGCCGGCGGTCCCATGTCATAGATTTATGGCATGAAAGAGAACCTTCCGCTAACTACACTCGTGGAAGCTAAGTTTGATAACCCTATATTAGTTCCAACGTTTACCGCCAGGTGCTGACTGCGATGGCATTTATAGTAGCCACGTCCGCAGCTAGGTGTCGTGGACGGTAGCATTTGGTAGGAAAAGTGGGAACTACTTGAAAAAATTAATCGTCTGCAGTCCTTCTACCTGAATCACAGATAACGCACATTAATACAGTCATCACAATTAACACCGGTTATCAGACAGATTCTACAAACACCCAAAGTACACGGGGCTACATGGCGTTGTTGCAGCACCTAAACTAAGGAACCAGCCAACCAACTGTAGACTATAATTGACTTGCTTTCTTGATCACTGGAGTCCCGGAATATTAAATATGTAGGCCTACAACCTTCATCATATCGTAACTTTAGTCTATTTCTGATTATTATCTCATCATCATCATCTTGCACAGTTTCCAGCCACTGGCCGGGTATGTTTGGAACACAAGCCTCTCCAACGTCTTCTGTCTTCCCACCATCTCTCAGCCTCTACCCTTGTCCAGTCTTCTCCTCTCTTCTTCACGCTTTCTTCCACCCCCTTCAGCCACCTGTCTCTCGGTCTCTTTTCTTCCCACTTCGTCTCGTGTACCCTCCTGGGTATCCTCTTCTCCTCCATTCGTTTTACATGTCCATACCATCTAAGTCTAGATTTCTCTATACCATCCTGTAATGGTTCCTCCTTCATTAATACTCTGGTCCTCTCATTTCTTATTCTGTCCCTCCTTTTAGCTCCAATACTGCTTCTCAAGAACCTCATCTCACTGGCCTGTATTTTGCTCTTTTCCCTTCCTTTCATAACCCAGGTATCCGAGGCATACGCCAGGATAGGGTCATAGTACGTCCGATGTATGATCTTTTTGCTGTTCTGAGGGACATCTTTGCTCCATAACATGCTTCTCACACGCCTCCGGAATGCTTCTGCCTGTCTCCCCCGCTCATTTATTTCTCTATCGTTTCTTCCATTATATTTCTGATTATTATCTAAGCATACGTATTAGTGTAAAAATGTACATTCTTAGATCTATGTGACGAATATCAAATTTAGCCGAGTAAGGGAAGAATACATGTGAGATATACCACATTAGGCAAGGCCTTGTGGGTGGCATATTAGGTCTACTTACCTAATTATAATGTTAATTATAATAACCCCCGGCACTACAGCCTTTGAAATGCCTAGGCCTACCAAGCGACCGCTGCCCAGCCATTTGGCCTGCAGATATTGGGGTGACATGTGATCAGCGCATCGGGTCCCCTCGGCCGTTAATCTTGGTTTCCGTGATCGGGGCGCTGCCTCACTGTCAGACAGCTACTCAATTGTCCTCACGAGGCTGAGTGCACCCCGTTCCAGCCCTCACGTCAGTTTCTGGTATTTTTATTCTCTCGAACAAATATCTTTGCGTTACGCAAAAACTTTGTAGACTTATGTAACTGCTCTTTAATGGCTTTGGGAAGAATATTGCAACATTTAGGAATAAAGTATTGAAAATTAC
Organism: Meconema thalassinum; assembly: GCA_946902985.2. NCBI lineage: Eukaryota > Metazoa > Arthropoda > Insecta > Orthoptera > Tettigoniidae > Meconema > Meconema thalassinum. The sequence goes on from OX336396.1 coordinate 18,532,895, forward strand.
GCTTAGCAATAGTTAGATTTGGTTTGAAGAGGACAGTCAAATTTTCAGATCTACCTCTTATTTGTAGCAGAATACTGTGCCGCAGTCTGGATCAACTGCACTTACACGAGGCTTGTTGATGTTCAACTTAACCAAACCATGCGCATTATAACAGGCACTTTAAAGAATACGCCTACATTCTGGCTTCCAATCCTGAGCCATATTGAGCCTCGTTCCCTGCGACGAGAATGTTCACTTGTGCTTGGTCCTGAGCTCCATATTCATGAAGACATTCCTGCCATCAACACTAAGAGAGTCTGTTCACGTCATCGTCCATTACAAACTTGCCAAGTCAATAACAATAACTATAATATATAAGGTGCGTTCAAAAAGCAACGAGCTGGAGGCTGGAATGCGCAAACCGGTGACTACATCGGGTAATCGTGGCGTGTGTAACGAGGCGTGGTTCCGACCAGAGCGTGGAAGGTCACAGCCCGTCGCTAGAGGGCACACGTGCACGTCACGTGACGATATTAAGCGAGCAGCAGCATTCATCAATCGTCCAACGCTGCCAGTCGCATTGCAAACAGTGACATGGAGGCATCAACCGAAGAGCAAAGAGGTGTTGTTCGGTTTCTGACAGCAGAAGGAGTAGGGGGAACGAACATTCATCGCCGAATGTCACAAGTGTATGGCGAACACTGCATGTCTCTTGCAAGTGTGATGGCGTGGCACAATGGAAGGAAGGAAGATTGTAGTTTTACGTGACCGTGAATCTTGTGATTATGAGCCACGGGACCTCCTTTTTACGTGGAATCCGAACCACTGGACATGGCATTTCACTTCGAAAATCTCACATGCACTGACCGGGAATCGAACCCGGACCGCCTTGGTGAGAGGCATACAGCTAGATCGCTGAGCCACCACGCCCCCGTGGCACAATGGTTTGCAATGTTTTTCCAAAAGCTAAATAAATAAAATAATTTTTATAGTCTGAGAACAATTATTGAAAAGGCCATAAGAATCAATAAAAACATCCTCATCGCTTTAATTGACATAGAGAAAGCTTTTGATAATGTAAATTGGAACATTATGTTAAAAACTTGAACGTGGACAACAGAGATCGGAAAATCATTTACCAGTTGTACAAGAACCAGACAGCAATTATAGGAAAGGAACAAATGGCCGCGAAAATAGGAAAAGGAGTAAGACAAGGGTGCATCCTTTCACCTCTGCTCTTCAATGTGTATGTAGAAGAACCAATAAAAGAATTTTCTGCAACATGCACACATGGAATAAAAACAAGAAGTTCCGTGAAGAACTATACAGCCTACTTTTCATGCCAATGATTATTCTACAGTATATTAGTCTTGTGTAGTTCGCGAACGAACTAGTTCGGAAGAGCGGGTCCCTCAGACGAACTACCGAACTAGTTCCCAGATCGCTCGCTTGTTAGTTCGTTCGCTCCTTTCCCGCTGACCGACTTGTAAGAGCGCGAGAGCGCGGGTCCTCCGTAGCTCATCAGCTCGTCAGCTCGTCACATCACCACCCATTGCACAATCGCATGCGCTTTGTTTTGTTGTCAGCTCAGTTGATTGAGTGTATCTATTGATAGTGGCAAGATTGTGAAGTTTTGGCGCGGCGATTGTTCAATGTTGGTTTATTATAATAACAGTTTTTTTTTTCTCCTTAGCGAACTAACACGCTAATAGTAATAACTACCTTATATTTGTAATGTAATACAGTGGCGGTTCATAAATATAAGTTACTGATATTTAACTGATGTAGATGTGGGGATAATTCCACAGTTTTATTTAACTTAGTCATTTTGGATTATTTGAAAATATGTCCAATTATTTAGAAAATCGGCGAACTGGATTAACATTACCATTTGAATGAACTAGTTGATATTTATTTTTCTCGATACATGGTCATACAACTACTTTTACCTGTTTTTAAGAAATGAACATTATGACGATGCTTCACAAAGAAAAGCGAACTTCTATGGACAAAAACTCTGAACTAAAAAACCCTATTCCTCCCATTCATGCCATAAAGATAATGTACCCAACGGTTTCAGAGCAGCCAAATAATGAATGTCACGAAGCAAGTAAGAAATGAAAATTCCGGCGGGCGGGGGTACGTTTTATCATCACCTAGTGACAAGTAGGAAATGGAATCGGATGGTGACGCGCCGATACACGCGAAAAATGATAGTGGTAATTGTTGTTTTAAGGGGCCTAACGTCTAGGTTATCGGCCCCACGCGAGAGAAAAAAATAAAGAGAATAATAAGTGTATGCTTCTACGAACACATCGTCCATACTGTTATTCTTTTAGGTACGGTACCGGTATTTCACTAATGATAAACAGTGGCGGATCCAGGCCTTGCGGGGCCCTGGGCGATATGATAAGGTGGGGCCCACAACAATAGGAAATAATAAAAATCAAATCAAATGGAGACAGGGAAGGTGTGGTCCCAAGAGAGAAAAGAACAACACCGGAGACGAATGCGGAAACACTGGGCGGTAGTTAAAGCTCGGAAGAAGAGATAGTTGAACTGACGAGGTCCCTAGTTGGCCGAATCGAAGAGAGAAGAAGAAGAAAATAAAGAATAGTTACAATATTTTGAATACACTACAGTACATTTTTTAAATAATATGAAAGAAACCTTTAAGTCCCATTTAAGAAGATTATGTTAACTATGAAATATTAAAATATTACTTTGCGACTTTTTTCCCGGCTGAAGTCTTCTATCATTTCACTGAAATCTAAACTTGCTACACGGGCACGGGAGGTCATAGCTGCACTGATAAAATAATATGAATTATAAATTAGTTCGAAAGTTTGAAAAGTACAAAAAATGAATCAATTAAATTTAAAACAATCCATGGCGCGGGGCCTCCCGGACCGCGGGGCCCTGGGCGGTCGCCCTCCTCGCCCTCCCCTAGATCCGCCCCTGATGATAAACAAATGACGACTTTTGGCTTTATAAACAATAGAAAGAGAAGTTTTCTCAGAAGGAAAGACATGGACCCTAATTAAAAGGATGGCCAACGATAGAGTGAGATGGAAGAAGTTTGTAGCTACCCTATGTTCCTACAAGGAATAAAAGGAAATAAGGAAGGAATAAGGAATTTCACTAATGTTTCAATACTCATATTTTTGTATTTTTTTATCTTCGAATATCAAAATGTAAAACACATTACTACACACGCAACATGTCGCTATCTAATACACGAACTGCACAGTAACTGTTACAGTAGCCTACAGTATTGCTTGAAACGAGAGCGATGTGACTGAGCAATCACTGGTGACGAGTCATCAGTGGTGACAGACTGCTATGACAAACAAAGAGCGCGTGCAGTGTCAGCAGCACGGCGAGCGAACGATCTGTCTTACAGGGAATTCGAGATGGGACCTAACGAACTAAAAGAGCGAACTAGTTCGCTAAGGAGCTGCGAACTAAACTGATCGCTCCCAGCCGCGAACTATTATGCGCAAGCCTACAGTATATGAACCTATCTAGAATAATGACGAAATTAAGTTGGTAATATCAAAACATCTAATTAGTTCAAAATATACCTGGTAAAATGCCGCCTAATAGAGCACTACAGTTGGCAGCCCTGGTGACTGAATATATTCTTAGTTCCATCTCTTAAGGTACAGAATACAAAATTTGGTTGAAGTCCAATGGACGTTACATGCAGTTAGACACTGGACCTATCAGCACGCGTAAAAGCATGTTGCCAACAATACCATGCGTGTGCTGGTCAGAAATAATCTGAATTATTATGATATCTTGTTGTGCCAATTTTGGATGAAATCCGTTTGTTAGTATAGAAGTTGAATGTATTTTAAAATTGGACATATCAGCAGGCATAGAATCATGTTGGCAGCACTGCCTTGTATTAATTACTCCAAATTAATCTAGAATGTCAGGTGCTATACATGTGCAAAGTATAGAGCTGTTGGCTTGCATACTTTCTGATATATTGATATTAGGGTAAAAATAATATAGACAGCATTTATTAACAGTTGGCAGCCCTGATTGCTCTTAAGAATACGCTTAGTCATATCTGTTTATGTACAGATGTTACATACAAAATTTGGTTGAAATCCAGTTGATAGTGTAGAAGTTATATGCATTTAAACATTGGACCTATCAGAAGGCTTAAAATTATTTTGGCATGGCCTCCTGGTAATTAAACTGAAATTGTATTATCTACATGTGTGCCAATTTTGGAATAGCACCCATGCATACCTTGTGGAAAAGGGTGTACCTAATGGATGTGGTACATCCTAAGGGATTTAGACAGAATGAGGTTTCGGGCACAAGAGGTGATAATGAAGGACAGTGCGGGAAAAGACCAAAATGTTAAAACTTAGATTTAAATGATATTTATTTAATATAAAGCAAATATATTGGCAGGAATGAATAGCTTCAAGGAAATTACTTTAAAATTGACAGTAAAAAATAGTAACAATTAAAAATTACTTGTTTCTCCAGGAAACGTAAATAGAGCTGTAACTAACTTTAAAGGATTAAATATAAAATTACTGAGTAAAAGAAGCATAATAATTTAAATTCATCCCAGAGTAGATTAAAACAAAATACTCTTCTGACGGGAAGAATCCGGGCAGAGTGTAAGAAGTGAAAGGGTTACCACCTCTTCTGTTGTATGATACAGGAAGTATCAGATCTCCTTAACCATCTTCCGAAGGTAGGCCGGCTGCCGGAGGTCATCAGTAGCTGGCAGTAATTTAGTGCGCCCGCTCGGGCTTGTGCGAGGTCAGTCAGGCATACTCCAGGGTTCCGGGTTCGGAACTAGAGTTGATGATGGTAGATTCTCCTTAAAAAAGCGACCAGCATAGAGAGGCTCTTGGTAATACCTCCCGCGGATGGTGAAGTGATGTCCTTAGAATCAAAATTTGCAGAGTAGATCCGTGTTGAAGATTTTGGTTGAAGTGCAGGCTGATGAATTTAGACTGCCCGGCCAGGCAGCCAGGTCCAGCAGAGAGATTATGCCGGCGGAGAAGAGACTCCGGCAGTAATTTAGTGCGCCCGCTCGGGCTTGTGCGAGGTCAGTCAGGCATACTCCAGGGTTCCGGGTTCGGAACTAGAGTTGATGATGGTAGATTCTCCTTAAAAAAGCGACCAGCATAGAGAGGCTCTTGGTAATACCTCCCGCGGCTGGTGAAGTGATGTCCTTAGAATCAAAATTTGCAGAGTAGATCCGTGTTGAAGATTTTGGTTGAAGTGCAGGCTGATGAATTTAGACTGCCCGGCCAGGCAGCCAGGTCCAGCAGAGAGATTATGCCGGCGGAGAAGAGACTCCGGCAGCCAGAGGTACCCCGAGAGGGCAGTAACCCCAGCAGGTATGACGTAAGCAGGTGTGATCAGTTGAGAAGAGTGGACGAGAGTAGACACTGTAGGCCGGGAGACCTAAGGCTATATAGCGGTAGTGACGTCAGCGCGCCGAACCTTCTAGCATGAAGGTGTGGCGAGAGAGCAGCCAATCACAGCACAGCCCCATGCACATTGCGAGCGTTACCGCTGGAGAGAGCTCAGTACTCGTGAGAAAATGTGACGGTAAGGTACGTCTAGAAAGACACTACAGAAAAAAGGTGAGTTGACATGAATATTACAGAAAAGCAATTAAACTGAAACACCAATATTAAACAAATCAGAACACCGCGTTCAGACTGCAATTCACGAAATTAAAAATAATGGGGCAGAAAAATTGAACGTGTGTTTCACACCGTAAGGGAAACATAGCCAACAAAAAACATTCGCCAAGCGAACATGCTGGGAGGGGCGAGAAAAAATTGCAGTAAGAAAGCGCAGAAGTTAGGCCTCGCGTGGCAAAGGAGCAATCATGGTGATTGGCCTAAGAAAATGACCAGCAGAAGTCTGCAGTTTTACCACGCGAACCCTACCATCTCTGCCAGGAAAGCACTCAACAACTCTACCCAAATTCCAAACAAGAGGAGGACTAGGGTCTTTCAAAAGCACCAAGTCCCCCACCTGAAGGTTAGAGCAGGAAACAAGCCATTTACCACGCTGCTGAAGCAAACCGAGGTATTCCAACCTCCAGCGGCGCCAAAAATTGTTGCGCAAACTTTCAATTTTGCGCCAAGAAATGGCTAAAGAAGATTGAGAATTAGAATATAACAAAAGTGGGGAGGCAGTCAATGGACCACCGATAAGAAAATGGCCCGGCGTTAATGGTAGAAGATCTGAAGGGTCATTAGATAAGGGTGATAAAGGACGAGAATTAATGATGCCCTCAATAAAAATAATTAAGGAATTAAACTCTTCATGAGAAAGGGGGGTGTGGCCACAAACACGTCTAAGGTGCTTCTTGGTGAGTTTCACACAAGACTCCCACCGTCCACCTTGATGAGGTGCATAAGGGGGGATGAAGTGCCACTTGAAATTTCTCTGGTGAGCATAATCAGTAATCCTTTCCAGCGCTGAATTTTGAGTAAGAGCTCTCTTAATTTGCTCAGAAGCTCCGATAAAATTTTTAGCATTGTCTGAGAATACTTCTGAAGGAAGACCTCGGCGAGCAGAAAATCTGGCAAAAGCTGCCAAAAAATAAGCAGTAGAGGCGTTGGTAACTAGTTCTAAGTGAACTGCTCCGGTGACCATACATACAAACAGCGAAATATAGAGTTTTCCAAAAATACATTTTTTGGCCTCAGGAGAATTTTTTCTGTAAACAAAAGGCCCGGAATAATCCACCCCCGTAAAGGCAAAAGGTCTAGCAGGCGCAGATCTAAAGTTGGGAAGATCACCCATGAGCTGAGTGGTAATTTTAGGGTTGGATTTAAAACATGGAATGCACTTCCGGATAACAGAGGTAACTTCATGGACTCCGTTTATGGGCCAATACCTTTCACGAATGACAGAAAGTAATGTACGAGTTCCAGCATGAAGATGCTGGTAATGATACTGACGAATGATTAGGGAAGTGACATGATGCTTTGAAGGAAGAATAATTGGGTGTTTTTTATCCTCGGAAAGATCAGCCAAAGATAAACGTCCTCCAACTCTTAGTAAACCATCAGTATCCAAAAAAGGGGCGAGTGATGAAAGCCTACTCGATTTCTTAAGGGATTGACCTTGGGACAACACCTGGCATTCTTCAGAGAATATTTCTTGTTGAGTAAGCCATAAGATTTTTGTAGTGGCTAAACCTAATTCAGAAAGGGTTAAATATGGCTTAGGAAAAAGGGGTTGTTCTACCACAAAATATTTCCATCGAAGGAGATAAGCCATAACCCTCACCAATTTATGGAAAGAGGAGTATCGCTGCAAGAGAAGGGGAGAGTCAGAAACGAGAAGAGAAGATCCAGTAATCTTACCAGCATCCGGCAAGTCTGATAACTCCGGAAGAGGAAAATTTGGCCAAGCGGAAGGTTCTTGCAGAAGCCAAGGGGGACCGTGCCAGTATAATGTCAGGTTAGCCAACATAAGAGGGGAACATCCCCGAGAAATGACATCTGCAGGGTTCTCCTTGCCAGATACATGATGCCATTGTTCAAAGTTAGACAATTGTTGAATTTTGGACACTCTATTAGCTACAAACACCTGCCAATGCGAGGGAGGTTTGGCAATCCATGCCAACGTGATGGCTGAGTCACTCCAAAAGTAAGTTTTGATAAATCGGATTTTCAAACATTGGCGGATTTTGACCGATAATTCAACCGCCAGAAGAGCAGCACAAAGTTCCAGTCGTGGCAAGGATAAAGTTTTAAGAGGGGCCACCTTTGACTTAGCGCAAATTAAATTGGAAAAGACATATGACTGGTCAAAATTGCGGCAAACAATATACGCACAACACCCATAAGCTTTCAATGAGCTATCGGCAAAGATGTGAAGTTCATATCCTCCACAGGAGGGAAAGGGAATAATCACTCGCGGGATAATAACATTGGAGAGATCTTCCAAACTATTTCTATAAGAAATCCAATTTTTTTGCAACTCTGAAGGAACTGGTTCATCCCAACCAGTTTTCAAGGACCAAAGGTCCTGCATGAAAAGCTTTGCTGTGACAATAATTGGCGCCAAAAATTGGAGAGGATCAAATATCTTTGCAATCTCAGACAAAATTTGCCGCTTAGTTTGCGGTTTGATGTCACTGAGATTAATTTTGAAAAAGAAAAAATCCTTTTGAGGACTCCAATAAATGCCTAGAGTTTTGATAGAATTACTTTCTTGAAGAAGCTCTACTGAGTCGTTATAGACTGAAGTTAATGGAAATTTAGAAAGAAATTCTTCCGAATTAGAGTTCCACTTGCACAAGGAAAATCCGCCTCCCAAAAGCAAAGCTGTCAGATCTTTAGAGACCTGCAGTGCTTCAGATACTGACTCATATGAATGAAGAAAATCGTCAACGTAAAATGATGATTTTAACACTTCAGAAGCCTTAGGAGAATACAACGGGCCATCCTGTTCAGCAAGTAATTTCAACGTACGTATGGCTAAAAAAGCAGAGGGCTTTAGTCCATAGGTTAATGTTTTTAGCCGAAAAATCTTGACAGGTTTAGTAGGCTCGTCGCGCCAAAGAATTCTCTGAAGGTCGCACTGTTGTTGATCGACCAAAATCTGCCTATACATTTGCTTGATATCAGATATCACTGCGATAGGGAACAAGCGAAAATTCATCAAGACAGAAGAAATGTCAGATTGAATAGGAGGGCCTGATAATAATGTGTCATTCAGAGAAGTTCCATTGGCATCCAATGCAGAGCCATTAAAGACCACTCTTATGTTTTCCTTTAAAATCTCATTCTTCCAAACTGGATGATGATTGAGGTAAATGACTTCAGAGGGGGTATAAGAAGCATCATCTTTCTTGGTAACAACCTCCATGTGATCAAGTGCCTCATATTCCTCCATAAATGTGGAGTATTGAGTTTTAACAACAGGGTCACGTTTAAATTTGCTTTCCACAGCATAGAGTGCTCTAAGAGCCCTAGGGTGTGTTTCAAATAAAAGAGGTGGATTATCCACTCGGGGCATTGTTACGACAAATCTACCCTCTGAATTGCGTTTGGTCGTTTCGCGAAACAGTTTTTCACACATTTCATTTTCAACCGAGGAAGGTGAAACTGAATCTATAGTTTCGATTTTCCAAAATCTTTCTAAGTTGTAATCGAGACTTGTATTGACAAAATTACATTGAGAGAAATTTTGAAATGACTTACGAGGGACTTGACCCGTTACTAACCAACCTAGCTTGGTATGATGGACAAACACTCCTGGTGATATTTTAACCTTAGAGCTAAGGAGACATTGCCAAAATACTTGGGCACTGTGAAGTATGTCTACCGGAGCGCTCGTATTAAATGTTGGATCCGCCAACTGAATGTTATGAGGAAATTGCCACTTTCTAATTTCAAAAGAATTACTAGGGGTGTTACTGCCAATAGTATCAATGGCAAGGCAATTCAACTGCAATGTTGTGTTACAATTCACAGCATCTTTGATGTGAACACGAACAAAATGCAAAGATTTAACATTGCTATTGTTAATACCGGTAACCTGAATTAATGTAGGTTGCTTGGGAAGACCAAGTTTCTTAATGAGACGCTCACTTATGAAGTCATGGGTGGCGGCATTATCCAATAGGGCACGTGCTTCAAGCCATCTACCAGATGAATCTTGAACTTTTAATAACACGGTTGATAGTAGCACCTGGGAACTACGAATTGAGCTAGAGCTCTGAGTATAAGATTGCGCATTAGCTCCTGGGGATGCATCTTTAGAACATCCAGGGGAAGGAGCCTGACGTGGCTTTTCAAACCTATGAAGCAAGGTATGATGTTGAGCCTTGCAATGGGAGCAAGTATTTTTAGATAAGCAATCAGGCACCATATGCCTAGTTGACAAACAGTTGTAGCAATATCTTTTTTGAGCTATTAATTTGCGTCTTTCGTCGGTAGAAAGGGCTTTAAAGGCAACGCAGGAATATAACCTGTGAGGTGCTTTACAGAGAATACAATCCGTTGAATTATGCTGAACAGTAAAGACAGCAGATTTGTTTATTTTTGCACCGACTGGTTTCACAACATTAGATTTGTTATCTGCACTTCCTGACATATGACAGGCTACAGCTGACAAAACCTGACATCTATTATTCATAAACGTAAGCAACGAATCATAGGTATATGACGTGTCATTTGTTAGTTCCCTCTCCCATGCCTTTAAGGTTGATGAATCAAATTTAGAAGTAACCAAGTGAATTAAGAATAGATCCCAATGCTCGACCGGTTGATTCAACCGTGCCAATGCTCTGACATGTAGTTGGACCGTGTCACTTAAGGCTCGCAGTGTTGACAAGCTTTCAGCTCGCAAGGTGGGCAGGCTAAATAAGGCTTGAATATGCCTTTGTAAACATAATTTTTCATTGCCATAACGGCCTTTAAGAAGCTCTATAGCAATGTTATAGTTTTCTCCTGTTAAGGGGAGTTCTCTTATAAGTTGAAGGGGTGGTCCCTGCAAAATGGATTTTAAGTAATGAAATTTCTGAATTTCTGGAAGTGTGGCATTATTATGTACTAATGAACTGAACAGTTCAAAGAATGATTGCCACATCTCTTCCTTTCCTGAAAAGTGCGGAATTTCAATTTTAGGTAGCAATGGTTTGATACCATTCCCATGGTCGCTAATTCTTCCTTGAGTTTCCTCTACCTTCAACGCCAGGGTCAAAGTTCTAACTAATGCCACAGCCTGAGCATGTGTATCAAAGTAATTACTCTCTACTTCTTCCCTATCTGATTGATGTTCTGGACTTTTGATTTCAATTTCAAGTTGCACGAGATCATATTTCTCGTACGCCTGTTCAAAAGCTTTTAAACGCTGAGATATAATGTCAAGGTTTTGTTCCTCTTTCGGTAGAGTAGCTAAATATTTTTGAAAACGGGTGAGTTGACCTTTGTAGGCCGCCCGAGAATTTAACAGTTTATCATCAATTATTGGCGGCATGGCTGGAAAAGTTGGAACAACTCACTCACCAAAGCTGCTTGTGGCACCAGACAGACCTGCTCTCCGGAAAGAAACCGGTTGTATAATATGCTGGGATTGTTTCCGCCTTCCCGCAGATCTCCCGCGCTAGCCACGATATACTGAAATGTATAAAACAAATATTAGATTGCACCAGTTTTTTTAAATTGAATTTGTGGTCTCAGAATGAAGGTTCTGGGTTCGATCCGGGGTTGAGGTACCATGGAAAAGGGTGTACCTAATGGATGTGGTACATCCTAAGGGATTTAGACAGAATGAGGTTTCGGGCACAAGAGGTGATAATGAAGGACAGTGCGGGAAAAGACCAAAATGTTAAAACTTAGATTTAAATGATATTTATTTAATATAAAGCAAATATATTGGCAGGAATGAATAGCTTCAAGGAAATTACTTTAAAATTGACAATAAAAAATAGTAACAATTAAAAATTACTTGTTTCTCCAGGAAACGTAAATAGAGCTGTAACTAACTTTAAAGGATTAAATATAAAATTACTGAGTAAAAGAAGCATAATAATTTAAATTCATCCCAGAGTAGATTAAAACAAAATACTCTTCTGACGGGAAGAATCCGGGCAGAGTGTAAGAAGTGAAAGGGTTACCACCTCTTCTGTTGTATGATACAGGAAGTATCAGATCTCCTTAACCATCTTCCGAAGGTAGGCCGGCTGCCGGAGGTCATCAGTAGCTGGCAGTAATTTAGTGCGCCCGCTCGGGCTTGTGCGAGGTCAGTCAGGCATACTCCAGGGTTCCGGGTTCGGAACTAGAGTTGATGATGGTAGATTCTCCTTAAAAAAGCGACCAGCATAGAGAGGCTCTTGGTAATACCTCCCGCGGCTGGTGAAGTGATGTCCTTAGAATCAAAATTTGCAGAGTAGATCCGTGTTGAAGATTTTGGTTGAAGTGCAGGCTGATGAATTTAGACTGCCCGGCCAGGCAGCCAGGTCCAGCAGAGAGATTATGCCGGCGGAGAAGAGACTCCGGCAGTAATTTAGTGCGCCCGCTCGGGCTTGTGCGAGGTCAGTCAGGCATACTCCAGGGTTCCGGGTTCGGAACTAGAGTTGATGATGGTAGATTCTCCTTAAAAAAGCGACCAGCATAGAGAGGCTCTTGGTAATACCTCCCGCGGCTGGTGAAGTGATGTCCTTAGAATCAAAATTTGCAGAGTAGATCCGTGTTGAAGATTTTGGTTGAAGTGCAGGCTGATGAATTTAGACTGCCCGGCCAGGCAGCCAGGTCCAGCAGAGAGATTATGCCGGCGGAGAAGAGACTCCGGCAGCCAGAGGTACCCCGAGAGGGCAGTAACCCCAGCAGGTATGACGTAAGCAGGTGTGATCAGTTGAGAAGAGTGGACGAGAGTAGACACTGTAGGCCGGGAGACCTAAGGCTATATAGCGGTAGTGACGTCAGCGCGCCGAACCTTCTAGCATGAAGGTGTGGCGAGAGAGCAGCCAATCACAGCACAGCCCCATGCACATTGCGAGCGTTACCGCTGGAGAGAGCTCAGTACTCGTGAGAAAATGTGACGGTAAGGTACGTCTAGAAAGACACTACAGAAAAAAGGTGAGTTGACATGAATATTACAGAAAAGCAATTAAACTGAAACACCAATATTAAACAAATCAGAACACCGCGTTCAGACTGCAATTCACGAAATTAAAAATAATGGGGCAGAAAAATTGAACGTGTGTTTCACACCGTAAGGGAAACATAGCCAACAAAAAACATTCGCCAAGCGAACACCTTGCAAGATATCCAACATGGAGCTTAAATTTCTAGTGCGTTTTTTCAGCAGTTGGTAGCACTGACATCATTTTCAAATATGGACGTGAGCTATTCCGGTGCACATCTTTACTCATACTAAATTTGGTTTTGATTGCTGCAGCCGTTTAGGAGTTGATAGGGGGGGGGGGACAGACACACAGACAGACAGACAGACAGATGGACAGACAGACAGACAGACAGACACACATTTTCCCGGATCGATCTCATAAGTCTACTTTTTCCTCATTTTTGCAAAATGTGAAAAGTAGGCTAATAAATGGTGAATTGTACCAAACAATACGTTTCGCAGATGACATTGCCCTCACAGCAGATGATGAGAAAAAACTTGAAACTGCATTACATGAATTAAGTGATCATCTAAGGGTAAAATGTTACATGAAGATTAACAAAACAAAAACCAAGAACAGTAATGTGTGGTTGGGAGGAGAAAGAGTGGCTCAAGTAAATCTTTTCAAGTACTTGGGAAGCATTATTACTTCTGATGGGAGATGTGAAAAGGATATTCGCTCTCCTGACATCCAAACCCTACAAGTCAGAAAGCACTTCATTAAAAGCTACATTTGGAGCATTGCGACCTATGGTTGCGAAACCTGGACACTATTGAAGGTCGACAAGAAACGATTATGTGCATTTGAAATGTGGTGCTGGTGACGAATGCTACGGATACCTTGGACCCTAAGGCTAACTAATGAAGAGGTTCTAAGAAGAGCAGAAGAAACCGTCAATCTGACAGAAACAATCAAAAAAAGAAGAAATAATTGGATAGGCCACCTGCTCCGGCATTCACCATGGTGCATCACACTGTTTGAAGGGAAAATGGAAGGCAAGGCAGGAAGAGGACGACCAAGAGCAGAGTTCTTTGATGACATCGGAGGAAGATGTCCGTACCACCTGATCAAACAGCGGGCTCAGGATAGAAGACCTTTAGACGAAGACATTCATGCTACCCACCAACCGCCAGGTTGAGGAAAGAAAGAAGAAGAAGATATATTTATAGACTTCAGTCACGTAAAGTTGTCCCAACTGTTAGCAACTGGACCTGTATAACACAATATCACGGTTGAATGGCTGAGCGATATAATCTTAGATCTTCCGCGAGGTAACTTTCAAGAGTCCGAGCGAGCGTTGTTATTCTTTGATGGTTGTAAAAAAACAGAAGAAGACCGCGCTGCGTTAAGAAGTAAAGTTCGCGGGAAAAAAAAAAGAACTTTCTTACACAAACAGGCAGCTTCAGATATTTGGCTCTAGCAACTTACTGTATTTATTCTTTGAGACAGTGCTGCCAACATAGACATCACCACGCCACACTAACACAACAGAAGGGCAATATTATAGGTATGAAAATCATGTAAATGACATATAGCCCATTTTCCAAGTGCGCGTGTAGAATCTAGGTTCAGCACTTCCGAACAATTACTCTTCTAACTGAGAAACCCACTTGATTCAAACCATCGTCATTTGAAGTGTTCAGGGAAAGAAAAAGTCCACTTTTATCCCACTTTCATGTATGAAAAAGTAGTTCCGTGAAGAATTAAATAGCCAATTATCATATATTGTACTTATATTAATTGCCTCTAGCAACATACAAAATTTCAGTTTCATTGCTGTCCAAGATTAATAGATATTGAGAACCATCTAAATATTTCGGATGGTTGCCATGTTGGATTTTAATATATATGTAGGCCATAGAGTTATGTACTATTAGTTGACGATTATTGCGCAGGTTCATTATTCAAACGTTCACTTCGATCGCATGATTAATACACAAGAAATAGAAATAATAATTTTAAAATTTCTTACAGCCGCCATCTTGACGTTATGTGAACAATTGAACTAAATTAGATGCCAGTGCATTATAAAGTGTGTAAACATTTACTGTACCATATTTCACTGCGCTCAGATGATTAAATCGCGAGAAAAGTTTATTAAAATATTTCAAATTCGCTTGAACGCCATGTTCGTTTTGTAATTAACAGGTGTTTGAAACTTACATAGGTGAACTTGTACTAGAGCCTTTTATCACGGTATAAAAATTCAGGGTGATATCAGTAATAGTTTCGGAGATATAGAATGCCGGTGAAATATTTCACACAGCCGCCATCTTGAGGTTATATAAACAATTGAACTAAATTAGATTCCAGTGCGTTACAATGTGTATAAATATTTGCTGTATTAAGTTTGATTGCGTTTGGATGGTTAAATCGTGAGGAAAGTCTTTTTAAATGTTTCAAAATTGCTTGGCCGCCATGTTCGTTTTATTGTTGACAGGTTTTTGAGAGTCTAATAAGTGAACGTCTAGTAGTGCCCTTTATCACCGTACAAAAGTGCAGGGTGATATCAGTAATAGTTTCGGAGTTATAAAATGCCGATGAAATATTTCGCACAGCCACCATTTTGAGGTTATGTAAACAATTGAATTAAATTAAATGCCAGTGCATTGCAATGCGTATGAACATTTTGTTGTACCAAGTTTCATTGCGTTTGGATGGTTAACTCATGAGAAACGTCTATTTAAAAGTTTCAACGTCGCTTGGCCGCCATGTTGGTTTTGTAGTTAACAGATTTTTGAAACTGTCAAGGGTGAACTTCTAGTAGTATCCTTTATTTCCATAAAAAATGTCAGGCTGATATCAGTATTAGTCTCGGAGATATGGAATGCCGGTGAAATATTTCGCACAGCCGCCATGTTGAATTGGTGAGACGTAATAAAATTTGAAGGGCACAGTCGAGGTCGACCAAAATATTGCTAAGACCCTACCGAGTTTCATTGAAATCGCTCCAGCCGTTTAGAAGTTATTAGGGTGGGATGAACAGACACACACATGGACAAGAGGTGATCTCATAAGGCTCATTTTTTTTTCATAAAATGAAAATGGGCTAAAAAAAAAAAAAAAAAATGTATACCAGAGACCTCATCTCGTGCAAAACTGAAAGATGCCCTAAAGTTGGCAAACACATATTTGTCATTGACTAAAGTTCCATTCTAAATGCCATTAATGCTTTTGAAAATTAAACTGACCTGCACCTCAACAATTGATATCAGTGGATCATTCGATTACAATTTGAGTACAGTAGTTAGCTGAACAGCTGCGAGGCCGAATGAAAAGTTCTTCGGTTGATTGTATCAAGGATGTTGCCAGCTATTGATTCTTGAACAGTCGATATTGTGTGAGCAAACGTTTACCCAGATGTGGGCCATGAAATACCGCAAGCAAGATACTGTTGTTATCTACAGTAAGTACTGAGTTGGAATATTCACTGACAACAGAATAATAATAATAATAATAATAATAATAATAATAATAATAATAATAATAATAATAATAATAATAATAATATATATATATATCGTATGGCCTCGAGTGCCTGGTGCAAGCTTTGTTAATTGACACCCAGAGGGTAGCTTGCATGTCAAATTTCGTCGTTCATTTGAACGCTATGAAAGTCAAGGAGGTTAGATATCTAAACTCCTTGACACTACAGCGCTTTCAAGTAGAGAATGGAGGAATTTTGTGTTGGCGGAAAATCCCATTGAACACGGCCTACTGAATTCAAATGGGTTCTTTAACATGCCAACAACGTATGACATGAGTATCGTGATTTTTGTCAATAATAATAATAATAATAATAATAATAATAATAATAATAATAATAATGACAAGTGCACACCGCTGGATCTTCTTCACGTAAGCGATATACAGTTATACCAGTCCCCAAACAACTGCGAACATGAGGGAGGAGCCAGATTCACGCGCTCACCCGCGCCAGCCAATTGCATAGCGCGGCGTTGCCTAGTTAACTGCGACCTCTGGACTCGCTGTGCCGTACGAAATCTTTATTTCTCTCCGCGCACGAAAATCATTAAATATCCAATTATTTAGATGAACCTATGTTACAGAGCTAAACATTTTGAAGTTAACAGTCCAAACCCCGTGACGGTACGACCAGGCGTTCGGGAGATAGCATCTGTCATTGAACTGAAGAGATAATTAGAGTGAAGAATGGTTAGGTGTCGAAATATTTAGTTTCGCTGGGGATGATAACGAGGAGAGCATTGCTGTATTAATTCAGTACTGGAGCCTAAACAAGTTAGTGCTGTGAGCTGAAGTTTTGAACTCATAACAATGTTCCTCAGCAGCCGAGTGGCAGTCGAACAGCCAGGCAAGAAATATAATTTTCAGGGTATATGACCTTTTAAAGAATCTTTCGAATACAGAAGTACGTGAAAACACAAAATCTGATAACCTGTGTCGCGTAGTGGTGTCGGCAAATATGGTTTTTTTTTTTGCGTGTAATTGATTCGAATAAAACTCACCTCTTCACAGTCTTACCTCACGAGGCATAGTGTACCCGGTTCTAACCCTGAGACCAGAACTAAATGTCTTGATTGAGCCGTGAATCGAATCTGGACATCATGGGTGACAGCAAGAGTTGTTGTTGTTGTTGTTGTTGTTGATGATGATTGTTTTAGGGGCTTTGCGACATCGTAATCATGTATCCCCGTGTATTTGGGTGTGTATGGAATTTGTCTGATAACCTGTGACACTGTGATGTCTGTACTAGTGTGTATATTCGTAATTGAGGTAGGATTTGCGTAGGAAGCGGCCGGGGCCTTCCGTTAGGTACCATCCCGGCATTTGCCTGGAGTAGAAATGAAAAACCACTTTCAGGAAGACTGAGGTAGGACTATACCCCACATCATCCTAATTTTGCCTTTCGTGGTTGAGCGAACCCTGTTCCAGCCCTCAGACTAGAATTAAATAGCTTGGCAGAGCCGGGAGTAGAACCCGGACCCCCTGGGCCACAGCCAAGAATGCTGGTCGCTACACCAGGAGGTGGTCACTTGCAGGAATAACGTTTGTGTGGCATCTTATATCTGCCTCATATCACATTGTGTGCAATCCGTTGTGAGGATAGATATTCGTAGGATTAGGCCCCCAGCTCGTACATGCACTTACATTCGGAGCGCCTTGTGTTCAGGGGGAAGGTCGTGCGCATACTGCGAGTGTAGAGCTGTGTCAACTACCGCAAGTCTCACTGTGGCAACAGTGCTTAGCTGGACGCGTGCTACTGGGCGAGCTCATGTTCACAGTTGTTTTGTGTCTGGTATAGCCATTGATGAGGAATGTTCAGCCATCAAGCTTCAGCAGTGGACGCAGAAAGCTCTGCACGGTCGTCATCCGTATGATCTCAACCAGAAACATGTCGACATTGATTCGTCGAACAGTTGGTTGACTCATGCGGACCTCTTCACTGAGACTGAAGGATTCATGGTTGCAATCCAGGATCAAGTTGTGGCTACCAAAAACTACCTTAAATATATAGTTAAGGCAAATATTCAGGATGATAAATGCCGAAGCTGCCAACTAGAACCGGAAACAATTCAGCATATCACAGGAGGCTGCCAAGCAATCTCCTGTACAGATTACTTGAAAAGGCACAACCAAGTGGCCAAAATAATGCACCTACACCTTGCAAAAAAGCACTTATTATCTGAAAATACTTTGCCTTACTATCAGTATGTTCCTGACGCCGTTTTGAAAAATCCTAGTCACAAGTTGTTATGGGACCGATCAGTTAATACTGATAAAACCATACCATCAAACCGGCCAGATATCGTTCTTGTGGACAAGGTGCAGAAGAGTACCTTCCTAATTGATATTGCAGTGCCCAATTCCCATAATCTGCAACAAACCTGCTGTGATAAGATCACCAAATATCTGCCCTTGGCTGAGGAAATACGGCAAATGTGGAGACAGGAAAGTGTAGTGGTTCTGCCCATAGTCATTTCTTCTACCGACATCGTCCCTAAATCGTTGACTCGCAATCTGGAAATATTGGGAATACATCCTGGTCTACATATCACCATGCAGAAGGCCGTCATCGTGGAGACCTGTTCCATTGTTCGATCGTTTCTCAACGTGCCACCTTAAGAGAATTAGCCATACCGTCTTGCAAACAAGCCGACGATATGTTGATATGTCCCACTTATGTGGTGAAATGAATGTGATAATAATAATAATAATATATATATATATATTTTTAGTCGTTTACCCTCCAGGTTGGTGGAACCCACGGACTCAGCGAGGGAACTCACCACTACCGCCTCTACGGGAAGTGTCCTAGAGCTGGGAACATCGAATCGGAAGGGATACAACTGGTGAGGTGGGATTGGCACCTCGCCCAGGCGGCCTCACCTGCAAAGCGAACAGGGGCCTCATGAGGGAAGGTAAGGGATGGTTAGGATGGATAGACAAGGAAGAGGGAGGGAGGCGGCCGTGGCCTTGGAGAAGGGACCATCTCGGCATTTGCCCGAAGACGAAGTGGGAAACCACGGAAAACCACTTCGCGGATGGCTGAGGGGGAATCGAACCCCCTCTACACATTTGGGCCACCCGAGGCTGAGTAGACCCCGTTCCAGTCCTCGTACCACTTTTCAAATTTCGTGGCAGAGCCGGGAACCGTACCCAGGACCTCCGGGGTGGCAAATAATAATAATAATAATAATAATAATAATTACGAGCCTTACAGTAGTCGCATGTGATGTGTAACATTGACATAGAAGAAACCTCACGTGAAATTGTTGATACACCGGTATTTTATAATATTATTGGCACAAATATTAATATATTGTAAAAGGGAGTGTTTTACAGATATTGTAGTTTATACGTTAATACGGAACTCATTTTATTAGATGATTTGTAGCTTCCACCAGCACTAGCCTAAATAAAGAATACGAAATGGATCAACTAGATTAATAGACGCGACACCGCTCATAACCTTAAATTCCTTATAAACAGGTCCTCTTCAATCACAGACCAACACGTAATTTCATATGGATTCTGTTAAAATGAGTCATATTGATATAATAAATATCGTTTAAAATGATAATCTGGTAGCAAAAATAACTACCCCGAGATCTCTAGATTCACAGTCATAGGTGCTGACCTCACGGCTATTTCGACTACGCAAATACCGTGCACAAGATGGTGACTTATTTCCAGGTTCCAATAATACTGCATTACGGAATTAAGTTTCATTTATATTTTGATTGTTTCGATAATGTTCCTGCGTGAAATTGAGTTTAAAATGCCTTATGAATAGGCCCTCTTGTGAGTAAAGAGAATGTATTCAGTAATAGTTCATGAAGGCTTGCTCAATTCTCGTATAACCACAACGATTATATTATATTGATGACTGCATTACCGTTATGTGGGTTAATATTTGAATAGCCATTGTGCAGAAACATAATACCGGCAATGCCGACTACTTACAATGTTTGATATTAAGGCATTTTACCATTTAAATACTGATACGAAGGCTTCGAACATGTACCATGTCATTTGTTTCAATCACTTGACACCAGAGTTCGCATGAGCGTTTACCGTTCAGTATGTCATATACATTCCACATGGCCGAGAGTACGTCATGTTACCAATTTCCGACACCGCGCGCTCATTGTTTCTCTTACCACTGCCAGGTGGATCTTCCAGTGCCAGCTGGATCGATCGATCGAGTTGACAGTGCGTCTTACACTTCCGTTCGGTCCACCACTGCCAGCTAGCACACTTCCGTTCGAGCACACTTCCGTTCGATGGAACGGATGTGTGCCAGCTGGTGACATCTCGATCGTTCCGATCCACTTCCGTCCCATTTTTCATAATCACTCCCACAAAAATATCCAGCAACCGAGTGGAGAGATGTTAGACATCAATAATACCCAAGAGAATATACAAGACGACCCTAATGAGAGCTCTATAGTTACTCTGAAAGAATTACAGACGTGGTCAGGAAGAGACGTCTAGCATTTTATGGACACGCCTCCAGTTTGTTTTCTGCTTTAGCTTCTGTTTTCGAATTTTGCTTTTTGTTTCATATTTTTGTTTTTGTTCTTGTTTTTTGTTTTCTTGCTTTCTGTTTTCGTTGCTTTGTGCGGGAAGCAAAATAAGACAATCTCTTCATCTTCTCGGAATCCTCCTTCTTCCGCTCAGCTGTCCATTTCTTTCCAGGCTGTCGTGATGGTCTTGGCTCAAACTTAACATTTGTGATTTTATTCCGTCACTGGATGCGGTCCTCGAGATTTTCCCCGTCGTAGGTCCCTCTGGACCTGGTTTAGATAATAGATACCAAACCTCACCATCATCAACTTAACAAAGATCCTACCATCACAAAATCGAGTGTTATCGTTCGTGAGTTTGTGCGCCTACCCGAAATGTAGGAGAATCGGGCTCAATATCATTGCAGACTTTTATCATTTTAAATGATCTTGTCGACTTCGTCGTTACGCTGGGGTCTGGCGTTACGTTACGGAGACGGGACGAAATGTACCCAGATGCACTGAGGTGTGTGACGTCATAGTACCTCTTGGTGCATGTGTTCCCCGACAATCTCTACTTCGTTAGTATAAGACAAAAATCCCCGATTCTTGGATGTCACGGGTAATCTCGAGAACCACTGGATGGATTTTGATGCTGTTTTCACCATTCTGTAAATGATATCTAGAGGAAAGATTCTGTAGAAAATAATTTATGTATGATATAAGGAAGCCAAGCAGTAACGATTTCAGGGACAAAGTCTAAAACAAACTTGGCGTCCGTGCGCTTCTTAAGCTTACGCTGGGCAAACCGTTAAAAATATCAATATACTATGAGCGTAAGAATTGGTCAGCATGAAGAGTTCTACAAAAAAGTCCGCGAGAGCATATCTCTATCTTCAATACATCGCCCACTGTAAGTGTTTCTAGACTGGATGGAAGGGGCACGTCCCCGCGCGCTCTGCTGAGCGTGACAGCATCCCGCGCGCTTGACCTTGCTTTGCCCTTGGTTTGCACTTGCCGTTCGCGAGTAATTTCAAACAAGGTAAAGTATTATAAAGCAAGATAAGTATTATGGAGATAATTTTCCAAGATGTCAAGAGTCCAGCCTTTCTAGCATTTATCAGCATTTGTAGCATTTAAAATGATACAAAGTCTAGTCTTTCAGACTGACTGTCAGTGTTTTTTGTGTGTTAATTTTAATTAATTGTTTTACCCTAATATTAATGTTTGTTTTCTTTACCATTTCATTGTTCTTAAAATTAAGATTATAAAATAATAGAATTTAATTTTTATAACATTCTTCTTCCCTCGATGTTGGACATCTTTGGACCGTGTAAAATAACTGTCTCTTATTTCCTTGATCCTTTCTTGCCTTCCAGTAGTTCTTCATTACTTCTCTGTCTCCTTTTTCTCTCTTCCGTCCGGATGTTAACCCGCTTCTTCTTTTCCTTCTCCTGGAAACCCTTGAAATTTTTGATAATAATTCTGAAATGTGGTCTGTCCTGAATAATATCTATTGTTTCTTCCATATCCCTTGCTATACTTTGTACCCACTGATTACCATTCTTGCTTTTGTGAGTCTGGTGTTATTCATCCTCATCCTCCTTCAATTTCATTATTTTTTAAATTTCTATAAGTTTAATTATTTTGATTCTAATTGTATTATCATTTTTGTAACTTTATTTTCATTTTATGAACAAAAAATAGGCTTTTGAGATCACCTTTTGTCCGTGTGCGTGTCTGTGTGTGATTCGTGTGTGTGTGTGTGTGTCCCACCCCCCTAATAAATTCTAAATGGCTGGAGCGATTTCAATGAAACTCGGTAAGATTATAGCACCATTTTGGCCGACCCCGACCGTGCCCTTGAAATTTTATTGTGTCGCACCAATTCAACATGGCGGTAGTGCG
Organism: Meconema thalassinum; assembly: GCA_946902985.2. Classification (NCBI taxonomy): domain Eukaryota; kingdom Metazoa; phylum Arthropoda; class Insecta; order Orthoptera; family Tettigoniidae; genus Meconema; species Meconema thalassinum. The sequence continues at coordinate 18,555,416 of OX336396.1, forward strand.
AAATATTTCACTGAATTATCTCCGAAACTATTACCGATATCACCCTGAAATTTTGTACGGTGATAAAGGGCACTACTAGATGTGTGCCGATGAGACGTTTAAATACTTGGTAACTACAAAACCAACATGGCTGCCAAGCGGAGTGGAGACTTTTAAATAGACTTTTCTCGCGATTTAACCATCCAACCGTAATGAAACTTGGTACAGCAATTGTTTATATATATTGTAATGCACTGACGTCTAACTTAGTTCAATTGTTTATATCACCTCAAAATGGCGGTTGTGCGAAATATTTCACTGGCATCCTATATCTCCGAAACTATTACAGATGTCACCCTGAAATTTTGTATGGTGATAAAAGGCACTGCTACAAGTTTATCTTTTTAACATTAACAAGAAGTTCCGTGACGAACTAAAGAGCCTATTTTTCTCGAAATGTAAGATTCATTCCAATGATTAATCTATATGGACCTAATTAGAATAAAGACGAAATTGAGTTGGTAATAACGAAATTTCTTATTAGTTCGAAATATAACTGGCATAATTTAGCCCAATAGAGCACTACAGTTGGCAGCCCTGGTGACTGAATATATTCTTATTTCCATCTCTTAAGGTACAGAATACCAAATTTGGCTGAAGTCCAATGGATAGCATGGACGTTACATGCAGGTAAAATATTGGATCTAACAGCGCGCGTAAAATCATGTTGGCAACAATGTCATGCATGCATTGGTCAGAAATAATCTGAACTATTAAGATCTATTGTTGTGCCGATTTTGGATGAAATCCATTTATTTGTATAGAAGTTACATGTATTTTAAAATTGGACCAATCAGCAGGCTTAGAAACATGTTGGAAGCACTCACGTATATTAATTACTCCAAATTAATCTAGAATCTAGAATCTAGAATCTACGTGTACAAAGTTTAGTGCTGTTGGCTTGAATACTTTCTGATATACTGATATTAGGGTAAAAAAATACAGACAGCATTTATTAACAGTTGGCAGCCCTGGTTGTTCTTAAGAATACGCATAGTCATATCTGTTATAGTACACACAACACATACAACATTTGGTTGAAATCCAATTGATAGTATAGAAGTTACATGTATTTACACTTGGTCTTATCAGCAGGCTTAGAATCATGTTGGTAGTACTGAGGTCCATTAGTTACTCAAAATTAATCTGGAATGTCGGGTACTATACGTGTATATAGTTTAAAGCTGTCGGCATGCATACTTTCTGATATATGGGTATTTGGATAAAATAAATTGAGAGCATTTATAAACAGTTAGCAGCCCTGGTGGCTCTTAAGAATACGCTCAGTCATATCAGTTTATGTACACATAGCACATACGAAGTTTGGTTGAAATCCAATTGATAGTGTAGAAGTTATATGCATTTAAAATTTGGACCTATCAGCTGGCTTATAATCATTTTGGCAACACTGCCATGCATGGCCTCCTGGAAATTAAACTGCAATATTATTATCTATACGTGTGCCAATTTTGAAATAGCTCCCATTCATACCTTCCAAGATATCCAACATGGAGCTCAAATTTCAATTGCGATTTTTCATCAGTTGGTAGCACTGACATCATTGTCAAATATGGCCGTGAGATATTCAGGTATGGATCTTTACTGCTACAAAATTTTGTTTCGATTGCTGCAGCCGTTTAGGAGTTGATAGGGGGGGACACACACACAGCCAGACAGACAGAGAGACAGACAGAAGGACAGACAGACAGACAGAAGGACAGACGGACAGACAGACACACATTTGCCCGATCTCATAAGTCTACTTTTTCCTCATTTTTGCAAAATGTGAAAAGTAGGCTAAAAATCTGTAAAGTACAAAACGAACATGGCGGCCAAGAGAATTTGAAACATTTTGATAGACTTTTCTCGTGATTTAACCATCTGAGCGCAATGAAATGTAGTACAGTAATAAATGATTATACATATTGTAATGCACTGGCATCTAATTTAGTTCAATTGTTTACATAACCTCAAGATGGCGGCTGTGCGAAATATTAAAATTAAGCTTTTATTTCTTGTGCGGTTTTTATACGATCCAAGTGAAAGTTGGAATAATGAAGCTACGCAATAACTTTCCTTTAATGGTACATAACTCTATGGCCTGTACATATAACAATCCAAAATGGCGAGCATCCGAAATATATTGACGGTTCTCAATATCTACGAATCTTTTACAGCAATCAAACTGAATTTTTAATGTTCATCGAGGCTAAGAACATAAGTTCACCTATAGGACTTTCAGTAACCTGGTGAGCACAAATCCAACGTGGTGGCGACGCGAAGTATGGACGTTTCTCGCGATTTAACCATCCGAGTGCAGTGAAACGTTGCACGTTAAATGCTTATACAAATGTTAATCCACTGGCATCTAATTTATTTCAATTGTTTTCATAACCACAAAATGGCAGCTGTGCGAAATATAAAAATCTCGTTTTTACTTCTTGTGTTCTAATCATGCGATTGAAGTTTGATTACCACACGTACACAATAATCTTAATGTAATAGTAGGTAAATAAAAATCCAACCTGGCGACCATCTGAAATATTTAGACGGTTCTCAATATCTGCGAATATATCACAACCTTCAAACTGAAATTTTGTATGTTAATAGAGGCAATTGATATAAGTAGGTTATTTGAAAATAGGCTGTATAGTTCTTCACGGAACTACTTATTATTTTCTTAAACATTTTATTGTTTTAAAAATTAAGAATATTATAATTTTAATTCTTATGAGCTTATTTATTTTTAATTATAATTTTATCAGGCCTACCATTTTTTAGCCTATTTTCAATTTTGAAAAAATAGGCTTATGAGATCACCTTTTGTCCGTGTGTGTGTGTGTGTGTGATTCGTGTGTGTGTCCCCCCCTAATAAAATCTAAACGGCAGGAGCGATTTCAATGAAACTCGGAAAGTTCATAGCACTATTCCCGGCGACCTCGACCGTGCCCTTCAAATTTTGTTAAGACTCACCAATCCAACATGGCGGCTGTGCGAAATATTTCACCAGCATTCAATATCTCCGAAACTATTACCGATATTACCCTGACATTTTCTAATGTGATAGAGGGAACTACTATAAGTTCACTTATGTGACTTTTGAAAACCTGGTAACTACAAAACCAACATGGAGGCCAAGCGAATTTGCAACTTTTAAATAGACGTTTCTCGCGATTTGACCAACCAAACGCAATGAAACTTGGTAGTATATGTTTATATACATTGTAATGCACCGACATCTAACTTCGTTCAATTGTTCACATAATCACAAGATGGCGGATGTGCGAAATATTTCACCGGCATTCTATATCTCTGAAACTATTAGCGGTATCTCCCTAACATTTTGTACGGAGATAAAGGGCACTACTGGAAGTCCATCTATAAGACTTTCAAAAACCGGTTAACTACAAAACGAACATGGCGGCCAAGCGAATTTGAAAATTTTTAATAGACCTTTCTCGCGATTTAATGTTCCAAGCGCACTGAAACCTGGTACAGGAAATATTTATACACATTGTAATCCACTGGTATCTAATTTAGTTCAATTGTTTACATAACCTCAAGATGGCGGCACTGCGAATTTTAAAATTAAGTTGTTATTTCTCGTGATGTTGTCATGCGATCGAAGTGAAAGTTTGAATAATGAACCTACGCAAAAATTTCCTTTAATGGTACATGACTCTATTGCCTATACATTTAACAATCCAACATGGCGACCATTCGAAATATTTAGACGATACTGAATATCTACGAATCTATTTTAGCAATCAAACTGCATTTTTTAATGTTCATAGGGGCTATGAACTTAAGTTCACCTATAGGACTTTAAATAACCTGGTGATCACAAATCCAACATGGCGGTGACGCGAATTATAAATATTCACATGGACGTTTCTCGCAATTTAACCATCCGCGTGCAGTGAAACTTGGTACAGTAAATCCTTATACGAATGTTAATCCACTGGCATCTAATTTATTTCAATTGTTTCCATAACCTCAAGATGGCAGCTGTGCAAAATTTTAAAATCTCCTTGTTTTTTCTTGTGTCCTTATTATGCGATTGAAGTTTGAATACTACACGTTCACAATAATCTGCATGTAACAGTACATAACTCTAGGACCTACATATATAAAATCCAACATGGCGACCATCCGAAATATTAAGTCGGTTCTCAATATCTACGAATCTATTACAGCAATCAAACAGAAATTGTGTATGTTGATAGTGGCAATTAACATATAAAAAAATAAGTAGGATATATGAAAATAGGCTGTATAGTTCTTCACGGAACTACTTGTTTTAATTTTAATTATTTTTATGTTAAAAAATGTTTCACATACTTTAGGCCAAGGAGATAAAGAGATAACATTTGGTTTTCAATAATATTAACACTTCCACAATAAAATGTGTCGGTTTATGGCTGAAAGATTCAACCATCTGCATCATTGACAATATAACTCGTCCTTATAGCAGGTGGTTACTATATAGACCATTAAGCTATAATTATGTTCAGTTTCCTGTAGAGCCTAGCTCACAGAGAAGTTGCACGTCTGCCAGCAAACCTCAGTCAACTCTGAATCCATATCTCGGTGATTATTTTTAACTTCCAATTTCTGAGTGTGCACGAAAGGAAGGCAGAGCCTCGACAATACGTGCTTTGATTAGAGAGACCTCCTCAGATGCGTTCTGATATTGATTACATTGTGAACTAAGCCTGGGTTGGGAATAGAACTGGGTCCACATCTTCTAGCTCAGTCCAGATCTGAACTGAAATATTTCCCACAGCCGCCATGTTGGATTGGTGAGACGCAATAAAATTTGAAAGGCACGGTCGGGGTCGGCCAAAATAGCACTATGACGTTACGGAGTTTCATTGAAATCGCTCCAGCCGTTTAGATTTTATCAAGTGGGGACACACACGGACAATAGGTGATCTCATCAGCCTAGTTTTCAATGAATGAAAATAGGCTAAACATTGCTTCAAACTTTTAAATAAGTTAGACATTACTGGGCTGGATCCCACAATGCAATGGCTCTTCGTCTGGATGTCACACTAAATTGCCTTCATGTAAACATCAATGAAAAACAAGTAGTTCCGGGAAGAACTATACAGCCTATTTTCATATATCCTACTTGTGTTAATTGCCTCTATCAACATACAAAATTGCAGTTTGATTGCTGTAATAGATTCGTAGATATTGAGAACCGACTAAATATTTCGGATGGTCGCCATGTTGGATTTTATATGTAGGTCCTAGAGTTATGTACTGTTACATGAAGACTATTGAGTACGTGTAGTATTCACACTTCAATCGCATGTCTACCCCTTATTATTCCCGTTTTTTTCCCCTACGGGGTCGGGGATGAGATGCGATGGAAGTCTTTGTGGCGATGATTTTACGGCCGGATGCCCTTCCTGACGCCAACCTCACGAGAGGAGTTAATGAGAGATGAAATGAATGATGGTGAATGAAACTGGGCAAGGATGGGGAAGGAAGCGGCCGTGGTCTGTTAGAAGGTACCGTCCCAGCATTTGCCTGGTGTTGAAAATGGGGAAACCACGGAAAACCATTTCAAGGACGGGCTCGAACCCACGCGTCTACCGAGTCAGCAGAGAGCTTGGCCCCATGGCCTAATGCTGCGCTTTAGCCAGCGTAGCCACTACTGTCGGTGATTAGGACACAGGAAGTAACAACGAAATTTTAAAATTTCGCACTGCTGCCATCTTGTGGTTATGGAAACAATTGAAATAAATAGATGCCAGTGAATTAACATTCGTATAAGGATTTACTGTACCAAGTTTCACTGCACTCGGATGGTTAAATTGCGAGAAACGTCCTTGTGAATATTTATACTTCGCGTCACCGACATGTTGGATTTGTGTTCACCAGGTTATTGAAAGTCCTATAGGTGAACTTATGTTCATAGCCCCTATGAACATAAAAAATTCAGTTTGATTGCTGTAATAGATTCGTAAATATTCTAAATATTTCGAATGGTCGCCATGTTGGATTGTTAAATGTATAGGCCATAGAGTCATGTACCATTAAAGGAAAATTATTGCGTAGGTTCATAAATCAAACTTTCACTTCGATCGCATGATTACGACACAGGAAATACAATCTTAATTTTAAAATTCGCACAGCCGCCATCTTGAGGTTATGTAAACAATTGAACTAAATTATATACCAGTGAATTACAATGTGTATAAACATTTCCTGTACCAAGTTTCATTGCGTTTGGAACATTAAATCGCGAGAAAGGTCTATTTAAAATTTTCAAATTCGCTTGGCCGCCATGTTCGTTTTGTAGTTAACCGGTTTTTGAGAGTCTTATAGACGAACTTCCAGTAGTGCCCTTTATCTCTGTACAAAATTTCAGGGTGATACCGCTAATCGTTTCAGAGATGTAGAATGCCGGTGAGATATTTCACACAGGCGCCATTTTGAGGTTATGTAAACAATTGAATGAAGTTAGATGTGGGTGCACTACAATGTGTATAAACATATACTACCAAGTTTTATTGCGTTTGGTTGGTTAAATCGCGAGAAACATCTATTTATAAGTCGCAACTTCCATTGGCCGCCATGTTGGTTTTGTAGTTACCAGTTTATCAAAAGTCTCATAGGTGAACTTGTAGTTGTTCCCTTTATCACCGCAAAAAAATCCAGGGTGATATCGGTAATATTTTCGGAGATATTGAATGCTGGTGAAATACTTCGCACAGCCGCCATGTTGGATTGGTGAGACGTAACAAAATTTGAAGGGCACGGTCGGGGTTGTACGGAATAGTGCTATGAACTCACTGAGTTTCATTGAAATCGCTCCAGCCGTTTAGAAGTTATTAGGGGGACACTCACCATGATACACACACACGCACACACTGACAGACACACGGACAAAATATGATCTCATAAGCCTTTTTTTTTTCAGAAATAAAAATACCGTAGTCTAAAAAACAGGTTTTTAGCCGTGTTAAAAAAGGTAAAACATTCCATCTCCAAAACTATTAGAGCTAGAGCAGCGAAATGTTAAATGAAAAAACCTCATATAGATGTCTAATAACATGATGTAAAGCAATGACTGAAATGTTGTCACTTTAGGGACAAATGTGCATTAAACTAAATTTAGAATTGCCCCTAAACTTTCTGCAAGCACTGTATAGCCCTCCCAATAACACAGGTTATCAGACAGATTTTACCTGCAGGATTGACAACAAGTCCACTTGCAATGTGAACATAGATTGGCCTGCCTCTTTTATAAAAGCTTAACAGTTTCTCACTTGTATAGCTTAATGAGAAAACTTTCGTGTTCCTTTGCCTTTAGCTGTCCTTGTGTGCGCAAAGGATTATGGGTAATCAGTGCGAGGAAACATCAAGCGTAGCTTGGCTCAAGGGATATGTGTTATACATGATGACGATGATAATTGTTGTTTTAAGGGGCCTAACATCTTGGTTATCGGCCCCTAATGGTTTGGGTGATAGCGAAACCTACAACTATAACTAACCACTACCCTACAAACTCGAAGAGTAAATGGAAAACAGAAAGGAGAAGCATGTAACTAAAAGACAGGAGGAAAGGAAATGCTCTCAACCCTCGAAGAATGAGAATTGTGGGACTTGGAAGGAAGGAGAGCCATGAAAGGCAGAGAGGAAAGGGAAATAGGAGAGAGACCGCCTCAAAGGCAATGGAAAAGGTGGAGACGGACCCAGCTCAGGAATCCCTCAGGGTCACCAAATCCCGAGCTCACCAATAGTGAGCCCTTAAGGGTGTAGCACTATCCAGCGTGCACCAGAAGTGGTGGGGCTACACACACCCTGCCTCCTTGAGGGCCTTGAGCAGACGGCAGAAGATAACACGAAAAGAAAAAAGAGGCTGATCCCTCGCAGAAGGAGGGTATCAGGAAAGATGAGCCAAGGGCCAATTAAGGCGGGAAAGGAAGAGACTCCCTAGGTCTCGGATACCCCGTCGGCGTCAGAAAAGAACAAGAGTTGACCAAGAGAGGTCGACAGGAAAGAAGACGGAGAGCAGCCCGGCACAAGTAAGTGGAAGCAACGCCAGACTCAGCTGGGGTCCCGTGGTCGCCAGCCCACGTCCCACTAGATGTGAGCCTCTGGGGGGACTTCACGACTTGAACCATCGACTGTATACGACTGTCCTCAATTGGAGGTCATTTTCAGAACTATATTCTAGTTTGTTGTTCACAAGAAAGAACAGCTGATATTCTTGTCACAGTCAATCCACACCCGTGGCTGGTTCAAAAACGACATTACTTACCATACATCCTAATATGGTACTTCTCTTGATATTTCAGGAGAATCATTACATAATGGTACATTAGGCAACAAGCCTATAATGGCAATTATTAAGACACAAGTATGTTTATAAAACGAGCGAAACGAAATTAATAATTTCCATACGAGTTTCTTAATTACCATTATAGGCGAGTTGCATACGACTGTTTATGTTCGACGATAATAACTTTATTATATGTCCTAACATAAATATTCATAAATATCTGTCGAAATTCTGTCGGTTGAATTCTTCTTCTTGGGAATTGTGTGGGCTCAGCATTTGCACTCTACCCAATAACGAATTCCAAAGTTTTGAAACATTGTTTATCGTGGAGTAGCTCCAACAGATAGCGCACAGGTACTATGTTGGATCATTTTGTTATTTTGGTCACATAACATAAAATAGGCTGTTACAAACGCTTTGAAATTAAAATGTATCGTATTATTAACTAGTTATTCTTCAAGTCCAATGCGTATAGAATGTCAACGGAAACAAATCGATGTATCTCAAATAGAACAAGTAGTTCCGTGAAGAACTATATAGCCTAATTTCATATATCCTACTTATGTTAACTGCCACTATCATCATACAAAATATCAGTTTGATTGCTGTAATGCATTCGTAGATATTGAGAACCGACTAAATATTTCGGATGGTCGTCATGTTGGATTTTATGTAGGTCCTAGAGTTATGTACTGTTACATGAAGATTATTGTGTACGTGTAGCATTCAAACTACAATCGCATGATTAGGACACAAGAAGTAAAAACGAGATTTTAAAATTTCGCACAGCTGCCATGTTGTGGTTATGGACACAATTGAAATAAATTAGATGCCAGTGGATTAACATTCGTATAAGGATTTACTGTTTCAAGTTTCACTGCACTCGGATGGTTAAATTGCGGGAAACATCCATGTGAATATTTATTTTTCGCGTTGCCGCCATGTTGGATTTGTGATCACCAGGTTATTAAAAATCCTATAGGTGAACTTAAGTTCATAGCCCCTATGAACATAAAATAATCAGTTTGATTGCTATAATAGATTCGTAGATATTCAGAGCCGTCTAAATATTTCGGATGGTCGCCATGTTGGATTGTTAAATGTTTAGGCCCTAGAGTCATGTACTATTAAAGGAAATTTATTGCGTGGGTTAGTTATTCAAACTTTCACTTCGATCGCATTATTACGACACAAGAAATTGAAACTTAATTTTAAAATTCGCACAGCCGCCATCTTGATGTTATGTAAACAATTGAACTAAATTAGATACCAGTGCATTACAATGTGTATAAATATTTCCTGTACCAATTTTCATTGCGTTTGGAACATTAAATCGCGAGAGAGGTCTATTTGAAATTTTCAAATTCGCTTGGCTGCCATGTTCCTTTTGTAGTTAACCGGTTTTTGAAAGTCTTAAAAATGAGCTTCCAGTAGTGCCCTTTATCTCCGTACAAAATTTCAGGGTGATACCGCTAATAGTTTCCGAGATATAGAATGCCGGTTAAATATTTCGCACATCCACCATCTTGTGGTTATGTAAACAATTGAACGAAGTTAGATGTCGGTGCATTACAATGTGCATAAACATGTACTGTACCATGTTTTATTGCGTTTGGATGGTTAAATCGCGAAAAACGTCTATTTAAAAGTCGCAAATTCGCGTGGCCGCCATGTTGGTTTTGTAGTTATCAGTTTTACAAAAGTCACATAGGTGAACTTCGAGTAGTTCCCGTTATCACTGTAATAAATTCCATGGTATTATCGGGAATAGTTTCTGAGATATTGAATGCTGGTGAAATATTTCGCACAGCCGCCATGTTGGATTGGTGAGACGTAACAAAATTTGAAGGGCATGGTCGGGGTCGCCCGGAATAGTGCTATGGACTTACCGAGTTTCATTGAAATCGCTCCATCCGTTTAGAATTTATTAGGGGGGGGGGGGGGACACACGCACACCTCACACACATACACACACACACGCGCACACACACACGGACAAAAGGTGATCTCATAAGCCTATTTTTTTTCAAAATTGAAAATAGGCTAACAACCCTGATATCTTGGGAAAAGTTTCGCATAACGAATCCCTTTACCGAACAGAGAGCTGGATTATAATTTCCGTGCCAACGCTTGCTTCCTCCATGACGTTCTGGTGTGTTTATGTCAAGAACCGCATTCACTAAAATTGTCGGCGAAATCGTACGATGTATTGGAGATGCGGATATTAAGGTGCATTGCTATTTCTTTTGTAATATTCTGCAGTTTGTTTATACAAAAATTACGTATGGTGCACACTTTCCATGTCGGTATAGGTTAGGGTACAATAGTGTGTTGCAAACGTCTGGACGTAGATTCCTAAATTTCTCGCATATTTCATACTATGTTCTTGTTACCGTAAAGGTTCATGCTGATTTTGTCTTTGTGTGTGGAATTGTAACTACAATGGTTGATCCAATACATAGCCTATATTCAACTTTCAAATCATGTAATACATGTCCGACATGTTGGATTTTGAGAGCATAGGCGAATTTATCCTTACCTAATTGGTCAATGAATGAGCTCTGATTGGTGGGAGAAACTGTATCAACTTGTACTATAATGAGCCTCATTATAGGCTAGTACAGTTTTCTGACATACTATAATATTTACATTTCACCATTGTCGAACATAAAAATAGGCATTGAACCTCTTGAATGGGAAAGTCGTGAAACATTTCATGAAATTTGTCAAAGCACGTCTATGTGAGGTTTCCTGTGTGGGTGCCATTTTGCGAGAGACTCCCAGAGGATTGGACGGAAATATCAGCTCATTTCCCAGTCGATCGTAAATCAAATTTATAGACCATTTTCTCATGTTGTCGTTCAGCCGGGACAAGCGAGGATCGACATGACATTCATCGACTCTGACAGTCTTCTCAATAGGCTGCTTCTCAGGGCAGCCAACTGATCAACGAGAAAAACGAATAGAAATTTCAAAACATAAATGCTAGTCAGAAAGGTTGTGGGGAGGGGACATTGGCCATCCTGAGCGAGAGGTTCAGCTGTAGGCCGCGTCACCTAACCATTTGTCCCCCAACACAAACAAGGTGATTTTCAGCATACATTTTTAGCCAATTTTCATTTATGAAACAAGAAGTTCCGTGACGAACTAAAGAGCCTACTTTTCTTAAAATTTAAGATTCTTGTCAATGATTAGTCCATATGGATCTACCTAGAATAATGACGAAATTAAGTTTGTAATATCGATATTTCTAATTAGTTCGATGTACTGTATACCTGGCATAACGTTGCCTAATAGAGAACTACAGTTGGCAGCCCTGGTGACTGAATATATTCTTAGTTCCATCTCTTAACGTACAGAATACAAAATTTGGTTGAAGTCCAATGGATAGCATGGACGTTACATGCAGTTAAACATTGGATCTAACAGCGCGCGTAAAATCATGTTGGCAACGATGACATACATGTATTGGTCAGAAATAATCTGAAATAATATGATCTATTGTTGTGTCAATTTTGAATGAAATCCATTAGTTAGTATAGAAGTTACATGCATTTTAAAATTGGACTTATCAGCAGGCTTAGAATCATGTTGGCAGCACTGACGTATATTAGTTACTCCAAATTAATCTAGAATGCCAGGTACTATACGTGTGCAACGTTTAGAGCTATTGGCTTGCATACTTTCTGATATATTGATATTAGGGTAACAAAAATAGAGACAGTATTTATTAACAGTTGGCAGCCCTGGTTACTCTTAAGAATCGGCACTGTAATTTCTGTTATGGTACACATAGCACACACAAAATTTGGTTGAAATCCAAATGATAGTATAGAAGTTACATGTATTTAAAGTTGGACCTCTCAGTAGGCTTAGAATCATGTTGGTAGCACTGACGTTTATAACTTACTCCAAATTAATATAGAATGTCAGGTACTATACGTGTGCTTAGTTTAAAGCTGTCGGCTTGCATACTTTCTGATATATGGGTATTTGGATTTAAAAAATTGAGAGCATTTATTAACAGTTGGCAGCCCTGTTGGCTCTTAAGAATACGCTCAGTAATATATGTTTCTGTACACATAGCACATACAAAATTTGGTTGAAATCCAATTGATAGTGTAGAAGTTATATGCTTTTAAAATTTGGACCTATCAGCAGGATTATAATCATTTTGGCAACACTGACATGTGTGGCCTCCTGGAAATAGAACTGCAATATTATTATCTATATGTGTACCAATTTTGAAATAGCTCCAATTCATACCTTCCAAGATATCCAACATGACGCTGAAATTTCAATTGCGATTTTTCAGCAGTTGGTAGCACTGACATCATTTTCAAATATACCAAATTTTGTTTCGATTGCTGCAGCTGTTTAGGAGTTGATAGGGGGGGGGGGGACACACACACACAGCCAGCCAGACAGATAGACAGACAGACAATTTCCCGGATCGATCTCATAAGTCTACTTTTTCCTCATTTTTGCAAAATGTGAAAAGTAGGCTAAAAATAGGCTCATGAGATCACCTTTTGTCCATGTGTGTGTGTGTCCCTAATAACTTCTAAATGGCAGGAGCGATTTCAATGAAACGTTGTAAGGTCATAGTACTATTTTGTCCGAACCGACTGTGCCCTTCAAATCTTATTACGTCTCACCAATCCAGCATGGTGGCTGTGCGAGATATTTCCGAAACTATTTACTCATATCACCCTGAAGTTTTGTACGGTGATAAAGGGCACTACTATAAGGTCATCTAAGTTACTTTCAAAAACCTGTAAAGTACAAAACGAACATGGCGACCAGGCGAAGTTCAAACATTTAATTAGACGTTTCTCGCCATATAACCATCCGAGTGCAGTGAACCTTGGTACAGTAAATGTTTATACACATTTTAATGCACTGGCATCTAATTTACTTCAATTGTTTACATAATCTGGCCAGCCCCGTGGTGTTGGGGTAGCGCGCCTGCCTCTCACCCGGAGGCCCCGGGTTCGATCCCCGGCTCCGTCAGGGATGTTAAAACTGACGTGAGGGTTGGAACAGGATGCACTCAGCCTCGCGAGGACAATTGAGTAGCTGTCTGACAGTGAGACAGAGCCCCGATCACGAATACCGAGATTAACGGCCGAGGGGACCCGACGCGCTCATCACGCGTCACCCCAATATCTGCAGGCCAAATGGCTGGGCAGCGGTCGCTTGGTCGTCCTTAGCCTGTCATGGGCTGTATAGTGCCAGGGGTTGGGGGGTTTTCATAACCTCAAGATGGCGGCGTGCGAAACTTTAAAATTATTTTTTTATTTGTTGTGTCCTAATCATGCGATCGAAGTCAACGTTTGAATAACGACGCTACGCAATAATCGTCATGTTATAGTACATAACTCTATGGCCTACATAATATTTAAAAAAAATGGTGACCATTCGAAATATTTAGACTGTTCTTAATATCTTCGAATCTATTACAGCAATCATACTGAAAAGATGGTATATTGGCTTTCACGGCCGGTGAATTAAAACTCAGCAATTCTTCTAGGTTTGTGCCTTGTCTTGTGTGGGGTTTCGCCTAGGACACCAAGCTGGCTCATCGGCGGGCTCTTGGTGTCCCCGCCCGGACCCCCACAGGAGTATCGAACTGCGCGATACCTCCCTTTTAAATGGGTCCGGGCGGGGACACCAAGAGCCCGCCGATGAGCCAGCTTGGTGTCCTAGGCGAAACCCCACACAAGACACGGCACAAACCTAGAAGAATTGCTGAGTTTTAAATCATACTGACGTTTTGTATGTTGATAGAGGGAATTAACATGAGTAGGATATATGAAAAAATGCTATTTAGTTCTCCACGGAACTACTTGTTACTGTTGGGTTGAATCAGGGTTGTATTCATTGTTGGCAGCACTGTCTGTCTGTTAGGTTGTCAGCCTGGAGGCTGGTTGGATCCTCAAAAAGCACCACCACGGGTTATGTGGTAGAAACCCACAAACCGAGGCAGTACTATAATGAGGCGTACTAGGCAAGGTGAGGAGTGAGGTAGTTATAGTGTAATTTGGTAGCCTGAGCTCTCCATGTGACGTCATTCCAGGTTCACCAACCTCCAGTATCCAGTGTTGCCTTAGTAATGGAAATTTAATGTTTTTCGGTCGGTCGACACGATTGTACCCAATTGTAATGGGTGGTTGCCTAATCCTCAAGGGGGCGTGATGGCACAGTGTGTACTGGGTTCGATTCCCGGTCAATACATGTGAGATTTTCGAATCGAAATGCGATATCCTGTGGTTCGTATTCCACGTAAAAAGGAGGTCCCGTGGATCATGATCACAAGATTAACAGTCACGTAAAGCTACAAGCTTCCTTAGCCTCCTTCCTAGTAGTCAATATAAACTAGGGTACATCATACAACCTCTGTCCAGAGTTCGGTGAATGGGCCTATATTACGAACGGGTTGTTGGGTTACCTGAAGCAGCAGTTGGTGTCCTTCGAAGTAATGCCCGTGGATGGTTATGCACTTCTGAGAACGGCTGTACAAGTCCTGGAAACTCCTGGCATAGTCTCCTTTAGGGATAGCCTTCAGTTGGATCGTCACATTACGTTGGATGTTCAAAATGTCCGAAAACCTCTGGCCCTTCAGGGCTTTTTGGCGACCCTGAAGCCTGCCCCTCCATACTTTGACGCTTGCCTTCGGGGTCGTACCTCAGGTCTCGTCGCCCGTGACGATGGTTTTCAGGACCATTCCATTCCACGGAACATATTTACTCCTCTCATTAGTACCCGTCAGACAGGTATGCATGGCAAGTTGCATAAATTCACACGTCTCAGCCCCACCCGTCAAACAGGTTTGTATGAGAGGTTGCATAAATTCTGTATTACTTACTACACTTGGATGACCAGTTTCCATCGTTTACAGTTAGGATATTAAATCTGTGTCTACAAAGTGAGGGTTATGATATTTACAACATGTACACTTCTTTAGTTGCAGTCGTGATTAAACTAGCGCTTGCCTAGATACGTGATTTTCTTGTTGAGATACTGATACTTGGAGGTCAATCACCACGTGTTGTTGTCGAGGCTTGGTCGTGTTGGTCAAGTCGCTACAGTAAAGCCCTACCCGGGCTCCATGATTGTCGGGTTCAAATACTCACTGGGGTCATATTTTCAGCATTATTCAACAAAAATGGCAGCTCGAAAGGTGATCCATCCTGTAAATGAATTTCTCTGATACAAAGCATTTTTAACAAAGTTCAGGAGAAGTTGATCTCTTCGCCACTGCATATGGTAGTATGTTGTATAATTCTCACCTTTCTGTTGCAGGTACGGACTCCTCATGTAGCGTGGGCGGTGCATTGTGAGTATTGTCCTGATAAACAACCTGTTAATTGTATTACTGCATTGCATAAACATACAATATATGTTATAACAATAATTTACACATGTTTTCTTAAAGAAGATTCATACGTGAACGTATATTGTTTACTACGTACGTGGAGTTATTGATGTCAAAATTTTGTTGCATGGGTCCCATTTCATTATACTAAACACTTGGTTGACTTCAGAATTGCCACTTGTCTATATATATGCATAAATGTATAAATTGCCATTCACTCACGATCTTATGTGAATTAGTCTTCCTACTGATGTATTCCATCCATACAACACGATTGACAATTCAAACGGCGCACTAACTGGTTGCCACCTGAAACAAAATTCACTCTCCATATTTCGGAAGAAGATTTAGTTTTACTCATTTCAGCCATTGAGTTAAAATATTTGTTGATATTCGGCACTTGTTTTTTTTTTTAAATTAATTCTTCTTTCTTCTTCCTGGCGTTGTTCCCAATTATGTTTTGGGGTCCGCCACTCTGCACCTCGCTCTCCATTTGTTGCGGTTTGCTGCATCTGTATGACGAAGACCTACGATGCGCATATCGTCGTGTAGGGTATCCATCCAACGTCTTTTTGGTCGTCCTGGAGGTCTTTGTCCATTAGGATCGAGAGCAAGTGACTTGCTTACAATGGACTCTGTATTTGCTCGGGCTACACGCCCGTACCAACGCAACCGAGTCTCCATCATTTTGGCTGGAATAGGGGCGATTCCAAGAGTATTGCGGACGTCTTCGTTCTTAATATGATCCAGCCGTGTAATTCCCAAGGACCTTCTTAGCATCCGCATCTCCACTGAGTGCAAAGCTTGTTCATGTTTCTTTGTATTAGGCCAGCATTCGGCTCCATACAAAGCAACAGGGCGGACGGCTGTTTCATAGATCTTAGTTTTGAGGCGCAAAGGGATCTTGCGGTCACAGCGAACGCCTGTGACCTGGCGCCACTTCATCCATGCAGCATTCACTCTTGCACGGGCATTCGAGACTGTGTCACCATCAGGTCTCACAACGGAGCCAAGGTATCGGAGATGTGAAGCCTTTGGTAGTGGGGTGCCATCTACTATAAAGGTCCCATCTGTCCGGGAACCACATTCAAGGTACTCAGTCTTAGTGAGGTTGAGCCGTAGTCCAAATTCACTGTCTCGCATTCCAGAGGTTGACAAAGTGTTCTAGATCATTGCGGGTCTCGCTTGCAAGCATGACATCATCGGCGTACAGTAATGTCCATGGTGGTTGCCTCTACAAATCGGCAGTCACTGTATCCATGCATAAGATAAACAAGAGTGGAGAAAGTGCACATCCCTGGTGAATTAATTTTCTATATTTTTGAATTTTTAATATAAAGCCCAATATTTTATTTACACTTACTATTACAAAATAATCTTGTTTTTCTCACTGTATTTTGAAAAATTTAATGTGTAGTTTAATATTATATTTATTTACAATTAATATTACATTGTAAGGATGTCAATTGTTATTATTTTATTTCATTCTTTTAATTACAATTTATCTCACAAACATAGACTTGAGTACATCTCTAGTATTTTATTTTTATTGTTAATTGATTTTATTCTCAATTGAGCTGAAGATGACCTCAATGTCAGGTCGAAACATGTACAATATACAGTGTGGTCCACCCGCCCCTTATTATTTAGTTTTATGAAACCCAACTAACACTGCATTTCCCCCGATGGTCGATATTGCTCTGCCCTCTGACTGTGTGACAGCAATGTAATTGGGTCATGGGTCTAGCAAAGAAAAACCGACCTTAAACTTTTCCCCGCCAAATAGTATGGCCCATTCTACTAACATACGACTTATTTCTCCTTGAAATAACACGCATACACGTAATACGATCGAATTAATAGCTTACGCCACGTGATCTGTAATAGTAGAAAGTTAAATCAACACCATAAACCGTGATTGAAGACTTTGAGATGGATTTAAACGTTTGAGGTGGACGGCTACAGTAACAACTGCAAGTGCAGCGCGCTCTTTCTACCATGCACTGGTGGCCGATGCGGTTAAAGCACGGCCGTAGACGGCGGGCGAAAATGGTTAGAATAGTGCATCGAATCCAGTGGTAGGCATACTTTTTTTTAATGAAAGCCCACGCTCCATTTTAGTTGGGATGTAACTACATTGCCACATTCATTCCCTTACATGTATTTTTGTGAAGAGTGGGTTGAATTTTCCTGATTTATAAAGAGAATACGACCGAATTGATAGCTTTTGCCACGTGACCTGTAATGGCAGAAAATTAAAAAAACTGTCATGGATATTAACATAACATATCGACGTGTCGCTCTGGAGGTCCAGGTTCGATTCCCAGTTCGGCCAAGAAATCCAATACTGGTCTGAGGGCTGAAATTGGATACACTCAGCTTCGTTAAGCAAATCTGAGAAGAGGTGGGTTCGATTCCCACCTCAGAACCCTGGAAGTGGTTCTCTGTGGTTTCCCACTTCTGCTCCAGGCTATTGCCGGGACGGTTTCTAACTTAAGGCCCCGGCCGCCTCCTTCCCCATTCTCACCTTAATTGCTAATACATACATTATACAGACACCGCTATAGACAGGTTATCAGAGGAATTCTACACACACACCCAAGTACACGGGGCTAAATAACCGCGATGTTCTAGCCTCTCTAATGAAACAAGATTCTGATCGCCGGTATACGTATTCTTTAAAATTTTCCGTGGTATTATTTTGTTCGTCGCCTCCGTAGCGTAGCGGTCAGCATGGTTAGCTGCCGCCCTGGAGGTCCTGGGTTCGATTCCCGGCTCTGCCACGAAATTTGAAAAAGTGGTATGAGGACTGAAACGGGATCTACTCAGCCTCGGGTGGTCCAAATGAGTAGAGGGGGTTCGATTCCCCCTCAGCCATCCTCGAAGTGGTTTTGCGTAGTTTCCCACTTCGTCTTCGGGCAAATGCCGGGATGGTACCTTCTTCAAGGCCACGGCCGCTTCCTTCCCTCTTCCTTGCCTATCCATCCTCACCATACCTTACCTTCCCTCATGAGGCCCCTGTTCGCTTTGCAGGTGAGACCGCCTGGGCGAGGTGCCAATCCCACCTCACCAGTTGTATCCCTTCCGATTCGATGTTCCCAGCTCCAGGACACTGCCCGTAGAGGCGGTAGTGGTGAGTTCCCTCGCTGAGTCCGTGGGTCCACCAACCTGGGGGGTAAACGACTAAAAAGAAAAGAAAACAAAAATATTTTGTTCGGGGTCTACTCAGCCACGGGTTATCCAATTGAGCATAGAGGTTTCGATTCCCCTTCAGTCATCCTCGAAGTGGTTTTCCGTGGTTTCCCACTTCGTCTCCAGGCAAATGCCTGGATGCTACCTAACGTAAGGCCACGGCCGCCTCCTTCCCTCCTCCTTGTCTATCCCTCCCAATCTCCCCATCCCTCGTAAGGCCCCTGTTCGCTTTGCAGGTGAGGCGGCCTGGTCGAGGTGTTCGTCCCACCTCCCCAGTAGTATTCCCGTCCTACGTTTCAAGCTCCAGGACTCTGCCCAGGAGGCGGTAAAGGTGCGATCCCTCAGTGAGTCCGAGGGAAAAGCTAACCCTGGAGGGTAAACCGACTAAAAAAATATATTTTGTCATTAAATTCTAGCAAGAAGAAGAAAACTCTATTTGACGTGTACATATTAAGATGTTTCGTGTAATACCGAATTCGGAAACAACGTACCGTTCATGGAATCCAACCTGAAAATGCATCTGCTCGCTATATTACTAGTGCCCCATCCTCAATAATTAACTGTGACCTCTTGTATCATTTCTGTCGTAAGACATTGGTAAAGTTGTCGACACAGACGATAAAACGTACCGAAAACAAATTATAAATCTTCCCCCTCTACCAAGTATCGAACCCCGAATCCTTCAATCCGCAGTCCAACGCGTTACCCTTTCAGCCATGGTTGCTTACACTACATGTGGAGCAGAATACACCAGAAGGATAGAAAGTGAGAAGTGGGATGCCACGGGAAACCACTTCCTAGATGATTTAGGTTGGCCTCGAATAGATGATAAAGATTTGATAATCAGTTCCACAAGCATGCCAACACACGTTATTTTGTTTGCACGAAAATAATCCTACCCGAGAGTTAATTCAGCAGGAAATTAAATATTCATAAATAACTGTCGAGTTTCGTTTACTGAATATTGCGCATTGGACGCTTGTATTCTTTCATGGCCTCCTCGAATACGCCACTATGACACTTCCCAGGCAGTGCAATTTAAAATAGGAGGCCTTGGAAGTCAGTGCATGTGCGATGCGATCCTTACCTAATTGGTCAAACAGCTGTGTCGTAATGAAAATCTTGAGCTCTGATTTTTGGAGAACCTCTATCATAATGAAACTCGAACTATAATGAGCCTCTTTAAGATGCAGTTTTCTAGCATATCATATTTATATTTGGGCATGGTCGAACATAATAGTGCATTATGCAACGAGCCTATAATGGCAATAATTAAGACACGAGTATGTTTATAATACGAGCGTATGCGAGTTTTATAATTTCCATACGAGTGTCTTAATTACCATTATAGACGAGTTGCAACGACGGTTTATGTTCGACGATAATTATTATAAGTATTTTATGTTCGAGGTCGCCTCCGTAGCGTAGCGGTCAGCCTGGCTAGCTGCCGCCCCGGAGGTCCTGGGTTCGATTCCCGGCTCTGCCACGAAATTTAAAAGTGGTACGAGGACTGGAACGGGGTCTACTCAGCCTCGGGTGACCCAAATGAGTAGAGGGGGTTCGATTCCCCCTCAGCCATCCTCGAAGTGGTTTTCCGTGGTTTCCCACTTCGTCTTCGGGCAAATGCCGGGATGGTACCTTCTTCAAGGCCACGGCCGCTTCCTTCCCTCTTCCTTGCCTATCCATCCTCACCATCCCTTACCTTCCCTCATGAGGCCCCTGTTCGCTTTGAAGGTGAGGCCGCCTGGGCGAGGTGCCAATCCCACCTCACCAGTTGTATCCCTTCCGATTCGATGTTCCCAGCTTAAGGACACTGCCCATAGAGGCGGTAGTGGTGAGTTCCCTCGCTGAGTCCGTGGGTTCCACCAACCTGGAGGGTAAACGACTAAAAATAAATAAAAAATTTATGTTCGAACATAAATATTCATACATATCTGTCGAGATTTCGCAAGTTTTATGTACTGTGCCACTGCGCGAGCGATTGCGAATGTGGTGGCAACAGGATGGGGCCCCACCTCACGGATCATTAGTCGTCAGGAACGATCTTCATGATACATATCCAAATAAATGGATAGGAAGAGGAGGACCCTTTCACTGGCCTGCCAGATCACCCGATCTTACGCTACTTGACTTCTTCCTGTGGGGTCACTTAAAGCAGGTAGTATATGCACATGAGCCTGAAGATCCTGACCACCTTCGGCAACTAATCACCGAGGCATGCCAAGCTGTTACACCTCAGATGTTACAGCGTGCAAGACTGTCTGTAATACGTCGTGCTGAAATCTGCATCAACCAAGGTGGTCAACATTTCGAACACTTGCTACACTGAATATGCAGAGTACCTTGCCTTATTCTTACAGGGGGGTGTGGTGGCGCAGCGGTCAAGCTCTTTGCCTCTCACCAACGCCATGTCCTGTGGTTCGAATTCACGTAAAATGGAGATCCCGTGGCTTATGATCGCGAGATTAACGGTCACGCTAAACTACAAGCTTTCTTCCTACATACCATTATGTCATCGTCTAACCTGCCTACGTAGAATCGAATAAAAACGGACCTTTTCAGGACCAAATAAAAATTCATTCATTGGAACAGGTAGATGTGTCCGTAGTGCAGCTACTGTAAACGGCATTAAGCAAAAAAAAAAAAAAAAACTTACTTGCCCTGGGATCGAACCTGCTACATTGCAGCATGGCTGACGATACGGCAGATGAGCACGATTTAACCATCTTAGCTACCGTGAGCCGAGGTGGGATAGTCTCACGTATTGAGTCTATTTGTAGTCCTCATAGACACTTCATGTCCTTCGTAAGGCAGTGTTGTTCGGATCTGTCGATTTACACATTCGTTATAAATGATGGCATTGAGATAACACTGCTGCCAATAATTTCGACTTTATTCGCGAGCATGAACTCAACCGTAAAGCTGTACTAGGCCAAGTACGAATGTTTTTAGGACGACTATGATATACGCGTTAGTTGGGTTGCCTTCCTCCAAAAATAATAAGGGGCTTGTGGACCACACTGTATAATACATTGGATATATTTGTGTAAGCACTTATTGGCGCATAATTCATCTATCAATACGGATATCAACAAACATTGTGCTATCAATGGCATTGCATAATTTAAACAAAATGTGTTTCTCCTTGAAATTCCTGTTTCAATCATCATCATCTTGCACAGTTTCCAGCCACTGGCTGGGTCTGTTTGGAACACAAGCCTCTCCAACGTCTTCTGTCTTCCCACCATCTTTCAGCCTCCACCCTAGTCCAGTCATCTCCTCTCTTCTTCACGCTTTCTTCCACCCCCTTCAGCCACCTGTCTCTTGGTCTTCCTCTCGATCTCTTTCCTTCCCACTTCGTCTCGTGTATCCTCCTGGGCGTCCTCTTCTCCTCCATTCGTTTTACATGTCTATTCCATCTAAGTCTAGATTTCTCTATACCATCCTGTAATGGTTCCTCCTTCATTAATTCTCTGGTCTTCTCATTTCTTATTCTGTCCATCTTTGTAGCTCCAATACTCCTCCTCAAGAACCTCATCTCACTGGCCTGTATTTTGCTCTTCCCCCTTCCCAGGTCTCCGAGGCATACGTCAGGATAGGGACATAGTACTTACGATATATGATCTTTTTGCTATTCTGAGGGACATCCTTGCTCCATAACATGTTTCTCAATCTTCTAAAATATCATAATTTCGAGTTCTCTTAGATCACATTTGGATAACGTGAAGCTGATTTTCACCTTTAACGCGGATATACGTATGATATTTTACTCTGGTGAGGCCAATCTTGGAATACGGTTTGGGACCCATATCAGGTAGGGCTGGAGGTGGTACAAAGGAAGGCTGCTAGGTTTGTGCTCAACGATTATAATCCTAGAAGAAGTGTAGATCGAATGACACAAAAACTAGGGTGGGAATCTCTGGATGATGGACGAAATCCAGACTATACGCTACGTTTAACACTAACACTAATCGGCCAGCATGGGGAGAACTAAGCTAACGTCTGGGAAATCCCACCAACCTGAGCAGGGCAGATCATCCACATAAAGTTAAGGTCCGACCACAGCGTACAAATTATGGGAAATATTCTTTCGTTAACCGTGGTATTGATAATTGGAACTCATTACCTGCCTCAGTCTTAGAGCCTTTCGCCAAACATATTGATGTGTTTAAGAGAAGATGGTAATTTAGTGTAAATACTACGATGTAATTACTATAGTTCCTAAATATCGAATTGTGTACATTGAGCCCGCTGAGCTCATGCTCAGTGATATTTTTCTTTGGAACACCTTTGCAGATGTCATGCATTGTCTTAGAACGCACATGGCCGGATATGATGAAGGAAGTGTTCTTGACTTCGAAGAAATCTCCGAATTATTCATCTGAGTATTTATTAATATGTTTCTACTCTTCACAAGGCTCAGATTATATCATGAAGTAATTCTCCATATTTTAAACATTCTGGAGAATGTATTTTGTATTAAGGTAAATGTATTTAAAGTCGCAGATGTGCAAAGCGGAAGGAGTTAGTTGCTCAACAACTCAAGTATGTGCTGCAACCCAGCAGGCAAGAGCAACTTACACACACCCGAGTTTAGATCCGTCCACACTGGACGCGTGTTACAGTCCGTCTTGAAAGACGAGGAATAGTCCGCCCACGAGGCGAGGAAGTATAATGATCGGTGTGCATCGCCATTTATTTGAGCACCTAGTTGAGTGCAACGATTGAATATTTAACGCCAGTGACAGCGTTGCAGACATTATTGTGAAAATTGTGAAAGTTGTATATCACTTTTTGTATATCACTTTACCATATGTTTCGACATCGTGGAATACCACATTTCAGACCACGAGGCCGACAAAATCTATGTCCACAAGGGACGCAAATATATCCGAAGTTTGTGAACCGAAATCATTTTCTGTGGTCCATTTGAACGCCACTACTTCAGAATACATTATCGTTTGTAGCGCGAATATTTTCCGACCATGGATTACCAAGATTCCATGTGATTTGTAGAGTTATAAATTCTGTGAGATTTCGCCAAGTAGAAGCTTTAGAACCTGTAAAAAGCAGACAGTGAATTGCTAATTTGATATAGAGTCTGCACCACTGTGTAACTTCAGTGAATCATTCAATATCCACTATGTGTGCAATCTTAAAAGCTGTGATTTCCACGTGTGTAACATGCAAATTTCAACTGACCACGTGAGTGAAATAGTTCAACGTTTATCTACCATGGGAGTTATGGAGTTACCCCCATAATGTGAAGGAGCCGTTCAGAGGAGGAATTACAGCATGTCGGATGAACCAGCCGACCACGGTTAGAGGATGAACGTGTTCGTGCCTGGATAAGAGCCGCTACCATGGAGTAGAAGACATCTTTAAGTTGACCACGAGGACGCATCAAGTACCTGGTAATGGATAAGGCTTGGATTGGAAGCCTAGTTTGGATAACCCATATCTCAAATCCAGAGGATATTTTATCCCTCAGTTCCGGAGCGAATGAGGTGAAGAAGATGTAGTCTGTGAGTCTGTTCCTTCTTTCGTGAACGGGTCTTATTGTGGTAGAGTAATTAGTTAAATCAACTGAACTCATCTTGACAGCCAAATAGGTAGGGATTTTGTAGTTTAGCACTCATGCTTTGTCATTAATTTCAGTGATAGTTAGCCACCCTTTTGATTGGACATGGTTCAATCGGTGAATTCTTTTGAACGTCGTGAGACGTCAGATCTATTGCTACCTAAAAGTGACTGTAGCTGCTGAGCTACTTTGGTCAACCCTAGTATGGGATTTTGTACTTTTCTTTTGAGATGATGGACAGCCATTTTTTTTTGTGATGCCTCAATTTTGGTAATTTCACGTCACGCCACTGGCTTGCTTAGACAGGTCGTATCGGTTGATGGCCGACAGAAGCCATCAGTTTTGTAATTATACCGTGATTTTTCATTATAGTGAGCTTTGACGCCACTCAAGTTCTTGGATTATCTAGTATGCTACTAGAGCATCGAACCCTGGACTAATAACGTATCATTAGCAAACTCAGCAGATGTGTGATTTTGCCCATTTATTGTATAATTTGTGTCCAGTGATTTTAGACACAGAATTTTTGTTATTTGAAAGTGTAATTATTACTTGAAGTGACATATCTGTCAAACCAAAGCACTCCAAGGGAGTGACATCTCCTTCTTTTACTACTGTTTGTTATTGAAGACATGAGGTCTCTTTGTACTGCGTATTTCTACGTAGTAAATGTGTTGTTATTTACTGTTATTGGCACAAGCCACATACCAGTTCATATTAGGACTTTCTTTTGAGAGAACTGCTGCCTACAATGATCAATGTTTGTTATAAATTGCCAGGCGCAATGAATGTAGCGTGCGCGAGCTCAGTGACAGTACAGGTGTGAGCTTACCCAGAAGCCACCAACGCACGGAATTGAGACAGACTAAATGTAGACCCTTGACTGATGCTTCAGCATCGAGTTACTGTTATGATTTGCTTTTTATTATTTGGGTCAAGTTTGGAAGCCATTTTGTTAAATCAGATGTTTATGCTCTTGTAATGGATGACTACCAGAGTCACATGTTTTGATCGTTCTTCATAGCGACTATGTTTGACACTGTTTTAAAAGTGTTTTAAATTTATATGAGATTTATTTTCTGTTATTGACTAGTGTAGGACACCCTGTTTGGAGGCTATATTTACTATTTCGTGCCAGTAGAGCACTGATGCCCAGACTCAATTCTGAGACCTTGATGTTGCCGGGAGGTAACTGATGTGTTTCCCAGACCTACCTGAAGGTTGTTTAGATATGCCGAGTGCCACTAACAACGTGTGTTATTGTATTGTCCGAGCATTAGGAGCTCGCAGAAGGTATTTCGACTTTTATGTCGATGTTATAGCAAGTAAATGATCTCGCAGGAGACGCTACTGCTTATCCCAGGTGTCTAGGATCGTCAGCACTATCGTCATAAACCTACAATAAAACTTAAACCTATGATTTAATAATCACGAGAGTTTATTTCCATTGAAAAAGGAGGCAAGGTTTCTCCGAAACGTATGGTTTAAATTAAAAATACACACGGCATTAGCCCAAAAGCATGAATTATTTATATAATAATCTGGGCCGTGAAAGCCTTAATATGCAAATCACGAGAGTAATTATTCTAAATGAATCTGATAATTAATTAAGTGTTTATTATAATCTTGGATTTGCATTTTGAGATTGCTGACCGACGCCTTTGATGTGAATCATTTCCTGGCGGGAATGACATAGGACAGAACACACTATCTTGAGACGACGGAGTGCGCTTATCAATTAGTTCGTACTAGGTGGAGATGACTTTGGGTACAAACAGTATTCCAAAACGTGTAGGCAGGGTTTAATTGTATGAAACTATGGTCTAGTGTCTTATTTATTTCCTATGTGTGTAATCCCTTGTGTACCTTTCTCTATGTTGATGAACACATAGTTGTAAGAGTGTCATTAATGTTTTTTTCTTGGCCGTCATGTAGATTTGACTGTAATGTTTTTGCTTACGGACGTCACCGCTGTGAATGTTGTATTCATTGTTAGGACTTAGCTAAATTGATTAACGTTAAATGTAAATTCTGTTATTAACTTGATCTTTTGTAACTTGAGTAGGGGTTCTTTACGTGCCATTTTCCTAGCTTTGTTGTTGTTGCTAAACCTTTTGTATTTAGATCTTTCACTTAGTTTACAGTTAGGGCCTGGATCTCTTATTCTCTTCTTATTAGTTTTCGGATTGGCCGATACAAACCCTCCAAACTAGGATAGGGGTTTGTCTATTTTAAAATAAAGTTGTTCACGAGTTTTACTTAAGTCTGGATGTTCTCATTTATTGGTTTTGTTGTTTTGGGTGTACTTCTTGGGTTGTCTATGACTTTAGCCACCATGTTACCCCAGATCCCCAGGATCATAGTTTCTCGTGCCGCTCTGGCAGTACATCCGATCCTCTCAGCACATGTGTCCGGCAGGTGAGGTGTCTGGGAAGTCACTTCGGTCGTTGGCAACCCTGACAGCTCCTCTGACGGGCTCAGTATTGTGTTTGATTTTGTTGTTGGTATCGGGGAATTACCCCCATTTGCTAATAAAGTAAATGTATGAATAAATGTTTTAGGACTGTGATTATCGTGGTTGCCATGGCAACAAGTGTGTTGGTTATCTAGTTCCGTAGAGACATCTATACAGGGTGTCACAAAACTGTACGGCAAAAATTGCAGAACACATTCCTCACACGTAGACGAAGAAATTATGTTATATGAACATGGGTCCGGAAACACTTTGTTATACATCATTGTCTCGAACTCATTAAGCATAGGAAACACACAAGAACAGAACGTACCACATGCAACTCTTTCTCACAGGAGATGTTCAATATGCCCTCCGTGAGCGTTGATACATGCAACAACCCGCCGTCGTAGTGAATCTCGGATGTCCTGATGTATCCCTGGTGTAGATAGTGTACCCAATTGTCATCATGTGGAACATGTGTTCGTATCCCAGCTAACTCACGGTCTTTCGAGGTATGGGGCGTTCCTGCCCACCATACGACCACATGCTCAAAATTTGAGTCTACCAGGTAACTACTCTACATGAAATACACAACATATTCCTAAAATAAAATATTTACTGGTATTAAATCATGGCTATACAACAAATACAAATAAAGGACAAATTATATTTAATTCCCACAACTAAAAATAGGGTTATTTTTTGAGTTTTCTTCTTAAAATGGTGCTACACTGCACTCAAATCTAATTCTAGCATCCTATCATTGATACTTTCAGACTTCCATGGGTTTCCATAGTGTTCATCATGTGACACAATTTTAAATAACTGGAGTTTCACAACACAAAAGTCACATATCACATCAAAATGACATTAATGAAACATCACTCCGTTCTTATGGCATTTACTTTTATTAGCATAAATTCATTATTTTCTGCTTTAATTAACAAATATTTGTTGTGTCGTGTGAATCATCTTCCTTCTTTCCTTCAATTTGAAACGCTTAAAAAGTGGTACTTTTCCCTTCCAAAATAGACATAGATAGAAATGTTTATAGTTTCACCATACAACGATTCTCTGGGTCTTGTCGGGATTATTATCGTTACAAATGTGTCGTGTTCTTAGAAATCACATACCCGTCTGCATAAATTAGCGTGAACTGGCAAAATGCATTCTAATAAGATGCCTAACACTTTATTTGGTTCAGTGTTCCTCTTCAGAGAATAAGTGTGCCAAATATTATCCGATTTCTTTGATTCAACAATGTATGTGAGTTGCAGCACATCATTTAATTCAATTGGCATCATCATAACACTCATATCATAATTGCATATCGAAATATCGAGATTCTTCAGTGTCCCACTATGACTTTAATTTAAAGGACTGCCGGACCGACGTCCCCTTCCCCTAGCAGGCAATAAAATTAGTTCCGGCCACTGCACAAAATGGCCGCTCAACTCAGTGGGCTATCCCCTCCTTCTCATCTGCTAGCAAGGTCAAGTTTGTTTACAATTGCAGTACAGTAGAGTTACGCTAGGTGTTGTTCTTAAGTAATTGAGTCATTCTAATTACATAACACCTATATTTAAAGTGTATCGGGCTCAATTGGCTCCTTATTAACATTCAAGGCTGGGGATGGATCCTGTGATAGTCTTACCGTTCTATGGTGAATACTGGTGGCTTTGGACGCGCATCAAAATGAGAATACAAGATTCCCACCGGCAGCTGTCTCAATAATAACATAATAACGAAATCTGCGTTTCCTAAACGACGAATATGATCCTTACCTCTCAGGGTAGATCATTTATACACATGCTCACGGAGTCTCGACGGACATCATTCGTGGCCATAATTCATGCAAGCGTTGGATACAGACAGGCTCTGTCCAATTCGTTGCGAATAATAGAGTATGCACAACGGCAATACTAACTCGTAGATCAGCCAACTTCTCACCTAACGCGCAAGCTATACTAGTTTGGTCCCCGCAATTATTTACGTAAATCACTGGATTCTACGTTAATTCTGCACGCTCTATGCGGCACAAACAATACTTCACATAGATGGCTCAATTATTAAGGCACCCGCGTTCTCTCTGTAATAACACTTAAGCCAAAGCTTTAAATAGCTCCTAACAACAAGGTATAAATTTACTGGCTTACATTACTTTAATGGTCCTCAAATACAATCCTAAGGATTGACCATATCAAATATTCATTCAACATTTCATTGACACTGAAAAACTCTCGTATCTCGTTATATTCCACGTCACTTTCTTACTGTTTACCAAAATACAGTATCTTTATATTAGACATGACACAATTTGAACATTATTTAGGCCAAAAATGCCTATTACTTTACTGTTGCCGACCCCAGATTATTATTATTATTATTATTTATTATTTAACGTTATCGTTATATTCATCACTATTTTCGGCCTGAATGGCCCTAAACAAATCACCTTCCAAGCCATATTCTATTCAAGACGAGTGGTGAAAACTCGTTCAATAAGTGACTGTGACATCTTAGTCTCAAAGTGATGCATCGTTATATGGTGAACTATTCAGTTAGAATAACATTGTAAATTGGTACTCACTTTTTATTTTCGCTGGATGGTACCAGCACGTCAGCTTCAGGCCTACCATGACGCTTGATTTAAGCCATCATGTTATATTTTACACAACACTTGCTTCCATCTATTTCCCGCATGATAAACATACTCTTATCAGTGGCTTCTTTCACTTTTACACAATACATATTAATCACTATACACATGAACACTTTTAAATCTCTATTACACAATTTATGTACACTTATTCACTATTTCACAGGTTGATCCTTAATCGGACTCCTCCTACGCCTGATCTCAGAGATGCGATGCAATTACGCCAACCGCTGGTCTCCGTGAAAGTCTAACTGCGTTTTCGGACGTTCGATCCTCGTCACCTGCCATATCGTTCAGTTCACTGTCAAGATTAATTGGCGATGCCTCCCAGGCTCCCATAATTGTAGTGATCCTGATGATAATGTCATATACAACTCTGATAATACCTCCTGGTATAAGTAATGTTCAAAAACATTATTATTATTTTTTCGCTGTAGCGAATTTATATTCGCGTCAGATAATAGATAAATATCTGTATTAAATTAACTTCGACGCACTTCATGATTATACTTATGAAGATGTATGACTTGCTTCTATTGTTCTTCAACGGCTGAGCGTTGATACTTTAACATTTCGCGCGCTTTGTGGCAGCGTATTAGTTACGTGTATACTTGAGAACAGACTGAAGACAACTGAAGACAACTACTGGCTTGGTCTTCACTGCTCCCCCTAATATAGGCTTCTCGTAAAAACTAGTTCCCCGGACATACGGGTGCGACTCCTTCCTTGAAATAATACCTTTTCAGCCGAAATGACATATACACCTTGTTTATTTAGGTGTGGAGGTTTCATAAATGTTCGCGTGCCGGCGATCGCTTCGGCCACTTTTCAACTCCCATTAGTGAAATGTCAAACTGGCCTCCTCTCGTTCTTGTATGTTTCGAAAACGTATATTTGCTTGCATTTGCTTACAATTCTTCACCTTAAATTGCTATGATATTCACATATAGGCCGTGAAATCATGCTACATTATTATCTATCGTTATTTAACACATTGCTCTTCGGGTTCGCTAAAACTGTTCCCCCTCAGAGATCAATGGTTCAGTTCTAGTTAGAATCATGTGCCTGGTCTTCTCAGATAGGACCTGAGTTCGATGCCAATCTGCCGTGACCAATTGGGCACAATAGATAGATAGACAGATAGATAGCTTTATTTTGTCGGGCAAGATTAGGGCCATTGGGCCATCTCTTCCATCTAACCAGATGTTACAATTAATACATTATTACATTATTTGCAGAACTTAACAATGGTACTTAAATCTAACAGGAATACATTTCAGATCCGATCACAATACATATAATGGCAGGTAAGCATGGCGTATGACAAATTATTGGAATTAGTTAATTATAGCTAAAGTAAGGAAATAATAGGGAAACACAAACACTAATAAAACAGAACCTGATGATGATAAGCATCATGGATGAGTTATTACTATAGCCTAATATTGAGTTTGCAATGCGCATTTAAAAGGATGTAAGAAAACATTTAGGTAACTAAACAGAAAATAAATAAAATGTAAATTAGAAACACGAATATAACTCAACATAAGGATTCAAATATTTGACGTGTTGAGTTCAGGTTTCATTTCTTTTGTGATATGTACAGCTGGAATTGCTGCCTGAAGCTGGACGGGGTTGCTCCTCTGACAGAGCGCGGCAGGTTCTTCCACAGTCGTGCAGTAGAAACTACGAAGGAGTTAGAGTAGCGTACCGTACGGTGTATAGGTATGAGCATGAGTGAATCATTTTTAGACCGTGTACCATGACTATGTGCGTATGGTTTCTCAGCCTTCCATAATACGGGCACGCAGCCTCTCAACATCTTATACTGGGGTTCGATACACGAGACCTTTCAAATGACCCCACAAATAAAAGTCCAATGGGCTTAGGTCCGGAGAGCGTGGACACCAGGCAATTGGTCCACCTCTACCTATCCATCTGTCACCGAATCTGTTATTTAAAGCCGACGCACATTAATACTAAAATGAGGAGATGCTCCATTGTACATGTTTTTCGCACAGCTGTATACAAGCAATGCCGTAAATCGCATGGCAACAGGGCATGTAAAACAAAACACTGGCGGTGCACCTTCGATAATGGCAACGTAATGTACCCAAGTGAACTTCGGTACAGGCGTCAAACCCACACTAGTTTAACTCAAGAGAACCAAGGAAATATACAGTTTGGTAGAAATTTAAAAGAACCGAAAGGGTTAATGCTAAACGCACGCCTAGATGACGCATAAAGCAAAAAAGATTACAGTTGAGCAAGAAGGCACAGCTGCATATGATGTCATTGCTAGTGATGCAGAAAAGAGTTGACGCACGAATATAAATAGGACCTTATAAAATTTCCATTCACGACGAAGACAGCAGATGAAACAGAGAAGTACGAACTCAGCGATAAAATGGCAACGCTGCAAGCAGGAAATTAGCAAAAATTATTGTTATTGGCTAAAATATGCAATATTATTAAAGGATCTTTCCACAGATAACACTTATTTTGGAAGTTAGAATTTTAAGAATGATAAAAGTTTCTAAGAGTTATGCCTAACAGAAAAGCCATGTCAGCGATATATTAAAGGGGCTTCACAGACTCACGGAGTGGGAGTAAGGCAAAAAGAAACGTCTACCCACGCGATTGGAAGAGCGATTTCAATTAATTAAAATAGGTTCTCACGATGCGATTGTTAAATAATAAACAGACTTGAAACGTTTAGATTAAAGGCTGTAAGATGATATATTTTTCATAAAAATACCACGGTTGGTTTGGGAGATCATTTCAAGAAGGAGGCCATTTTTGTTTATTTTTCGTGAATCATATAAATTGAGCCTGTTAGCCAGAGGAAGCAGGCAGTTTAAGAGCACTCCTGAGCGGAGGTGCTGGATCGCATTCAGTTTTCGGTCAGCCCAAGAGGGGGCGTGACGCTGGATCATCGAAGGCAGTTTCATTCAGTCTACAACCCATGCAGTAGCGTGTGGTACCGTTCGCAGTCAATCAGTCGACCACGGACTTCTGAAGGAAGCCGTGCTGTTCCGCAATAGTACTCAGTTCCACAACGAACCTTTGAAAATTAATGTGTTGGTCGTCACACTTCAGATCAGAATTTAGGAAGGATGCTGGATCGCAGCATTAGACCATTATACTCACCGTAACAGAACCTACGGGTCATCGTGTCGTTGCTCAAAGTTGATCACTATAGCGCCTGGCGTTCGATCAAGTAAAATTCGCGACGAAAATGAGTTACATAGCGTCAAGTGAAGGAACACAATACCGTCAAAAGTGCGGGCCAGTATAATTAAATACGCACAGCCGAAAGTATACAGAAAGACGCGAAATAAGAGTGATAGTTACGGAACATTAAATTTTGAAAAGACTAAATTTAAAAATTATAAATCGGTGTCTCAGGGACACGAAATATTAATCCACTACGTCAAAGAAAGACAACATTAATAGCGAATCCTAGAAAGAAATAATACCAACGAGTATTAATCACGAGGTATATGAGTAGGGACCTAGAAGACTGCGGGTTCGATACTCAAGACAAAGCATCCAAAAATAGGAGATAAACAAGCTAGGAACTATATCAGTAGAACGAAGAAAGTTCACGAAACGAGTAAGGGTGAACAAGAGGAACATTTATGTTGTTGTTTGAGTCTTCAGTCTTTTGACTGGTTTGATGCAGCGCTCCACGCCTCCCTGTCCTGAGCTAATCGTTTCATCTCTACATAGCTACCACACCCTACATCCGAGGCTATCTGTTTAACATATTCTAACCTTGGTCTACCCCTACAGTTCTTGTCCTCGACCCTTCCCTCCATAACTAAGCTTGCTATTCCTGGGTGTCTTAGTGTGTGTCCTACCAACCTATCTCTTCTCTTCATTAGCAGTCGCCAGAAACATCTCTCCTCTCCCACTCATCTTAATACCTCTTTGTTTGTAACCCTATCTACCCATCTGATCTTCATCATTTTCCTGTAACACCACATTTCAAATGCTTCAATTCTCCTCTTTTCTGCTTCAACAATAGTCCAAGTTTAACTTCCATAGAGTGCCACGCTCCACGCAAAGGCTTTCAAAAATGACTTCCTAATACCTAAATCTATATTCGATGTCAGCAGATTCCTTTTTTGTAGAAATGCTTTCTTTGCCTGAGCCAACCTACTTTTTATATCCTCTTTGCTTCGTCCATCACTGGTTATTCTGCTTCCTAAGTAACAGAAGTCTCCTACTTCCTTCAGCTTTTCACCTGCCAATTTGATCTCCATAGAGGTTTCTGATTTATTTCGCCTGCATTCCAGTATTTTTGTTTTACATTTATTAATTTTCATCATGAAATCATTCCGTAAGACGGAGTCCATACCATTCAAAAACTCATTCAAATCCTCAGGCTTGTCGGCCAAGATGACGATGTCATCAGCAAATCGCAGAGTTGAAATTATTTCTCCTTGAATCTTCACTCCCACTTTAAATTTTTCTCTAATGTCCTTCATTGCTTGTTCAATGTAAAGATTGAAAAGTATGGATGATAAGTTGCAGCCTTGCCTTACACCTTTCTGAATACCAGCTTCTCTCTCATGTCCTTCAACTCGAATGACTGCTGTCTGGTTTCTGTAGAGATTGTATATCACCCTCATATCCCTGTACTTTATTCCAATCGATTTCAAAATGTCAAACAATTTAGTCCAATCAACGTTATCAAAAGCCTTTTCTAAGTCTACAAAAGCCATGAACGTTCTCTTATCTTTCCTTATTCTACCTTCCAAAATCAGTCTAAGACTTAGTACAGCTTCCCTTGTACCTACATTTCTCCTGAAACCAAACTGCTCTTCACCCAACTCCGTTTCTATCTGGCTTTCAATCATCTTGTAAATTATTCTAGACAGGATCTTTGAAGCATGAGTAATCAAGCTGATTGTACGGTAATATCACATCTGTCAGCTCCCACTGTATTTGGTATAGGGATGATTACATTCTTCTTGAAATCAGGGGGTACCTCACCTCTCTCATAAATCCTACACACCAAGTGAAATAACCTGATCAGACCTTCATCTCCTATGCAGCGTAGCAACTCAATCGGTATATCATCTATGCCTGGTGCTTTGTTCCTGCTTAAGTCGTCCAAAGCTTTATCAAATTCTGATCTCAATATTAAATCTCCTTTCGCATCCACATCAATTTCCTCCTCCCTTTCCATTACATGATTCTCAATATCCTTTCCCTTATACAAGCACTCTATGTAAGCTTTCCATCTCTCAACCTTTTCTTCCCTATCTGTTAGAGGCTTTCCATTTGTGTCCTTAATATTACAACACTTAGTCTTCTTTTCCCCAAAAGTATTCTTAATCCTTCGATAAGCAGTGTCTACTTTTCCTAATTTCAGACAATTTTCTATACCTGCACATTTCTCTTTCAACCATTCTTCTTTCGCTTCCTTGCACTTCTTGTTAACCTCATTTCTCAGACGTCTGTATTCTGCTTTCCCCTCTTCATCTCTTAGATTCTTGTGTTTCCGCCTTTCATCCATCAATTCTAGTATATCCTGAGTGATCCACGGTTTTCTACTTATTCTTTCTTTCCTACCAATGTGTTCTTCGGCGGATTTTGTTATTTCATTCTTCAAAAGTGCCCATTCGTCTGCAATTGAAGTTTGTTTAGGGTTTTTCATTAGTCCTTCCTTTATACTCTTCTTGAATCTTTCGTTTACATCCTTCTCTTTTAGTCTGTTTATTGCCCACCTTTTTGGCTTTTGACTTTTCTTCAGTTTCTTCAACTTTAATCTGCATTTCATTACAACCAGATTGTGGTCAGAGTTTATGTCAGCACCAGGATATGTTTTACAATCCAAAATCTGGTTTCGAAACCTCTGCTTGACCATAATGAAGTCGATTTGGTAACGCCCTGTATCTCCTGGTCTCATCCATGTGTATATTCTTCTATTGTGGTTATTGAATAAGGTGTTAGCTATGACCAACTCATGCTCGGTGCAGAATTCTACCAGCCTGCTTCCTCGATCATTCCTTTCACTTAATCCGAAATCTCCTACTATCTTCCCTTCTCTCCCTTTTCCTACCACCGCATTCCAATCTCCCATTACTATAACATTTTCATCACCCTTGATATACCTCAGAATTTCGTCTATTTCTTCGTAGACCTTTTCTACATCCTCATCATCAGTTCACTATATTGCACATAATATTCCACCCGCTGTCCAAATTTGCTACTCAATATGAGGCCAACCCCTGCTTGGCCATTGTTTGATTTAGTGCTAATGACCCTATAGTCTCCTGACCAAAAGTCCTGTTCTTCCTGCCAGCGCATTTCACTAATCCCAACCAAATCCAACCTCAACCTATCCATTTCCCTTTCTTAGTTTTCTAACCTTCCACTTGCTAGCAGACTTCTAACATTCCACGCTCCGATCCATAGAATGTCAGATTTCCTCTTTGTCCCTTCTGTGATGTTAACCCCCTCTCGAGTAGTCCCCACCCGGAGATCCGAACGGGGGACTAGTTTACCTCCGGATTGAAATTTTACAAGGGAGGAGGCCATCATCACATGTAATTATGCATAGAGAGGTGCATATCCTCGGGAATAGCATACGGCTGTAGTTTCCCGTTGCTTTCAGCCGTGCAGCAGGACGCAGTGTAGCCATTATTTGGCTTATATTATCAATATCTTAACCGTCTATAAGACTAGTAAAGAATTGATTTATTCTGAGAGGCTGCTTCTCCCTTTCGGAATAAGTAAAGAGCAATTCTACTAACAAAAATACTAACCTTCTACCGTACTAACAATTGAAAATCCACAGCCTGCTTCCAGTCTCCGACCGGGTCAGGAATGGAATGAATGAAGCCCCTATCTAGCGGCGAGGATATGAACTGTGCCGGCTGCCGAGGCCTGACGCACTCCTCTGGGGCAATGATTAAATGAATGACAGATGAAATGAAATGATAGTGGAGAGTGTTGCTGGAATGAAATTTTGACAGGGAAAACCGGAGTACCCGGAGAAAAACCTGTCTGCCTCCGTTTTGTCCAGCACAGATCTCACATGGAGTGACCGGGATTTGAACCACGGACCCAGCGGTGAGAGGCCGGCGTGCTGCCGCCTAAGCCACGGAGGCTTGTAAATATCCAAGTAAATGGTAAAAATAAAATATCCAAGAACGAATGTATTATCTGTTAGGCCACTGTGCCATGGCTGTAAAATTAAATTGTAGGAATGCCGAAATCAGGCTATTGTTGTATAGTATCCAAGCAAGTTGCATTGCCGTAAGGGCCAATAAAAATGATAAAGTATAGTAAAGTTGAATATAAATATGCGTTAAGCCAGAATAGATTGATTCGCGAGATGGAAAAGTAGTAAAAATCGTCGAAATGCGTGGAGGTAAATTCCCACTGACTATATTGTAGAAGCCTTGTATATTTTTGCCTAATGAATCGTCGTATAGTGGAGGTATAAATTCCCACTAAAAGTTCAATGAATCGTCGTATATTGTTGTATCGTGGAGGTATAAATTCCCACTAAAAGTTGAATGAATCGTCGTATATTGTTGTATCGTGGAGGTATAAATTCCCACTAAAAGTTGAATGAATCGTCGTATATTGTTGTATGTAACTCCCGCTGTAGGATGAATATCCCAGCTAGATATTGTTGCAATCTGATAGGCATTGTTGTCGTGAGGCATTGTTGTCGTGAGGCATTGTTGAAATGAAGTATTGTTGTAAGAGGCATTATCAGCGTCGTGAAAAGGTTATAATAATAAACTACCATATAGCCTCTCCGAATCAAAAATGCAATATCCTGGGAACGAAGGAATAATAATAATAATAATTGGATGGAGAAAATATCCGTATTGAAGTGAATTTTAAATCTTCGAAACTTTATGGTTAAAAGCTACTCTGGCATTAATGCAGGAAATATCGGCCAGCTACCGTAAATCTTATTGTCAAGCACCAGTGGAGGAGGGGACGACTTGTGTAGACGACCTTGCCCTTGTGGGGGAGAAAGATGAAACCTCTTAATGAGTCTGGCCGTAAACTAGGGGCGCGCCGAGAATAATGGAAAGGAAATTATTACACGGAAATTATAATATTTAAAACGAAGGGTGCAAGTAAAACTAATTTTAGAATTGTTGTTATGGGAATGAAAATGTCATCTCAAGTCAAGGTTTAAAAGGCTATATAAAAGATTGACGGATTGGTCAAAAATAAATTGTTGATAAAGAAAATTCCTTCTTTCATGAATAAATAAATAACGGGTTAAGGAATAATGGAACATTGTTATAAATAAATATCCCACAGTAATAAACAGTAAGTACAATGCACAGTACAGCACAAAACAAAATCACCTAGATGCATGGAGGGTAACTGGAGAGTTACGAGTTCGATCAACGGACATGGCATGTTTTTGTACAGTATGGTATTATGTTTAACATCTAAGGCTTTGAGAAGAGTTGTTTTGAAGGTCCAAAGGACTAAATAAATGATTAATAAACAGATATTAAAGTAACATAAATAGTAAAGAAACCCTGAAGGGTAAATTGAAACGAATATAAATATCCAAAGCCTTGGAGAAAGTATTAGATTTAAATGATCGGCGCGCTCGACGCCTAAGTGAAATAAAATTTAAATAAATATTTATGATTTAATTTAAGCAAGACCAAGTATCCGCGAAATTTCACAGAACAATGAAATGACATTACAGTGAATTTTAGTGATTCTAGTCGTGAATCTTTTTTTGTGAAATGAATACTAATTGAAGAGACAATCCCAAGTGAGTTAAATTTTATTTGTTTTTGGATTGATTATTTTTGTGTGACACTTGAAAAGGAAATTCCAAGTGATTTTCTCTTTGTGGTTTACATATTTTGAGTGAATTGATTATTTTTGTGTGACACTTGGAAAGGAAATTCCAAGTGATTTTCTCTTTGTGGTTTACAAGTTTTGGGTGAATTGATTTTTCTTTTATTGAATAAATAATTATCTTAAATTATAATGTTGAGTTTTTCCTAAAATCTTGTCAACCTTCTTGTGTCTGCATATCGGATGTTAAGTCAGGGGGGAGGGAACGTAACGCGCAGTAGCCAAGCCGAGGTCTGACTGAGCATCCTCCGTTAAAAACGGGTACAGTAACCAGACGTGACCAACAGTGTATGATCCGATCCTTCTGTTCTTGTGTGTTTCCCATGATTAATGAGTTGGTGGCAATGAGATATAAAATGGAAACAAAGCGTTCCCGACCCATTTTCATATAACATAATTATTTTTTTCGTCTACGTGTGAGGAATGTTTCCTGCACTTTGTGACACCCTGTATGTTGCTATAAAAACATCTATGCGCAACATCGCGGGTACAAACCCGGCCTCCTTCAGTATGCCGGCGGGCCCATGCCATAGATTCATGGCACGTAAAAGAACGTACCACTGCAACATTTGTAGGTTATAATTGGCTAGTTAGAAACGCTCTCCCAAGTTCCAACGTTCACCGCTAACATCTGGTAGCCAAAGTTGGAACTACATGAAATTGAACTTGTTGGGAGCCCTCGGGGGTTCAATCAAAATACCCAGCTATGGCCATTGGCTGCGATTCTTATATAATAATAGGAACATCTTACTGAAAGTTAGTACGCCTATCGATCGCGAGATAGCAGAAACTCCTAGTGTTGTACTAAAATTCCCTAAAGTTGCTAAACTTAATTCAAAATCCCCATTCTTTTCTTCTAGCGTCTCAGAAAGCACACACTAATACAGTCGTCACAATTAACACCGGTTATCACACAGATTCTGCACACACCCAAAGTACACGGGGCTACATGACCGCGTTTTCGCAGCCCCTAAACTAAGAAACCAAACAACTTCTAGCGTCTCCGATTTATAATTTTTAATGAAATAAATCAGTATTACCAACATCACATTTTTGTGTCAACAAAAGCTCCTAAAATGATACTAAATTCAAATTTCTGCGAAAGTAAAACTCAGCAATATTTCTAGGCTTATGCTGTGTCTTGTGTGGGGTTTCGCCTAGGACACCAAGCTGGCTCATCAGCGGGTTCTTAGTGTCCGCGTCCGGACCCCAACAGGAGTAGCCAACTGTGGACACGGCACAAACCTAGAAAAATTGCTGAGTTTTAATTCACGGACCGTGAGAGCCAATATTCCATCTTCTTCGAAAGTGTTTTTAAGTGCGCGAGTGATCCCTAGACCTATAACTTATGGTTACCAAGGCAACGAGTTTCTCAAAATGGGCAATTACTATGAATTACTTA
This sequence comes from Meconema thalassinum, assembly GCA_946902985.2. NCBI lineage: Eukaryota > Metazoa > Arthropoda > Insecta > Orthoptera > Tettigoniidae > Meconema > Meconema thalassinum. The sequence goes on from OX336396.1 coordinate 18,595,286, forward strand.
AAATAATAATAATAATAAATTAGCGGACCCGTGCGAGAACTCTCGCATAATGGGTTGTGTGCGCCCCATGTCTATAGAATACCCGCCCGTCTCTAGTGCTATGCGGGCTGTACGTGAAAGAGTTCTTCCAGGTGCTATCGTCTTGTTTATTTGTTTAAAAGCACTTCATAAACAAATAAATATATTTCTGTTGACTTTTCAAGAAATGCAAGATTTTTTCTGTATATTGAGACGATTCGGAAGATTTTGGTACAAACCACACCTTCTAACTCCCTCTGGTTTAGGAGCTTGTGTTGTGTGAAACATACACCTTAATGTATTGTACAAACTCTGTCCGAAAAGTTTGCTGAATGGGCCTATATTATGAACGAATTGTTGGCTTAGCTGAAACAGCAGTTACTGTCCATCAAAGTAATCACCGTGGATGGTTATGCACTTCTGAGAACGGCTGTACAAGTCTGGAAACTCCTGGCATAGTCTTCTTTGGGGATAGCCTTCTGTTGGGTCGTCCCATCACGTTGGGTGTCCGAAACGTCCGAAAACCTCTGGCCCTTCAGGGCTGATTTCAATTTGGGAAACAAGAAAAAGTCTGGGGGAGACAAGTCTGGGGAGTAGGGTGGGTTATTAATTGACGCAACTCCCCTGTTGGCCAGGAACTGCCACACCTGAAAGGCAGTGTGTGGTCGGGCATTGACATGGAGCAGGGTCCAGTCGCTTTGGTTGGCGTACCCACTTGATCCGTCGCAGCAGAAGTTTCAATATTTCCACGTACATAGCGGCATTTAACGTGGTGCCCTCAGGAAGGAATTCTTTATGGATGAGACCCTCAGAGGCAAAGAACACCAACAGCATTGTCTTGATGCGGGATCTCTCTCTGACCCTGGACCCCACCACTCCATACTTTGACGTTTGACTTCGGGGTCGTACCTCAGGCACCAGGTCTCGTCGCCCGTGACGATGGTTTTCAGTACAATTCCACGGAACATGCACCCTTCTCACTGCCACCCGTCGAACAGATGTGCATGGCAGGTTGCATAAATTTCCAAGTTTGAAACAGAAGAGCATGTTCATTCGTTGATCCATGGTTGAGTTTCGACCGCACGTACTGCACACTCGCTCTAAAATTTGCTGTTTACACACGAGAAACACACGCACAGCGCCAACGCTCGGGAACTCGTTCAGACATGTAATGACCTCTCCGGCGCGGGATTCAAAGGTGGCCCCTTTTTACTACCGTGAGCAGTATAACGTCCCTCACCGAACTTTTTGGACAAAGGTTGTATAATAAGATAATTATTTTCATGTGGAAAAATTAACTGGTCCTCTACTGATATGGAAGAGATATATAGAGACATTGTTGACCAAACATGGAATACATCACTTCAAAAATATTAGCATAGATGTTTTCATTCCTCAACGTAACGTTGATATTTTTTGTTTCTGAGGCGTATAAGCCATTGGCATTCTCGCTTCGAAGAGGTGTACGAGGGCTTATGGACACATCCAGTTACATGCAAAGCAAGTGAGGAGTCTTCAGCGACACTTTCAAGGCAGACATGACTCTCCCATACATCAAGCCGCTGTCAAGGCAGATGACAAGTGCACACCGCTGGATCTTCTTCACGTAAGGGATATATAGTTAGCTACCGATGACGAATGTATAGCCGTCAAGCTTCAGCAGTGAACGCAGAAAGCACTGCACGGTCGTCATCCGTATGATCTCAAGCAGATACATGTCGACATTCAACGACATTCATGTGTCGATCAGCTGGTTGATTCATGCGGACGTATTGACTGAGGCCAAAGGATTCATGGTTGCAATCCAGGATCAGCTTGTGGCTACCAAAAACTATCTTAAATATATAGTTAAGGCAAATATACAGGATGATAAATGCCAAATATGCCAACCAGAACCGTAAGCAATCCAACATATCACAGGAGGCAAAGTTATATCCTCTACTGATTACTTGAAAAGGCACAACCACCTTGCTCAGAAGTATTTATTATCTGAAAATACTTTGCCTTACTATCAGTATGTTCTTGACGCCGTTTTGGAAAACCCTAGTCACAAGTTGTTATGGGACTGATCAGTTATTAATGATAAAAGCATATCAGCAAACCGGCCAGATATTGTTCTTGTGGACAATGTGCGGAAGAAAACCTTTCTCATCGATATCGCAGTGCCCAATTCCCATAATCTGCAACAAACCTGCTGCGAGAAGATCACGAAGTATCTGTCCTTGGCTGAGGAAATACGGCAAATGTGGAAACAGGAAAGTGTAGTGGTAGTGGTAGTCATATCTTCTACCGGCATCATCCCTAAATCATTGGTGAGCAACCTAGAAAAAATGGGAATACATCCTGGTCTGCATATCATCACGCAGAAAGCCGTCACTTGGAGACCTGTTCCATAGTTCGCTCGTTTCTGGATGTGCCACCCCAAATGAAGTCGTCACACTGTCTTGCAAATAAGCTGACGATAGTACATTTGTACCCACTGATGTGGTAAAAGAAATGCCTTAATAATGATAATCATTGTAAGTTCAAAAGTTTAAATAAATATCTTGGTGAGTGGATCTAACCAAATAATTCTGAAAAGTTCGCCATCTCAACACAAGTCAATAAATTCGAAACAGCCTTCCGCCTCACAGACCAACTGTACAATAAAAAGTCCGTCTCGAGAATGCAAAGTTAAGACACTATCAAACTGTATTAGACCGGAAGCACTGTATGCAGCGGAATGGCTAACAAACCACGCCGCTGGCCCGATTGTGAGACTAGAAGTTAAGGAAATAAAGATCATTGAGAAAATTCTTGGTCCTAAGTTCACAGATGGAGGTTACAAGCTCTGGAGTAATTCAGAAATATACTCCCGCACTGAAAAGATCTCAAGTATAATCCAGAATCGGAGAATAACATTCTATGCCCACCTCCTCAGAATGCCAGTCAGTAGATTCTCCAACCGTCTATTATCATACTCCCGAGGTTTAAAGGCGAAGCCTCTTTGGCTGGTGGAAGTGGATAAGGACTTGTTAAAGTTTGACATTTTTGAATCAGATATCTTGCTCGGAACCCCATTGAAACAAAAACTCCGTCAGGTTCATCAAGAGGAAGTAAATACCAGTAAGAGATATGTTCACTCGGATGAATGGAAGAAATCCCATTCCGAAAGGATGAAGGCGTGGTGGGCTAACAAGAAGAAAAACAGTTGAGATCTCGCGATCCCTAGTGGCCACAACGATACAAGTAAAGTACGTAATAATAATAATAATTCCACGATTTGGCACAGAGAACCATTCAAGTACTGCTCTGGTCCAAGCTCTGTGAACTTGCGGGGTGAGGGGAAAGATCAGGAAAGGGTCAGGCGAGAAGAGAAGGGTCTGTCAACAACCCGCCGTGATATCTGGTATTCCTTTCTATTCCAATACTGCTAACATAGGGCCGTTGCTCAAACCACTGTGGTGTTACGAATGAGTGAGTGAATCACCGACCAATGTATTTGGTTCTGTTACTACGCACGTACCGGGAAACCTCATCACTCGTCAACACCACTTCTCATAGTCCGCGATCCACATTCCTCTCAGGTCCAAGCAGCTTGGACCCGAGCAGTACTTGGTTGACGTCCAGCTTGTAGCCAAAGGAATATGGGGACACATCACCAGCGTTACGACACCCTTGGATTATACTCTGGTTATTGGGCGCTACTTCTCATATCAAGCAGCTTCTCAATGATCCTCACAGGACTGATCGCACCTCATTCCAGCCCTCACGTCAGGTATAAAAACTTCTAGTAGAGCCTTGGATTGAACCCTCAGCCTTCAGGATATGCGAAAAGCGTGCTGCCACGACACCATTCGGCCGGCGATGATGATTGTTTGGGCTTGGATTTTTAGGTAAATACATATATTTTTATGTAAATACATATTTTAAGCATGTTTTCTATAAATATATAAATTCCTGCTCTTCTCTTATTAGCACATAAAAAGACATAATATTTACATTTTTAAATCGGTAGACTATGCTAGATCTTTCAGTTCATTGCATGTTTGTTCTGTGTTACTCCATCGGGGAAGAACTAGTGAGCTATCTAATCTTCATGCAGATCGTATGTCAGCTTGCAACTGTGTTATTCTTAATTTGTCGCCCCGTGCCACTCACTGTGGAAACCGGGGATTTCCTTTTCCATAGCCATATTGCACCATGTGCTAGACCTCCCCCAGCTACCTGGAACCATTGTCACTCACATGCAGTCCACGATACCTAAAGTAAAAGCAACTACAAGTTATCGTCTGCAGCAGTATGTTCCAGAATTTAAAGATAATTTTACTTGTGATGTGAGCGTTCTGTTCTGCCAACCATGTGGGAAAGCAATCATGCCTGAACAGCGATCTCAAGTTACACAACACCTCAAGGGCAAGAAACATAATTCCGCAGTTTCGCGCCTTTAGAAGAAGTGTTTCGCGAATCGTCGGTCATTTGTGATGGACAACCTGAAGATGTATCTCGTTGTGTATTGTAATGCTTCAGCAGTCAGTGAGACAGAGCATTCGTGAGAACTGCATATTGTTTATATTCACATTAATAAACTAAAGTATAATCAAATATTTTTTCTTTTTAGTCACATATTTCAGGTATTTATAATACATCCAAAATAAATATTTTCCTGATTTTAGCACCTAAAACTCCAACCCCTAATGATGATAACGTAACCGCGATAGACATCGCGTGCTGACACTCCAGTATTTTAAAGACTGATCGCTCCACGTCTGACGTTATGACGTAACGGGAACGGAAGTTAATCTGAGCCCCATCAGGTCGTGTATAACATCTCTGTAATATGCAAGTCGTCTGGAAAGTTTATATATGTTAGAAGGGCTCAGTCACAGGGTTAGTGTTTTAAGGGGGAAAAAGGGCTTGACTCTACAGTCCATTGAGGTCCTTGGTCTACCAAGAACTTGGCGGCAATAATTCAGAGAAGACATCTGAACCCTTGACGTAATTTGCGACGAAGCCGAAACTGTCGTCAATACGGACTTTACTAAATACTTGCTGTCTGAAGTGCGTTGAACAGGACATAACATTGGCATGATCTTTACGAATTTTTATGGAAGTATAAAGCTCTCAATGGAACAGTAACGTAACCTATTTAGCAGCAACTGGCGTCCAACGACTCATGGGTGCGCGAGTTTGAGGTGAAATGATTTATTAAAGTTTGACATTTTTTACGCAAATAGTTCATCGAGAAATTTTATTATCCGCCCAGGTATAGTTGGAAACAAGCTGAGCTTCTATGCCGGCTTTAAACCCGGCTGAATTCATTGGATATTTTAAGAGCGTTAAAAATCCCTCAGTATGCCTTCCTTCGGAGGGGAAGAAAAGCCGGTGGGCCCATGTCATTGATTTATGGCATGAAAAAGAACCTTCCACTAACTACAATTGTGTGAAGCTAAATGTTGTATGTTAGATCTGATTAATGTTCTATTAAGTTCCAATGTTCACCGCCAGGTACTGGTTGCTGTGTCATCTAGTAACCAAGTTCACAGCTAGGTATCGTTGACGGTAGCATTTGGTAGCAAAAGTAGGAACTATTCGAAATTAATCGTCTGCAGTCCTTACTTGAATTACAGATAACACCGCGGCTTGGGTGGCGTAGTGGGTAGCATGCTGAGCTTCTATGCCCAAGGTCACGGATTCAAACCCGGCCGAAGTCGTTGGATTTTTTAAGAGCGTTAAAAATCCCTCAGTATGCCTTCCTTCGGAGGGGAAGTAAAGCCGGCGGGCCCATGTCATTGATTTATGGCATGTAAAAGAACCTTCCAGTGACTACAATTGTGTGAAGCTAAATTTTTGTAGGTGAGATTTGATAACGCTCTATTAGTTCCAACGTTTGTCGCAAGGTACTGGTTGCGATGGCATCTAGTAACCAAGTTCACAGCTAGGTATCGCTGACGGTAGCATTTGGTAGCAAAAGTAGGAACTACTTGAAAATTGATCGTCTGCAGTCCTTACCTGAATCACAGATAACACACACTAATACAGCCATCACAATTAACACCGGTTATCAGACAAATTCTACACACACCCAAAGTACACGGGGCTACATGACCACGTTGTCGCAGCCCCTAAACTGAGTAACCAACCAACCAATTATCCCCCCAGTATAATGAGCATGTTGAGGGACTTAGCTAGAAATGCCGATAAAGCAGGGAGTTGGTGACCCTGATGAGACAGTGGGAATATCGCGCTCAACCAAGCGCACGCATTTAGCGAGTCCTCTGATCAACGCTCAACTCAGTTGGTTGACGCTCAAGTTACATCCAGTCCACTGCGACTCATGTGACCCATTTCATCTCCACTGTTATTCTGCTACGACTGATTTGAGCTGGGTCATACCGCTTGGATCACCTGACGGCAGCTAGGCGAGTTTTCTCCTGGAGTTTGTGACTGTACAAATAATCACATTGAGGTTGCAAGATGGCCGCCTTAGTGCATGGGCTGAACATTCTATGTAGTGCCCTAAGTTGTAAAACTTCAATGGACATCTAACCAAGAAGGCTTTGTAATGTAGGAGTAGGCTGGCTTTGAAAGAAAAGAATATATGAAGAGATTAGAATTGTGCTATTAAAATTGCATCATAGACAAATACAATCAGGAATATGATATGAATTGCAGGGTATCAGATGTGAAGGAAGTGTTTCACCTGGAATTTATTGTTTTATGTATTGACTGTGATGGAAAAAATAAGTGAGATGAGATGTTGATGGAAAAGCAAACTTTAGTGGACCCTGTATCGAAAAATTATGATGCAGATATTAAGACATTAAAGGAGTATGATTAATGCTGTTATTTTCCCAAGAAGTTAATTCTGTGAGTACTTTTCTTGTGTACAAACACCGTAAGCAGTGCCAGATTAAGGTAAAATGAGGCCCAAGTCCCTCAGATTTTTGAGGTCCCTTTATTTTTTTCAAATAATTTTTATTTTTAGCACCTGTATATTTAATAAAGTATATACAAGTGATCTTTTTCTCAAGATGAATATTACACTTTTTATTAAACCATATTGTGCCCGTACATATATACCGTACATTCAATTGAAACGATCATCGTTATTTGGAAAACATTTCAGATGATTTGATGAACAATTTAACAAATCATACTATAAGTATTTTTTACTTCTGTAAAATGTAATAATTTTTTCTTCTGTTTTTTTTTCGGTCAATGAAATCTTCTACAATGTCATCAAAATCAATTTCCCGCAGAACATCTGACTCGGTATACATTAAACTTAGCATGTCTAATCGTTCTTGTGACATGATACTTCTTTGCGCACTTTTGACCAGTTTCAATTTTGAAAACGACCGCTCCGCAGAACAATTCGTTATCATGAGGGTCAGGAAAATGCAAAAAGCAATTTCAACGTTCGGAAAAACAGACTCAATCTTGTCTCGAATAAGAATTTCGTAAAGTTCAGAATGAGTGAACTCAGTTTTTAAAGGACATTGTAATTTAATATGACTGTCTCAGTTCTGGATAAAAATTTTCTAAATCTACGGAATAAAATTTGGGGGGCCCCAGATAATTGGGCCTAGTCGGGCCTAATAATCCAGCACTGACCGTAAGTGACCCCTATAACCTCACCAACCCCTGTTGAAAAGTTACATAGTTGAAGCGCGCGAATTTTTTCTCATTAATGTCCGGTTTTGGAATCATTTTATCTTTATTTTTATGTTTGGCTACAATTTGGTCTATTTTGCTTGGCGGGAAATTGTTTTCCTTTGCTTTTTGTTTAATGGTTCTTATTTCCTTATTATAATTGTCTGTTGACATGGGTATGTTTAAGGCTCTGTGCACCATTGAATTGAACCCCGCTAATTTATGCGTACTGGGGTGATTAGACTGATTGTCGATTGCATGCGAGGTTTGTGTGGCTTTTCGGAATATGGAGAATGAAAGCTCGTGGTCCTTACGTTCAATAGTTATGTCGAGATAATTTATTTTTCGATCTGTTTCGGATTCCTTGGTGAATTTGATTGAGTGGTGTAGGCTATTAATGGATTGGAGAATTGTTTCTTCGCTTGTTAATTCAGTATCGTAGATGCAAATTACATCATCTACGTATCTTTTCCATATTACTATTCCCTTTGTTGAAGTCTTTTCTAAAAACTCATTTTCTAGTGCATTAATAAAGATGTCAGCGATTAATCCGCTTAGTGGTGATCCCATCGCTAATCCTTATGTTTGTGTGTGCATTTTATTGTCGAATTGAAACGCGTTTTGGCCGAGGACGACCCTCAGTAGTCGCACGATCTCTTCAGTTTCTTTTTCGAATTGTTGGATTTTAAGTTATTTTCGATAGTGTTGATTGCATCATTAATAGGAATATTGGTGTACATGTTAGTTACATCGAAAGATACAAGCCTCGTGCTAGGTTTCATTTGTAGGGTGTTCAGTGCTGTTACTAATTCCGTTGTGTTCTTTACAGAGTTGTTTTTGTCGTTGGGAAGGCGGCGTTTTAAGATTTTTAGTAACTCTTTGCTGATTTTGTAATTAGGCGCATTCCTACAATTGACTATTGGTCTCATTGGGCACTCATTTTTGTGTATTTTTGGTTGTCCCCTCAATGACAATCTAAATGAGCACACTTTTATGGAGAGCTCACCCCTTTCCGCTCTACTAAAAAACACACCCTGTCGAAAACAAGACACAACACAGCGATACAGCCAAGCTAGATAAAAAAGGGGGAAAATAGCGGTGTTTATAGGTAAATGTTATTTGGATCAGGTGTACTATGTACATTTTTCTGCAATAAACCTAGGCCGATATGCGCGGCAGTATTAAAGGTGCCGGGACGTCTTCAATAGACCGTGTACCGCTTAGTATAAATGGCTTGTTAGCCCATGCGTGGCGAAGATAGTTCCACGGTCTTTAGTAGTTGCAGACTCCTGCATTCAATAGCATACACTTTTATCTAGATTTGGCAAAGTCACACAAATATACATGGCACTGACCTCTGGAGGAACATAGCAACTAAAGGGGGAGGAAGGGGAAAACCAGTTCCACACAGCGAACGCTCGGGGTTAGTCGACTACAACTGGTGTCTATGGAAACACGCAACTGCTTCAAGTTCCAGTTAAAGAGACAACTCGATAAGTATAAGCTAGCATTATTTCAGTATAACCATAGTTTATTTTGTAAAACCATATAATCACCCCTAACAGACAAATTCCTGATTTTCATCACTATTTGAGAAGTTTACCTAACATTAGATATACCACATTTAACATACACCGACTGTTGCATTACCAACACTGCAACTAAATAATTGTACATATTGTATATATTTTTCACCTGTATTCTCAAACATAGATGTTATAGCCTAAGTGTAATGGATCTGATGATGATCGCTTGACGATCGAAACTGGTCATCCTAGTGTATTTATTAATCTCATGTAATTTATTTCAGGATCAGGGCATAACCCAGCTCTTTTTGGGTACATTCGTGTTGACCGACTGAAAAGCACCAAACTTTTGTTTACTTAGGCAACACTGAAAAATGGCTTCAAACCTCACAATGATATTTTTTTATTTTCATTTCTATATTTGTATTTTATTTTATACTTAAATTGTTAATGTTTTTTTAAATTTTGTCCACCACATGACGTCAAGTGGATGCGTATATAATATTTTATTTTTAAAAATACCAGCACTTCGACATGAAAATTCTCCGAAATTTGGCTGAAAGATTCAACTATCAGCATCTTTGAAAGCATAAACTGTCCTTGTGACAGGTGGTGTACAGACCACTATCCCATAAAGGGTTAACGCGTGCGGCTACGCAAGTAAGTACAGTAGAAGCTGCGCCCCCGGGATCCTACCAGTTGTGGGGGAAGAGGCTCATAAGTCCAACAGGAGATCTGATGCTGACCCACTTGCCATTACTGTACGTGTAGTAGGGCACGGTCAATATTTACTCTTTGGATGCCACACGTGGCCATGACGTCAAAGTCTCTGTTTATTCAAGTCTTACAATTTCCGTTATTAACTGGCATTTCAATGGAGCCTTCCAAGAAGGCGCTATTTATAGGGCCGTGACCTACGGAGATCACTTCCGGGACTCGGTCAAGTGCCGTTGCTACCTGACCCATCGTCAGTAAGATACTGGAGCCATTGTATCGTACCATCGAACCCAACACTCCCAGCGGCGAGGGCGGCTATATTACCCCCAGGCAGTGTTGCCAATATTCCCTCAATGTCACTAGGACCAGAGCACAACTAACGACTTTAGAGTCGGGAGGTTTGGTTGGTTGCTCAGTTTAGGGCCTGTGACAACGCGGTCATGTAGCCCCGTGTACTTTGGGTGTGTGTCTGATAACCGGTGTTAATTGTGATGACTGTATTACTGTGTGTACCTGTTTTAATTCAAGTAAGGACTGCAGACGATAATTCCTACTTTCGCTACCAAATGCTACCGTCCTCGACACCTAGCTGTGAACTTCGCTACCAGTAGAATCCATCGCAACCAGCGCCCGGTGACGAACGTTGGAGCATTAATCAAACCTAAGCAACAAATTTTGGCTTCACACAAGTGTAGTTATTGGAAGGTTCCTTTTCATACCATAAATCTATGACATGGGCCTGCCGGCTTTACTTCACCTCCGAAGGAAGGCATACAGAGGGATTTTAACGCTCTTATGATATACGACGACTTCAGCCGGGTATGATCCCGCGATCTTGGGCATAGAAGCTCAGCATGCTAGCAACTACGCCACCGAACACGCTTAGAGTCGGGATCGCCAACGCAGTGTTAACAGGCAGTCAGATGTCTCGTTAATTTTAACATCGGAATTAACCCTGCATAGGCCGCGCGCTTGGGAGTTAAATATTCAGTCACACGTGGATTTTTGTGTCGCATAATAAATAACCGGAAAAACTGTTGAAATAATGAAATTAATATTATTGATATTTAATAAGAACTTAATAATTATGGCATCTTTAGTCATATCAAGTGGCGTACTAACGGGGGTTAAGGTTTAACCCTCCCCCAGAGATAGGCCTATTTCCTTACTTAAATCTATACAGTATATTATCCCATCTATCACCTGTTTTACACTACCGCTAGTCAGGCTTCTTACTCCTGTATATACAACCTGTGACAATAAAGTTCGGTGAATAGTCCTGTACTATCAACAATGCACGACAGTGACCCCTCCGGTAACCATGCTGTGCTGAGATCGGTGATACATGTCCTGGAAACTTTGCAAGAAGGCGTCCTTTCGGATGGTGTTCAAAAGCCTCGTCACGTTGCGGTGAATAAAATCAGAACGGTCGACCTGGCAACTTTGGCTACACACAACGCAACGTGTAAGACCTGATTGACACAGTGCGTGTTTAGAAGGATGATTTTATGCAACCTACCATGCACATCTGTTCGGCGGGTTGCAGTGAGAAGGAGAAATTTATGCAACCTACAATGCACATCTGTTCGGCGGGTGGCAATAAGAAGGTTAAATGTTCTGTGGAATGGAATGGCTCTGAAAACCATCGTCACGGGCGACGAGACCTGGTGTATGAGGAACTACCCCGAAGTCAAGCGTCCAAGTATGGAGTGGCGGGATCCAGGTCCAGGGTCACCGAAAAGCCTTGAAGGTTTTCGAACATTTCGGACATCCAACGTAATGTGACGACCCAACTGAAGGTTATCCCTAAAGTGTTTCCAGGACTTGTACAGACAGTCTCAGAGGTGCATAATCATCCACGGGGATTACATCGAAGGACAGTTACTGCTGTTTTAAGTAATCCAACAATCCGTTCGTAATATAGACCCATTCACCGAACTTTTCGGTCAGAGGTTGTATTTTAACAGTGATCCCGTTCGTCACTTGGTAAATGTCCTCGCAGCGAGACTGCTCCTTCAGTGTTGGAGCGAGCCTTGGATCAGTTTTACTATTGAAGTGGGCGATCGGTAACCTTTTTCACGTCGCTTCGGGCTGCTTTAATTGTGTGTCCGTTTCGTAAAAGATAATTCAGTACATGAGGAGTTTCTGCAATTTATTGCAATTAATGATACAGATAAAGTCATCAACATGGCATATTTTGAGAGTCAATAGTAGACTAATGGCAATGGGAACACGGAGAGCAAACCATTATTATCATTTTAAATGATCTTGTCGACTTCGTCGTTACGCTGGGGTCTGGCTTTACGTTACGGAGACGGGACGAAATGTACCCAGATGTACTGAGGTGTGTGACGTCATAGTACTGCTTGGTGCATGTGCTCCCGACAATATCTACTTCGTTAGTATAAGACAAAAATCCCCGATTCTTAGATGTCACGGGTAATCTCGAGAACCACTGGATGGATTTTGATGCGGTTTTCACCATTCTGTAAAGGATATCTCGAGGAAAGATTCTGTAGAAAATAATTTATGTATGATCAAAGGAAGACAAGCAGTAACGATTTCAGTGAAAAAGTCGAAAACAAACTTGGCGTCCGTGCGCTTCTTTAGCTTACGCTAGGCAAACCGTTAAAAATATCAATATACTATGAGCGTTAGAATTGGTCAGCATGAAAATTTCTACAAATAAGTCCGCGAGAGCATATCTCTATCTTCAATACATCGCCCGTTATAAGTGTTTTTAGACTGGATGGAAGGGGCACGTCCCCGCGCACTCTGACGGCATCCCGCGCGCTTGGACTTGCTTTGCCCTTGGTTTGCACTTGCCCTTCGCGAGTAATTTGAAACAAGGTAAGCAAGATAAGTATTATGCAGATGATTTTCTAACATGCCAAGAGTCTTTCTAGCATTTTTCAGCATTTGTACCATTTAAAATGATACAAAGTCTAGTCTTTCAGACTGACTGTCACTTTTTTTTCTCTCACATAATATCAATATTTTAAGCAACCACGTAACTATGCTCATAATGATACCACTGCATCGTTTCAATTTTAATATTTAGTTACTGTTTTACGTACTTTTTAGATTTTCTTTCCATTTTTTTACTGTGTCGAAAAAATGAGGCCTAAAATAGTTTTCATGCAAAGAGAACGGTTATCTAATTATTTGTTTTTTTATGAATATTAATCTAAATTTAATTTTAATTATTGTGATGACTGTCGTTTTAAGGGGCGGAACAGCAAGGTCATCTGCTTCTTTAATAATGCACACAATTACCTTATTATATTAATGACCCCCCCCCCAGAAGGAAATCCTGCGTACGCCACTGGTCTTATCAAGTTGTAGTAAACTGCCATCTTCATCAGGGAATTTCTTACCCGCCATAAACATGGTGCATCATGAGTAACGTAGTCTATATTTGACTGTGTTCATTGGAATCCAGAGCCTCAAACAATGAGTTTAAATTCTTCTCTCTTCTTTTTCAAAATCGTACGTTTGTAAACATAGAAATGTATCTGTCGATTTATTTTCACACCAAATAATGCAGATGTAAACCACAGAGTAGACCCTTACTGGCTTACAATTGCATCAAGACTAAAGAAGAGTTATTGTGGAATGAAAGAAGTCAGGAATAGTGGACGGGTAACGGCTCTAGTTGTTTAAAATCTCGATACGTCTCGATATTACGTCATCGAAACGCCTACTTTATTCAGTCGCTAGTGGAATTCCTCTCCGCCAAAATGCACTCTCGAAATAAAGTTCTCATTGCTATCGCATGATTGGGAAATGAATGAACATTTGAATTAGGTGAACAATAAAATTGTCGACAGACAAGAGATTAAATGATTCCAATAGAAGTTAAAGGAAATATTAATTTACACAATTTAATGCGGGACAATATTCCGCACCGCGACAAATTGACATGCACATTCACTGATTATCATTAGCAAACGAATCGGTATTGTCAAGGATGTACAAAATCCATTGAAATTGTGGTGGTATTTGTAAATTCTTTGGTATAGTCAAGCAGGCTGTGAATTTAGCTACATGCTCTAATATATCCAATAGTCAATTGCAGGAATGCGCCAAATTACATCATCAGTAAATAATTACTAAAAATCTTAAAACATCGCTTTTCCAATGATAACAATAGTTCCGTGAAGAACTAAATAGCCTATTTGGATATATCCTACTAATATTAATTGCCTCTATCCACATACAGATTGTCAGTTTGATTGATGTAATAGATTCGTAGATATTGAGAACCATCGAAATATTTTGAATGGTCACCATGTTGGATTTTTAGCCTACTTTTCACATTTTGCAAAAATGAGGAAAAAGTAGACTTATGAGATCGGGCAAATGTGTGTCTGTCTGTCCTTCTGACTGTCTGTCTGTCTGTCGTTCTGTCTGTCTGTCTGTCTGGCTGTGTGTGTGTGTGTCCCCCTATCAACTCCTAAACGGCTGCAGAAATCGAAACAAAATTTGGTAGGAGTAAAGATCTATACCTGAATATCTCACGGTCATATTTGAAAATGATCTCAGTGCTACCAACTGCTGAAAAATCGCAATTGAAATTTCAGCTCCATGTTGGAAATCTTGTAAGGTATGAATGGGAGCTGTTTCAAAATTGGCACACGTATAGAAAATAATATTGCAGTTTAATTTCCAGGAGGCCATATATAGCAGTGTTGCCAAAATTATTATAAGCCTGCTGATAGGTCCAAAGTTTAAATGCATATAATTTCTACACTTGCAATTGGATTTCAACCAAATTTCGTATGTGCTATGTGTACGTAAACAGATATGATTGAGCACATTCTTAAGAGCCACCAAGGCTGCCAACTGTTAATAAATGCTCTCAATTTTTTAAAATCCAAATACCCATATATCAAAAAGTATGATAGCCGACAGCTTTAAACTATGCACACGTATAGTACCTGACATTCTATATTAATTTGGAGTAACTTATATACGTCAGTGCTACCAACATGATTGTAAGCCTGCTGAGAGGTCCAATTTTAAATACATGTAACTTCTATACTATCATTTGGATTTCAACCAAATTTCGTGTGTGCTATGTGTACCATAACAGATATGACTAAGCCGATTCTTAAGAGTAACCAGGGCTGCCAACTGTTAATAAATACTGTATCTATTTTTGTTACCCTAATATCAATATATCAGAAAGTATGATAGCCAATAGCTCAAAACTTTCCACACGTATGGTACCTGGCATTCTAGATTAATTTGGAGTAACTAATAAAGGTCTACGCCAGTGCTGCCAACATGATTCTAAGCCTGCAGACAGGTCCAATTTTAAAATGCATGTAACTTCTATACTAACTAATGGATTTCATTCAAAATTGACACAACAATAGATCATATTATCTCAGATTATTTCTGACCAATACATATATGTCATTGTTGCCAACATGATTTTATGCGCGCTGTTAGAAATAATGTTTAACTGCATATAACGTCCATGATATCCTTTGGACTTCAACCAAATTTTGTATTATGTACCTTAAGAGATGTTACTAAGAATATATTCAGTCCCTGCTAAATTATGCCAGGTATACAGTATTTCGAACCAATTAGAAAATTCGATATTACCAACTTAATTTCGTCATTATTCTAGATAGATCTATATAGATTAATCATTGGCATGAATCTTAAATTTTAAGAAAAGTAGGCTCTTTAGTTCGTCACGGAACTTCTTGTTATATTTTAGGCCTTAGATTAATGTACTGTTACATGAAGATTATTGTGTAGGTGTTTCATTCAAACTTCAATCGCATGATTAGGACACAAGAAATAAAAGCGGGATTTTTAATTTCGCTCAGCCGCCATCTTGTGGTTATGAATATAATTTAATGAATTAGATGCCAGTCGATTAAAATGTGTGTAGGCATATACCGTATCAACTTTCACTGCGCTCGGATGGTTAAAACGCAAGAAACGTCCATTTGAATAATTAAATTTCGCGTCGTCGCCATGTTGGATTTGTGCTCGCCAGGTTAATAAAAGTCTCATAGGTGAACTTACGCTTATATCCTCTATACACTTACAAAATTTCAGTTTGATTGCTGTAGTAGATAAATAGATATTGAGAACCGTCTAATATTTCGGATGGTCGCCATGTTGGATTTTAATATATGTAGGCCATAGAGTTATGTACTATTAGATGATGATTATTGTGTACGTTCATTATGGAAATGTTGATTTGAATCGCATGATTAGAAAACAAGAAATAAAAACTTAATTTACGAAATTCGCTCAGCCGCCATCTTGAGGTTACATAAACAATTGAACTAAATTAGACACCAGTGCATTACAATGTGTATAAACATTTGCTGAACAAAGTTTCATTGCATTTGGATCATTAAGTCGCGAGAATAGTCCATTTAAAACTTTCAACTTCGCTTGGCCGCCATGTTACTTTTCTAGTTAACCGGTATTTGAAAGACTCATAGATGAACTTCCAGTAGTTCCCTTTATCTCCGTACACAACTTCATGGTAATAGTTTCAGATATATAGAATTCCGGTGAAATATTACGCACAGCCGCCATCTTGAGGTTATGTAAACAACTAAACAAAGTTAGATGTCGGTGCATTACAATGTGTATAAACATATTCTGTACCAAGTTTCATTGCGTTTGGTAGGTTAAATCGCGAGAAACGTCTATTTAAAAGCTGCAACTTCGCTTGGCCGCCATGTTGGTTTTGTAGTACCAGGTTTTCAAAAGTCACATAGGTGAACTTCCAGTAGTTCCCGTTATCACCGTACAAAATTCCAGGGTGATATCGGTAATAGTTTCGAAGATATTGAATGCTGGTGAAATATTTCGCACAGCCGCCATGTTGGATTGGTGAGACGTAACAAAATTTGAAAGGCGCGGTCGGGGTCGCTTGGAATAGTGCTATGAACTTACCGAGTTTCATAGAATTCGCTCCAGCCGTTTAGAAGTTATTAAGGGGACACACACAAAACTCACACACACACACGCGCGCACACAGATAGACGGACAAAAGGTGATCTCATAAGCCTTTTTTTTTTCACAAATGAAAATAGGCTAAAAACAATTCTGTGAAGAACACAACGGAATTAGTAACTGCATTAAACATGTTACAAATGTTATTATTAACATTATTATTATTATTGAGATGATAGTGTCATGGTTGTATTGCACTGTCTTCACTGTGCCACAAAATAGACACGAATACGGCCTTTCCATTCGAAGCGCCTGCTAGGTAGGCATCCATGGGAACACAACATTTAGGTCTATTGATCTCTCCTCCTTTGCTAACCTTCAGGTAGCAAAATGATCCTCAATGTCCCGATAATGTACCCGATATGGAACTGGTGGATTAGCCTATATTCTATTCATATGATTTGAATCGGTGTGAAGCAGCTTGTACGCTATAGAGTTCCCACCAAATTAAATCACTAGACTATTCAATAATTGCTAAACTGCTTTCAGTACAGGTCAGCACACCCATTTTGTTATTTACTCATCTGATAGCCTGTGTTATTACGGCTTCTGTGCTGCTGTGTGTGTACTTTTGATTAAGGATAGAAATGGCATGGAGTTGACCATGGCCTTATTTCAGCAGCCAGACTGTACGAAAACACGTCTAGGACTATTACGGTACAGCTGGAATGGTTTTCTCCAAAAACTGTGCTATCGTTGGCTTTTTGTAAACCGTTAGAAAAGGACAAAAAAAAGCTTAACTCTAAATTTTAGAATAATTTGCACGATCATTTTGTCGGAAAACTAAAACAAAAAGCTTGGCAATGTCCTCTACATTTTTTGTTTAAAAAAATTTTCTTTAAAATACGTCGATTCAGAGAAAAACGCCTTTCAATGTTTTCTTGAGTTTTCCGACAAAATGATTGTGCAAATTATTCTTAAATTCAGAGTTAAGCTGTTTTTTGTGCTTTTATAACTATTTACAAAAAGCCAACCATTGCACAGTTTTTGGAACAAAAGTTTTTCTTTGCTGTGCAGCTGTACTAGATGGCTTCTGTGAGAGTCGAAGCCATTGCCTTCAGTTATACTCACCAGGCCGGGTGGACGCCGATCCAGCTTTCAGGTCAGATTACAATTCTTCATTCGAAGCCAAGACCTTTGGAGCAGGTTTCTCAAGGTTCGGCTGTACTGAGGAACATCGAATCATGGATTATGTTATTGTGTTATAGCTTCTTATTGGCTGTCCTGCCGTGGCATTCTCCTGGTTCCTAATTAAGACGGTAGATGGTGGCAGAGGCACACTTCCCTTCAAACATGGAGGAAGGTTTTCGATTGTGGCGTGGATAATATTAAATGTTGGATTGCAAAACAGACATGAAACTTGCTTTAGGTAAAGTTTGAAACATCCCACGTCTTATAAATGAATGCGTTCCAATTAATATGTAAGGTCTAAAGCTCTACCCACAACGCGCAGTCGTTAAAATGCTAGGATAAAATAATAACTTGACTTTCATTTATTCCTTGAGAAAGTTCGTAATTGCGTTGAAGACAATTTATCAATATTGTCGATAAGCTAACCTAAAATTTGCAAGGATGCACGACTTGTAGCTGTACGGTTTATTTTTATTGCTGCTAACTGGTACAGCATTGTTAAAATTGAGGAAAAATACTCGTACATCCAGTATCCCCTCTTGTAAATAATTAATAACAAATCCAACTCTGACTTAGGCCTACTGATTTTTGAACAGAATTGTTTTTGTGTAGCTGGTCATTTTTGTTTGAAAGCCCGAGGGCTCCCAACACGTTTAATCTATTACATCATTTCCTAATCTATTTTTCGTCATTAGAAAATGTATTTTGTCTAATTTCAGTACCGGTAGGCCCTACTTTAGAAAATTGTATCGTACGATGAGCTCTCATTCAGCGTTACCTTCCACTGCATTACATTTGCTACAAAGGAAAACATTATATTCAATGAACTGTTTCCTTTTAAATACTGTGGGTTGAAGTTGCTCACTTGGGCTCACTCATGTCATACATCCAACGGCGTTCCCTCACAAGATCAATGAATATATCTTCTATCCCAAGGTCAGTAGAGTCATCATCTTTTTATATACCGTACTGTAATTATGTAATTATGCGAAGAATATACCGCGAATACAACTAGTCAACTACACAGCTGATGAGCGGGAAAACGTCCAAGTGACGTCAACTTGTGATCTTTTCTGAATGGTTGTTAAATGTGCAGTTGGCTGTCAAAGATAAAATTGGCGACAGCCGACCACACGCTGCCGATTGTCAACTATCTACTACCGACATACAACTTCACATTGTGAATGACGCCAGAAGAGAGCACGGGCCTGCGGTTTGCCCACTTCGCATTGTGGTTAGAGCTTAACTGAAATAATTCTACATTTGGCCAAATGGATTAAGATCTATGATAATAAGAGTTAAATGCGAGCGCACATGTGGACGAATGGTAGCGTGCCTACTTTGGAAATGTATGTCGAATTAGATCAGTTAGACCAACACTACGAGTTGCTACTATCTCTGGCGTACTAACTTTCAAGAATAATACGTAAGATAGCAAATTATAGATCTCTGTAATGAACTACATGTTTGCTATTCCTGTCTTAGTATGTCGCTTCATTAGCAGTCGCCAGAAACATCTCTCCTCTCCCACTCGTCTTAATACCCCATTCATTCGTTACTCTATCTACCCATCTGATCTTCATCATTCTCCTGTAACACCACATTTCAAACGCTTCAATTCTCCTCTTTCCTGCTGCTCTAGCAGTCCAAGTTTCACTTCCATAGAGCGCCACGCTCCAGATAAAGGCGTTCAAAAATGACTTCCTAATACCTAAATCTATATTGGATGTCAACAGATTCCTTTTCTGTAGAAATGCTTTCCTTGCCTGAGCTATCCTACTTTTTTATCCTCTTTGCTTTGTCCATCACTGGTTATTTTGCAGCAGAAGTATCCTACTTGCTTTAGCTTTTCATCTGAAATTTGACTTCAATAAGGGTTTCTGGTTTATTTCAGCTGCATTTCATTAGTTTTGTATTACATTTATTGATATTTATCATGAATACTTTCTACTATCACAGGCCACAATTCTGTTATTGCTTAATTTATTCAACAGTTGGCACTCTTGAACACAACAGATGAGCTCTCGCCCACACATTAGGGCGATATTCTGGTTAAACAATGGGAGCTGTGTATATTCTGTTTTGTAGCAAATTTAATTGGACTGTCTTTGTTTTTTAATCTGCTTGGGAATGGTTTCGAATACTGGACAGCGTTGATTGTATTTCTTATCTGCTCTATTTGGCGAGTGTTTACGCCAGAAGCACAGTGCCTGCTCTGTTTATTGCACGAACGTGGGGCAGTGTGTGCGTGGGATATAACGAGGCACACGATTCCCCGGCTTTGCTGCATTGTTTAAGCATATATTAATAATAATAACTCTGAATATATGATAAGACCAAATAGAGCGTTATATTTGAAATGTGAAAAATTAACTGATGTAATGGAAAAGAGAAGATTACAGTTTTTCGGGTACATTTATAGAATGGGAAATAGTAGACTAACTAAACAGATCTTCAACTTACTGACTAGTTACAAATCCAAACCCACATGGTTCATTGAAATTGACAAAGCTTTGACAAATGCCAGAATTCAGACAGACTCAATAGCAAACAAATCATTCTTCAGAGAAGCTATTCAAGAGGCAGAATTTCAAGAAAGGAAGAAACATACATCTCGCAGAAAGTAGATTCAAGAGGAGAAAGATGGACACTCCAGAAGGAAATTTGGAAATGAAGGAAATTGAATACTATGGACAATAGCCAACGTTGATTCATCGCACCCTCCAAATGGGAATTTTATTCTTCTTTGGAACACTATAGCGCTTTCTGGTAGAACAGGGTTTCTCAACATTTTAGACACTGCGACCACCTTTTTAGGCTGAGTATTTTGGTGACCCCCCCTCCAAGTTTTAACATTAGAGATTTCAAGTGATCAGTCAGTGAAACTAACTTTTAACCATGCTTGTGCCGAAAAATTGTGGATAAGTATCAAAAAACACAACAGCATTAAAAACGTTGATGCCATTTTCTTCTTCTTACAACAGTGAACAAGGATTCTCCATGATGGTGAATTTAGAAACTAAATCAAGAAATCGTTCGACACTGGAAAATGACATTGTTTTGTGAGTTACAAAAGTCATTCCAGACATTCAAAAGCTCAAGTTTCTCATTAATAGAATGTTCAAGTCCAGTACAATGTGAGTGTAGTCTTTTAGGTAGATTTCATTAGAAAGCTAACTATTGCAATGGGTACCATGTTTCGACTTCCGGAAAATTTCGACATATCTTCGCGTTTCACATCCCCCAGACCCCAAAACCACCGTCAGTTCAAAAGTTTATACATAATTTATGTATGTATATATGTATATATATATATATATATATATATATGTATATCAGTTTCTTGTGGACACGATAACTGCCGTAATTTTGCACCAATCACTTTGAATTTTTTACCGAATATGTATACCTATAAAATCTCGGTCGAGTTCGTTACTGGGCTAAATTGGTCGAAGGGGGTGAGAATGGGGGGCTTTTTTTTTTTCGAAAAAGTGAAATATTGCTATAACTCTCCTAATATGTGAAATACTGAATCCGTTCAAAGTTCATACTATGTGTCGGATAAACCCCAAAAATGTATGTTTGAAGAGTTTTTTATAGCACCAACCATTGACCAAAGGGGTGGGAAAAAGTGGGGTTTTCGGGAAACATTAATCATATCTCTCTTAATAGGCACAATATCAAAACCGTACAAAATGGACAATATTTCCCTAATAATTACCTAAAACTTTTGTCTGAAAGAATTTTTGATATGACCCACCATTACGTCAAGGGATGAGAAAAATGATTTCGGAATTATAAGAAAATGCCAAGAGCTATCAGTGGTTGCCATGGCAACACTACTAAATTGATGAGGGATGAGCCATCAGACGTTGCCATGACAACACACCTGCACGAGATCAGATTCAGATTTTCATCTGACTAAGTGTGAAGCGGCTTCGGTGACGTAACTGGTAGCATGCTGAACTTCTATGCCCAAGGTCGCGGGTTCAAAGCCGGCCAAAGTCGTCGGATTTTCTAAGAACGCTAAAAATCCCTCAGTATGCTTTCCTTTTGGAGGGGAAGTTCCAACGTTCATTGAGAGTTGCAGGTTGTGGTGGCATCTAGTACCCAAGTTCACAGCTAGGTGTCGTTGACGGTAGTATCTGGTAGCGACATTAGGAACTACTGCTTGAAATTGATCATCTGCAGTCTTTACCTGAATTACAGACTAATACAGCCATCACAATTCACACCGTTTATCAGACAGATTCTACACTCACCCAAAGTACACGGGGTTACATGACCGCGTTGTCGCAGCCCCTAAACTGAGGAACCAACCAAAATCTCTGCGGGAGATATAATTTTGCGTGAAGAATTAACAGACCGTTACATAGTTACACATCAGTGGCGAAACCTTGCATAAGGACAGTGTGACCACAAGTATAAAAATGGACCCCAAATGACAAGAAGGTTACCGTTCCCATAAGACAATAAAATGTTTAAAATAAGCATAAAATGACGAAAAACAAAGTTAATTAAGCTCCAATTATAAAATACCTTCTCGCAATAAATGAGGTCTGATCCTTGTACGAACACCTGCATATTCTGCCTATTTTCGCCTATCCCCAAGTTTGTCCGGTGAAATCTACCTCCGCCTTCCGGCGTGCCGAGAGGACTTTTTTTTAAATTAAAAACTGCAGCAATAACTCCTTTTTTTACATTTTTTCTCCGTATCTCGCGACCCTCTAAGACAGATCCTGTGATCCCCCAGGGGGTCGCGACCCACCCCTGTACCCTTGTAGTAGAGAAAGGAAGAACTTTGTATTGGCGGAAAATCAAGAGATTAATTTTGCCATTATGAACACGGCCTGCTGAGTTCAAATGGGTTCTTTAACATGCAAACAACGTATGATATGCGCGTCGTGATTGTTGTCGTCTTCCAAAAGTCACTTACCACGGCCAGGAGCGAACCTGCAAGCTTGTGGTTGGTAGTCTGACACGATAACCACTCACCCACCGTGGCATGTGATGCAGCATAAGTGGTGTAGTGGCTAGCGGTCCATGTTGCCAAGATATTTAATTCTGGTGTGAGGGCTGGGATGGGGTACACTTAGCCTCGTGAGGCAAAACTAAGAAGTAGTGGGTTCGATTCCCACCTCAGATATTCTGGAAGTGTTTATTCCATGGTTTCCCCACTCCGAGCAAATGCCGGGATTGTTTTTAACTTAAGGCCACGGCCGCTTCCTTCCCAAGCCTCACCTGAGTTACCAATACATACAGACACTGCGCGGCTCAGTGGTAACGCTCTCGCCTGCTGTTCACAAAGTTGCAACATCGAATCCCGGCGTCTCTAAAGTTCACAGTTGTTAAAAGGGACGTAAAACCAATATCATTATTATTATTACGTTATAAGTATGTATTTATTGTTGTGCTTTTGGTTTGCTTTCGCTTTGTGTTTTTGTTGGCTTTTGTTTTATGCTTTTTCTTTTTATTAGCCTATTTTCAATTTTGATTAAAAATAGGCTTATGGGCCACCTTTTGTCCGTGTGTGTGTGAGAGAGAGAGATGGTGTGTCCCCCTAATAACTTCTAAATGGCTGGAGCGATTTCAATGAAACTCGGTAAGTTCATGCCACTATTCCGGAAGACCCTGACCGTGCCCTTCAAATTTTGTTACGTCTCCCCAATCCAACATGGTGGCTGTGCGAAATATTTCAGCAGCATTCAATATCTCCGAAACTATTCCCGATATCACCCTGGATTTTTTATGGTGATAAAGGAAATTACTAGAAGTTCACCTATGTGACTTTTTAAACACTGGTAACTACAAAACCAACATGGCGGCCACGCGAATTTGCGACTTTTAAATAGATGTTTCTCGCGATTTAACCAACCAAACGGAATAAAACTTGGTACAGTATATGTTTATACACATTGTAATGCACCGAAATCTAACTTCGTTAAATTGTTTACATAACCACAAGATGACGGATGTGCGAAATATTTCACCGGCATTCTATATATCTGAACTATTAGCGGTATCACCCTGAAATTTTGTATGGATATAACAGGCACTACTCGAAGTTCATCTATAAGGCTTTCAAAAACCGGTTGACAACAAAACGAACATGGCGGCCAAGCGAATTTGAAAATTGTAAATAGACCTTTCTCGCGATTTAATGTTCCAAACGCAATGAAATCTGGTACAGGAAATGTTTATACACATTGTAATGCACTGGTATCTAATTTAGTTCAATTGTTTACATAACCTCAAGATGGCTGCTGTGCGAATTTTAAAATTAAGTTTTTATTTCTTGTGTCGTAATCATGCGATCGAAGTGAAAGTTTGAATAATGAACCTACGCAATAATTTTCCATTAATAGTTCATAACTCTATGGCCTATACATATAACAATCCAACATGGCGACCATCCGAAATATTTAGTCGGTTCTCAATGTCTACGAATCTATTACAGCTATCAAACTGGAATTTTGTATGTTGATAGAGGCAGTTAACATAAGTAGGTTATATGAAAATAGGCTGTATAGTTCTTCACGGAACTACTTGTTTTGTTTGCTTTCGCTCTTTTTGTTTGTTTTTGCTTTGTGCTTTTACTTTGTGTTTTTGTTTGCTTTCGCTATGACTGTACCCGTTATAATTAAATAGCATTGAAACATAAGTGCGGTGTCGCTACTCACTGTGTATGTCTGTCAGCGCTGGGATTCGATCCTCTGATCTCCTGACTTGCTGCCTCTCTCCGTTGCGGTGAGTGCTCTAACACGCACGGCTATGGTAGGGGGGTGTAGCTGATGTACAAGCCAGCGCCTTCATGAATATTGAAGATGAGGTGTCAAACAAGATCTCATCACGTCACATTCATGGTAAAGCGCGGGGAGACAGGCGACCTACTTATCGTGGGGTTGCAGGAAGAACACACTAAGTCCAATAGTGAGTTATTAATAGCAATAAAACCAAAATTGTGTGTTCTTGATATTTCTTCAGAGAAAAGTCTCCATCAAATACTTTTGACACAATGCTGTCGGGGAAATAGCATCAAGTGGACTCAATGTAAGTGTTGAAGCCAGTGTTGCCAACACAATGCTGTCGGAGAAAAAGCATCGAGTGGACTTTTTTTTAGCGTATGGCTTTTAGTGCCGGGAGTGTCCGAGGACAGAGCCAGAGTTTGTAGCTGCTTCTATACGGACACCCATAGGATGAGCTACAAGTACCGTCGAGTGTGGAGTATTGACTGGGGAGGAAAGTGTTAATGTAAGGACGAGGAATTGGAAGGTAGCGGCTGTGGCCTATAGTTAGGGACCAACCCCGGCATTTGCCTGGAAGGAGGATGGGAAACCACAGAAAACCATCTTCAAGGTTGCCGGCGGGGAGATTCGAACCTCCTCGACTCCCGGATGTGAGCGACTGCCTGCAGCCACGCCGTAACAACCACGGCTAACTCACCCGGTCAGTGGACTTAATAAGTGCTGAAGTCAGTGTTGCCAACACAATGCTGTCGGGGAAAAGGCATCGAGTGGACTTAATGTAAGTGCTGAAGCCAGTGTTGCCAAAACAAACTGTCAGTCGGTCAACACGAATGTCGTTTTTCTAAGAAAATTGTATTTGGAAAGTTTTCTGACAAGAAATTAAACTATTAAACCTTCAGATTGTTTGGCCTTGAGCCATCTTTCAGCGAGGTTTCTTATCCCGCGACGGTACCAGTCTCTGGGGTTTGATGCCAAGAATTCGGTGAGACCCACTTCCACAGCTTCAATGTTTTCGAAATTTCTTCCACGCAACAAATGGGCCATGGATCGAAACAGATGGTATTCTGAAGGAGCGAGATCAGGGATGTATGCAGGCTGTGGTAACAGGTCGAATCCCCCAATTCCTGAATATTTGCCCTGATTGTTCGTGCAGTATGAGGTCTCGCATTGTCCTGATGCAAGAGAACTCTATTTCGGTTAACTAATGCTGGGTATCTCCGTCTAAACATCACATGAACTCGTTCCAGTTGTTGAGAATAAAGATCCGCATTGACTGCTCACCCGTTTGGAACAAACTCGCAGTGAATCACGCCTTCAAAATTCCACCAGACACACAACATCCCTTTGGGGCCTAATCAATCCTTTCTAATGATGACTTTGGCAGGTTGACAGGGACTGAGCCACGGTTTCGAGGCGTCAGCGTTGCGGCAAGAGACCAATTTCCCATCACATGTGACAATTCTCCTGAAAAATCTATCACCAATGGGGTTACCGATAAACTGACGACAGATATCCACTCTGTTCAGGGGCCAATTCATGAAGTACACATCTACAGCTTCTGTTTGATTTTCCAAGTTTCTTAATCTGGCGATGTATGGTATCTTATGATGCACCAAGTTCTTCTAACAGCCTACGAATTTTTTCCAAAACTCTGCGTGTTTTCTCAATATCCCATACTTAAGATCTTCCAGAACGCGGTAAATCGGTAGTGCTTTCTTCTCCAATGTTGAAACGTTGGAACCATCGTTATGCCACAAGCACACTAACGACACCTTCTCCTTCATATTCTTCTAGCCACGGCGGCAGCTTTGTAATCTTATTTCCAGTAGTGCTTTAGAAGGACCCTAACCTCCAACTTTGCAAGTTCCATTTGTGATTGTGAATGAACAACTGACGACTGATACATTCTACTCATGGCCTCCTGTAAATAGCATGTTCAGTATAGAAAATATAGCCTACTTTCTTCTAAATGAATGGGTATTGTTATAACTCTTTGTCCTTTCCAAGGAGTATAATTGAATATTGGTTGTAGTAGCTTGTTGAAATACAACGTCCTATATGGATATTCAACATGAATATGAGGTGCCCTTTGCTAGTGCTACCTCTGTACCAAATTTCGTTCAATTCGGTTTCACCATGATTGAATTGATAGGGGGAATCGATTTGCACACATACATGGCCGCCATCCGCAAAGTATTGGGCTGATGACTTTGTAGTTTTTTCAAAAGATTCTTCATACATAAAGGTATAATGTTGCAAAATTTGGTAGGGATCCGATAACTAGGTTGGTCGTAATTTGATTTAAGCTTTTATCATTTGGGTTGCCGCCATTACGTTTTCATCAAGATGGCGGCGACATAAAACATGACACTGATGTGTCCTTTGCTAGTGCTACTTCTGTACCAAATTTCGTCCAATTTGGTTTCACCGTGTTTGAATTGATAGGGGGAATCAATTTGCACACTCACATGACCACCATCCGCAAATTATTGGGCTGATGACCTTGTAGTTTGTTCAAAAGATTCTTCATACATAAAGGTATAATGTTGCAAAATTTGGTAGGGATCCGATAACTAGGTTGGTCGTAATTTGATTTAAGCTTTTATCATTTGGGTGGCCACCATTACGTTTCCGTCAAGATGGCGGCAATATAAAACATGACACTGAGGTGCCTTTTGCTAGTTCTACCTCTGTACCAAATTTTGTTCAATTCGGTTTCACCGTGTTCGAAATGATTGGGGGGGGGGGGGACATACATTCCGAGTACACACACTCACACACCCACTCACACACACACACACAGTCAGACACACAATTTTTGGCCCTGTGTAGATCTCATAAGTCTACTTTCATTTTTTGCAAAAAACGAAAGTAGGCTAAAAACGACATTATGAGACATCCTAATAAGTTATGTCGACAGTCAAAAACAAACCCGGCCGAAGTCGTCGGATTTTGAAGAGCGTTAAAATCCTTCAGTATACCTTCCTTCGGAGGGGAAGTAAAGCCGGCGGGCCCATGTCATAGATTTAAGGCACGTAAAAGAACCTTCCACTAACTAAACTTGTGTGAAGCAATATTTGTAGGTTAGGTTTTGTTAATGCTCTTAAGTTCCAACGTTTGTCATCGAGCACCGGTTGCGGTAGTCAAGTGGACGGTAGCATTTGGTAGCGAAAGTAGGAACTACTTGACATTATCGTCTGCAGTCCTTGAATTAAGAACAGATAACACACACTAATACAGCCATCACAATTAACACGGGTTATCAGACACATTCTACACGCAGCCGAGGCCAAAGAACACGGGGCTAGATTACCGCGTTGTTGCAGCCCCTAAACTGAGGAACCAACCAACCAGAATTCGAAAAAGGAAAAATATGTCTTAAATTTTGGAGTTTTTTCTAAAATAATTATGTTATAATAAAGTTACTTAGATATTGTTGTTTTAAGCAGCGAACAGCGAGGTGATCTGCCCTGTAAATTTCGTTAGGCGGCATCGAAAACTCTTTTATTAATAGTTATGTGAGAGAGAAATTGATATATATTCATTTTGGCAGTTGTTAGGTGATGTCAGATAATGCCAAATTTGTTTGAAAAATTATGCAATTACTTAGGAAGCAACATAACCAGTGATGGACGAAGAAAAGGAGATATAAAAAGTAGGTTGGCACAGACAAGGAATGTATTTTTACACACACACCAAAAGGAACGTGTTGACATCGAATATAGATTTAGGTAATAGAAAGTCATTTTTGAAAGCCTTTGTCTGGAGCGTGGCGCTCTATGGAAGTGAAACTTGGACTGTTGGAGCAGCAGAAAAGAGGAGAATTGAAGCGTTTGAAATGTGGTGTTACAGGAGAATGATGATCAGATGGGTAGATAGGGTTACAAATGAAGAGGTATTAAGACGATTCGGAGAGGAGAGATGTTTCTGGCGACTGCTAATGAAGAGAAGAGATAGGTTGGTAGGACATATACTAAGACACGCAGGAATAGCAAGCTTAGTTATGGAAGGAAGGGTCGAGGATAAGAACTGTAGGGGTAGACCAAGGTTAGAATATATTAAACAGATTGCCTCGGATGTAGGGTGTGGTAGCTATGTAGAGATAAAATGATTAGTTCAGGACGGGGAGACATGGAGTGCTGCATCAAACAACAACAATAACAACCCCTTACATTGTAAATCAACCATTTTGATGACATAACTGACTTTATTTACATCCTAGTTAACCATTAAAATAATATCGAAAAGTTTGGTTTAAAATTATGTAAAAGGTCTTAAAACCTTGAAGAACCACCGTGGCTTAGGCGGCATCACACCGGCCTCTCACCACTGGGTCCGTGGTTCAAATCCCGGTCACTCCATGTGAGATTTGTGCTGGACAAAGCGGAGGCATACAGCTTGTTCACTGGGTACTCTAATTTTTCCCTGTCACAATTTAATTCCAGCAACTATAATTTCATTTCAACTGTCATTCATTTAATCATTGCCCCAGGGGAGTGCGACAGGCTTCGGCTGCCAGCACAGTTCATATCCTCGCCGCTAGATGGAGGCTTCATTCATTCCATTCCCTGACTCTGTCGGTCGACTGGAAGCAGGCTGTGGATTTTCATTTTCTTAAAACCTTAAGATAATGACAGGAATCTACTCTGCGCCTCCTTCTACTCATCCTCATCAATCATATAAATAATGCGTAGTTACGAATAGCGGTAATGGTGATGAGGGTGTTTCATTAAGCAAACTGAGTGTTGTTCAGCAAGTGTGTGTTACGGAGCGAGCCTCGCCAAACATAGAAACACACTCCCCTCAATTGGAAGAGCGCCGCAGGTCACACGCCATTTCCACACTGGCCTGGCTTTTACCATTACACTCCGATTATCCATTTATTTGTTTAGCGACAGCAGTTGCTACGCTCGCTAGACCTTGGGGCCACGATACAGACTTATTAGACTTGACGGCAGTTTACCAAAATTCCATTTCTACTTTTAACGGGAGGTTGTAAGCCCTATCTCCACCATGTTCCCTGTTCTTATTAACTATTTAACGTATTGAAACAAAACCTTACAGATATTTAGATATATATTTCATTTTTAAATGGCTGTTTTTGGAAATGTGTGTGATTGTAAATAATATTTTTTAATATATTTTTTCTCAAATGTTAAAGTTTTCAATGTATTTCTCTGCGAAAACATAAAATATTACCTTTTTCTATTTATGATAAAATCACATGAAAATATGCAATTCTTTAGTTGATCATATTGAATTACTGAAACAAAAAACAGAGCGCTATTGTTAATACCTGAGAAAAAGAAAATTTGTCTCAAAAAAAAAGTTAAGAAGAAAAATGCTCTTTAAGATAAGTGTTTGTGCACCAGGATCATCTGGGTTGTCATCATCTTCTCTGTCCCTCTTCTGGTTTCTTTTTACTTCCTAGCTTCTTTAGAGAAAGAGAAGTAGCACGAGAAGGAGAAAGAGAAGAAGGAGCAGGAGGAGGAGAAAGACAAGAAGGAGCAGGAGGAGGAGAAAGACAAGAAGGAGCAGGAGCAGGAGGAGGAGAAAGACAAGAAGGAGCAGGAGGAGGTGAAGGAGAAAGACAAGAAGGAGCAGGAGGAGGAGGTGAAGGAGGAAGACAAGAAGGAGCAGGAGGAGGAGGAAGACGAGAAGGAACAGGAGGAGGAGGAGAAGGAGAAAGACAAGAAGAAGCAGGAGAAGGAGGAGAAGGAGAAAGACAAGAAGGAGCAGGAGGAGGAGGTGGAGGAGAAAGACAAGAAGGAGCAGGAGGAGGAGCAGGAGAAGAAAGAAAAGAAGGAGCAGGAGGAGGCGGAGAAGGAGGAAGACAAGAAGGAGCAGGAGGAGGAGGAGAAGGAGAAAGACAAGAAGGAGCAGGAGAAGAAAGAAAAGGAGGAAAAAGAGGAGAAGGAGAACTAGCATGAGACGGAGAAGGAGGAGGAGCAGGTGAAGGAGAAACACGAGGGGGAGAAGAAATTATGCCAGTTCTCAGGAACAGATCTTCAAGGGGGGCGTGGCTTTAAATGACAAACATCCTCAGCAAATCCCACTTTTTGAGCCAAAGCAGTTCACAACCTCCCCTTGCACTAAATATGTTTGCAAGGCGCTGAATTTACTTCAAATGTTTAACCAAGGGTGTTAACGATATTTTCTTTTAAGAAATTCAAAGTAAAATGATTTTTAGCCTATTTTCAATTTTGAAAAAATAGCCTTATGAGATCACCTTTTGTCCGTGTGTGTGTGCGTGTGTGTGTGTGTGTGTGAGGTGTGTGTGTGTGTCCCCCCCCCCTAATAAAATCTAAACGGCTGGAGCGATTTCAGTGATACTCGGTAAGTTCATAGCACTATTAACGGCGACCTCGACCGCGCCCTTCAAATTTTGTTACGTTTCACCAATCCAACATGGCGGCTGTGCGAAATATTTCACTAGCATTCAATATCTCTGAAGCTAATACCGATATCGCCCTGAAATTGAGAACGGTGATAGAGGGCACTACTAGAAGTTCACCGATGAGACTTTCAAAAACCTGGTGACTACAAAACCAACATGGCGGCCAAGCGAAGTTGAGACTTTTAAATAGACTTTTCTCGCGATTTAACTATCCAAACGTAATGAAACTTGGTACAGCAAATGTTTATACACATTGCAATGCACTGGAGTCTAATTTAGTTCAATTGTTTACATAACCTCAAAATGGCGGCTGTGCGAAATATTTCACTGACATTCTATATCTCCGAAACTATTACAGATATCACCCTGCAATTTTGTACGGTTATAAAGGGTACTGATACAAGTTTACCTATGTATAACTCATAAACCTGTAAAGTACAAAACGAGCATGGCGACCAAGCGAATTTGAAATATTTTAATAGACTTTTCTCGTGAGTTAACTCTCTGAGCGCCGTGAAATGTGGTACAGTAAATGATTTTGCAGATTGTAATGTACTGCCATCTAATTTAATTCAATTGTTTACATAACCTCAAGATGGCGGCTGTGCGAAATTTTAAAATTAAGTTTTTATTTATTGTGTCATAATCATGCGATCGAAGTGAAAGTTTGAATAATGAACCTATGCAATAAGTGTCCTTGAGTGGTACAGAACTCTATGGCCTATACATCATCATCATCATCATCATCGGCTTTAACTCGAATCCGAGTATAAATCTTCTTCGTTTGTGGATGTGTTTACGGTGACTAAAGAGTCCAATCCTGGCATGGAACAAGCGTCCACACAAGTCACATAGTATTGCTGGAGGAGGACGTGGTTGGGCTGCTCGAAGTTTCCTAGCTTGACGCTTGGCCTCTTCATGTATGCGTCGATCCCTTTCAAACGTCTTTACAGTATCCGAGATGGTACGGCGCCAAGTTGAGCGGTCTTCAGCCAGCATGTCCCAGGTTTGTGAATCAAGACCTGTCAATTTCAGGGTCTGCTTAAATTGGTCCTTGTAGCGCCTCTTAGGACCACCATGAGGTTTGGTGCCATAGCATAACTCACCATATAGCATTTGACGAAGTAATCTCACACCATCCATACGATGGACATGACCAATCCATCTAAATTGGTGACCTATTATGGATGATTCTATGCTGTTGATTTGAGCCTTTTCCAGAACAGCAATATTGGTAATGAGGTCTTCCCATTTAATCCTCAGGATTGATCGAAGTTTTTGTAGGTGGAAACGCTCAAGCTTCCTAAGATCACGTCGGTAAAGGGTCCACGTTTCACAGCCATACAACAATGTAGAAATTACTAATGCTTTGTACAACATAAGCTTTGTACTCATGGACAGATCTTTATTCATGAAGACCCGGTGCGCTAATCGTCCATATGCTGCATGGGCTGCGCCAATTCTCTTATCCACATCCTGCTCACAGGTACAGCTCACAGAAATGGTACTGCCCAGGTACGAGAAGTGGTCTACCTGTTCTAATGGCAAATTTGAGATGGAGATATTGAACTGAGGAAGAGGTGTGCCTGGTGAAGGTTGTGCCAAGACTTTAGTCTTACTGACATTTATGGTAAGACCAAAGCGATCACATGCACTTTTGTAACAATTAACTGACTCTTGCAGCTCTTCTGGTGTGAGAGTTGGTGACGCAGCATCATCTGCATACAACATGTTAGTAACCTTAGTATCCTGAGTTTTCCTCAAGGAGCGGAGACGAGTTAGGTTGAAAAGCCCTCCATCAAAACGATACTTGATCTCCACACCTGGGATGTTTGTGGGCGAATCATAAAGCATTGCAGCCAAGTACAGCGCAAAAAGCGTTGGAGCCAGTACACATCCTTGTTTCAGTCCATGGGTAATGGGAAATTCATCGGACATCTTATTCTGATGGCAAACCTGACCTGTCATGCCATCATGGAGAGCCTTGATTAGATCTACAAAACGCTGAGGGCAACCAAACCGCTTCAGCACTGCCCACATGGCTGGTCTTGGAACCGAATCAAATGCCTTTTCCAAGTCATAAAAGACTAAGAAGAGTGGATTCTGTTATTCTCTACATTTTTCTTGTAGCTGTCTCACACAGAAAATCAAGTCATTTGTGCTTCTGGAAGCTCTAAATCCGCATTGTGACTCTGGGAGGATCCTCTCAGAGATAACCTTGAGGCGGTTAAGTAGAATTCTTGCAAGAATCTTCCCCACAATTGATAGCAGTGATATACCACGGTAGTTGCCACAAACACTGCAATCACCCTTTTTAAAGATAGTGACGATAGGGGTATTCTTTAGGTCTCCAGGTACCTTTCTTGATTCCCATATTCTGAGGATAAGGATGAAAATTCTTGTTTTGAGGGAATGACCTCCGGCTTGAATTAGTTCCAGAGGGATGTTATCTGGGTCAGGTGCTTTTCTGGGTTTCAATTGGGTGAGAGCTGCACTGAATTCATGATAAGTAGGAGGTACTGCCAACCACAGTTGTTCAGGTTGTTGCGGCACATCACAGAGGAAGTCTTCAGCAGCTTCTGATGGACGATTTAGGAGATTGGAGAAGTGCTCCTTCCAGCGTTCCAAGATTTCTTGACTATCAGTAAAGGTAGTAGAATTATCAGCGCTTTTCAGTGTACCTGATGATGAGCGAGATGGTCCATATATTTCCTTGAGTACGGCATAGAAGTTTCTCAAGTCTCGAGCATCCGATAGTCTCTGCAGTTCCTGAGCCTTCTGTTGCCACCAAGTATTTTTAATCTGCCTTATCTGCGTCTGGCATTTACCCTTGAGTTCCAGTAGTTTATCTCTCTTTGTGTTGGAAGTTGGGTCTTGAAGATGGGCAAGATAGGCATTCCTTTTGGCATTGATGAGAGACAGAATTTCCTCATTGTTGTCATCAAACCAGTCTTGTCTTTTCCGCACTATAAAACCAATGGTTTCCTCAGCTGACTGTGTGATAATCTTCTGTAATGTGGCCCATTCTTGCTGAATATCATTTGTTACTGGGTTTTCTGATAACTGGGTGACGATCCTGTTTCCAAAATGTTTGTACATGGATTCATCCTGAAGTTTGGATGTATTAAACTTCTTTCTTGGCAAATTTTTGATGTTCCTAGGTGGTTTAGGTCTGATGGATATCCTGAGCTTACATATAAGAAGTTTATGATCTGTCCAACAATCGTCTATATTCCTTGCTGTTCTGGTAATAAGAGTGTCCTTCTTATCACACTGCCGGGTAATGATATAATCAAGAATGTGCCAATGTTTGGAACGAGGATGCATCCACGTGGTTTTGAAGCGGTCAGGTAGCCGGAACTGCGTGTTGGTAATGAAAAGTTCATGTTCTGCACAAAGACCAAGAAGCAACAGTCCATTGGGATTACATTTTCCAAGTCCCTGTTTGCCCATCACATTATTCCATAGCCTGTGATCTTTCCCAACTCTGGCATTGAAGTCACCGAGGAGCAAGAGTTTATCTGCAGATGGCACCTTGGAGATGATTTCACTTAGCTGATTATAGAACTGAGCCTTTACTTCATCATCAGAATCTAAGGTAGGAGCATAGGCAGAGATGAGTGTCATAAAGGAACCTCCTGAGAGTGGTATGCGGAGAGTCATGAGTCTTTCGCTGATTGCAATGGGCGTAAGTTGGTGATAATTTACCAGTTTGGTCTTCACAGCGAAGCCCACACCATGAATACGACATTCACCCTCTTCCTTACCTTTCCAGAAGATGGCATATCCTGTTCCAGATTCAGTAATCTTGCCTTCAGCAGACAACCCGGTTTCACTGAGAGCAGCAATGTCAACGTTGTCAATGACGAGCTTCCGAAATATTTAGACGGTTCTCAATATCTATGAACCTTTTACAGCAACCAAACTGAAATTTTTATGTTCATAGAGACTATGAACATATGTTCACCTATAGGACTTTCAGTAACCTGGTGAGCACAAATCCAACATGGCGGCGAGAAGAATAAATATTTAAATGGACGTTTCTCGTGAATTAACTATCCGAGTGCCGTGAAACTTTGCACGTTAAATGCTTACACAAATGTTGATCCACTGGCATCTAATTTATTTCAATTGTTTGCATAATCACAAGATGGCTGCTGTGCGTAATTTTAAAATCTCGTTTCTACTTCTTGTGTTCTAATCATGCGATTGAAGTTTGAATACCACACGTACACAATAATCTTAATATAATAGTACAAAAATAAAAATCCAACCTGGCGACCATCTGAAATATTTAGACTGTTCTCGATATCTACGAATCTCTTACAGCAATTAAACTGAAATTTTGTATGTTGATAGAGGCAATTAACGTGAGCAGGATATATGAAAATAGGCTGTATAGTTCTTCACGGAACTACTTGTTTAGAATTTCCACTAACACAGGAATATTGCTAATGTAAAATGCCACACGTTTTGTTTTCATTACTTCACACTACTTTTCTTGTGAATTTAGAGTCGACAGATTTTGGGTCTGTTTTACTGATGATCCATTCTTGAGCTATTAAAAGATTCATGAACCGTGTACTTTCGGTGTGTGTAGAATCTGTCTGATAACCGATGTTAATTGTGTTGGCTGTATTAGTGTGTGTTATCTGTTTCTAATTCAAGTAGTTCCTACTTTCACCACCAAATGCTACCATCCACCACACCTAGCGGTGAACTTGGATACTA
This sequence comes from Meconema thalassinum, assembly GCA_946902985.2. Taxonomy (NCBI): domain Eukaryota; kingdom Metazoa; phylum Arthropoda; class Insecta; order Orthoptera; family Tettigoniidae; genus Meconema; species Meconema thalassinum. Next base: position 18,631,183 of record OX336396.1, read on the forward strand.
CTAGATGCCATCGCAACCAGCGCCTGGTGATGAAAGTTGGAACTTAAGAGCATTAATCAGACCTAACCTACAAATTTTTCTTCATACAAGTTTAGTTAGTGGAAGGTCCTTTTACATGCCATAAATCTATGACATGGGTCCGCAGGCTTTACTTCCGTCCGAAAGAAGGGATACTGAGCAATTTTAACGCTTTTATAAAATCCGACGACTTCGACCGGGTTTGAACCCGCGACCTTGGGCATAGAATGTCAGCATGCTACGAATTACGCCACCGAAGTCAATGCAAAATAGAAAACGGGACCCAGCTCTGTTAACCCTCGGAATCCCCTGTTCCAAAAGTTTCTAGATGCAATTTCTTAAGAGAAAAGGCGTAGTATTAGAACTCTCAGACCCATCCCAATTAACCTCGCCTACATCCAGATTGTCCTCAGGTGTGTCAACACGTAACGTGAGCAGCTTCAGGGGTCTTCGATGACAGCAATTAGTGAGGCTTTGGAATTAATGAAGCCTGTTTATCACGGTCGCCTGGTGTCAGGTAACGCTAAGCCCTCTTCATACTGTGCCTCGGACCAAGACAGTCGTTACTATAGCAACAGGTGGGATAGCTAATATACTAAGATGTGCAAATATCAAAAACGAACCTGCTGTTGGAACTCAAATGCGAAACACCTTATTCCGGGCAAGTGACACTATGACAGTCCTCGCACGGGGCAGCATATTTGCCAACTCTTAATGGGATAAAAAAATATCGACATACAATGAGTGTAAGAATAAATTGTTCAGCATAAAAAGTTCTACAAAACAGTCCGTGAGAGCATATGTCTATCTTTAGTACATCGCCCACTATATGTGTTTTTACGTTTTCATTTCTTCCAACAATCTCCATTCAGTGGAAATTTAAATTACTATCTTTGGATTGAGTTTACGAGGTACCGAGCCTAGCACCCCAGCTTCGGCTCGCATCAAACTGTCGAGTCGTGTCGAGTTAAGACTTCAGAGAAGAGTACGTGTGTTTGGAGTTTCACTGTTCACCTCGGCTGGGATCTGCAGTCCGTGCGCCTTTTAAGCTTACGCTGGGCAAACCGTTAATGATACCGGCCCCGTGGTGTTGGGGTAGCGTGCCTACCTCTCACCCAGAGGCCCCGGGTTCGATTCCCGGCTCCGTCAAGGATTTTAGAAAGTGATGTGAGGTCTGGAACGGGGTGCACTAAGCCTCGTGAGGACGATTGAGTAGCTGTGTGACAGTGAGGCAGCGCCCCGATCACGAAAACCAAGATTAACGGCCGAGGGGACCCGATGCGCTGATCACGCGCCACCCCAACATCTGCAGGACAAATGGCTGGGTAGCAGTCGCATAGTAGGCCAAGGCTCTTCATGGGCTGTAGTGCCGGGGGTTATTATTATTATTATTATTTTAAGCCGGGGCGGGTTGCTAGTTATTATATGCATTGTACCCCGAACAGTCATTGGGTAAATACATGTTGACCGACTGAAGAGTCACAACAAGAAATACAAGCCATAGTGAAATTAAATTACAGATGATTTTAATAAGTATCTGCAATTGGATAGCTCAGGTACGCCCACAAATATTTAGGTGATCGTTCGAGTATCTTCTTGGGATTGGCACTGTGACAAAACACAACTGCGGATTGACAGCAGCAGTGGATAGACAATCCGCATTACAGAGAACAAAGATAAGTTGCCTATCAAATTTACATCACGGCGCATAACTACACTTGCTATGTTGCTCGCGTGCGATATCCCCACACTGTTACGGATCTTGGCCGAGTGCTCGTTCCTGACTGGCTTGTTCCTCCACTAAGGGGAATTGGAAACTTTATCTACGAGCAGAGTTTCTCGTCGACCCTGATGTCCTCCATGAGGCTTGCAGAACAACGCTAACTCTACTGTTTTCACTTTCCCTGGGGCTTGATGCAGATGTGAGGCAACCTTTGTGAGCGTGCTTTGTATTCTAATTGCCCGTATTACCAACTGCTATCGGCTCGTAGCTTCAATAATTATGTGTGGCTTTGTCGTCAAAGCAGTGTTCCGTACATTCACTCTGATTTACTGGCGGCCAAATCTCCCTGTGATATGGAAATAACATTCAGTCACATCGGTTAGCAGCACCTCATCAAACTACTGTGTAAATTATAAACTAGAAATCCAAGAGAGGAAGATATTGGGACTAATCAAGGAAGGGAGTAAATATATTAGACGGCCCAACCAGGAGCTCTATAGTTACTCTGAAAGATTTACAGACGTGGCCAAGAAGAGACGTCTAACATTTTATGGACACGTCTCCAGGATGCATCGAACCAGGCTGACCAACCAGCTACTCACATACTGGCAAAGAAGGAAGACCAAGTCACCATGGCTGATAGAAGTGCACAAAGATCTGCTGGAACTGGGAGTTACGGAAAAGGACATAAAAGATCGAACGTCTCTAAGGAGTAAATTAAAGCAAATGAAGTTCCAGGAAAACCCCCAAGGAAGAAGACAGGTGCCCTCTGGACAAAGGAGAGAAAAGAACAACCCAGCCAGAGGATGCGTGACTACTGGGCAAACATCAAGACCCACTGCAAGCAAAATAGTTGAATATCGTGTTCCGTAGTTGGCCTATACGGAATAATAATAACAATAATAATAATAATAATAATATAGGAAGAGACACGATGCTACATCAAGAACTTTCTATACACCTTCAACTGCTGAGCCAAGAGAAAGTGCCGTACTACAAATATGTCCCTGAAAGTGTACTGGAAAATGACAGCTTTACCTTGTACTGGGATCGTACTCTATTGACAGACCAGTCAGCTGTGCACAACAGACCTGACCTGCTTCTTGTTGACAAATGCATGAGGCATAGATGTGGCAATCCCAAACGGTGGCAACATGCTAAAACAAGTAGTTCCGTGAAGAACTGTACAGCCTATTTTCATATATCCTATTCATGTTAATTACCACTATCATCATACAAAATTTCAGTTTGATTGCTGTAATAGATTCGTAGATATTGAGAACCGAATAAATATTTCGGATGGTCGCCATGTTGGATTTTATATATGTAGGTCCTAGAGTTATGTACTGTTACATGAAGATTATTGTGTACGTGTAGCATTCAAACTTCAATCGCATGATTAGGACACAAGAAGTAACAAGGAGATTTTAAAATTCGCCCAGACGCCATCTTGAGGTTATATAAACAATTGAACTAAATTAGATACTAGTTTATTACAATGTCTATAAACATTTCCTGTACCAGATTTCATTGCGTTTGGAACATTAAATGGCGAGAAAGGTCTATTTAAAATTTTCAAATTCGCTTGTCCGCTAGGTTCGTTTTGTAGTTAACCGGTTTTTGAAAGTCTTATAGATGAACTTTCAGTAGTGCCTTTTATCTTCGTACAAAATTTCAGGGTGATATCGCTAATAGTTTCAGAGATATAGAATGCCGGTGAAATATTTCGCACATCCGCCATCTTGTCATTATGTAAACAATTGAACGAAGTTAGATGTCGGTGCATTGCAATGTGTATAAACATATACTGTACCAAGTTTTATTGCGTTTGGTTGGTTAAATCGCGAGAAACGTCTATTTAAAAGTCGCAAATTCGCGTGGCCGCCATGTTGGTTTTGTGGTTACCAGTTTTTCAAAAGTCACATAGGTGAACTTCTAGTAGTTCCTTTTATCACCGTACACAATTCTAGGGTGATATCGGGAATAGGTTCGGAGATATTGAATGCCGGTGAAATATTTCGCACAGCCACCATGTTGGATTGGTGAGACGTAACAAAATTTGAAGGGCACGATAGGGGTCATCCGGAATAGTGCTATGAACTTACCGAGTTTCATTGAAATCGCTTTAGCCGTTTAGATGTTATTAGGGGGACACACACATACACCTCACTCACACACACACGCGCGCGCGCACACACACACGGACAAAAGGTGATCTCATAAGCCTATTTTTTCAAAATTGAAAATAGGCTAAAAATGTTGAAAATCTATGAAAGTATAAAGACAGAAGTGATACGGAAGCAATGGCACAAGTCAGGACAGTTCATATTATTATCTCCAGCACTGGCGTGATTCCCAACAACTTTAAGAATCTCTTACAGATTTGAAGTTAGATCCAGGCCTTATGCAGAAGACAGTCATAGTGTTCTTGGCTAATCAAGCCTGAAGGAGTGTGCGAAGAGAGGAATGCTACTGCAGAATGTAGTCACAGAGAATTTGCTCCTTAAGATGTATATCTGGGATTGTAAATGTTCTCTTTAAAGCAAACATGCTGAGAATGTGTTAGCGCATGCGTAAAATAATTGATAATAATAATACTAATAAGAGCAAATCTAAGACATTACGCCACGGTGATTAAACCTGAAGCATTGTACAGTTCTGAAAGCCTGGTTCTCATCAAAAAATGAGAATTAGAGGAGTTACTAAAGAAAGAACGAAGAATTCTAAGGAAAATATCGGGGCCAGAAAGGAGAGCAGAAGGCTTATGGAGGGAAGAGACTCGTACAGCACGGTGGAGAAACTTACGGGCACAATACAGAAGAAAAGAATGAACTTCAGTAGGTTGCCCAAAGGATATTCATTTATATTACCAAATCGTAGTCCACCACAAAATGGATTGAAGATTCAAGGAAGGATCACCAAGAAGTTGGCTTTAATCCAGAATAGGGTTTCGAGGAAAAATTGATACATTCAAAGGGTTTCAGGAAAAACATAGTTCAAAAAACAAGTTCGTCAGGTCTGAAGACAGAAGTAGCAGACTTAGCGACAGTATGAACAAATTCTGGGAAGAGAATAAGATATTGTCAAGTCGGTCGATTGTTGACCGCGATCCACACTACATCAACATCGACAGAAGAAGAAGAATAGAAAATATCGGACACTATTAGAAGAAAAAAAAACGAGCCTTACAGTAGTCGCATATGATGTGTAACATCTGACATAGAAGAGACCTCAGGTGAAATTGTTGATACACCGGTATTTTATACTATTATTGGCACAAATATTAATCTATTGTAAAAGGGAGTGTTTTACAGATATTGTAGTTTATAATACGGAACTCATTTTATTAGATGATTTGTAGCTTCCACCAGCACTAGCCTAAATAAAGAATACGATATGGATCAACTAGATTAATAGACGCGACACCGCTTATAACCTTAAATTCATTATAAACAGAACCTCTTGATTCACAGACCAACACGTAATTCCATATGGATTCTGTTAAAATGAGTCATATTGATATGATAAATATCATTTAAAATTATCATCTGGTAGCAAAAATATCTATCCCGTCCGGGATTCGAACCCGAGATCTCTAGATTCACAGTTATAGGCGCTAACCTCACGGCTATTTCGACTACGCAAATATTGTGCAGAAGATGGTGACTTATTGCCACGTTCCAATAATACTGCATTACGGAATTAAGTTTCATTTATATTTTGCTTGTTTCGATAATGTTCCTACGTGAAATTGAGTTTAAAATGCCTTATGAATAGGCCCTCTTGTGAGTAAAGAGAATGTATTCAGCAATAGTTCATGAAGACTTGCTCAGCTCTCGTATAACCACAACGATTATATTATATTGATGACTGCATTACCGTTATGTGGGTTAATATTTGAATAGCCATTGTGCAGAAACATAATACCGGCAATGCCGACTACTTACAATGTTTGATATTAAGGCATTTTACCATTTAAATACAGATACGAAGACTTCGAACATGTACCATGTCATTTCTTACAATCACTTGACACCAGAGTTCGCATGAGCGTTTTCCGTTCAGTATGTCATATACATTCCACATGGCCGAGAGTACGTCATGGTATCAATTTCCGACACCGCGCGCTCATTGTTTCTCTTACCACTGCCAGCTGGGTCTTACCACTGCCAGCTGTATCGATCGATCGAGTTGGCAGTGCGTCTTACACTTCCATTCGATCCACCACTGGCAGCTAACACACTTCCGTTCGATCGAACGGAAGTGTGCCAGCTGGTGCCACCTTGATCGTTCCGATCCACTTCCGTCCCATTTTTCAAAATCACTCCCACAAAAATATCCAGCAACCGAGTGGAAAGATGTTACACATCAAAAGACGATAAAATATTTACGGACATATTCAAAGATTGGACAATAAAAGGCTTACTAACAGGATTTTAATCATGCCTTTGTAAAATTATTTCTGACGTTTATAACAAACTAGCAGTAGTGACCAGCTTCGCCCGGTTGATTCATTTGTTTTATGGATGATAATGAATACTACTACATAACTGGCAAATGATATTTAAACTAACAGAAAGAAAAAATATAACTTTTTGTGGTGGTCGTGGTAGTGGGTGTGATAAGTAGTACAGTATAATGGACGTAACATTCAGGACATTCTTCCGTAATGATAATGATAATAATGAATATGGAAACTGCTATTTAATAACTACAGTGCTGACACATGTAATTTACAAACGAATTGAAACATATGATTAGAAAGAGGAGTAAGTGAAATTAGACACGGTCTAGGGCTTATACCTCATTGGCTGTTAGGAAAATAGAGACCAATAGTGTCGCCTTTTGTCGCATAGCGCCGTAGGAAAATAATCAGAGCACTTGGCTGTCCCAAGCTCCTGAGGCAGTAATAGTGTCATTTATCGGCACATAGCGCTCAAGGATAAGGATCGGAATAAACGAAAGTAAATTTGAAAGCACCATCGCTTATTGCAGCTGATAACCTCAATGTACTGCACCAACACCATCGCACTTATACAGAGGCATAATATTCATACTGACAACTGTTTTAAGGGGCCTAAGAAATCTGTTTGCACTAATTATTCCTCGTGACTGCAATTTATAAGCAGCGCAAGATGTAACTATTTTCGCAATTCTGCACCAGAACACTGTTAGGGGCGACGTGATGCAGCCCGAATTACCAGCCAACAATAGACTTATCTATGTGATCTATGTGGCAGCGCCAATGCTGGCTATATGATCTAAGTGACAGAAGCGAGTTACATTGCCGCCACAGTAAGACGTCTTGTCATTTTGCAATGGATAACGATGTTAATTCAAAAGATTTCGCTCTCATTGAAAAGCGTGCAAACCGTTCGAAAATGTAGACACTTAATGACACTTAAGGACACCACGTACTCCTGCATGATGAAACAATCGATTTTTTGATTTTGGCACCATAAAATTCTTCATTCTTTTCTGAATCCAAATATATCTAGTTTTTTGGGGTTTTGATGTCTACAACTACCTTAAATTCGTTTTTTTAAATTAGCATCCCATGCTCTGAATAATACATTTTTAACTTTGCCAGCTGTTTTCCGTTAATACTCATTTTTCATGTTTAGGTACCAATAACTAGGAAACCATTCAAGATAGACGGCTAATTTGTTTTACATTACTTGCCTAATGGAGTACTTGAATGTTAACCTATTTTCACTTCCAAAACATAGTAGGCATGGATTGGGAAGAGAAAAATTGATACATATTTTTGAATAAATTTAAAAAGAAAGAGTTCGGATTTTCTTTCTTGCATTCTGTCCCAATAATAATGAAACAAAGTGGTTACTCATCTGCTATGATCCATTCTAAGTATGTGAACACAATTTGAGAATATTTGATTGAAAAACAACTGAGAAATGTGTACCTGAAGCAAATTATACAACATTATTTTTTGAAAATGTATCTGTCCAAATTTGTATTCATTTCACACATCCTATAAAAGCAAAGTAGCACTACATGGTCAAAAACAGCTCAGAATATACCGCTTCTTGTATGTGACAAGAATCTTTAGCATAAAGCCAGAAAATACTTAGTAAAGTGATGCCACAAAAATAGACTTTTTCATCGTGTAAGAGTACGTGGTGACCTTAATGACACTTAATGATGTTAAGAAGCTGATAACTACAGCAAGACCGACCAAACCATATCAGGTATTAGATATGAGATATAGATTTCAACAAAGCTTCAACTATGTATATTGGCACAGCCAAGTTAGGTATTACTCAAGTGTCCTGCCTGCGAGTGACCAAAGATAATCCTGGCTTTGTTATGTACAAGAAGAACACCTTCAGTGACTTTGTGGAATGTGAGAAATGCGGTGTGTTAAGAAGAGGAATTACTGCAAATTATATTCTGTCAGCTCAACTAAAGTGCAACCATTGCCTGAAAACAAAAAGAAAGACATTCTCAATATGCTTGAGTTCATCGATGAAGAAAATAGGGGTTTTTACAATGACATTTTGAGTGTTTAATGTTCAGCGCCCCCTGCTCTTAGTTCAGTTAGCATGAAATAACTGGACGGACTTAGATCATTTCCATTTTTTCGTTTTTGTAATTTCTGTTTCTCTTTTGTTTATTGAATTGTGCCTATAATGCTTTGGATAATATTGATGCACATGTTTTACAATGCTATCACTGCTAAATAAATTTTAAAATGCATTTTCCTTCACTATTACACTGTTTTCATCCTTTTACTCAAAAACTACGTTTTGGCACTTAGATCACTTAGTACTACAGCTCTTGTTCAACAATTGAATAGATGTGTAGTGCGCGTTATAGAAGCTCTGTTACATCCTGGAACAATAGACCATAATTCACGGGACCGGTGATTATCCTTTGTGGACACGATTCCGTTTACTAAAGGTTCTATTAAAGACAGGGTATTTGTAACTAATGAACAGTTTGAATCGCTGCCTTGCGGTGTTGGGAACTTACGATGGTGCGTGCACCACGCTCTGCTACCTGTTGCATGACTTGCTCACAAATTACCTCGTCATTGGCTCCCTGGACCAGCGGCGCTCTCAACAAGTGAACACTGGCTCACAGGACCAGACAATCGAACGCGCACTGGCCACTGGGCATTCTCTTTAGTTAATATGCTCTGTCTTCAAAACTGTTTCCCACCTGAATACACGGTCTGTGTTCTATATTATGGAACAACACTGTCGAGCCACTCATCCACTGAGCGTTCCGAATAGCATATCCTGTATCTCTTATCCCTAGAGAACTGGCGTGAAACAAGATGTTCAATAAAGAACACATAGCCTACTTTCTCCTAAATGCATGCATGCGTATTGTAATTACTCTTTGTCCTTTTCAAGGAGTATAATTGAATGTTGGTTGTAGTAGCTTGTTGAAATACAACTATATGGATATTAAACATGAATATGAGGTGCCCTTTGCTAGCGCTACCTCTGTAAAAAAATGTAATTCAATTCAGTTTCACCGTGTTTGAATTGATACGGTTAATCGATTTGCACACATACATGGCCGCTATCTGCAAACTATTGGGCTGATGATCTTGTAGTTCAGTCAAAAGATGCTTCCCACAAAAAGGTATGTTGTTGAAAAATTTAGTAGAGACCAAATGATTAGGATGGTCTTAATTTGATTTAAGCTTTTAACATTTGGGTGGCCGCCATTACGTTTTCGTCAAGATGGCGGCGATATAAAACATGACACTGAGGTGCCCTGTGCTTGTTCTACCTCTGTACCAAATTTCGTTCAATTCGGTTTCACCGTGTTCGAATTGATAGTGGTGGGGGGGGGGGGCAGACATTAATGTGTCACTCCCTTTTTGTCGTAGTCGTACGGATTTTAATGGAGTAATTTTACACCTGGTGTCTTCCCATGAAGGTTTATTTATATTTTTTAAAATGTAACCTGCAGAAAAAGGACAATAATTTCCGTAAGACTATAATTGGCCTGATGGTGGTGGTAAAGCGGGCTGATGACCAGGGTGTCCCTAGACCCTAAACATGGATCAACAAGAACGTGAGCTATGTTATTGTGCTGCACCAAAATAGGTGAATTTTCCCATTATTTTTTACAGATTGTCCCGACTAACGTGAGCCGAAAAGTGTCACGCGAGGAGTGGCGCCACGGGTAAATCTGACCCGACCGTAAATAATATAGAAATAACTTCAGTGGTCCAAAAGCTAAGGACATGTTTCTTTTGCAGGGTAAAGTTCAAGGCTAGGAGGGAAGGTACAGTAAGGGACAGGAAATAAGGGCTGACCAAAACGAAAATATAGAGCATCATTTAAGCCTCGGGTGAAAAATAGCCATGCGCCAGTCCTGGCGGGTTAAATTATGGACTCTGGTCACGTTTAAAGCTGTCACAGCGCTTGTTATCTTATTGTTTATCTTGGTTTCATTTTAAAGATAGCCATAACATTTGATGTCAAGTCAAGTAGAAACGTAACTACAATTGAAAAATGAAAATCCACAGCCTGCTTCCAGTCTCCGACCGGGTCAGGAATGGAATGAATGAAGCCCCCATCTAGCGGCGAGGATATGAACTGTGCCGGCTGCCGAAGCCTGTCGCACTCCTCTGGGGCAATGATTAAAGGAATGACAGATGAAATGAAATGATAGTGGAGAGTGTTGCTGGAATGAAATGTTGACAGGGAAAACCGGAGTACCCGGAGAAAAACCTGTCTGCCTCCGTTTTGTCCAGCACAGATCTCACATGGAGTGACCGGGATTTGAACCAAGGACCCAGCGGTGAGAGGCTGGCGTGCTGCCGCCTAAGCCACGGAGGCTCTCGTAACTACAATTAATAACTCTTAATAATCCTGCGCCTGTCAAAACAAATTAAGAAACAACTATTCAATTGTTGTACATATTTCGGCTTCACAATGAAGCCTTCTTCAGCTGCACGTTCAATTACTTACTACTTTACTCTCCGGGTTCCACAAACCGCAGTGGGTTCTTGTCCTCGTCAAGTAGCCTCCTCCACCTCGCTCTGTCCTTGGCATCTTCCTCTCGCGCTCCCAGTGGCTGGATGTCCTTGGCTACCTGATCTCTCTATCTCATTTTTGGTCTGCCTATTGACGTCCGAAACGGGGGAGGAGCTTACGGTCAGCTGTCTGCAATATGGTGGCGAGATAGTGACGTGACGTGAAGTAATTGGGTGTGCGTTTGTTATGGCTTCTAATTTATGATGGCAAAATCCTACATATTTTCTTTCATTGATAGTAATATTTTTATAATCAATTTAAATGCAGTGCCTAATTACTACCAGTTAAAAATATTACCCACATGTAGATAGTTAATTTACTGTCTGCTGTTACATATATGAAGCCTGTATTGGGAGCCTAGCGGTATCGATGTTTTTATTAATTTCACAATATACCTCACATAACACAAAGGACGACTCTCTGACAATAAATTGAATCAAGCAACCCTGAATTTGCATGAATATTTTGGGTTCAAAGAAGCGTTACTTGGGATGCTCAAATCATACTTCAATATTACAAATATTGACCTACATACTTGCTGTTCAAAGGCAAGAATATTAATTTATTAATCTCTTGCCAGAGGCAAGTTAAAATGGAGGCATCCTCTTTATCAATATATTTAATTAAATATTTAAAATACAGATATTTAACAAAGCTGGAGTCTCCATTTGAACTTGTCATAAGCAAACGGAACAGATCAAAAACTACACTTTAAGCCAAATCAAATTCACTCCTCAGGTCGACATGAACCATAATGCCAATTAAAACCTTTACAAAACATACTCTCCTTACTGTTGTACAACTTTCAAACCAACTATTCGCACTCAAAACTGAAAACCCCTGAAATGGGTACTAATTAAATTTAGAATAGCCTAGGCTGATCCGGTCTCCTGCTACATTACCGCACATGTATACTTAATATCACTATAACTTCAAAATTACGGCTAACTGACCTATCTGCCTGAGTAGTATAGGTGTTACCGGCCTGCCTGGGATGATTGGTCACCAAACCGGTACTTAAAACTAAGATTTTACATTATAATTAACTAAATTCTACAGTAGGGAGATTCATAGCCAAAAACACAATCAAAGCCAAATCATACTTCAATGACCTACATACTTGCTGTTCAAAGGCAAGAATATAAATTCTCTGGCAAATTAAGGCTAGGAACAGCATTTTTCTTAAGATTTCTAAACATTCGGCTATTGTCAATCGGAAGAACCCCTAAAATAAGTTTACGAAGAGCGGATTACATTCAATGTACGGCACAGAAGTAATAGGCTACAAATTTATCAGTATTTTTGATGTAGCTAAATCAATGTGAATACAAATTAGAGACAATAACTATCAATAATCAACAGTACCGGTGGAAAGAAGTCGTCTTCACAAAAATGCAGACTACACACTGTCATGTAACACGTTTTCCAATTGACAGCGCCGAAGCACATTTTTCTCTCTGAACTTTTTGTACAGGAAAGTAGTGAAGATATTTCGTACCCGTTTTATACGATTCGCAACCGTATACAGAGCAGTACCTCCTCGAATTTGACAAATTTCTTTCTGTTTCCATCACGACGTCAATGCTTCACCATCTAAATAAACCTCACCAGTCACAATGTCACAGCTTCAACATTCTACCGCGTGGCTGCGCCATCCAACTTTTCTGACGTCAATAGGTCTTCGTCCGTCTGGCTTGTTCTCACACACTTCTCACAGTTCAGACCCCTCTTCTCCTCTATACACGTGGCCAGCCCATCTCAGCCTTCTTGTCTTGGCTTCCACAACAACATCGGGTTCTTTATACAACTCCTTTAGTTCTGATCTCAAAGGGTACAGACAGTTCGCCCATGAATCTAACTTTAGAGGACGTATTCGTGAGCGTCTCCTTTATGAGGGCTAAGGCTTTCCTGTCCAGGCCAAACTCTTCCAAAATATTGAGCAACGACGCTCTCTCGATGGAATCGTAAGCTTTTTGGAAGTCTACAAAGGTCACTATATACGGTTTCGCCCTCTGCTTCTTGTACGCTATAATGTTTCTGAGATTTAAAATTTGTTCAGCCCAAGATCTCCCCTTTCTAAACCCTGCTTGATACTCCCCAAGTTGGCAGTCCAACGGTGGTTCTGCTCTTTCTAATAACGCTCTTGAAAATATCTTGTATGTCACGTCCAGCAGTGAGATACCTCGGTAATTGCTAGGATCCGATTTATTGTAGCATATTTGAATTTTTAGTCCATAATGTTTAAAAGTAAACCTGAAGACAGTGTTTATTCCTAGTTCAAGTTGATTCAGAGAAATCCTACCGGCCAGAAAATTCAAATACTTTCAGCACTTTTCATCTTATATCTTATTGTTTGGTTTACTGTCAGGAAAGTGGGGATACATCTCTTATTATTTCCAAGTTCTCTATATTCTAAATAAACAAACTTAATTAAACGAACTAGAATGTGAAATCAACTCTGACATCCTTGTATTATTGAATTTGAATAATTAACATATTTAAGGAGAGCAAATATTGCTTAAAAGTCTGAAGTTCTCGGTGATAATTTAATCAAAGACGTATCGTTATGTAAAATATTATAAATTCTCTTCGCAATCCGATTTTCTAGTAACAATTACGTATTAATTTTAAGCTTTGCTCAGTTTATGTCAACTTTTCCTACACTAAACATAAAACCAATTTAAAAACCTGTTCTACATATTAAAAACCTATAATCTATAATATTTTTCAAAACCTAAAAATACGGTCGCTAGTTACGACTAAACCTCAGAAATAATTACCGAAAGAAATAAATATACTTACAAAGAATGAATTAAAATATATAGATTGCCGGAGTTAAAGGGCCCTATGCCTTTTAAAAACAATGTTTAAAAAATTATAACGAAATTGATCTTACAAAATACAGGATGTAATTTCAAAGTCAATAATACAAAGAATAAAACAGACAAGGATTTCTTCAATAATATATATTAACAAGAACGCTGCACCCTAACCAATATTTTAAAAAAAGACTTCAAATGCCTCTCCTGTAAAGTTTCAATTTTATGACATAGTGACCTGAGGCATACAGGTATATCCTAGTGGACCCGGCAGACGTTGTCCTGCCCAAATATATCGAGCGGATTCAGCAAACATGTTTGAATTTTCGATTAACTATATACTAAGTGACATTTGACATTGATTTTTAAACTCAAATCATTTCCATGGAAGCCTACGTCAAATACCAAGAATTCGACATCACCGCCACCTATGCTTCAAAAACATAAGTATGAATTATTCTCAGAAAGTTAATTATTCATGAACTTCTCAGAAAAAAAAGGACTGCCGAGGGACCGGGCCTGGGAGAATTGGTGGAGAAAGAAGATCCTGTTGAGCTTGACCAAAAATAATCAAAATATTTCTAGAAGCCGATCTCTACGCCACCTACCGAGTCCAATTGTGAACCTAAACCATACAGGGACCCAGTCAGACATACATAAACATTTTCGTCTAAACCGGTCGAGCCGTTTAGGAGGTGTTTAGTAACATACGCACGTACAGAAGAATTATATTTAGGTCGTTCAATAATGATTGGCACTCCCCCTTTAACTCCTGCAAAATAGCAGTTTGAAATGTGTGTCGATGTATGCGTGAAGATCGGCTTTAGTACTGTCAAATGACACCAGATGCTGTTGCTGCTTCTCATAGGTCGCGCACTGGAGCGGTAAATGTTCCGGCGTGAGAGTACGCTTATGGACATCTTTGAAACAACATGGAAGCCGACAAGCACAGGCAAAGTTGGACAGTGGAGGTGTGACTGCTTCAGACTTCCACACGAGGTTAGCAGCCACATGTGGGGAGCCAGCACCAAGTCCATTGGCACCAGTCGTGAACTAGGATTTACTGTGTTGCCACCTATCCTCCATATTCGCCGGATCTGGCTCCTGGCGACTATGCCCTATTCGACGCAATGAAAGACGGTATGGGGGGTATGAAGTTCACCGCCAATGACGAACTCCATGCAGTTGTCCAACAGTGGCACCGGGATACCCCCAAATAATGGTTTGTTACGCAGATACGGAAGCAGCCAGAACGATGGACAAAGAGCACAGACATTGGCAAGGAATACCTGTACTGTAATCTGAATGAGTTTGTTCAAGAAATGATTCCTGTGAATGAAGAAAAAAAGAGACAGTCTGTAAGACTGGACCTTTATACCATTTTAAATACTACAAATGCTGAAAAGGCTAAAATGACATGTTAGATGATCAAGAAACAATCAGAACGCTAGAAAGTTACAAGTCGTGAGGGAGCTGGAGCGCGCGGTGAAAGGAGGGAGCTGGCTGGATGACGTCACGCTCGCCGTGTCGTTGCCGTCTCGTAACGCCAGAGCTCACCAGTGAACTCAGTGCACATGCACCAAGCAGTACTATGACGTCACTTACCTCAGTGCATTCTCGGTACATTTCGTGACGTCGCCGTAACGTAACGACGAAGTCGACTTGATCATTTAAAATGATAAAACACTCACAAAATGCAGTGCCAGTCATTTTTGAACGCCCCAAGTATATATAAGGATAGAGAGATTTGACTCCAAGATATCTTAATTAATATTCTCATTTGAACTTTTAGGTAAAGAAGGCTTCTTTGCCAAGCTGAATCATGTACAATAAATGAACGATTGAAGAGATGTTCCACAATTTTTATTGATGGCGTAGTATTGTTAAGAATTATCTATTGATCGAGACGGCAAATATTGTACATTCTCCTGACATGGTTGATGTTATTGGGATTTACAATTAATAATTCTGGGGGATGTGACAGAGCCAACAACGGAACATATTACGGTCTGAAAGTGTTTCTCCACAGAGCAGACACATGTGCGGATTCTATTTCATTGCTGAGAACATAAAAGCACCAAACAGAAACTCTTACTTTGTAACCCAGGAAACCATTCAACCGCTAGTGCGGCTTTGTGGAGCGACTCTCATCAAACAGCAGGTTGGTTAGTAACAGTCACCATGGGGCCGTGGTTCAGTGTTGCCTTATTCAGTCGGCCAATACAAAATAATTCCAATTACTGGCATATGTGGAAAATGACCTGAAGTAAATTACATGTCAATATTTGGACTGCAGAAGAGGGAGCCTATTTTCATATATCCTACTCATGTTAATGGCCTCTATCTACATACAACATTTCAGTTTGAAGGTTGTGATAGATTCGTTGATATTGAGAACCGCCTAAATATTTCAGATGGTCGCCATATTGGATTTTGATTTATGTACTATTACATGAAGATTATTGTGTACATGTGGTATTCAGACTTCAATCGCATGATTAGAACACAAGAAGTCAAAACGAGATTTTAAAATTTCGCACAGCTGCCATCTGGTGGTTATGAAAACAATTGAAATAAATTAGATGCCAGTGGATTAACATTTGTATCAGCATTTAACGTGCAAAGTTTCACTGCATTCGGATGGTTTAATCGCGAGAAACGTCCGTTTAAATATTTATAATTCGCGTTGCCGCCATGTTGGATTTGTGATCACCAGGTTACTGAAAGTCCTATAGGTGAAATTCAGTTCGATTGCTGTAAAACATTCGCACATATTGAGAACTGTCTAAATATTTCGGATGCTCGCCAGTTTGGATTGATATATGTAAAGGCCATAGAGTTATGTACTATTAAAGGAAAATTATTGCGTAGCTTCATTATTCAAACTTTCACATCGATCGCATGATTACGACACAAGAAATAAAAACTTAATTTTAAAATTTCGCACAGCCGCCATCTTGAGGTTATGTAAACAATTGAACTAAATTAGAGGCCAGTCCATTACAATATGTATAATCATTTACTTACCACATTTCACTGCGCTCAGAGAGTTAAATCTCGAGAAAAGTCTATTAAAATGTTTCAACTTCGCTTGACCGCCATGTTCGTTTTGTACTTTACAGGTTTATGAAAGTTACATAGATTAACTTGTATCAGTGCCCTTTATCACCGTAAAAAATGTCAGGGTGATATCTGTAAAAGTTTCGGAGATATAGAATGCAAGTGAAATATTTCGCACAGCTGCCATTTTGAGTTCATGTAAACAATTGAACTAACTTAGACGCCAATGCATTACAATGTGTATAAACATTTTTGTACCAAGTTTCATTACGTTTGGACGGTTAAATCGCGAGAAAAGTCTCCTTAAAATTCTCAAATTCGCTTGACCGCCATGTTGGTTTTGTAGTTACCAGATTTTTGAAATTCTGATAGGTGAACTTCTAGTATTGTCCTTTATCACCGTACACAATTCCAGGGTGATATCGGTAATAGTTTCGTAGATACTGAATGCTGGTGAAATATTTTGCACAGACGCCATGTTGGATTGGTGAGACACAATCAAATTTGAAGGACATGGTCGGGGTCGGCCAGAATGGTGCTATGATCTTACCGAGTTTCATTGGAATCGCTCCAGCCGTTTAGAAGTTATTAGGGGACACACACACACACACACACGGACAAAAGGTGATCTAATAAGCCTTTCTTTTTCCTTTCATAAAATGAAAATAGGCTAAAAATAAGGGAAGACATGTTTCTATCGTCAAGGGATCATCTTCAGATCGTAGGCTACAAGATAGAATAGCTCTACAAAACACTACCAAACCTACAATGACACCCACCCCTCTCCTGAGGATTGTCTTTCTTTTGAGGCCCGCTCCTGAGGTCTTATTTTCTTTCTCTATTCCCTTTTTTACAGAAAGTTGTATTTGAATAGTCATTATGCAACGAGCCTATAATGGCAATAATTAAGACGCGAGTATGTTTATAAAACGAGTGAAGCGAGTTTTATCATTTCTATACGAGTGTCTTAATTACCATTATAGGTGAGTTGTATACGACTGTTTATGTTCGGCGATAATTATAACTATTTTATGTTCGAACATAAATATTCATAAATATCTGTCGAGATTTCGCCAATTTTATGTACTGAACAGAGCGCATGGGGCGCAGAGAATACCATGGCCTCCTGGAATACCCTACTATGACACTAGCCACGCAGTGAAATTTAAAATGGGAGGCCGTGGAAGTCAGTGCAGGTGCCATGCTATCCTCACCTAATTGGTCACACAACTGTTTCTTGAGCTCTGGTCGGTGGGAGAACCTGTTTCATAATGAAAAATAGTGTTATAATGACCCTCATTGTGATACAGTTTTCTGACATATTATAATATTTACATTTCGACATCGTCGAACATAAAATAAATTATACAACGCATCCTGTAGCCAGTCATCGGTCGGTCGAAAACAACAAATGGATTTCGGCGGTCCGCACCCCCGTAGTGTCACCACTGCCTAGAATTCTTCAGCTTGTCAAACAAATTCGTGAACAAAAGTCAAACTATGAAAATAAAAGGATTCTCCAACGTCCGTTTTAAACAAATTTGTTCTTTCAACATACATTTGTAATTGAGACTTTTTACATTACAGTATGTAGGCTGTACATTTTGATTTATTAAATAACTAGCAACCCGGCCTGGCTTCGCCCGGGAACTGTTGCGAATGCATTACATGATAAGCGCTTCTTTTCGATGTCAATGAACTACGACCAATATCCGTTTTACGTCTCGGCATGATGGGTTAAAATCACTGGCTGGACTATTAACTATATTATCATGGAGATGCATGTGCAACAAATTCTTGTCAGACGTAATTTAAGAATGGCGAGTGCATGAAACACAAATCCCCCTTCCATCCAATCTAAAAACACTTATAGTGGACGATATATTGAATATAGAGATGTGCACTCGTGTACGTGTTTGTAGAACTTTTCATGCTGAACAACTCTTACACTCATTGTATATTGATATTCTTAACGGTTTGCCCAGCGTAAGCTTAAAAAGCGCACGGACGCCAGGATTTTTTTCGACTTTTTCTCTGAAATCGTTACTGCTTGGTTTCTTTTGAACATAAATAAATTATTTTCTACAGAAACCTTCCTCGAGGTATCCTTTATAGAATGGTGAAAACCGCATAAAAATCCATGCTGTGGTTCTCGAGATTATCCGTGACATCCAGGAGTCGGGGACATTGTTTTATACTAAGTAGAGATTATACGCCAATCAGTATAATTTAATGTAATATAATCCCCCTTCCGTCCAATCTTTAATTGACTCAGAATTTTGCGGAACGGAAAGTTCACAGGCGAAATGAGAGTTGCACTTCCAGGGAATGGCGAGGTGAATGAAACTCATCTCCCCTTCCGTCCAATCTTAACTTGACTGTGCTTCACAGGCGACATGAAGAAAACCCGAGTTGCACTTCCAGGGAAACTCCAAACACAACCACCTTTCTCAGAAGTTTTAACTCAACACCACCTGACGGTTTACTGCTGGCTGTATCTGGGGCAATAGGTTCGCCCGCTAGCTAGGCTGTAACAGGGATGATAGACTCGCCCTTAGCTAGCTCGTAAACTGTCCCCTCAGTAGTTGAATGGACACGGTTGGAAGACATTAAAACGTAAAAACACTTATAGTGGGTGATATGTTGAAGATAGACATATGCTCTCGCGGACATTTTTGTAGAACTTTTCATGCTGAACAATTCTTACACTCATAGTATTTAGATATTTTTAACGCTTTGCCCTGCGTAAGCTTACAAAGCGCTCGGACGCCAGGTTTTTTTTTGCGATTTTTCCACTGAAATCGATACTGCTCGGCTTCCTTTGATCATAAGTAAATTATTTTCTACAGAAATCATCCTCGAGATATCCTTTACAGAATGGTGAAAACCGTATCAAAATCCATCCAGTGGTTCTCTAGTTTACCCGTAACATCCAAGAATCGGGGACTTAGTTTTATACTAAGTAGAGATTTGTAATTAATAGTTGTACTGCACACTAATATTAATAGCAGTAATGACAATGTGTTCTAAAAACAGTTTCTTTAATCACCTTTGGAGTTTGTAACGGGGAAAGCGCTGATACCGGAGGTGTGATCCTCAGAGTGGTACGGGTGTAGGCTCTTAGTAGGCAAGGTTGGTCCTTTTGCGTCAGGCAAGACGCTGTCTACTGACAAGGCCATTGCAATACCACGAACAGTCCCCATGCACTATGGGAGATCAAAATGTCCAGTTTAAGAAAACTCCCTCTCTGCAGTTCAAAGTGAAAAATAAAATGTCTCCAAAGGGACCTAGAACCTACTTTGGATACACAATTTCCGCTATTGGATGCAATGCTATTGATTGTGTTGAGAGCGCGCTCACACTTTATGGGGCGGAAATATGGCCTCGTTCTATAAATATTGACAGGTTTTAAAATTACATCCGCGCTTCTAAAAATAGAAATAATTGGGTTATCCTCAAATTCTTCCCCTGTGAGGGGTGGCCAAACACGTGTTCCTCTCCCCGCAGGGACTAACAACTAGTGGGTTGGTGATCACGGTACTCCAGCACAAGTACGTCTTCCTTTATAACTCTCATTCCTTTTTGACCCCGACGTTTCTTAGGATGTAGTGTTTCTTTAGTTTTCCTTGCTTCGTAATATCCTACCCTCATATTTGGTGGGGTGAGACCTTCATCTCAAGCCTGTTCTTAACGGGCCAGGGTTTGTATAGACTGCTTAAGGGCACACGGTGAGTGAGCTCGAAAGTTGGCTACCCTGAGCTAGATCAGTTTTCTTCCATTGTCTTTAGGACGGTTTCTTTACTTCCTAACTTTCCCAACTGCCTTTCATGGCGCTGCTCCCTTCCAACATTAACTTTCTTCACAAGCTCTTTACCTCATTTTGCATACAAGTAATTTTTCAATTATCTTTCCTTCTTTTTGTGGTTTTCTGCCTGTTCGTCTTTTGTCTTTTGCTTAAGTTTTCTTTCAATTATTGTTTTTATTTGTTTGTTTGTGTGTTTGGTTTTGCTTTTGTTTTAGTTGTAGGTTTCGTTTCTGCTTTTTTGTTTTGATTGTTGGTTTCGTTTCTGCTTTTTGCTTTGATTGTTGGTTTCGTTTCTGCTTTTTGTTTTGATTGTAAGTTTCGTTTCTGCTTTTTGTTTTGATTGTTGGTTTAGTTTCTGCTTTTTGTTTTGATTGTTGGTTTCGTTTCTGCTTTTTTTTTTGATTGTAAGTTTCGTTTCTGCTTTTTGTTTTGATTGTTGGTTTTGTTTCTGCTTTTTGTTTGGTTGTTGGTTTAGTTTCTGCTTTTTGTTTTGATTGTTGGTTTCGTTTCTGCTTTTTGTTTTGATTGTAAGTTTCGTTTCTGCTTTTTTGTTTTGATTGTTGGTTTCGTTTCTGCTTTTTGTTTTGATTGTAAGTTTCGTTTCTGCTTTTTGTTTTGATTGTTGGTTTCGTTTCTGCTTTTTTGTTTTGATTGTTGGTTTCGTTTCTGCTTTTTGTTTTGATTGTAAGTTTCGTTTCTGCTTTTTTGTTTTGATTGTTGGTTTCGTTTCTGCTTTTTGTTTGGTTGTTGGTTTAGTTTCTGCTTTTTGTTTTGATTGTTGGTTTCGTTTCTGCTTTTTGTTTTGATTGTAAGTTTCGTTTCTGCTTTTTGTTTTGATTGTTGGTTTCGTTTCTGCTTTTTTGTTTTGATTGTTGGTTTTGTTTCTGCTTTTTGTTTGGTTGTTGGTTTCGTTTCTGCTTTTTGTTTTGATTGTTGGTTTAGTTTCTACTTTTTGTTTTGATTGTTGGTTTCGTTTCTGCTTTTTTGTTTTGATTGTTGGTTTCGTTTCTGCTTTTTGTTTTGATTGTAAGTTTCGTTTCTGCTTTTTGTTTGGTTGTTGGTTTAGTTTCTGCTTTTTGTTTTGATTGTTGGTTTCGTTTCTGCTTTTTTGTTTTGATTGTTGGTTTCGTTTCTGCTTTTTGTTTTGATTGTAAGTTTCGTTTCTGCTGTTTTGTTTTGATTGTTGGTTTCGTTTCTGCTTTTTGTTTGGTTGTTGGTTTAGTTTCTGCTTTTTGTTTTGATTGTTGGTTTCGTTTCTGCTTTTTGTTTTGATTGTAAGTTTCGTTTCTGCTTTTTGTTTTGATTGTTGGTTTCGTTTCTGCTTTTTTGTTTTGATTGTTGGTTTCGTTTCTGCTTTTTGTTTGGTTGTTGGTTTCGTTTCTGCTTTTTGTTTTGATTGTTGGTTTAGTTTCTACTTTTTGTTTTGATTGTTGGTTCTGTTTCTGCTTTTTTGTTTTGATTGTTGGTTTCGTTTCTGCTTTTTGTTTTGATTGTAAGTTTCGTTTCTGCTTTTTGTTTGGTTGTTGGTTTAGTTTCTGCTTTTTGTTTTGATTGTTGGTTTCGTTTCTGCTTTTTTGTTTTGATTGTTGGTTTCGTTTCTGCTTTTTGTTTTGATTGTAAGTTTCGTTTCTGCTTTTTGTTTTGATTGTTGGTTTCGTTTCTGCTTTTTTGTTTTGATTGTTGGTTTCGTTTCTGCTTTTTTGTTTTGATTGTTGGTTTTGTTTCTGCTTTTTGTTTTGATTGTAAGTTTCGTTTCTGCTTTTTGTTTGGTTGTTGGTTTAGTACCGTTGTTTTTTCTTTTGTTACTGGTTTGTTTTTTGCTTTTAGTTTTTTTTTTTTTTTTGTGCGTTCGGTTTTGCTTTTGCATCGTTTTAGTTTTTTTTCTGTTTACACAGACTAGTATGAAGCAATGCACACAGCTTACGGATCATGTTTACAGTAAAGTGAGCGACAAACAAGACTTGGGCATATTCCCCGAAATTAGGTATATTTTTTATAACATTTAGCAGTAAAACTCCAAGGTGTTGGCGTGTCCTTTGCGGGGTTTTGCCTAGATGTACCAAGTCAGGCTCATCAGCGGGCTCTCGGTGACATTGCCCGGACCACCACAGAGGTAGTGGATCATGCACTACGTCCTTTATATTGGCGCTTCTTTACTGCGAGAGGTGAATGCTCTTACAGCTTTTCTCCTCCATCGTGCTGTTCCTAGGCGGAATCCCGGAAAGGAGCCATTAACGGTTATAGTTCACATTCTCCGACACATAATAACAAATTGATTGTTGAGGTGTATCGACTGAGTATTGTTGCTAATAATATCATGTATTGGACACCCTGTGGCTCTAAAATCTCATTCATTTCAAGATATAAAATGTGCAAGTAAGTTTTGTTGATACAGATCTGTATTTTGGCAGCGAATATTGTTTGCTTAACTGCGCCCATTATAAGGCAAAACTACTTTTCTGTATGTTTAGCCTACTTTTCCCTTTTTGCAAAAATGAGGAAAAAGTAGACTTATGAGATCGATCCGGGCAAATGTGTGTCTGTCTGCCTGTGTGTGTGTGTCCCTCTATCAACTCCTAAACGGCTGCAGCAATCAAAACAAAGTTTGGTAGGATTAAAGATATAAACCTGAATATCTCAATGCCGTATTTGAAAATGATATCAGTGCTACCAACTGCTGAAAAATCGCAATTGAAATTTCAGCTCCATGTTGGATATCTTGGAAGGTATGAATGGGAGCTATTTCAAAATTGGCACACGTATACATAATAATATTTTAGTTTAATTTCCAGGAGGCCATAAATGGCAGTGTTGCCAAAATGATTATAAGCCTGCTGATAGGTCCAAATTTTAAATGCATATAACATCTACACTACGAATTGGTATTCAATCAAACTTTGTATGTGCAATGTGTACATAAACAGATATGACGGAGCATATTCTTAAGATCCACCAGGGCTGCCAACTGTTAATAAATGCTCTCAATTTCTTTTATCCAAATACCAATATATCAGAAAGTATGAAAGCCGACAGCTTTAAACTATGCACACGTATAGTACCTGACATTCTACATTAATTTGGAGTAACTTATATATGTCAGTGCTACCAACATGATTCTAAGCCTGCTGAGAGGTCCAACTTTAAATACATGTAACTTCTATACTATCAATAGGATCTCAACCACATTTCGTATGTGCTCTGTGTACCATAACAGATATGACTGCGAATTATTAAGAGCAACCAGGGCTGCCAACTGTTAATAAATGTTGTCTCTATTTTTGATACCCTAATATCAATATATCGGAAGGTATGCAAGCCAACAGCTCTAAACTTTGCCCAAGTATAGTACCTGGCATTCTAGATTAATTTGGAGTAACTAGTATAAGCTTACGTCAGTGCTGCCAACATGATTCTAAGCCTGCTGATAGATCCAATTTTAAAATGCATGTACCTTCTATACTAACTAATGGATTTCAGTCAAAATTGGCACAACAATAAATCGTATTATTTCAGATAAGTCAGTGCTACCAACATGATTCTAAGCCTGCTGAGAGGTCCAACTTAAAATACATGTAACTTCTATACTATCAATAGGATCTCAACCACATTTCGTAAATGCCAATACATGCATGACATTGTTACCAACATGATTTTATGCGCGCTGTTAGATCCAATGTTTAACTAAGAGATGGAACTAAGAATATATTACGTCAACAGGGCTGCCAACTGTATTGCTCTATTAGGCTATATTTTGCCAGGTATACAGTATTTCGAACTAATTTGAAATTTCTATATTACCAACTTAATTTCGTCATTATTCTAGATAGATCCATATAGATTAATCATTATTATGAATCTTAAATTTTAGGAAAAGTAGGCTTTTTAGTTCGTCACGGAACTTCTTGTTATATTTTGAATTATTTTAATTAATATTCTATTAATAATGCTATTTTTGTTTCTCTAATTTTAAGGTTTATATATTTATTTTATTTAATTAATTAGACATATTTTATTTAATTAATTATTTAAGTAACTAATTTCGAATAGATTCTTACAATATTATTTTCATATTTTTAGCCTACTTTTCACATTTTGCAAAAATGAGGAAAAAGTAGACTTATGAGATCGGGCAAATGTGTGTCTGCCTGTCTGTTCTTCTGTCTGTCTGTCTGTCTGTGTGTGTCCCCCCCCCCCTATCAACTCCTAAACGGCTGCAGCAATCGAAACAAAATTAGGTAGGAGTAAAGATCTATACCTTAATATCACACGGCCATTGTTGAAAATGATGTCAGTCCTACCAACTGCTGAAAAATCGCAATTAAAATTTGAGCTCCATGTTGGATATCTTGGAAGGTATGAATAGGAGCTATTTCAAAATTGGCACACGTATAGATAATAATATTGCAGTTTAATTTCCAGGAGGCCATATATGGCAGTGTTGCCAAAATGATTATAAGCCTGCTGATAGGTCCAAATTTTAAATGCGTATAACTTCTACACTATCAATTGGATTTCAACCAAATTTCGTATGTTCTATGTGTACATAAACAGATATGACTGAGCGTATTCTTAAGAGCCACCAGGGCTGCCAACTGTTAATAAAAGCTCTCATTTCTTAAAATCCAAATTCCCATGTATCAGTAATTATGCAAGCCGACAGCTTTAAACTATGCACACGTATACTACCTGACATTCTATATTAATTTGGAGTAACTTATATACGTCAGTGCTACCAAATGATTCTAAGCCTGCTGAGAGGTCCAATTCTAAATACATGTAACTTCTATACTATCATTTGGATTTCAACCAAATTTCGTGTGTACTATGTGTACCATAACAGATATGTCTATGCCGATTCTTAAGAGTAACCAGGGCTGCCAACTGTTTATAAATACTGTCTCTTTTTTTTGTTACCCTAATATCAATATATCAGAAAGTATGCAATCCAATAGCTCTAAACTTTGCACACGTATAGTACCTGGCATTCTAGATTAATTTGGAGTAACTAATATAGGCTTAGTCAGTGCTGCCAACATGATTCTAAGCCCGCTGATAGTTCCAATTTTAAAATGGATGTAACTTCTATACTAACTAATGGATTTCTTTCAAAATTGACACAACAATAGATCATATTATTTCAGATTATTTCTGACCAATACATGTATGTCATTGTTGCCAACATGATTTTATGCGCTGTTAGATCCAATGTTTAACTGCATGTAACGCCCATGCTATCCATTGGACTTCAACCAAATTTTGTATTCTGTACCTTAAGAGATGGAACTAATAATATATTCAGTTACCAGGGCTGCCAACTGTAGTTCTCTATTAGGCTACATTATGCCAAGTATACAGTATTTCGAACTAATTAGAAATTTCGATATTACCAACTTAATTTTGTCATTATTCTAGTTAGATCCATATAGATTAATCATTGGCTTGAATCTTAAATTTTAGGAAAAGAAGGCTCTTTAGTTCGTCACGGAACTTCTTGTTTATGTTTATTATTTTAATTTTTATATTTTATTTTTATAATGTTTATTTCTAGATTTATTTGATGATGATGATAATTGTTGTTTTAAGGGGCCTAACATCTAGGTTATCGGCCCCTGATGGTTTGGGTGATCATGAAGATGAAAATGAAATGTAAACTTAAAACTAGAACTAACCACACACTTATATACTAGAAGAAGAAATGGAAAACTAAAGGACAATAAGGCAAATAAAGGACAGGAGGAAAAGAAATGCCCTCAACCCTCGAAGAATGCGGATTGAGGGACTTGGAAGGAAGGAGAGCCATGAAAGGCAGATAGGAAAGTGAAAGAGGAGAGGGTCCGCCCCGAAGGTAAGGGACAAAAGAGGAAAACGGACCCAGCTCAGGAATCCCTCGGGGTCGCCAACTCCCGAACTCACCAGCCGTGAGCCCCTGAGGGCGTAGCATTATCTAGGGTGCACCAGAAGGGGTGGGGCTACATACACCCTGCCTCCTTAAGGGCCTTGAGCACAAGGCAAGAGGTAAAAGGAAAAGAAAAAGAAGGCTGACCCCTCTCAGAAGGAGGGTATCAGGAAAGATGAGAGAAGGGCCAAAGAAGGCGGGAAAGTGAAAGACTCCCTAGGCCTCGGATACCCTAATACCGTCGGGGTCGGAAGAGAACAAGAGTTGACCAAGTGAAAGAAGACGGAGAGGAGCCCGGCACAAGTAAGTGGAAGCAATGCCTGACTCAGCTGGGGCCCCGTGGTCGCCAACCCACGCCCACTAGAAGTGAGCCCCTGGGGGATCTAGATTTATATTTCATTTTTACACTTTACTTGTTAATGTTTTTAGTTTTATATTGCTTAACAAGTATCCAACACATTTCGTCAAGTAGATACGTATATAATATTTGATTTTTAGAAACACTAGCACTTCGGTATGAAAATTCTCTGAAATTTGTCTGAAAGATTCAACTATCAGCAGCTTTGAAAGCATAAACTGTCCTTGTGACAGGTGGTTAACATACAGACCACTATCCCAGAAAGGGTTAACGCGTTGACCGACTGAAAGGTATTACAGTTACTGAATGGTTCACTTCAAAGTCATCTGACATTCTGCAAGGTACTTGCTCACTGTGGTCGTATTTCTCTCAGGTTTAGACGGAAAATATCCCACTGCAATTTTAGATCACTCTCAACTACTCGTGAGCCAACAACCAACCAGTCTGTCCTACGCCACTGCAGAACTCGTAAATGAGTGTTCTGTTCTCAGAGTCTTCCACGGACTGTCATTACCAGCCGTGCCTCAAACCAGCAAGCTTTTTTGTTGCTTATTTTAGGGCCTGTGGCATCGTGGCCATGTATCCCCGTGTACTTGGGTCTGTGTAGAATGTGTCTGATAGCCTGTGTCACTGTCATGTCTGTACTAGTGTGTGTGTCCGTGGTCTATTGTTATTATTATTGTATTATTATTATTATTATTATTATTATTATTATATAGTATTTGCAAATAATTGTCATTATAACACAGTAATTAGGCCGTCAGCACTGTATGCCGCAGAATGCTTACAGATGACAAACAAAGGCCCATTGAGAAAATTAGAACTTAAGGATCGGAAAATTCTAAGGAAAATATTGAGACCTGTTAATGATAATGGTACTTACAGAATAAAACATAACAATGAATTATTTGAACATATAGAAGTATTGGTGAGTGTGATGAGAAAAAGGAGAATGTCTTTCTTTGGACATTTGGAACGGATGGAGCATCATCGACTTTCATATCGAATCCACTCATCAATCTCTAAAAATATTTCCTTTTGTAAATGTTCAATGCAAGTTAAAAAGGACCTAACTAAAGCTCTAATGAATCAAGCTCTGGTTTGGGATAGGAACCTGTTCAGAAAAGCGGTTAAATCAACCAGTAATCTACACCCTTTAACATCTGTGATGCCTCGCCCTCACTGCAAGTGGACGGAAGAAAGGAGAGCTGAAAATTTGTAAGAATGAAGATCTACTGGCAGACAAGAAAACAAGCATTACAGTGATCATATGAGTGATGAATATCGTGGTCCATTGATGGCCGAAACGACTCAAAAAATAATTTGCCAATGGAGATTAATTCCCCGGTGGCAAATTGTACAAATACAGAAAATCGCCAACAATAGCATCAAACACAATATAACCAATTCGCAATTTAGGAACTATAATAATTACATCGTAGTATTTAGCCTACACTAAATTTTAATCTTCTCTTAAACACATCCATACGTTTGGCGAAAGACTCTAAGACTGAGGCAGGTAATGACTTCCTATTATCAATACCACGGTTAATGAATGAATATTTCCCATATATTGTACGCTGTGGTCGGCCCTTAACTTAGGTGCCATCTTGGCATTTCCCCGGAGTACACGTGGGGAAACCAGGATGACTGAGGTATGATCAGACCCGCCTCTTTTCAGTTCTGCCTCACGATGATGAGTATAGTACCCCTTTCCAGCCCTCAGTCCAGAATTACATTTCTTGGCAGCGTCGAGAATCGAACGCGCGGTGACTGCCAAGGTTCGCTAGTTTAATCTTATTTCGGAACCTACAATATTAATATATTGTGTAGTAAAAGAAACGTGATTTTATTTAAAATTCGTTTCTTGTTAAAGCTTACTTTTGTGGCTTGTGCCCCTTAAGTTTAGACTGGTCTTTGTTTGTTTTTTGAAATGCGGCACAAGAGCTCCATGGAGTGTCTCTCTATTGTTTGTGGTGGCAGCGAGCCTCGGGCAATGCACAGTACTGTACCACGAGAACACTCCACAGTCCATTGTTACATAGGCTAGGTCAGGTGGTGGAACAACGGAGGTGAGACAGGAGCACTCTGATATTATTATGCTGCTTCTAAATTTCCAATAATTTGATAATAAGTTACGTCGTAACTTTAATATTAGAACCCGCGATTCTACATTAATCGATCTTTTAAACAATCGATACAGTACACGCCAAATTAATGCCTCGATTACCTTTGAGTGCGTCGTTAATGGAGTAAGCCCACGACCTTAGGGAGACTAGACTTGACCATACACCGTCACATTTGTACGACGTACATAGAAACTTAGGGATGCGACAAGGGAATTGTCCGGGTATATAAGAGGTGTCGTGCTGGATGCGACCCGTGCCCCATGTGACCCACCAATTTGCAATCGAGCCACTAGCGACCCAATCACTGATGTATCGGTGGAATCTGGCAATTTCTAACACATCTGTCTCTGCTAACATTCCGGTTAGGTCAGGTTAGGTTAGGTTAGGTTAGGTCAGGTCAGGTCAGGTCAGGTCAGGTCATGTCATGTCATGTCATGTCATGTCATGTTAGGTTAGGTTAGGTTAGGTTAGGTTTTGTTAGGTTAGGTTAGGTTTTGTTAGGTTAGGTTAGGTTAGGTTAGGGTAGGTTATGTTAGGTTAGGTTAGGTTATGTTAGGTAAGGTTTGGCGCCGTAAAAATTGAAGAGCTTAATTCCAAAGTGACGTGAATCCAAAATTGACGGTTTTTCAGCTTTTTTCTTTCATAAGCAAGTTTATAGGTTTATAGCAAAGGTTTTTAAGTCGCAATACGTCGTATATCCCATATTAACAGAGATCTAGGAACTAAGTTTATTTGCAAAGTGATGTAACTCCAACGAGTATTATTTCCCAAAGTATCTTATACCCATGTTGACCAATCGGATGGCTCTCTGGACATCACGTGACATCACATGATAAATCAAGGCCATGGCTGACTTGGGAGAATATGTAGAGCATCAGTTTGTGTCTGTTGTGTTTAAACCATAAATGCCACTCAAAGCGTATGATAATTTATGATTTATTTCCAAAACGTCCTAACTCCAACTTACAGGAGACGATTACCACAATTTCCAATTATAGGAGATTTGTAAAAGTACATTATATGCATAATCATATCTGAATTTAATTATACGAAGAAACAAAAACGCGATTTCCGAAGTTTTGCACTTCATGGATTTACGTCACATTGGAAATAAGATCTCTCGAACAATGGGTCGCATGGGGCACTGTAAGCTACCAGCAGGGTCGCTACTGCCACGTAATCATATAATAGTCCTTGGCCGACAGGAAGATTGGTTGGTTCTTAAGTTTAGGGGCTGCGACAACGCGGTCATGTAGCCCCGTGTACTTTGGGTGTGTGTAGAATCTGTCTGATAAACGGTGTTAATTGTGATGACTGTATTGGTGTGTGTTATATTGTTAGCCTACTTTTCACATTTTGCAAAAATGAGGAAAAAGTAGACTTATGAGATCGGGCAAATGTGTGTCTGTCTGTCTGTCTGTCTGTCTGTCTGTCTGTCTGTCCTTCTGTCTGTCTGTCTGTCTGGTTGTGTGTGTGTCCCCCCCTATCAACTCCTAAACGGCTGCAGCAATCGAAACAAAATTTGGTAGGAGTAAAGATCTACACCTGAATATCTCACGGCCATATTTGAAAATGATGTCAGTGCTACCAACTGCTAAAAAATAGCAATTGAAATTTGAGCTCCATGTTGGATATCTTGGAAAGTATGAATGGGAGCTATTCCAAAATTGGCACACGTACAGATCATAATATTTCAGTTTAATTTCCAGGAGGCCAAACATGGCAGTGTTGCCAAAATGATTATAAGCCTCCTGATAGGTCCAATTTTTAAATGCATATAACTTCTACACTATCAATTGGAATTCAACCAAATTTCGTATGTTGTATGTGTACATAACCAGATATGACTGAGCGTATTCTTAAGACCAACCAGGGCTGCCAACTGTTAATAAATGCTCCTAATTTATTTTATCCAAATACCAATATATCAGAAAGTATGCAAGCCGACAGCTTTAAACTATGCACACGTATAGTACCTGACATTCTATATTAATTTGGAGAACTTATATACGTCAGTGCTACCAACATGATTCTAAGCCTGCTGGCAGGTCCAACTTTAAATACATGCAACTTCCATACTATCATTTGGATTTCAACCAAATTTCGTATGTGTTATGTGTACCATAACAGATATGACTATGCGTATTCTAAGGAGCAACTAGGGCTGCCAACTGTTAATATGTGCTGTCCCTATTTTTTTACCCTAATATGAATATATCAGAAAGTATGCAAGCCAATAGCTCTAAAATTTGCACACGTATAGTACCTGGCATTCTAGACGAATTTGAAGTAACTAATATACGTCAGTGCTGCCAACATGATTCTAAGCCTGCTGATAGGTCCAATTTTAAAATGCATGTAACTTCTATACTAACTAATGGATTTCATTCAAAATTGGCACAACAATAGATCATATTATTTCAGATTATTTCTGACCAATACATGCATGACATTGTTGCCAACATGCTGTTAGATCCAATGTTTAACTGCATGTAACGTCCATGCGATTCATTGGACTTCAACCAAATTTTGTATTTTGTACCTTAAGAGATGGAACTAAGAATATATTCAGTCATCAGGGCTGCCAACTGTAGTGCTCTATTAGGATACATTATGCCAGGTATACAGTATTTCGAACTAATTGGAAATTTCGATATTAGCAACTTAATTTCGTCATTATTCTAGATAGGTTCATATTCTGTAGAAGAATCATTGGCATGAAAAGTAGGCTGTATAGTTCTTAACGGAACTTCTTGTTTTAATTTAAGTACAGACTGCAACTTAGAATTTTTCAAATACTTCCTACTTTTCCCGCCAAGCACCACTGTCAACGACTACTAGGCCAAGTTCAGAACTTAGCTACTAGACGGCACAGCAGTCGGCTCTTGGCAACGAACGTAGAAACCTAAGAGCGTTGTTTACATTCTTAACCTATCCAATTTAGCTTCACACAGGTGCAATTAGTGGAAGGTTCTTTAACATGCCATAAATTTATGACATGGGACCGCCGGCTTTACTTCCCCTCCGAAGGAAGGCATACTGAGGGATTTTTAACGCCACCAAAGGCGCCGGCCCACAGGAAGGTCCCCCAGTTGAGAGTGACCAAGGTAACCGCTCTCACTAAGACAGCCCAAGACACCATCAGATAAGTAGCCTGTATTGACCATATAAGTACAATCAAGCAAGTTTGGAGATCAATCACCAAATCCAGTATTTTAACGAACATCACATAGATCATACTAACAAATAATAACGAGTTGAATTATCTCAACTCATACTGCAACTAAATAGGTGTCCATATTGTAAATATTGATCGGGGGAATCGATTTGCACACATACATGTAGCCGGTATTTGCCGTGATAATGTTTTCAAACAATAAACTATAATAATAATAATAATAATAATAATAATAATAATAATAATAATAATAATAATAATAATAATAATAATAATAATAATAATAATAATAATATCGTATGGCCTCGGGTGCCGGGTGCAAGCTTTGTTATTTGACACCCATAGGGCAGCTTGCATGTCGAATTTTGTTGTTCCTTGAAGCGCTATGAAAGTCAAGGAGGTTAGATATCTAAGCTCCTTGTCACTATAGCGCTTTCTAGTAGAGAAATGAGGAACTTTGTGTTCGCGGAAAATCCCGAGATTAATTTTGCCATTATGAACACGGTCTACTGACTTCATATGGGTTGTTTGACATGCCAACATCGTATGGCATGCGTATCGTGACTTTTGCCGCCATTCAAAAATCACTTACCACGGCCAGGAGCGAACCTGCAAGATTTGGGGTTGGTAATCCGACACGATAACCACTCACCCACCGTGCCAAGCTATTTATTTTAATTATAATTATAAATAATGTTATTTTTTGTTTCTATAATTTTTATGTTTATATCTTTATTAGCCTATTTTCAATTTTGAACAAGATATTCAGTAAAGAACATAGCCTACTTTCTCCTAAATGCATGGGTATTGTTATAACTCTTTGTCCTTTTCAAGGAGTATGATTGAATGTTGGTTGTAGTAGCCTGTTGAAATACGTGTTATGAGGATATTAAACTAGAATATGAGGTGCCCTTTGCTGGTGCTACCTCTGTACCAAATGTCGTTCAATTCGGTTTCACCGTGTTTGAATTGATATGGTGAATCGATTTGCACACATACATGGCTGCTATCTGCAAACTATTAGGCTGATGACCTAGTATTTCAGTCAAAAGATGCTTCCCACAAAAAGGTATGTTGTTGCAAAATTTGGTAGAGATCAGATGATTAGATTGGTCGTAATTTGATTTAATCTTTTAACATTTGGGTGGCCGCCATTACGTTTCCGCCAAGATGGCGACGATATAAAACATGACACAGAGTTGCCTTTTGCATGTGCTACCTCTGTACCAAATTTCGATCAATTCGGTTTCACCGTGTTTGAATAGATGTGAGGGCCTAAATAAAATGGATCTGATGATGATCGCTTGACGATCGAAACAGGTCATCCAAGTGTATTTATTAATCTCATGTAATTTTTTTCTGGATTAGGGAATAGCCCGTCTATTTTGAGATAAATCGTGTTGTCTGACTGAAAAGCAACAAACTTTCGTTCAAACACCATAATAGGGAATATGTCTGTTTGGCTGCGTGGCTCAGCGGTAACGTTCACGCCTGCTGTGCCCAAGGATATAGGATAGGATAGAATCCTGGAGCAGTCTGGGTGCATAAATGCGAGAGAACCGTGTCAGTAGATTTACTGGCACGTTAAAAATCCCTTTCAGGGCAAAATTCCGGCACCCCGGCGTCTCTAAAAGCTGCAGTAGTTAAAACGGACGTAAAACCAATAAAAAATTAAATCTTTGTGCCCAACTACGCAGTCTGCTTGAACTTATT
The DNA here is from genome assembly GCA_946902985.2 of Meconema thalassinum. Taxonomy (NCBI): domain Eukaryota; kingdom Metazoa; phylum Arthropoda; class Insecta; order Orthoptera; family Tettigoniidae; genus Meconema; species Meconema thalassinum. The sequence goes on from OX336396.1 coordinate 18,664,902, forward strand.
TTGCACAATGTTCCTTCTTCTTTTCTTCCCATTATCTCTTCATTCGTTCACAGTGACCCTTTCTGCGTGCTTCTGTCCAGCCTGTATTTCTCGGTTTAGGTTTCTCTGCAAATTTATGTTTGTTTACTAGGCTTCTAAATTTGACTCTATCTGGAACGGTTTTCTCGGCAATACCCATTTCTTGTAGATCTTCATGTATTTCTGTTAACCAATTGTTGCGGATTTTCAGGGTTAGCGCTGGATTTAGAATTCTCTTTGTCAGCCTGACGTTATCCATTCCGTGAAGGTGTCTCTAGAATTTTAATCGTCGTTTCCTGATAGTATCTGTGATTTTTTCTTCGGATTGAAAACTTTCATGTGGTAAAACCAATACCATTATTATAATTAAGTACAAGTTTTTCGGGCTTGTAGGCCGTGGTCCAGACAGGATATCTCCCGACATTTCACCGGAAAGTACGTCCGGCATTATCAAGGGTTCCGCTTCTTTCCTTGGTCACTGGACCTCGACCTACAAGCCCGAAAAACTTGTACTTAACTATATAATTATAATTATATTTATAAGACAAACTCCAACAATTATAGAGGTATTTCCTTACAGCCAATCGCGTACAAAGTTCTTTCTAAAGCATTGCTACACAATCTGGAAGAACAAGCAGAACATACTATCTGCGAATACCAAGCCGGATTTAGAAAAGGGAGATCTTGTCCAGAGCAAATTTTCAATCTCAAAACAATCCTTAGAATCAGAACAATACGTAACCTCAACACAGTTGTATCTTTCATTGATTTCAGAAAGGCTTATGATTCAATAGACAGACAGTCTGTATTCCTAACTCTAGCAGAATTAGGGATAGATAAAAAATACCTGACAACTGGTTGAACAAACACTAACAAATACAACCTCAAGAGTTAAATTTCTAAACGACATTTCAGAACCCTTCCAAATCAAAACCGGAGTTAGACAAGGTGATGGGCTTTCACCACTTCTTTTTAATTTGATATTAAACAAAATCTTGAAGGAATGGGAACTTAAATTATGCGACAGAAACATTGAAGTGGTCCATTTGGGACAAGGAAAAGGAAGAATCGAGGTGAAATGTCTTGCCTTTGCTGATGACATAGCAATCATTTCGGAAAACAGATTTCAAGCACAAATAATGGTTGAAACCCTACATGAAATAGCAATAAAGACTGGTCTTCAGATTTCGTATGAAAAAAACAAATATATTGAACACAGACACAATGGAGAAAAATATCTAACAACTCAACATGGACAGATTCAAAGAGTTGATAAATTTAAATATTTGGGAGAATGGATCCAGTCAAATGGACTTGATAACACATCCTGCAAGGAGAGATTCAGAAAGATGGAAAATGCCTATAAACTAACCCAACATAGATACAACAAACGATCAATTTCATTCCAGGCAAAAATCAGGCACTACACAACTGTAATTAAACCAGAGGTATTATACGGATCAGAATGTTTAACGTTGAACAAAAGAGGTGAGCAAGAGGAACTGGAAAAGAAAGAAAGGAAAATACTTAGGAAAATTTTGGGTCCCCAAAAGGATAAAGATATTTGGATGAAGAGAAAAAATGAAGACCTTTACCGAAATGTAGAAAAAATTACAGACTCAATTAAAAGACGGAGACTACAATTTTATGGTCACCTTCATAGAATGGATAGCAGCAGGCTAACTAAGAAAATTTTTGATTACATCTCCAAATTAAAAAACACCACTAGATGGCTGGAAGAGATACGATGTGATCTGCAAAAACTGAAGATCACTAACAACATTATTTCTAATAGGGTGGAATTCTGGCGACTGATCACTACTGCAGATTTTCCGATTCTGCAAGTTCCACATCAACCACGGAGAGTGTTATCAGCGGAACAGAGGCAGGCCATCAGCCAACGTATGAAGAAGTTTTGGGAAGAAAAGAAAAAACCAAACAATGTACCGTAGTCTTAGGTTCAAAGCGGTCTATAATTGGCCAAATTCTAAATATATATATATATAATAATAATAATAATTATTATTATTATTTCTTTCTTCGTTTTGCCCACTTAGGGAGCACGCTTGAACTTGTTGACTCGGGTTGATGGAGCTTTCCTCTTCTTCTCCTCCCAAAATCTCCTCATGAACTCGCTATGCCCCTTCTTACGTTCCTCCATCCATTTTTTTCCAGTGGTCTTTTTAGCTTTTTCGGCGAAAGCGTGATTTGTAACTAGAGTTCCAAAAGTCTTGCGATTCATGATGCTATCTTCTGTAATGTTTATTTCCTTTAAGTCCTGTTTGATTTCTTCTAACCAACTGATTTTGACCTTCTTTGAATTAATTATATCAAGCAGTTTTTTTTTGCATATCTGGTGTTGTCCATTCGGCAGATGTGACCATAAAATTTCAATCGTCCCTTACGCACGGTATCAGTGAACTTATTGATTACTGTGTACAAGTCAGTGGTTTTCCTTTTAATCCATATACCATTAACATAAACGGGGCCATATATTTTCCTGAGAATTTTACGTTCCTGGATTTCGATTTCACCAATTTGAGAGTGGTCTCCTAGAGATATAGTTTCGGAGGCGTACAATGCTTCCGGAAGAACAACTGTTTGGTAGTGCTGTAGTTTTGCATTTCGTGACATCACTCTTTTATTATAGTGATTCCATGTTATTCGGTATGCTTTCTGAAGTTTGGTAGCTCTTTCTAAATTAGCTTTCCTGTCCAATCCAGACGGTACAATAATTTCTCCTAAATATTTGAAGGAAGGTAAGTGTGTAATTATTCCATAGTTGGTCTGTAGTGGAGATCTCGGGATATTCTGGTCTCCATTTACTATGAAATGCGTCTTCTCATACGATATTTGGAGTCCTGTCTTTGATGCTAACTCATGTAACTTCTCTATGCATACTTGGTTTCTTCACTAGTCTTGGTAAAGATAGCTAGATCATCAGCAAAAGCTAGGCATTTTACTTTTATTTTCTGTTCCAGAGTACCAATGCTTATGCCTTTGATGTTGTTTTCCCACTCCCTGATGACTTTGTCTAACACTAAGTTAAAAAGCAGTGGGGAGAGGCCGTCACCTTGTCGAACTCCGGTATGTACTTCGAAAGGCTCTGATAGTTCACCTAGGAACTTCACTTGAGATGTTGTGTCAGTGAGAGTCTGGCGGATTAAGTCCCTGGTTTTCCTGTCAACTCGGAGCTCTTCTAGGGTGTTCAGAACAGTTTGTCTGTCAATAGAATCATACGCCTTCTTAAAATCCACGAAGGTGACGAATGTGTTGGTACTGCGGCGTATCCTTAATATCGTCTTTAGGCTCCAAATCTGCTCCGAACACGATCTACCGTTCCTAAAGCCTGCCTGGTATTCACCAATCAAATGATCAGTTTGTTGTTCTACTCTGTTTAAGAGTGCTTTAGATAATACCTTGTATATAATTGGTAAAAGTGATATACCTCTGTAGTTGTTGGGGTCCGCTCGGTCGCCCTTTTTATGCAACGGATGGATAATGGCATTCTTCCAGTCCTTCGGAATTATTTCGCTCTCCCATATTTCTGTTAGGAGTGTATGAATTCTCCTTATGAGGTCATCTCCTCCTATTTTCAACATCTCAGCAGTTATTCCATCGTTCCCAGGGGCTTTGTTATTTTTGAGCGATTGGATTATCTCTTTTATTTCTTGAGTTGTTGGGGGAAGTGAGTCTGGGTTTGGTACAGGTTTTTCAAACTGCAGTCTTTCCACTGGAGGATCACAATTCAGTAGAGTTTGGAAATAATCAGCCAGTATCTTGCAGTTCTCTTTACTGTTTGTTTCTAGTCGTCCATTACGTCGACGGAAACTTAGAGTTGGTGGTTTGTACCCTGACAAGTCCTCACGGAATGTCTTGTAAAAATTTCGAGTGTTGTTTTTCTGGAAATCCTGTTCTAACCCTTCGAGTCTGATTTTGTTGTAGGCACGTTTTTCGCGACGGATTGTTTTAGAGGTCAGTTTTTGAGTTTTTAGGAAGTTCTCCCATCTTTCCACTGTCCGATGTCCATTCCACTGATGCCATGCTTTGACTCGGTCATTGACGGCTTCATCGCACGTTGTGTTCCACCATCTGTCCTTTCTTTTCCTAGGTGGTTGTCCTAATTTCATGGCTGATGACTGTAATGTTTTGCGAAGGTCTGGCCACTCCCTAGGATTTTCTGCCTGTAAATCTCGTACGAAAACCTCGGCGTTCTTCCTAAAGCAGTCCGGATCAACTCTTGGAAACCGGTTGCCTTTAGGTTTGGATCTGTTTGGTTGAAACCGAACCTTGATTTGCGTGAGGTAGTGATCCGAATCTACCACTCCCTTTCGTACCTTAACATTCTGAATCTCCAGCATATTCTTTGCGGAAATAGCCACATGATCTATCTGAAATTCCCCTAATAACGGGTTAGGTGATCTCCAGGTTTTCTTTTTGTGTAATGGTCTCATAAAGTGCGTGGACATGAGTCTCAGCATGAATAATGTACAAAAGTTTATTAGACGCTCTCCATTCTTATTAGTCCGCCGATGTGCGGGATGGAGTCCTGCTATTGATCTGTATATCTTCTCTCTGCCAACCTGTGCATTGAAATCCCCTAATAAGATTTTCACGTGATGTTTGGGGATTTTACTTGTAGTTTCCTCTAGTAATTCCCAAAAGTCTTCTACATTCTGTGGATTTCTCTTATTGTCTATGTTAGTGGGAGCATGGGCATTTATCAAGGCATATGCCTTGTTGCTTGATTTTAATGTAAGCACTGAAATTCTTTCGCATGGCGATGTGAAGTCAATAACTGAATCTAAGATAGTTTTCCTCACTGCAAAAACCGTCCCAAACATTAATAAATTGTCTGTGATATTAATGGCTGGTTTACCCTTAAATATCCTGAAGTTTTCAGAGTCGAAATGGTTCTCATCTTGGAATCGTGTTTCCTGAATTGCTAGGATTTGAATATCAAATTTGTCCAGGACGTCAGTCAGTTGTTTGAGCTTTCCTGTTTTCAACAGGGTATTGATGTTAATAGTACCCAAGAAGTTCTTTTTCTTGGGGCGAAGAGATTTTGAGAAGCTCCGATCCTTCTCTGAAGCATGATTTCGTTCCCGATCCCCCAGAATCCGATGATCGGGAAAGACCGGACGTGTGTCCGGGGCCTGGGGTAGTTGCGTTAGTAGTGTGTGTTCCATCATGCCTTAGTTACAAGTTGAATATACAACTAGTGGTGATCTTAAGATAAGATCACGAAATTACTACTCGATTGTTGAGATCGAGAGGTGCCTCTAGGTGTTCTCTGGCTTAAGTGTGTTTGGTCCGCGAGAGCTATTTTATTTCGTTAAAGTCCGCCGGCAAGCCGGTGAGGACCCCCCTATCCGCCACCTGGGACGCGCCACGTCGGAGTATCACCTCTCCGCCTGCTACGACAGCGTAGTAGGTTCGTGGTATTATTTATTTATTTATTCGTTAATTCCCCATAAGGAGAGCGTTACAACACAATCAATTTTCATGTTTCATTCTGGACCTTTCTTCTTTTTTCCCAAAAACCTCTCATATAGACACTATGTTTCCTCTTTCTCTCTTCTGTCCACCTCTTTGCTGGTTGTCTCTCTTTGGGAGTTTGCTCAAACTTCTGTAGTCTAAGTTTTTCTCTGTATTTGCTCCTGTCTGCGATGTCTTCTGTAGAGATGTTTAGTTTCTTAAGGTCTTCCACGGTTTCCTTTACCCAATTGGATTTTAGTGTGCTATTCGTAACTATGTTAAAAATTTTCTTGGTCAGTCTGTCTTCGGTCATCCTATGTATATGTCCATAAAATTTTGCCCTTCTTTTCCTTATGTTGTTTGTAATCGTCTCTGTCTGTTTGTACAGTTCTATTGTCGGTCTCTTCATCCATATTCCCTCTTTCTGAACTGGCCCGTAGATCTTTCTGAGAATTTTTCTCTCTTGTTTTTCTAATTCCTTGATTTTTGTTCGCCCCTTGATTGCTGTCGTTTCTGAAGCGTATAAGGCCTCTGGTAAGACTACTGTACGGTAGTGTCGTAATTTGGCATTGATGGAAATACTTTTTTTATTGTAGTGGTTCCATGTAAGTCGGTATGCTTTCTGCAATTTAGCGATCCTGTCTTCATTGGATGCCAAGTTCAGTCCTGTTTTCTGTAAAATCTCTCCTAGATATTTGAAACTTTCCACTTGTGTTATTTTTCCATACTTGGTTTCCAGTGGGTGCTTGTCTGTAGATTTTGTGTCCATGAACTGTGTTTTTCCGTGTGAGATTTGTAACCCTGTTTTGGCAGAGATTTCATGTAGCGTTTCTAGAGCTTCTTTGGCTTCTTTTCTGTTATTTGTTACAATCGCTACATCATCGGCAAAGGCCAGACACTTAATGTTGACTGTCCTTTTCTGGTGTTTTGCCATTTTTATGCCTTTGACTCCTTTTTCCCATGTCTTGATTATTTTATCCAAAACTGAGTTGAATAGAATGGGTGATAAACCATCACCTTGTCGCACTCCTGTATTAATTTTGAAGGGTTCCGAGATCTCTCCCATGAATTTAACTTTGGATATTGTATTTGTTAATGTTTCTTGGATTAGTTTTCTGGACTTATTGTCGACCTTCATTTCTTCTAATGTGTTAAAAAGTGTTTCTCTATCTATGGAGTCGTACGCTTTTTTGTAGTCGACGAATGTGATTGTTGTGTTCCTGGTTTTTCTCGTTGCTAGTATTGTTCTCAGGCACCAAATCTGCTCACTGCACGATCTTCCCTTCCTGAACCCTCCTTGGTATTCTCCTATCTGTGGATCTATCTGAGGCTCTATCCGTTTTAACAGGGCTTTGGAGAAAATTTTGTATGCGACGGGTAATAGTGAAATCCCTCTATAATTATTAGGGTTCGTTTTGTCTCCCTTCTTGTGAAGGGGGTGTATTAGAGCTGACTTCCATTCTTCTGGTACCTTCCCTGTTTCCCAGATGTTTTCGATGATTTTGTGTATTTTTGGTGTAACATTTTCGTGGTCTAATTTCCAGATTTCCGAAATCAATCCGTCTTCTCCAGGCGCTCTATTGTTCTTTAGTGATTTTATTATTTCGTGGTATTATTATTATTATTATTATTACTTACTTACTTACTTACTTACTTACTTACTTTACTTGTATCGTTGTGGCCACTAGGAACTCAACTTTTTTCTTCTTGTTAGCCCACCACGCCTTCATCCTTTCGGAATGGGATTTCTTCCATCCATCCGAGTGAACATATCTCTTGCTTGGTTTTACTTCCTCCTGATGAACCTGACGGAGTTTCTGTTTCAATGGGGTTCTGAGCAAGATATCTGATTCAGAAATTTCAAACTTTAACAAGTCCTTATCCACTTCCACCAGCCAAAGATGCGTCACCTTTAAAACTCGGAAATATGATAATAGATGGTTGGAGAATCTACTCACTGGCATTCGAGGGAGTTAGTTAGTTATTGTTGTTTTAAGGGTCGGAACTACGAGGTCATCTGCCCCTCATTCTGAGGAGATGTGCATAGAATGTTATTCTCCGTTTCCGGATTACACTTGAGATCTTTTCAGTGTGGGAATATATTTCTGAATTACTCCGAGCTTGTAACCTCCACCTTTGAACTTAGGACCAAGAATTTTCCCAATGATCTTTATTTCCTTGACTTCAAATCTCTCGATCGGGCCAGTTGCGCGGTTTAATAGGCATTCCGCTCCATACAGTGCTTCCAGTCTAATCACAGTTTGATAGTGTCTTAACTTTGCATGTCTAGGGATGGAATTTTTATTGTAGAGTTGGTGTGTGAGGCGGAAGGTTGTTTCGAATTTATTGACTCGTGTTGAGATGGCGAACTTTTCAGAATTATTTGGTCTGATCCACTCTCCAACATATTTGAACTTTTGAACTTTTAAGATCTGACCGTGGGTGGTTTGTAGATGAGCTGGAGCTTCTTTTATATTAGAGATGAATTGGGTTTTAGTGAAAGATATCTTGAGTCCTACTTTGGTTGCACAATCATGTAAGTAATTTACTTGTTGAATGGCTATTTCTGGAGAGTAAGCAAACAAAGCGAGGTCATCAGCAAATGCGAGGCAATCAATATTGATGTTATCCCTAGGTCTACTTATTTGTACTCCATTAGGAGTAAGGAGTAAGTTGACTATTCCATATCAAGGATAAATCGTGACAATCACAAACCTAATCTGCAAGAAAAAACGTAACAAGGTGTTAAGTAAAGAACACGCAGCGTATGGGTGCATTACTCTTTGTCCTGTTCAAGCAGTATATCTGAATGTTCTTGCGATGAACGGTAAGAGTTGTACCCTATATAAGGCTATCGTTGTAATTCCAACTTTTGAATACACAGGAATTTGATTGAAACATTAGACATGTACGCCCAGCCACCATCTTGAATGTATGGAATTGTCAATATCAATGTCATATATTCAAGATGGCGACTGCATTCTATATGCTGAGTGATAATCTTATGACTAACGCAATGCGAAATCCTACATGATCCTCACCTGTTGGCAAGATTTGTCTTAATTACCCAAATTCATTCGGATTTGTGGATTTTAATGTTCTTAAATTATGGATAGTCTGTTATTTTGCCTTGACCATACAAGACCACATACACGGTCCTACATTGTCACTAATTTTCATTACTGTAGCTCTTAAGTGGTGCGAGTTATTTATTTGTATAGTTCATAATTTCAAGATGGCGGCTGCGCGTAAAATACAGTCTCATGTAGTTATCACGTTGATAACATAGACTCCTTATACAAGTGTCTGATGCCAACATTGATTCATTGGATCATAGGTTATGAATTATAATGGTTGCATGATTTGCACGGTCGCCATCTTGAAATTATTTGGCTGATGTCCTTGTAGTTTGGGCGCCAGACGCTTCCCACATGTAGATATATTTCTTTTTAAATTTGCAAGATATCCAATGATTAATCAAGTCTTAATTTGATTTAAGCTTTGTGCTTTTAAGTGGCCAACATCTTGTTTTTCTTAAGATGGCGGCGATATAAAACATGACACTGAGTGGTCCTTAGCTAGTGCCACCTCTGTACCAAATTTGGTTAAATTTAGTTTCGTCGTGCATTAAGTGGCACGGGGGGACAATTATACACATATACGTTTACACACATGTAGCCTGGTGTACTTGGGTGTATTTACAAGTTGTCTGATAACTTGTGTCACTGTGATGTCTGTACTCGTGTGTGTATTTGAAATCGAGGTAGGATTTGGGTGGGAAGCGACCGTGGCCTTAAGTTAGGTACTATCCCGGCATTTACCTGGAGTAAAAGTGGGAATACCACAGAAAATCACTTCCAGGATGGCTGAGATAGCAATCGAAACCGCATCTTCTCAGTTTTGAAATCACGAGGCTGAGTGTACCCCGTTCCAGCCCTCAAACGAGAATTAACTTTCTTGGCAAAACAGGGAAGCGATCACGGGTCTCATGGTGACAGCCAAAAATGCTAGCCGCTACATATAAAGAAAAGACCACAAGATTCTAATTAGGATACAGGCCGGACGTTTGTTTTAGACGAGTGAAAATTTATAATGGAAGCCTGGAGGCGAGTTACTACAGTACCTGTGCTGTTGTCACCTGCCCCATGCGGTCAGATGATTAACATATCTATCTCACGCTTCTGCTGAAGTACAGTCAATGGCAAATATAATGGCGTTCTGTCAGTTACTATGTAACGTGTACTTCCACGTCACCCAATACTTCGACGTCGACTGTACTGGTCTGAACGATGGTGTCGTCACGTGCTCAAGTCTGGAATTCCATTACAGCAGACCGGTGGTGACAACTATGAAGCGAGAGGACGAGAGAGATACTGTGTATAGGCTCACCCGCAAGCTTCAAGGTCAAGGGCAATCGTCTAAAACAAACGTCCGACTTGTACAATTAACAGGCATGTTTTATCAAATATATTCAGGGGAATATGACCTCTCCCCCCCCCCCCCCTTAAAGCATCAATTACTAACTAAGGTTTGAGATAAGTAAAGCCGGCGGTCCCATGTCATAGATTTATGGCATTTAAAAGAACCTTCCACTAACTGCACTTGTGTGAAGCCAAAATTTTTAGGTTAGGTTTGATTAATGATCTTAAGTTCCAACGTTCGTCACCGGGCGCTGGTTGCGATGGCATCTAGTATTAGCCAAGTTCACAGCTAGGTGTCGTGGACAATAGCATTTGGTAGCGAAAGTCGGAACTACTTGAAATTATCGTCTGCAATCCTTACTTGAATTAAAACAGATAACGCACACTAATACAGCCATCACAATTAACACCGGTTATCAGACAGATTCTACACACACCCAAAGTACACGGGGCTACATGGCCGCGTTGTCGTAGCCTCTAAACTAAGGAACCAACCAACCAACCGAGATAAAACGTCATTGTTCAATTGTTCAACAAAATTCCTATCCTTCTCTGGAGCAAACTTGTGCTAATGTTGGGTAATCAAGAGTGGTTATCACCTTGAAGATACAAAGGTGCAATGGCGCTGGGACTTGAGGTTGCCTGGCAACCAATACCTTGTAATGGCGTGACGTAGCCACAGCGCTTGATTTAATTGGAAGACTTGTCCAACAGTAATCCCTGCAAATTAGCTAAGTTGTGGCGACCATTACCAGTAATCCTCGTGGACGTAGCGGTCCCTCCACATCACATCAGAGATTGTCCGCCTCCCACACTGCTGCACCTTACATCCAAGGCAATCTCTTGGCCTACCTCCCATAACTAAGTTTGATGTTTCAGGGTGCCTTTTCATTAGCTCTCGCCAGAAATATCTCTCCTCCCCCACACGTCTTAATCTCCTTTCATAAGTTATTCTATCTACCCATCTGATCATCATTCTCCGGTATCCCCCAGGAGGACGTGGGTTGGCGACCACGGGGCCCCAGCTGAGCCCGGCATTGCTTCCACTTACTTGTGCCGGGCTCCTATCTGTCTTCTTTCCTGTCGACCTCACTTGATCAACTCTTGTTCTCTTCCAACCCCAACGGTATTAGGGTATCCGAGGCCTAGGGAGTCTCTTCCTTTCCCGCCTTAATTTGCCCTTGTCTCATCTTTTCTGATACCCTCATTCTTTGAGGGATCAGCCTTCTTTTTTCTTTTCATGTTATCTCCTGCCTTCTGCACAAGGCCCTCAAGGAGGCAGGTCGTGTGTAGCCCCACCACTTCTGGTGCACCCTGGATATTGCTACACCCTCAGGGGCTCACGAGTGGTGAGGTCGGGAGTTGGCGACCCCGAGGGTTTCCTGAGCTGGGTCCGTTTTCCCCTTTTGTCCCTTACCTGTGGGGACGACCCTCTCCTTTTTCACTTTCCTATCTGCCTTTCATGGCTCTCCTTCCTTCCAAGTCCCTCAATCCGCATTCTTCGAGGGCTGAGGGAATTTCTTTTCCTCCTGTCCTTTATTTGCCGTATTCTCCTTTAGTTTTCCATTTCTTCTTCTAGTATGTAAGTTAGTAGTTAGTTTTAAGTTTGCGTTTCCTTTTCATCTTCACGATCACCCAATCCATCAGGGGCCGATAACCTTGATGTTAGGCCCCTTAGAACAACAATTATCATCATCATCATCATTCTCCTGTAACACAACATTTTAGCCTATTTTAATTCATGAAAAAAAAAAGGCTTATGAGATCACCCTTTGCCCGCGTGTATGTGTGTGTGTGTGTGTCTATTAACCTCTTAAATGGCTGGAGCCATTTCAATGAAACTCGGTAAGGTCATAATACTATTTTGGCCTACCCAGACCGTGTCCTTCAAATTTCATTATATCTCACCAATCCAACATGGCGTCTGTGAGAGATATTTCAGGGGCATTCTATATCTCCAAAACTATTACGGATATCACCCTGAGATATTGTACGGTAATAAAGGGCACTGCTATGGGACTCTCAAAACCTGTTAAGCACAAAACGAACATTTAAATAGACTTTTCTCGCGATTGAACCATCCGAGCGCAGTGAAACACGGCACAAAAAATGTTTGTACACATTGCCTGTTCGGCGACTTTAGTACCGCTAGTCCCTACGTGTTTATGTTGTATGTTCAGTGCCTCATATTGTTGGAACATTACGTCATGTAGACAGTGTAGCCTCCAATGGGAGCGATTCAACTGTCTACGCAGAGTGTGCACTTTGCCTCTCATTTTTCTCTTTTGTGCCATGCTCCTTGGCCGGACTAGCGACTTAATCACGCGTATATATTGTGCGTGGAGGAGCTGTTGATACTTTTGGAGGTAATCCTGCCTGGTCGCAAAGACCTTATGCCAGGCAATTAAATCTTGGTATTCCCCAATATTCTTTAGCATGGCAAAACGGTATAGGGGGCCCATCTTGAACTGTGTGTGTGTTAAAAAAATGTGCGTGCCTATGGGCGTGTGAAGCATGATGGTACTTCCTTAGGGAGGGTGGGTAGGCTAAAAATTCCCCCTTATATTTGCAGAGAGAAAACAAAATAATGCTTCCTCTTTAACAAAATTCAAATTTCGCTTTGCTGCTTTTTGTACCTTGCGATCTACCACGAGGGCTCGTTGTTTGAGTCCCTAAATTTTCGTGGTACCCCGCATCCACCAATCTGTTTTATCCCGGTGTTGGGGGATGGGATAAACAGGGTTGTGTAGATGTATTAATTTGTGGGTAGTTCCCGAAAGGGTGTAGTTTCCCGTAATCGGGGGAGACTACTAGTGTAAGTGTTGGCGAAAGGATGTGATCTGTTGGGGTGCGATCCTACGGGGTGCGTCTACCAGTTAAGGGATGAATGTCTAAGACGGAGCTATTAATTTAGCTTACCAATTAGCGTGAGCGAGTGAAGACGAGCTCACGTGCAGAGTCGGCACTTGGCTGCTGCCTGTCTGTTATGCTAACACAATGGGTTTCCTGACGATGCAGTTCTCAGCATTCACGGTCAGGGGCAATTAGGAATAAGTGCGGGTGGGGCGTAAGGATGTAAAGATGTGTGAAATGATTACTAGAAGTATGTGTTTACTGACCAAGTATGTATTGGTCAGTGGCGATAATGTACTGTCCCTTTAAGTAGTGGACGAGTATGAAACAAAGTGTACAAATACAAAAGTGTTCTGGGTGAGATGTTACAAGTAATTAGGAGATCTGAGCACACTGCTAATTCTCACCTGGTGACGTCGTGATGGAGCTGGAACGGACCTGGAGATGCAGAGCCGCTGGCCGCGAATAGACAATTCGGCTCTCCCGGGTCTACCTTTTAAGGCTTCCCCGAGCTGCTTACTTAGCGTTTCATCACTGTTGCTGTTGCGGATAGTGTGTTTGTTTGTAAGTTGTGTAAGCGTGGCTGGCAGCAATACCGCTGTGCCTGCTTGAGTCAAGGAAGTGTGTGAGGCTTATGGCATGCCTGTGAGGGTAGTTTATGGTGAAAGATGAAGGGGTGGGTTAGGTCCTAGGTCCTAGGAGTACTGCCCTTGGGCTGTACAATACACTGACATCTAATTTAGTTCAATTGATTACATAACCTCAAGATGGCGGCGGTGCGATTTTTTTTATTTATTTCTTGTGTCCTAATCATACAATCGAAGTCAACGTTTGAATAATGAACCTACGCAATAATCGTCATCTAGCAGTACATAACTCCTTGGCCTACACATATAAAAATCCAACATGGCGACCATCCGAAATATTTAGACGGATTTCAATATCTACGAATCTATTACAGCAATCAAAATGAAATGTTGTATCTGATAGAGGCAATTAACATGAGTAGGATATATGAAAATAGGCTGTATAGTTCTTCACGGAACTACTTGTTTAAAGTGCTTCTATTCTCCGCTTCTCTGCTGCACCAATTGACCAAGTTTTAATCTCACAGACAAAAGCTTTCAATAATGACTTTCAATTACTGCGAAGAGATTTCTTTCCTGTAGATATGGTTTTCATGCCTGAGCCAACCTACTTTTTATACCCCCTTTGCTTCGTCCTTCTCTGGTTATTTTGCTTCTTAAGTAGCAGAAGCCTCCTATTTCCTTTAGCTTTTCGCTTGCCAATAGGAACTTCCGATTTCTTCCCGTTTTATTCCATTATTCAAATCCTCTGATGAATTGTTGTTTTGTTAATAATTCATTCGAGGGCCGTTTGATAGCTTTGTCATCAGCCACCAATCTTGTGAATTATCTAATATAACTTGTAAAATTTTCCATTGTTGCATTTGACTGCAGTGAGTGGTGAGAAACACTGCCAAATACCCCGCTTGTACCTTCTTTCTGCCGACTTCCTACTTCCCCTTGCAGTCGTGAAGCGTGACTAAACACGCTCGGCTATACTGCGAGGTTAAATAGTGCCGGTAATCGTAGAAACAGAAAAGTTGTGCAACTGGACTCGATAAGTCTTAACTTTTCGATGATAACTTCCAACGTAAGCAGTTCTCGTTTATCTCATCAGACCGTGGATCGCAGTCAGGGTGGGGGTTGTCGCAATGCTAGCGAAGCTGACGGCTCAAAAAGAAACTGGAAGGACGGTGGCACTCCTTTTTCTTCAGCGGACCACAACCAAGCTACGCAGGATGTGCGCCGAGACTCAGCTAACATATTAAGCCTGCTGAGTAATACGAACCTAATCGAGGAGCTCGTGGATCGAGTTGCTAATAAGGTGATTGATAAACTAAAAGAAACAATAGATTTTAACACCCAGGTCATCAATGAACTCAGACAGGAACTTGCCAGGCGAGACGACACTATAAATCAACTTGAGCTGCAACTGAATGACCGCACTGATGAACTTGAGCAGTACCAGCGTCGAAATAACTTGAGAATTTTTGGTATTCCAGAAACTCCAGGCGAGGACACCAACAGGTGTGTAATGGATGTTGCTGCCAAGTTGAATGTGACAATCGATCCCCAAAGAATAGACCGATCTCATCGTGTAGGACTCCGGGATGCTGGAAAGAAGCGGCCAATAATAGTGCGGTTCGTGTCCTATGCAGATCGAGCAGCACTCTTCAGGTCGAAGAAATACTTAAGGAATACCGGCATAACTGTAAGAGAAGATCTGACAAAACCCGGACTGATATTGTAAAACAAGCAGTAAGTCACTTTGGGTTACACGGTGTCTGGACTGCAGATGGCGTTGTTCTGATCCGCATTGATGACACGAGGCATCGTGTGAAAACACTCCGAGAATTGGACTTTTTGAAGAAAAAGTTTCCCGCTCCTCGTACGTAAAGGACCCTCATACGTGCCAGTGTGAGGGGGCTCAACTGATCAAAGTTACAAGTGTAAGCACAAACATGTAATATGGTTACCGGTGGAACTTTAACTACAGTGTCTAGCCAAAATACAAGCTGATATTTTTGATTAATATTTAGAAAAAAGTTTTAGATTTTGTAATTTTTGATATTTCTTGTTTAACAATTTTACAATAACTTTCAATTATCTTTTGCATGGATGTTAGTACTGTCCCCGTTTACCCGGATAGTAGGCTGTCAGATATCCGCCCCCTCAATCGGATTGCCAGTAATCAATCGCACCAGCTCAGCTACATCAATGAAAATGGCACTGACAGATACTATCGAGATATGAGCACAGAAGTTCACAGGAAATCATTGTGGAACACACCAAAATAGACGGGGGTTCATACTTACCGTTACTTACCTCTTAAAATTATCTCGGGGATTGAGTTGACAACAGGATCACTGAAGTCTGTTCACACAATAACCTCCACCATGACATGTAAAAATGAACCAGAACGAAGACGAGAACTTTGAACTGTACAAAAGCTTTATTTCAAATAAAGGGTAAGATTTTAATAACACAACAAAATACACGTGGCTATCAGTAGCCCATGTCAATCTGACTACATCCTCCTGTAGGACTTGTAAAGTTATCATATAACATGATATAAAACATATTAGCTCCCACGAGCTCCAAATAACGTAATATACATAACACAATTGGATTGGAAAGGACGTGAGGACGAGACATATATAGAGCATTTGGTTTCCTTTTAATAAACATGACAATTGTATTTATAGTCGCAAGGCCAGAGTGTGGACGACCTCACCCGCTGATAACCAGTTGTTGGGACAGCTGCGAGCTACCCTCCAACCTCTTGCATACTTTGTCAAATGGGCTCCCTTCACATGCTACATTACGTAAGAATACAGCTCGCTCTCAAGCTTTAACTGTCTGCAAGACAACTCAAATATATATTTACGCAAATCTTTCATATACTTTACTCACATCCTACTGGATTATTATGATAATTCCTTAAACTTGTTAAGTTCTCATCCAAATGTTTAATAAGCTCTTAAATGTTTATAACAAAATCACATAAATTATTTATAACAATTAGAGATTGTTTATAATATTTGTCCAAGACAATAAAAATATTTTTAAACACGCCTTTAACATCACTTTCGTTCCACATTATTTTCAAAAATATTTACAGCATTTATTTACAATATTAACATTTAAATTATTTAAATTATTAATTTAAGAAATACATTAACCACATGTTCATCCGGTTGGTAATTTTCATAATCGTGTCTATATAATCGACCAATGAAGGTTAGTTATACATGTTAATGTCACAATCTGTTTTAATAAAGGTTTTAATAATTATTTGTGACGGTAATCTTCATTCAAAATCTTATCTCAAATTCTTTCAAAACTCGTGTTAATTATAACAGTAAATTCACTTGATTAATTTTCAACGAACTATGACAATCTTACTCCAGCGGAAAATACTTCGCTAACAAGTTAATGCACAAACTGCATTAAAAATTAGGCCCAAAATTCATCATATATTAATCTATATGGCATCAAAAACTTCCACAGAACTTACAAAAACTTCCACAAATAATTCTTTATCATTAATTCCTGTGGGAACCTCCTTCATATTCAAGGGCATTATACATCAGCGACTTTCAACACGCGCTGCACTAGCGATTATACATTTATAGTTCCACTTAAAAATTCTTATAATCATTAATTGTTTCAAAACTGTTTTCATTTAACCTTCGTGGATTTCATTCATGAATCGAAATGAAGCGAAAATTTGCCAATCACAAACAAATTTAATAGTGAATACACTTATATACGCCTGTCTGGTCTATCAAAATTTAAGATTAACATCTTCAAAGAATTGTAGTATAAAAATACTATCATCAAAAGTGCGACTAAAACTGCAAAGTAGTCGAATAGAATCCAATTAGACTGGGGAATGCAAACATCGTTATATAAATCTCTAATTGAGAAAACTCCTAACAAAAGTTCTTGACTTTTTTAATGCATTCAATAATTCATTATTAAAGTTAATCTTTCACAAAAGTGTCTATGATGCAATGATCATTCATAACTGACGATAAATGTCTGTGTTGCAATCAATTCAAATAACGACTAGTATTTCCAAGATCGTCGACAACGTAATGGATTTTAACGCTCTAAAATCATTTAAATGTTCTTCCTTCTTGATGATGACAGAAAATTGGTCAAAGTAATTAAACTGGGGTAGAATTACTTTAATAAAGTGACACGCTGTCTGAATTTAAATCTGCCATAAAAATCATTAACTTACAGTCAAATCGTGACTACAAAATAAATAAGCAATATTACTGAAAAATCTAAATATCAGTCTCAACTGATCCAAAATCGTTTAACTATGCCCATGACATAACAATGTCTTAATAAATCGTCGAAAAAGGCATAACTCATCAAGATGTACTGAGAATAGGAATGTCAAACAAGAAAATAGGGCAAAATACATGAGGACAAAAATATGGGAAAAATAGTTGCTCAAACATTGCTAAGACACTCAAATACAATAAACGTTCACGACTACCTTATCTGCCGATTGACGTTCCAGAGGAAAATTCCCCAAAGAAGACTGCTGATGGATCCATTTCACCAAGTTAAAGCTGAGCTCCATCCTCGAAATAGGAAATAGCACCCTCGGAGAATCGAACTGCTTCCTTCTCCGGAAATTGCACTGCTCCTCGAAGACGAATAGACATCCTTCCGGCAATAATCTTCTTTGTGAGTCGGGATAACCCTGACCTCTCTTGAAAAATTCCCTGAAGTTCCAGTAGACAATCGCCATGAAGTTTTTGTAGAAATTTCCGAAGAAATATTCATATTCAAAGAGTATGAAATCGTTTCTATGGCTGTTCGATAGTATTCAGCCTTTAATCACGAAACATGGGTGTAGATGGTATTCACCACATGTTCGCTTGTGTGGAATAGCAATTAGCGAAGTTCCATGTTGCTATCTTACTCCGTTGAAATATGTCCCAATCGCATTAAGTCCTTTAGCCTTCCATCTGCTCTTCGGTTGTAGTAATAGAAGAACAAACTGCCGTATTAAATTGCTCCATTATACTGTAGCGTTGTGTAACAAAAGCAATCTGGAGTCTCCCTATTCCACTAGCAGCGTCAGCCGTGGCGTTGATTCTGGCGATACAATAGTGCTTCTCAGGTGGCGAGATAATCACTTTTGTCAGTCGTGTAAAACTGCTAATATCTTTCAAACTAATTACTCGAAATTGTTCAGCTTTTCTATATTACTTCATGTAGCACTGCACAATAGAATTAGCTTATCGGCGACCGCTAACTGTTCAAAGCTAAACTCGTAGATGCATTCTAAGGTGCGTTTTAACTTCACCTAGTTTGACTTGGATCTCGTTAATGCAGTGGCTTCACCACGCGTTATAAAGACGACTCTTTTCACTACTTTTCACTTCGACGTCTCACCAAAATGACTGCATAAGAAAAAAACTTTCACAATTAGACTTCGATGATCTGAGAATGAGATCGGAGAATGATCGGAGAAAGAGACTCCTCTCTTCTGCGCAAGCCCTTTTATTAACTTCACGAGGGGCGTTTCCATCCCTTCCAGAGCGTGATACTGCGTCATCGCTAAAAGTTCCAACTTCGTTAATACATGACGGATTTTCAAAATTCAAAAACTGAAAATAAATTTCACCAAAATTCCAAATCAATGCCTTTACTGCAAATGGATTTCCACAATTCTGCATTCCAAAAGTAATAAAAATACCATAGTTTCAGCAATCTCCGTCTTCCTTGAAACTATCGTTCATTGGTTCAAGCCTCCCCTCCAATAGCATAGTTTCTTCCTCAGCAGAATTCCTCGTTTCCTGCGACTGCGTCGTAAATCTTGGAACATTCTCGACTAAATGCTGACGTCACTGAGAATCTCAGCTCAAATAGCCTGCTGGCATAACATTTGCGTCATCCGTGCTTACGTCATGACTACCCACGTCATAACTATGACAGCCATAACTCTCCTTATAATTTCAATATAGCCACCGTGGTCTCTATATAATTCAATTACGGGGGCATTCTCCTCTCACCACGTTTTAAAAACAGTTGCAAATTGTTTTTAAACTCAGTGTTACAAGTATCTCAACTCTCTTGAACACGAAATTGAATTATTACTGGCTTACTCTAGTATGATATTTCCTCTATGTTCCTTAATCATAAATTTCTTCTACTCTGGGTTGTGTGTGGTTAATGTATTCTCTCCTCTCTACTTTCTCTTCTGTCCAGTATTTCTATTTTCTAAGTTCTGCTGGCTCGTAGAAGGTCCAGGATCGATTACAACATCCTGCCTTTTCTTTTGATTTTCGGTTTCTTTATCCCGTAATTCTTTTAAGTATTGCTGGCTTTCCTTCTCTCTTTGCTGATACTGATCGGGTGTCATAACCTGACCTTGAGTATTCTGGTTTCTATTTTGGTTCTGGTTATTCCTATTATAATTTCGGTTATAACCATTATTGTTGTAATATCTGCCTCTTCCATTGTAGTTTCCTCGATTGTAGTTCCAACCTCTTCTCTGTTGATACGGTCGGTAACCTTGTGATCTGTATTTCTAAACTGATTATTCCTGTGAGGACCTACATTGTCAGTTTTCTCCTCCTCTGGCTTGTCAGTTTGTTGGACTTGGTCCATATATACCGTATTTATTTCTTTAAACTCCTGCCTTTGACCTTTCTGTACCACGTTAGGCATTGGACTTGTGTAGTCTAACCTCCTCAGTAATTCATCCATGCTGGTTAAATCCCTGATGTTGGACGAAATTATTAGTCTCCTCACCTCAACTGGCAGCATACGAGAAATCGCATCAATTAGTTGCTCCGTGGACAATGGGGGTTGCAAAAATCTCAAGCGGGACAATTGACTCGTAAGGAAATCAGCGTACCGCGTTGGAAGAGTACTTGAGTATTTTCTTGAATACACCTCCGCTCTTAACGAATTCTGCACTTCTATGGACCAAAATCGTTTGATTAATGCCTCTGCAAACTCGTCAAAGTTACTGAATGTGTATCTAAATGCGCGAAACCATTCGAGGGGTCCTCCAATCAGATATCTCTCCACTATCTTCATCTCTCTCTCTCTGGGAATGTGAGCTTCGATGAAATAATCTTTGAGGTTCCTTACATATTCGATCGGTGTCAAACTATCCGTGTTACTGAATTTTTGCGGTTTGTCTTCGAAATTCCTGATGACCGTCACGTTCCTCGGATATGAATCCGGATAGTTTTTCCCACTATCTCGATAGTTCCACTCAGGTTCCATATTCCTCTCGTCATCCTCCTCTCTGAATCTGGATATACGTTCTTCAGGAGTCACGTCTCTTTCTTCTGGATCTAGGTTATATCTTCTGGCATAATTCCTATTCAATTCGCAAGCTAAGCCTTCTGTATCCTTGTCAGTGATTTCCGTTAAGACTTTCTTGATTATCTCTTCTTTGTAGTTCTCCATCAAACTAGCCTCTCCTAACTTCAAATTCTGCAGTTTACTCGTCGTTTCATTTACATCAGAGACAACTTTATGAATCTGATCCTTTAATGTTTGCACATCCTGATCTAGTTGTGTTCTATCGTCAACTTGTTTTTCGGATAGCGAATTTATCCTGACGCTTAAATCTTTCCTAATCTGTACTACTTCATTGTTAATTTCTATTTGAGTACTGGCAAGTTTTCTTTCAATCCTTTCCTGAATTTGGGTTACATGTTCCCCACTTGACTTATTCCACTCGTCTTTCCATACTGCTACGTTTGCTGTTAACATTTCTGCTATGTCTACTTCGATATCCTCTTTTAATAATCTATTATGGTCTAATACCTGGGTTCTCATGACCTCTACATCATACTTCAAACCTGCTAAAGACGTTGTCGTTCTAACTGACTCATCAACTAATCTAGTCGCTAATGCAGTTATATTACGCGTACAAAGGGTTTTCGAATTTTCTATTTCTTCCCTGACTTTATTTACATCAGTTTGGACTCTAGTGATATCTACGAAAACTGTGTTGACTTCTACCTGAATCTTAGTTATGTCACTTTGCACCTCAGTTATATCCGAATGAATGTTATTAATATCAACCTGAACATTGGATACATCAGTTCTAGCATTTTGAATTTCTTTTTGGACTTCCTCAACCTTGTCTTGGACAGTCGCAACATCATTTTTAACAACAACTACTTCAGCTCTAGCACAAGAAATATCACCTCGGACATTAGCTACATCTAGATTTAACATTGTAAGATCTTTCTGTACCTTAGACACATCATTTTTAACATCAGACACATTTGTGCGGATGTCACTTACAGTATTCTCAATTCCTAGGGTATTAATCTGTAAACGCGACATATTATCCTCCAAATTAGCAGCACTAGTCTGAATAACCTTCAAACTTTCACCCATGCTAGCTTTCAAATTACTAGCATTCTCCTCCATTCTTGCATTCAAATTAGCAGACAAATTACTAGCACTCTCCTCCATTCGACTATTATTCTCCTTCATGCTTTCATTCAGCATCTGCTTCATACTATTGTTCATGCTAGCTTTCAAGTTAGCAGACATCTCCTCTAACATCATCCTCAAACTTTCATCTGCCATTACAATATTATTCACAAATAGACTGCTGTAGGGACATACATCAATAGAGCAAAATAGCAACATTTGAGCAACACTTTTCACCATATATATAAATTTGATCAATTTTCTGTCTTAAATCTAACCTTATAATTAACTTTCGAAGATACTTCATGTTGAAACAAACTCAAGCACATGTTCAAATTTCCCTGGCTCATTTTAAAATATCCTAACACAAATAATTTACATTTACAATCCAAATAATTTAATTTTATCTTTAATATGACTAAAATGTCATAAGCCGGTCAAATAAAATAAGATTCCAGATCATAGGCGATTTTCCTAAGTTTCCAGCCTATTTAACCTTTCTCAGGTTGTATAAGATCTGATCTTTTCTGAGTGTAATTTTCCTAATACAATACAACATTTAATTCCTATATAATCACACTCTTAAATTCTACAATTGGCCTAGACATCTAACAAAGAATCAACCTCTTTATTTGAGTCTAATCGAACCCTACGTGTTAGGTTTGCCAATCCTACTAGCGTTCAACCTGGTAATCCATTTTTGTTGAATTCGAGCCCCAACGTTTTAGGTGCGCCAATCTTACTGGCGTTCAACCTGGTGATCCAGTTTTGTCGAACAGGCCCCACGTTTTAGGGTCGCCAATCTTACTGTCCCCGTTTACCCGGATAGTAGGCTGTCAGATATCCGCCCCCTCAATCGGATTGCCAATAATCAATCGCACCAGCTCAGCTACATCAATGAAAATGGCACTGACAGATACTATCGAGATATGAGCACAGAAGTTCACAGGAAATCATTGTG
Source organism: Meconema thalassinum (assembly GCA_946902985.2). Classification (NCBI taxonomy): domain Eukaryota; kingdom Metazoa; phylum Arthropoda; class Insecta; order Orthoptera; family Tettigoniidae; genus Meconema; species Meconema thalassinum. Next base: position 18,687,635 of record OX336396.1, read on the forward strand.
GAACACACCAAAATAGACGGGGGTTCATACTTACCGTTACTTACCTCTTAAAATTATCTCGGGGATTGAGTTGACAACAGGATCACTAAAGTCTGTTCACACAATAACCTCCACCATGACATTTAAAAATGAACCAGAACGAAGACGAGAACTTTGAACTGTACAAAAGCTTTATTTCAAATAAAGGGTAAGATTTTAATAACACAACAAAATACACGAGGCTATCAGTAGCCCATGTCAATCTGACTACGTCCTCCTGTAGGACTTGTAAAGTTATCATATAACATGATATAAAACATATTAGCTCCCACGAGCTCCAAATAACGTAATATTCATAACACAATTGGATTGGAAAGGACGTGAGGACGAGACATATATAGAGCATTTGGTTTCCTTTTAATAAACATGACAATTGTATTTATAGTCGCAAGGCCAGAGTGTGGACGACCTCACCCGCTGATAACCAGTTGTTGGGACAGCTGCGAGCTACCTTCCAACCTCTTGCATACTTTGTCAAATGGGCTCCCTTCACATGCTACATTACGTAAGAATACAGCTCGCTCTCAAGCTTTAACTGTCTGCAAGACAACTCAAATATATATTTACGCAAATCTTTCAAATACTTTACTCACATCCTACTGGATTATTATGATAATTCCTTAAACTTGTTAAGTTCTCATCCAAATGTTTAATAAGCTCTTAAATGTTTATAACAAAATCACATAAATTATTTATAACAATTAGAGATTGTTTATAATATTTGTCCAAGACAATAAAAATATTTTTTAAACACGCCTTTAAAATCACTTTCGTTCCACATTATTTTCAAAAATATTTACAGCATTTATTTACAATACTAACATTTAAATTATTTAAATTATTAATTTAAGAAATACATTAACCACATGTTCATCCGGTTGGTAATTTTCATAATCGTGTCTATATAATCGACCAATGAAGGTTAGTTATACATGTTAATGTCACAATCTGTTTTAATAAAGGTTTTAATAATTATTTGTGACGGTAATCTTCATTCAAAATCTTATCTCAAATTCTTTCAAAACTCGTGTTAATTATAACAGTAAATTCACTTGATTAATTTTCAACGAACTATGACAATCTTACTCCAGCGGAAAATACTTCGCTAACAAGTTAATGCACAAACTGCATTAAAAATTAGGCCCAAAATTCATCATATATTAATCTATATGGCATCAAAAACTTCCACAGAACTTACAAAAACTTCCACAAATAATTCTTTATCATTAATTCCTGTGGGAACCTCCTTCATATTCAAGGGCATTATACATCAGCGACTTTCAACACGCGCTGCACTAGCGATTATACATTTATAGTTCCACTTAAAAATTCTTATAATCATTAATTGTTTCAAAACTGTTTTCATTTAACCTTCGTGGATTTCATTCATGAATCGAAATGAAGCGAAAATTTGCCAATCACAAACAAATTTAATAGTGAATACACTTATATACGCCTGTCTGGTCTATCAAAATTTAAGATTAACATCTTCAAAGAATTGTAGTATAAAAATACTATCATCAAAAGTGCGACTAAAACTGCAAAGTAGTCGAATAGAATCCAATTAGACTGGGGAATGCAAACATCGTTATATAAATCTCTAATTGAGAAAACTCCTAACAAAAGTTCTTGACTTTAATGCATTCAATAATTCATTATTAAAGTTAATCTTTCACAAAAGTGTCTATGATGCAATGATCATTCATAACTGACGATAAATGTCTGTGTTGCAATCAATTCAAATAACGACTAGTATTTCCAAGATCGTCGACAACGTAATGGATTTTAACGCTCTAAAATCATTTAAATGTTCTTCCTTCTTGATGATGACAGAAAATTGGTCAAAGTAATTAAACTGGGGTAGAATTACTTTAATAAAGTGACACGCTGTCTGAATTTAAATCTGCCATAAAAATCATTAACTTACAGTCAAATCGTGACTACAAAATAAATAAGCAATATTACTGAAAAATCTAAATATCAGTCTCAACTGATCCAAAATCGTTTAACTATGCCCATGACATAACAATGTCTTAATAAATCGTCGAAAAAGGCATAACTCATCAAGATGTACTGAGAATAGGAATGTCAAACAAGAAAATAGGGCAAAATACATGAGGACAAAAATATGGGAAAAATAGTTGCTCAAACATTGCTAAGACACTCAAATACAATAAACGTTCACGACTACCTTATCTGCCGATTGACGTTCCAGAGGAAAATTCCCCAAAGAAGACTGCTGATGGATCCATTTCACCAAGTTAAAGCTGAGCTCCATCCTCGAAATAGGAAATAGCACCCTCGGAGAATCGAACTGCTTCCTTCTCCGGAAATTGCACTGCTCCTCGAAGACGAATAGACATCCTTCCGGCAATAATCTTCTTTGTGAGTCGGGATAACCCTGACCTCTCTTGAAAAGTTCCCTGAAGTTCCAGTAGACAATCGCCATGAAGTTTTTGTAGAAATTTCCGAAGAAATATTCATATTCAAAGAGTATGAAATCGTTTCTATGGCTGTTCGATAGTATTCAGCCTTTAATCACGAAACATGGGTGTAGATGGTATTCACCACATGTTCGCTTGTGTGGAATAGCAATTAGCGAAGTTCCATGTTGCTATCTTACTCCGTTGAAATATGTCCCAATCGCATTAAGTCCTTTAGCCTTCCATCTGCTCTTCGGTTGTAGTAATAGAAGAACAAACTGCCGTATTAAATTGCTCCATTATACTGTAGCGTTGTGTAACAAAAGCAATCTGGAGTCTCCCTATTCCACTAGCAGCGTCAGCCGTGGCGTTGATTCTGGCGATACAATAGTGCTTCTCAGGTGGCGAGATAATCACTTTTGTCAGTCGTGTAAAACTGCTAATATCTTTCAAACTAATTACTCGAAATTGTTCAGCTTTTCTATATTACTTCATGTAGCACTGCACAATAGAATTAGCTTATCGGCGACCGCTAACTGTTCAAAGCTAAACTCGTAGATGCATTCTAAGGTGCGTTTTAACTTCACCTAGTTTGACTTGGATCTCGTTAATGCAGTGGCTTCACCACGCGTTATAAAGACGACTCTTTTCACTACTTTTCACTTCGACGTCTCACCAAAATGACTGCATAAGAAAAAAACTTTCACAATTAGACTTCGATGATCTGAGAATGAGATCGGAGAATGATCGGAGAAAGAGACTCCTCTCTTCTGCGCAAGCCCTTTTATTAACTTCACGAGGGGCGTTTCCATCCCTTCCAGAGCGTGATACTGCGTCATCGCTAAAAGTTCCAACTTCGTTAATACATGACGGATTTTCAAAATTCAAAAACTGAAAATAAATTTCACCAAAATTCCAAATCAATGCCTTTACTGCAAATGGATTTCCACAATTCTGCATTCCAAAAGTAATAAAAATACCATAGTTTCAGCAATCTCCGTCTTCCTTGAAACTATCGTTCATTGGTTCAAGCCTCCCCTCCAATAGCATAGTTTCTTCCTCAGCAGAATTCCTCGTTTCCTGCGACTGCGTCGTAAATCTTGGAACATTCTCGACTAAATGCTGACGTCACTGAGAATCTCAGCTCAAATAGCCTGCTGGCATAACATTTGCGTCATCCGTGCTTACGTCATGACTACCCACGTCATAACTATGACAGCCATAACTCTCCTTATAATTTCAATATAGCCACCGTGGTCTCTATATAATTCAATTACGGGGGCATTCTCCTCTCACCACGTTTTAAAAACAGTTGCAAATTGTTTTTAAACTCAGTGTTACAAGTATCTCAACTCTCTTGAACACGAAATTGAATTATTACTGGCTTACTCTAGTATGATATTTCCTCTATGTTCCTTAATCATAAATTTCTTCTACTCTGGGTTGTGTGTGGTTAATGTATTCTCTCCTCTCTACTTTCTCTTCTGTCCAGTATTTCTATTTTCTAAGTTCTGCTAGCTCGTAGAAGGTCCAGGATCGATTACAACATCCTGCCTTTTCTTTTGATTTTCGGTTTCTTTATCCCGTAATTCTTTTAAGTATTGCTGGCTTTCCTTCTCTCTTTGCTGATACTGATCGGGTGTCATAACCTGACCTTGAGTATTCTGGTTTCTATTTTGGTTCTGGTTATTCCTATTATAATTTCGGTTATAACCATTATTGTTGTAATATCTGCCTCTTCCATTGTAGTTTCCTCGATTGTAGTTCCAACCTCTTCTCTGTTGATACGGTCGGTAACCTTGTGATCTGTTATTTCTAAACTGATTATTCCTGTGAGGACCTACATTGTCAGTTTTCTCCTCCTCTGGCTTGTCAGTTTGTTGGACTTGGTCCATATATACCGTATTTATTTCTTTAAACTCCTGCCTTTGACCTTTCTGTACCACGTTAGGCATTGGACTTGTGTAGTCTAACCTCCTCAGTAATTCATCCATGCTGGTTAAATCCCTGATGTTGGACGAAATTATTAGTCTCCTCACCTCAACTGGCAGCATACGAGAAATCGCATCAATTAGTTGCTCCGTGGACAATGGGGGTTGCAAAAATCTCAAGCGGGACAATTGACTCGTAAGGAAATCAGCGTACCGCGTTGGAAGAGTACTTGAGTATTTTCTTGAATACACCTCCGCTCTTAACGAATTCTGCGCTTCTATGGACCAAAATCGTTTGATTAATGCCTCTGCAAACTCGTCAAAGTTACTGAATGTGTATCTAAATGCGCGAAACCATTCGAGGGGTCCTCCAATCAGATATCTCTCCACTATCTTTATCTCTCTCTCTCTGGGAATGTGAGCTTCGATGAAATAATCTTTGAGGTTCCTTACATATTCGATCGGTGTCAAACTATCCGTGTTACTGAATTTTTGCGGTTTGTCTTCGAAATTCCTGATGACCGTCACGTTCCTCGGATATGAATCCGGATAGTTTTTCCCACTATCTCGATAGTTCCACTCAGGTTCCATATTCCTCTCGTCATCCTCCTCTCTGAATCTGGATATACGTTCTTCAGGAGTCACGTCTCTTTCTTCTGGATCTAGGTTATATCTTCTGGCATAATTCCTATTCAATTCGCAAGCTAAGCCTTCTGTATCCTTGTCAGTGATTTCCGTTAAGACTTTCTTGATTATCTCTTCTTTGTAGTTCTCCATCAAACTAGCCTCTCCTAACTTCAAATTCTGCAGTTTACTCGTCGTTTCATTTACATCAGAGACAACTTTATGAATCTGATCCTTTAATGTTTGCACATCCTGATCTAGTTGTGTTCTATCGTCAACTTGTTTTTCGGATAGCGAATTTATCCTGACGCTTAAATCTTTCCTAATCTGTACTACTTCATTGTTAATTTCTATTTGAGTACTGGCAAGTTTTCTTTCAATCCTTTCCTGAATTTGGGTTACATGTTCCCCACTTGACTTATTCCACTCGTCTTTCCATACTGCTACGTTTGCTGTTAACATTTCTGCTATGTCTACTTCGATATCCTCTTTTAATAATCTATTATGGTCTAATACCTGGGTTCTCATGACCTCTACATCATACTTCAAACCTGCTAAAGACGTTGTCGTTCTAACTGACTCATCAACTAATCTAGTCGCTAATGCAGTTATATTACGCGTACAAAGGGTTTTCGAATTTTCTATTTCTTCCCTGACTTTATTTACATCAGTTTGGACTCTAGTGATATCTACGAAAACTGTGTTGACTTCTACCTGAATCTTAGTTATGTCACTTTGCACCTCAGTTATATCCGAATGAATGTTATTAATATCAACCTGAACATTGGATACATCAGTTCTAGCATTTTGAATTTCTTTTTGGACTTCCTCAACCTTGTCTTGGACAGTCGCAACATCATTTTTAACAACAACTACTTCGGCTCTAGCACAAGAAATATCACCTCGGACATTAGCTACATCTAGATTTAACATTGTAAGATCTTTCTGTACCTTAGACACATCATTTTTAACATCAGACACATTTGTGCGGATGTCACTTACAGTATTCTCAATTCCTAGGGTATTAATCTGTAAACGCGACATATTATCCTCCAAATTAGCAGCACTAGTCTGAATAACCTTCAAACTTTCACCCATGCTAGCTTTCAAATTACTAGCTTTCTCCTCCATTCTTGCATTCAAATTAGCAGACAAATTACTAGCACTCTCCTCCATTCGACTATTATTCTCCTTCATGCTTTCATTCAGCATCTGCTTCATACTATTGTTCATGCTAGCTTTCAAGTTAGCAGACATCTCCTCTAACATCATCCTCAAACTTTCATCTGCCATTACAATATTATTCACAAATAGACTGCTGTAGGGACATACATCAATAGAGCAAAATAACAACATTTGAGCAACACTTTTCACCATATATATAAATTTGATCAATTTTCTGTCTTAAATCTAACTTATAACTACCTTATAATTAACTTTCGAAGATACTTCATGTTGAAACAAACTCAAGCACATGTTCAAATTTCCCTGGCTCATTTTAAAATATCCTAACACAAATAATTTACATTTACAATCCAAATAATTTAATTTTATCTTTAATATGACTAAAATGTCATAAGCCGGTCAAATAAAATAAGATTCCAGATCATAGGCGATTTTCCTAAGTTTTCAGCCTATTTAACCTTTCTCAAGTTGTATAAGATCTGATCTTTTCTGAGTGTAATTTTCCTAATACAATACAACATTTAATTCCTATATAATCACACTCTTAAATTCTACAATTGGCCTAGACATCTAACAAAGAATCAACCTCTTTATTTGAGTCTAATCGAACCCTACGTGTTAGGTTTGCCAATCCTACTAGCGTTCAACCTGGTAATCCATTTTTGTTGAATTCGAGCCCCAACGTTTTAGGTGCGCCAATCTTACTGGCGTTCAACCTGGTGATCCAGTTTTGTCGAACAGGCCCCACGTTTTAGGGTCGCCAATCTTACTGTCCCCGTTTACCCGGATAGTAGGCTGTCAGATATCCGCCCCCTCAATCGGATTGCCAATAATCAATCGCACCAGCTCAGCTACATCAATGAAAATGGCACTGACAGATACTATCGAGATATGAGCACAGAAGTTCACAGGAAATCATTGTGGAACACACCAAAATAGACGGGGGTTCATACTTACCGTTACTTACCTCTTAAAATTATCTCGGGGATTGAGTTGACAACAGGATCACTAAAGTCTGTTCACACAATAACCTCCACCATGACATTTAAAAATGAACCAGAACGAAGACGAGAACTTTGAACTGTACAAAAGCTTTATTTCAAATAAAGGGTAAGATTTTAATAACACAACAAAATACACGTGGCTATCAGTAGCCCATGTCAATCTGACTACGTCCTCCTGTGGGACTTGTAAAGTTATCATATAACATGATATAAAACATATTAGCTCCCACGAGCTCCAAATAACGTAATATACATAACACAATTGGATTGGAAAGGACGTGAGGACGAGACATATATAGAGCATTTGGTTTCCTTTTAATAAACATGACAATTGTATTTATAGTCGCAAGGCCAGAGTGTGGACGACCTCACCCGCTGATAACCAGTTGTTGGGACAGCTGCGAGCTACCCTCCAACCTCTTGCATACTTTGTCAAATGGGCTCCCTTCACATGCTACATTACGTAAGAATACAGCTCGCTCTCAAGCTTTAACTGTCTGCAAGACAACTCAAATATATATTTACGCAAATCTTTCAAATACTTTACTCACATCCTACTGGATTATTATGATAATTCCTTAAACTTGTTAAGTTCTCATCCAAATGTTTAATAAGCTCTTAAATGTTTATAACAAAATCACATAAATTATTTATAACAATTAGAGATTGTTTATAATATTTGTCCAAGACAATAAAAATATTTTTAAACACGCCTTTAACATCACTTTCGTTCCACATTATTTTCAAAAATATTTACAGCATTTATTTACAATATTAACATTTAAATTATTTAAATTATTAATTTAAGAAATACATTAACCACATGTTCATCCGGTTGGTAATTTTCATAATCGTGTCTATATAATCGACCAATGAAGGTTAGTTATACATGTTAATGTCACAATCTGTTTTAATAAAGGTTTTAATAATTATTTGTGACGGTAATCTTCAGTCAAAATCTTATTTCAAATTCTTTCAAAACTCGTGTTAATTATAACAGTAAATTCACTTGATTAATTTTCAACGAACTATGACAATCTTACTCCAGCGGAAAATACTTCGCTAACAAGTTAATGCACAAACTGCATTAAAAATTAGGCCCAAAATTCATCATATATTAATCTATATGGCATCAAAAACTTCCACAGAACTTACAAAAACTTCCACAAATAATTCTTTATCATTAATTCCTGTGGGAACCTCCTTCATATTCAAGGGCATTATACATCAGCGACTTTCAACATGCGCTGCACTAGCGATTATACATTTATAGTTCCACTTAAAAATTCTTATAATCATTAATTGTTTCAAAACTGTTTTCATTTAACCTTCGTGGATTTCATTCATGAATCGAAATGAAGCGAAAATTTGCCAATCACAAACAAATTTAATAGTGAATACACTTATATACGCCTGTCTGGTCTATCAAAATTTAAGATTAACATCTTCAAAGAATTGTAGTATAAAAATACTATCATCAAAAGTGCGACTAAAACTGCAAAGTAGTCGAATAGAATCCAATTAGACTGGGGAATGCAAACATCGTTATATAAATCTCTAATTGAGAAAACTCCTAACAAAAGTTCTTGACTTTAATGCATTCAATAATTCATTATTAAAGTTAATCTTTCACAAAAGTGTCTATGATGCAATGATCATTCATAACTGACGATAAATGTCTGTGTTGCAATCAATTCAAATAACGACTAGTATTTCCAAGATCGTCGACAACGTAATGGATTTTAACGCTCTAAAATCATTTAAATGTTCTTCCTTCTTGATGATGACAGAAAATTGGTCAAAGTAATTAAACTGGGGTAGAATTACTTTAATAAAGTGACACGCTGTCTGAATTTAAATCTGCCATAAAAATCATTAACTTACAGTCAAATCGTGACTACAAAATAAATAAGCAATATTACTGAAAAATCTAAATATCAGTCTCAACTGATCCAAAATCGTTTAACTATGCCCATGACATAACAATGTCTTAATAAATCGTCGAAAAAGGCATAACTCATCAAGATGTACTGAGAATAGGAATGTCAAACAAGAAAATAGGGCAAAATACATGAGGACAAAAATATGGGAAAAATAGTTGCTCAAACATTGCTAAGACACTCAAATACAATAAACGTTCACGACTACCTTATCTGCCGATTGACGTTCCAGAGGAAAATTCCCCAAAGAAGACTGCTGATGGATCCATTTCACCAAGTTAAAGCTGAGCTCCATCCTCGAAATAGGAAATAGCACCCTCGGAGAATCGAACTGCTTCCTTCTCCGGAAATTGCACTGCTCCTCGAAGACGAATAGACATCCTTCCGGCAATAATCTTCTTTGTGAGTCGGGATAACCCTGACCTCTCTTGAAAAATTCCCTGAAGTTCCAGTAGACAATCGCCATGAAGTTTTTGTAGAAATTTCCGAAGAAATATTCATATTCAAAGAGTATGAAATCGTTTCTATGGCTGTTCGATAGTATTCAGCCTTTAATCACGAAACATGGGTGTAGATGGTATTCACCACATGTTCGCTTGTGTGGAATAGCAATTAGCGAAGTTCCATGTTGCTATCTTACTCCGTTGAAATATGTCCCAATCGCATTAAGTCCTTTAGCCTTCCATCTGCTCTTCGGTTGTAGTAATAGAAGAACAAACTGCCGTATTAAATTGCTCCATTATACTGTAGCGTTGTGTAACAAAAGCAATCTGGAGTCTCCCTATTCCACTAGCAGCGTCAGCCGTGGCGTTGATTCTGGCGATACAATAGTGCTTCTCAGGTGGCGAGATAATCACTTTTGTCAGTCGTGTAAAACTGCTAATATCTTTCAAACTAATTACTCGAAATTGTTCAGCTTTTCTATATTACTTCATGTAGCACTGCACAATAGAATTAGCTTATCGGCGACCGCTAACTGTTCAAAGCTAAACTTGTAGATGCATTCTAAGGTGCGTTTTAACTTCACCTAGTTTGACTTGGATCTCGTTAATGCAGTGGCTTCACCACGCGTTATAAAGACGACTCTTTTCACTACTTTTCACTTCGACGTCTCACCAAAATGACTGCATAAGAAAAAAACTTTCACAATTAGACTTCGATGATCTGAGAATGAGATCGGAGAATGATCGGAGAAAGAGACTCCTCTCTTCTGCGCAAGCCCTTTTATTAACTTCACGAGGGGCGTTTCCATCCCTTCCAGAGCGTGATACTGCGTCATCGCTAAAAGTTCCAACTTCGTTAATACATGACGGATTTTCAAAATTCAAAAACTGAAAATAAATTTCACCAAAATTCCAAATCAATGCCTTTACTGCAAATGGATTTCCACAATTCTGCATTCCAAAAGTAATAAAAATACCATAGTTTCAGCAATCTCCGTCTTCCTTGAAACTATCGTTCATTGGTTCAAGCCTCCCCTCCAATAGCATAGTTTCTTCCTCAGCAGAATTCCTCGTTTCCTGCGACTGCGTCGTAAATCTTGGAACATTCTCGACTAAATGCTGACGTCACTGAGAATCTCAGCTCAAATAGCCTGCTGGCATAACATTTGCGTCATCCGTGCTTACGTCATGACTACCCACGTCATAACTATGACAGCCATAACTCTCCTTATAATTTCAATATAGCCACCGTGGTCTCTATATAATTCAATTACGGGGGCAGTACCAATGAGTATGATACGCATGCCTATCTTTGTGATATAGCTGATAGATTACCCAATGATTTTAAAGTAACTCACCTGAACACGCAGTCACTTAAAATGCTAGAAAATTTCGCAGAATTTGAATACACATTTGTTAACTCCGTTATTGATGTAATCGCTGTTAGTGAAACATGGTTCAATAAGTCCATTACTGATTCATCTGTAACCTCGCCAGGATATAATATCTACTGCAATGACAGACAACGTAGAGAAGGGGTGGAGTAGCAGTGTATGTTCGACAGCACATTAAGTGCCGGGTTATCTGCAAATCCCCAAAAAATGAGAATTTCAGACCTGAGTACCTATTCGTAGAGATTTGCCTGAAAGATACTAAAGTATTATTTATTTGTGTTTATAGAGCACCCATAGTCGGTTTTATGGAACTACTATTAAATGAGATGCTTTCACACATTTTTAGTTATAAATATGTAATATTAGCCGGTGATTTCAATGCCCATTTTGGGTCGGCTACATTTGAAACGAAAAACATAGTAGAAACTCTAAATACTTGCAATCTGTCGTAGCTCCCGTATCAAGATACACATCACACTGCAACCTCCTCTTCTACTCTGGATCTAATAGCATCCAACTGCAATGAGCACGTGATTGAGTTTGGCCAAACAGCAGCTTCTGGCTTCTCAGCACATGATCTCTTATACGCAGTATATACCCTGTCAACTCCAAAATATAAGCCCAGTATTCGAACGTTTCGAGACTTCAGCAGGTTTAATTATGAAAGGTTTAAGGCTGATGCCACCTCAGTTCCATGGCACACTGTTCTCGAGCAGCAAACTATAGATGAGAAGGTCGAAACATTCAACACATTTTTAATTGATTTATATGATCGCCTTGCCCCAGTGCGCTCAGCTAACGTGAGGCACGCACCAGCTGCCTGGATCAACACAGAAATAAAAGATCTAATAAGATCTCGAAATAGAGCCAGAAAGAAGTGCAACAGAACACAGAAACCCGAGGACATTGTAGAATACAAAAGCTTACGCAACAGAACCCAGCAAGTTATTCGTAATACAAAGATACGTTACACTTATTCGCTAATTAATTCAGCTAAAAACTCTTCGGCTTTGTGGAGAGCTATAAAAACTCTCGGTGTTGGAAAATCCAGACACAAAAGCAATAACCCAACAATGAGCGCTGATGAGCTTAATAAGCATTATTTAAACGTATCAACCGTTGTAGACAGCAATAGAGTTTTGTCAACTGTTGCTAACTACAGGGAAAAATTTACTGACCGACGGGAAGAATTTCATTTTGGCTATATATATCCAGAGGACATTCATTTAGCCATATTTAGGATAACTTCAAAAGCCACAGGACCAGATCATATATCTATTACGCTATTGAAAAGGAATATGGACCTCCTCATGCCAGTTTTATTGCACATATTTAACTATAGCCTGCAAATGGGTATTTATCCGACACAATGGAAAAAAAGCCAACATCAAAGCAATACCAAAATTCATGAACGCCTTAAACTGTAGTGACTTTAGACCAATAAGTATATTGTGTGCAATTGGGAAAGCGTTAGAACGGATTGTTTTTGATCAGTTTTATAATTATATAAATTCCAACAATATCCTAAACCCGAACCAATCTGGATATAAATCAAAACATAGTACTCTGACAGCCCTTATCAAAGTCACAGACGACATTCGTCTAGCAATGGACCGGAAGGAAATAACTATATTATCTCTATTCGATTTCAGCAAAGCCTTTGACAGAGTTCACCATGAGATCCTACTAGTTAAATTAAGAAATCTAGGCCTTTCAAAGTCAGTAACGAACTGGTTTAGGTCTTACCTAACAGGCAGATGTCAGCGAGTAGTCCTAGCAGATGACAATGTTTCAGAATGGTGTGAAGTAACAACAGGTGTGCCGCAGGGTTCGGTCCTTGGTCCACTCCTGTTCTCCGTGTATATAAATGACCTTCCATCTGTTCTTAAATTCTGTCAACATCATATGTACGCAGATGACCATCAGCTATATCTACACACGGATCTGAAATCCATTCATTTGAAGGTAGCTCTAATTAACAGTGACATTCAAAGCCTATCTCAGTACGCACTCGATCATAATCTAATACTTAACTTCGAAAAAACGCAACCGATCATCATCGGCTATACCAAATTACTCAGTTCCCTACCTGACCCAGTACCACCTTTACAGCTTGCATCCCAAACAGTTCCGTACCAGTCAGCAGTAAGAAATCTGGGAGTTATTTTTGACTCTCGATTATCGTGGCAGGATCACACAAACATGATTCTGAAAAGGGTTGCATCGTCATTATATCAAATTAGGCGAACTTGCTTCTATTTGCCTCAAAATGTACGAAAGATATTGATACAGAGTTTGATATTACCAATATTTGACTATGGATCTATAATTTACCATGATATGGGAGAGGTCCTCAATACAAAATTGCAAAGAATGCAAAATGCTTGCTTGCGGTTTGTTCTCAATGTACCAAGAGAGTCTCATATAACTCCATTTTACGTCCAGATTGGATGGCTAAAGTTAAAGGAACGAAGACAGTATGCCATGGCTCTGACTGTGATAAAAATTCTAAAATTCAAAATTCCGTCTTATATTTACTGCACACTAACTCCAATGCAATCAGTGTATAACCGTGCGAATAGACACACCGCACAAATGCCCCAGATCCCTCATCACAGAACCGAAAAATGCAAAGGTTCATTCCGTATTTCAGCTAGTATTCTCTGGAATAAATATAAATTGCACCAGTATTCAGGACTTCATATCAGAGCGTAAAACACTCCCTTCATTGTAATCTATCAGCTATACAATTATCATGTTCAAGGTGAACGGATGTAATAACAAGAACTTCTATTGTCAACTGTATGTATAGGTTAAGTTTTTTCTTTCTTCATTTATTCTATTGTATTTAACCGCCCTCTGAATGAAGAGAGCTGCATAAAGAGGCTGTGTAGCCTCAGTGGCCTGTATAAGAGAAACAATAAAATTCAAATTCAAATTCAAAATTCAAATATTTCCACTAACCTATTTCCACTAACCACAGCATCTGGTAACTGGTTATTTCCTTTCGCTCCGTGTCCAAGAATGATTTCCAAAGTGCTCTGTTTGCTGCCAAGTCTTTCCAGCTTTCCTGGCCTCCTCTTCAATGGTGCATTTCCAGGTCTTCCTTGGTCTTCCTCGTCTCCGAGCCCCTTGAGGAATCCAGTCCAGAGCTCCCCTCTCTACTCCATCATTCTGTTTCCGCAGAGTATGCCAAATCCAGCCCCATTTCCTCCGTTTAATTTGGACTTCTATGGGTTGTTGGTTAGTCCTTCACCACAGATCTTCATTTAGGAATATATATGGCCATCGTGTACCCAAACTTCGACGCAGACAACGATTGATGAATACATGAAGTTGTTGGCTAATAGGATTGGTAACTTTCCATGTATCACATGCTTACAATAGGACAGCTTTCACATTGGTATTAAAAAGTCTGATTTTCGTCCTCCTGGATTTGTTACGATTTCTTCAGACTGGATAGAGCTGTACAAGAGCCCCATTTGCTTTTCGTATTCTGCTCTTGACGTCCTCTTGAGCCCCTCCACTTCTCGTTACCACACTTCCCAAGTAAACAAATGTAAGCATCAGAAAATTAATAATAACAAGCTGACCCGTGCGAGAACTCTCGCATAATGGGTTGTGTGCGCCTCCTTGTGTACAGACTACCCGCCCGGCACAAGTGTAATGCGGGCTGTACGCGGCACAGTTCTGCCAGGGGCTATCGTCTTTTTTATTTGTTTTAAAGCAGTTTATAAACAAATAAATACATTTCCGTTGACTTTTCAAGAAAAGCAAGATTTTTCCTGTACTATTGAGACGATTTGGAAGCTTTTGATACAAGCCACACCTTCTAACTCCCTCTGGTTTAGGAGCTTGAGTTTTGTGAAACATACACCTTAGCGTATTATATAATAAGATAATAATCTCAAAGGGTCGAAACAACAGAGGCATGCATGGTTGTTATTATGGAGGTCTCACCTCAGCCTTCCTATAACTGGTTTCTCACTTCAACTCCAGGCAACTACGGGGATGGGTCGTTAACGAAGACCACGGCCGCCGGCTCCCCAATGACACACTAGTGCAGCCATCACAGTGATACAGGTTATCACGCAGATTCCACACACACCAAAATAAACGGAGCTACATGACAATGATATCGCAAAGCTCCTAAATGAATCCACATTAAAGGTTGGGTGGTCACCGTGAGAACTAAGATATGTTTCTAGCTTCGAGTGTACGCTCCGCATTCCGGTCACATCTGTCCCAGATGCATGGCTGATTGAATCGCAAGATGCACGGAGAGCTCTCTAATGGCGAGGGCATGTATCACAAAGACAGGGAACCTGACAGATAAACCTCAAAAATACGCTTTTCAAAATGGTAAGCCAAATGTAAAGTATACGTGAGAAAACGTATAAATGAAACTTCCAGACCCAAATATAAAGTATATTTTAAAAGAAAAACGTATAAATGAAACTTTCAGAACCAATGATGAAGTACTGTATACTTTAAAAGAAAGACGTATAAATGAAACTTCCAAAACCAAGTATTAAGTATGAAGTACTGAATACTTTAAAAAACAACGTATTAATGAAACTTCCCGAACCAAAAATGAAGTACTGTATACTTTAAAAGAACAACGTATTAATGAAACTTCCAGAACCAAATACAAAGTATACTTTAGAAAAGAAACGTATAAATGAAACTTCCAGAACCAAATATGACATACTGTATACTTTAGAAGAAAAACGTAGAAATGAAACTTCCAGAACCAAATATAAAGTATACTTAAGCCCAAACCCCAAATATGAAGTACTGTGTACGGTACTTTAAAAGAAAAACGTAGAAATGAAAATTCTAGCAATATGTGCTTTTAACCTTCTGTGGTCGCGAATTACTTGTTGAGATACGGTGCCAAATATCCGGGATTCCATTCCCACCTCAGCTGTACCAGACGTGGCTCCTCAGATAACTGTCAGGATAGTTGGTAATTCAAGGCCACGGCCGACCCCTCCGCCCAACACAAATAGAGCAAATGATAATTGTTGTGATATGAAATGAATGTCTTCTTCAATTCCAGGATAAATATAAGTTTATATTTAGATTTGGTTATAGCTGGATAGTTTGAGGGAGGGGAGGGGGTTCTTTTCCATGAGAGCTAAGGGACGTGGGATGCGAACCCTCATTAACATAGGAAACAACAACAACCGTAAGACCTCAGCCACCTGGTGGAGATCTCTTGAGTTTATTTATATATTGTAAACTTTACAGGAAGCCTTAATTACAATGCTCTCTACAATAAGATAATATACAGCAACAAATAAATAGAGGAACAAATAGAGGTAAACGTAGAAAATAATATCAATAAGAAGAAGGAGAATAGTAATTGTCCTAAGTTAGAACCCTGAGGAACTCTTGAGTTGGTGAGAGATGTTTTTAGAAAATTGCTTTCTGTTTCTAACTACTTGTGTTCTGCTCTTCCGGGACGAAATCAGGACAAGAAATAGTGGTATAGAAACATTGTACATTTAAAGTTTAGTGACGAATACTTTGTCAAATTACTTTCGGAAATCGGAATATATAGTCTGCACCTACTTGGTCTTTGTGATGTGGTTCTGTGGATACAACCTGCGTAAAATTTATAAAATTAGTTGGAGCCATTTAGGAGATTTACTCTACAATTTGACGTTTCATTTGAATTGCTACCTAGCAGTGATACCGGAACTTTACAGGACGACATGTGGCCTTGTAATACCAAATCTGACAAGAGAGATATTTAGCCTACTTTTCACATTTTGTAAAAGTGAGGAAAAATTAGACTTGTGAGATCGATCAGGGCAAATATGTGTCCTTCTGTCTGTCTGTCTGTCTGTCTGTCTGTGTCTGTCTGTGTGCGTGTGCCCCTATCAACTCCTAAACGGCTGCAGCTATCGAAACAAAATTTGCTATGAGTAAAGAGCTATGTCTGAATTTCTCATGGCCATATTTGAAAATAACGTCAGTGCTACCAACTGCTGAAAAATCACAATTGAAAATTGAGGACTATGTTGGATATCTCGAAAGATGTGCATGGCAATTGTTCCAAAATTGACACTTACATAGGTAATATTACACCAGACTAATTTACAGGAGCTCATACATGGGTGTTGCCAACATGATTCTATGCCTGCTGATAGGTCCAATCTTTAAATACATGTAACTTCCATACTATCTATTGGATTTCAACCATATTTGGTATGTGATTTGCTTATTTTCAAAATTCCGACTTTCAGCCAGGGATCGAATCTGCAAACTTGGAATGATGAGACGAACAGTGAGAATGCAGAAGCTGACCAGTTTGCGCGCTAGTTTAAAAGAGTGATTGGGCCGCTGGCAGACGAGTGGGCGTGGTCCTGTCTCCAGGTAAATTGCCTCAACATAATTACTTTGAAGAGGATAGCGCCGTAACAGATTGAGGCGATGAGACCGAGTCTACTGTCACAAGTCATTTATCTTTTGTAATAGAGTTGCCTTTCAGTCGGTCAACACGTGAATATAAGCGGCTTCGGTGGCGTAGCATGCTGAGCCTCTATGCCCAAGGTCGCGGGTTGAAACCCGGCTGAGGTCGTCGGATATTTCAAGAGCGTTAAACATCCCTTAGTATGCCTTCCTTCGGAGAGGAAGTAAAGCTGGCTGTCTCATGTCATAGATTTATAGCATGTTAAAAACCTTCCACTAATTACACTTGTCTGAAGCTAAATTATAGGTTGGATACCGGGTGAGTTAGCCGTGGTCGTTGCGGTGTGGCTGCTGGCAGTTGCTCACTTCCGGGAGGCGAGGAGGTTCGAATCCCCCCGTCGGCAACCTTGAAGCTGGATTTCTGTGGTTTCCCATCTTCCTTTCAGGCAAATGCTGGGGTTGGTCCCTAACTATAGACCACAGTCGCTACCTTCCAACTCCACGTCCTTACATTCACACTTTCCTCCCCACTCAACACTCCACCCGCGACGGTACTTGTAGCTCACCCAATGGGTGTCCGTATAGAAGCAACTACAAAACTCTTGCGACCCGAAAATGTCCTTGGACACTCCCGGCACTAAAAGCCATACGCTAAAAAATGGATTTGACTAACGCTCTTAGGTTCCAACGTTCGTCGCCAGGAGCCGACTGCAGTGGCATCTAGTAACCAAGTTCTTAAATAGTTCTCGTTGACGGTGGCGTTTGGTAGCAAACGTAGGAACTACTTGAAGATTGAAAGTCTGCAGTCCTTACTTGAATTAAAAACAGATAACACACACTAATACAGCCATCACAATTAACACCGGTTATCAGACAGATTCTACACACACCCAAAGTACATGGGGCTACATGACCGTGTTGTCGCAGCCCCTAAACTGAGGAACCAACCAACCACGTTAACGTACCCAAACAAATTTTTCGGGGAATGACACTAACATGGAATGAATGATATGGGTTAGTTATCTATACACTTGTCTAATAGTACAGGACAGCTGCACAGAAAAATAAAACCTTTTGTTCCAAAAACTGTGCTATGGTTGGCTTTTTGTAAATCGTTAGAAAAGCACAAAAAAGCCTAATTTTGAATTTTAGAATAATTTGCATGATCATTTTGTCGGAAAAGTCAAAAAAAAACATTGAAAAGCGCTTTTCTCTGAATCGACGTATTTTAAAGAAAAGTTTTTTAAACAAAAAATGTCGAGGACATTGTCACCTACAATTCGTCTCATTGAGGTCATTTCATACGTTTTGAAATGCAGAAGCTAGGTGGCGCCAAAGTTTCCAAAAAAAAAATTGATTTTTCACTATTTGTCGTAGAAAAAATGTTTTGTTCACAAACGAGCGAATCTGTCATTTGTTCCTCTCAAAATTGTCTACAACATATATTGAAACTTTTTTTTTTTCTTCCGCCTTACCGTTCCAAAGTTATAGTCTGCCGAAGTCTGAAAATTGTTCTATTCAGATGGCACAAATGTTAATATGTGTACAGTTATGATTGATACGTTGCGATTGAAATAGATAGGATTGTTTGAGCTAATTAACAAACACAGCCCGCGTCCTGTTTGACCGAGCCTTAGGCAGCTGTCCGACACCGGTCCCTGTCTAAATTATGCCCACCGCTCTCTCCGCAGTAACAATAGTAGCCTTGACTACGCAGCGTTGCATTTGCGCCCAAAGAAACGATGGATGGATACAATCAGTGAAGACCTGCTGGCGTGCGGTCTCTAACCTGAAGATGCTCTTGACAGGAAGAAGTGGTGAACAACAACCAAGAAAGCGGACCCTGCATCAACGCGGGAAATACGCTAGGAAAGAAGACGGTTGGTAACTTGTAGAGTTTCAGCCACCCGCCACCTACAGCGCTAGTTGTAGCTAAACAACTAATGGCGACTCGTGGGTCTTACGAAGAGATTTGCTCAGTTATTCGATCTCTGTGGACGAAACGTGTAACCGCGGCCAGGGCATCTCACCGAGGGCGTCATCTTCCTCCATGAAAACTCGCGGCCTCATACAGCCCAAGACTTCTCACCGAGGGCGTTATCTTCCTTCAGGACAACGCGCGGCCTCATACAGCCCAGGACTTCTCACCGAGGGCGTCATCTTCCTCCATGAAAACTCGCGGCCTCATACAGCCCAAGACTTCTCACCGAGGGCGTTATCTTCCTTCAGGACAACGCGCGGCCTCATACAGCCCAGGACTTCTCACCGAGGGCGTCATCTTCCTCCATGAAAACTCGCGGCCTCATACAGCCCAAGACTTCTCACCGAGGGCGTTATCTTCCTTCAGGACAACGCGCGGCCTCATACAGCCCAGGACTTCTCACCGAGGGCGTCATCTTCCTCCATGAAAACTCGCGGCCTCATACAGCCCAAGACTTCTCACCGAGGGCGTTATCTTCCTTCAGGACAACGCGCGGCCTCATACAGCCCAGGACTTCTCACCGAGGGCGTCATCTTCCTCCATGAAAACTCGCGGCCTCATACAGCCCAAGACTTCTCACCGAGGGCGTTATCTTCCTTCAGGACAACGCGCGGCCTCATACAGCCCAGGACTTCTCACCGAGGGCGTCATCTTCCTCCATGAAAACTCGCGGCCTCATACAGCCCAAGACTTCTCACCGAGGGCGTTATCTTCCTTCAGGACAACGCGCGGCCTCATACAGCCCAAGACTTCTCACCGAGGGCGTCATCTTCCTCCATGAAAACTCGCGGCCTCATACAGCCCAAGACTTCTCACCGAGGGCGTTATCTTCCTTCAGGACAACGCGCGGCCTCATACAGCCCAGGACTTCTCACCGAGGGCGTCATCTTCCTCCATGAAAACTCGCGGCCTCATACAGCCCAAGACTTCTCACCGAGGGCGTTATCTTCCTTCAGGACAACGCGCGGCCTCATACAGCCCAGGACTTCTCACCGAGGGCGTCATCTTCCTCCATGAAAACTCGCGGCCTCATACAGCCCAAGACTTCTCACCGAGGGCGTTATCTTCCTTCAGGACAACGCGCGGCCTCATACAGCCCAAGACTTCTCACCGAGGGCGTCATCTTCCTCCATGAAAACTCGCGGCCTCATACAGCCCAAGACTTCTCACCGAGGGCGTTATCTTCCTTCAGGACAACGCGCGGCCTCATACAGCCCAAGACTTCTCACCGAGGGCGTCATCTTCCTCCATGAAAACTCGCGGCCTCATACAGCCCAAGACTTCTCACCGAGGGCGTTATCTTCCTTCAGGACAACGCGCGGCCTCATACAGCCCAGGACATCTCACCGAAGGCGTCATCTTCCTCCATGAAAACTCGCGGCCTCATACAGCCCAAGACTTCTCACCGAGGGCGTTATCTTCCTTCAGGACAACGCGCGGCCTCATACAGCCCAGGACTTCTCACCGAGGGCGTCATCTTCCTTCACGACAACGCGCGGCCTCATACAGCCCAGGACTTCTCACCGAGGGCGTCATCTTCCTTCACGATAACGCGCGGCCTCATACAGCCCAAGACTTCTCACCGAGGGCGTCATCTTCCTCCATGAAAACTCGCGGCCTCATACAGCCCAAGACTTCTCACCGAGGGCGTTATCTTCCTTCAGGACAACGCGCGGCCTCATACAGCCCAGGACATCTCACCGAAGGCGTCATCTTCCTCCATGAAAACTCGCGGCCTCATACAGCCCAAGACTTCTCACCGAGGGCGTTATCTTCCTTCAGGACAACGCGCGGCCTCATACAGCCCAGGACTTCTCACCGAGGGCGTCATCTTCCTTCACGACAACGCGCGGCCTCATACAGCCCAGGACTTCTCACCGAGGGCGTCATCTTCCTTCACGATAACGCGCGACCTCATACAGCCCAAGACTTCTCACCGAGGGCGTCATCTTCCTTCACGACAACGCGCGACCTCATACAGCCCAGGACTTCTCACCGAGGGCGTCATCTTCCTTCACGACAACGCGCGACCTCATACAGCCCAGGACTTCTCACCGAGGGCGTCATCTTCCTTCACGACAACGCGCGACCTCATACAGCCCAAGACTTCTCACCGAGGGCGTCATCTTCCTTGATGACAACGCGCGGCCTCATACAGCCCAGGATATCTCACCGAGGGCGTCATCTTCGTTCATGACAAGGCGCGACCCCATGCAGCCCAGAACACCACCATGTTGAAGCGGTTACGCTGGGACATCATTGACCACCCTCCCTACAACCCGGACCTCGCTGCAAGAGTGACTTGCACCTCTTCCCTCACTTGAAGGAGCACCTAGGAGGTCAACAATTCCCTTCAGACGAGGAGGTGAAACACTTGGCAACAACGTGCCTGAACACAGAAGTTCAGGAGATATCAGAACTCAGCCCATGAAGCGACAAGGGCCTGAACCGATATGGAGACTATGTCTAATGTATAAGGGCCGGATTTTTTGAAAATGCTTATGCGCATAGGCAAACGCATATTTTGAGGGTTTATTAGATTTTTTGTAAAATTTTGAACATAACAGCATATTTTAGCAAATACAGTTGACATTAAGGATAATTTAAAACATCTTAAACAAAATAGGTTTCGCCTGCGTGTTGGACAACCCTTATAAGCAACTTTCTGAGAAACAGATAACGAGATGACAGTACTCGTACTTTACGCAATGCTGTCTGGCTATTTGATGAAGGGAATGGCGTGGGACATTCCTTCCACCATCTCAACAGTCAGTAGCCTAGAATTAGTTTTTTGAGGAGTTTCTTCAGTTAATCCTCGGATATTCACGCGGGCTACAGGTGTAGCCCAGTGTTGTTGTTGTTTTTTTTTGTACCGCAGAGTATATTCTTTGCTAGGAATATTGAGATTGTCTGTAGCTGCCCCTTGACGCTGTTATTAACAGACGGGTGTGTTTCAGACTGAACCAATTGCACCAAACTGAAACCAGATGCATTAGAAGTCGTCTGAGCTACAATAGTAGCCCGCGCGAGCATCGCTGTTTCAGAATTGAACGTGCAAAGGAAACGTTGTCTCACAGGAGGTGGCCATGGAGATGACTTTCAAATCAGTCAGTGTTTAGATGAAAGTAGTAATAGGCTGTTGCTTCTAGTGTGGACGAGGAAGGGATAAATCAACAAGGAACAGATGCGCAAAGTGCAATACAAATCTTCTCGGATCATTATATCCATTTGCACTGAAGGCTTGGGTGACAAATTTGTGTGAGCATGCTTATGTATTTCCTGGGCTATATGTTGTAGCCAAACGGACAAAAATAAAATTCAAGAATTCGAGAAAAAAAATTAAAATACTGAAATTATTCATAATAAGTGTTGATTTCCTAATGAAATTATCTAACCTAGTACCCTACTTTTGTTTAATTCCAATCCAAATATACACTAATGTAAGTATTTAGGTTTACATAAAAATAATTTAACAGTTCTAGTTCCATTAGTTTGATTTCTGTTGGAGTTTTACCGAAGATGTACGGTAAAATTGAATTTTCTTCTTAGGTTTGTATGTTGCTGACAATTTTAGAGGAACAAATTTCTGATTCACTCTTTTGTGGAAAAAAAAGGAAAACATTTTTTCTAGGACAAAAAGTGGAAAACACTTTTTTGGAAACTTTGGCGCCACCTAGCTTCTGCATTTCTAAACGTATGACATGACCTCAATGAGACAAATTGTAGGTGACAATGTCCTCTACATTTTTTGTTTAAAAAACTTTTCTTTAAAATACGTAGATTCAGAGAAAAACGCCTTTCAAATTCTTTTTGAGTTTTCCTACAACATGATACTACAAATTATTCCGAAATTTAGAGTTAAGCTTTTTTTGTGCTTTTCTAACGATTTACAAAAAGCCAACCTTAGCACGGTTTTTGGAACAAAACCATTCGAGCTGTACTGTACTAAACGTGAAGGATACGATGTGGCTCGGAACAGATGAGCTGCCTTTTTAATTAGCTGATTCAAATAATTCACAGTGCTACACTTCGGACATCCGGACAGTTAAACATAAAATATTCCATCGATTGATGTTGCGCCGAGTTCATTCAAACAGAGAAGTACATAAATAAATTACAGGGCGAGGCCGGAGTTCAGTTCAAAGTAGAGCAAACACTGTGCAGCTGATGAATATAACAATAAGCAGGTATTCTTTCTTTACCGTTTAGGCCTACTTAGGACCACGGGGCTCGTATCTACCATTCGGTAAAGTTGTTGCTTTCTTCTTCCCTCATTTTCTCACTATGAGTCAGTCTTCTTTCTTCTGTCCACTTAGCTCCTGTAGTCTTCTTACTTGGAAGGGACGTTGGGAACACGCCCTGTCGGATGACCTCACGGAACATCAGACGGTCAGGAGTTTGTTCCAGTGGGATATCTAGTTGTTCCATATCTGACTCAACTGACGGAATCCATTTGTTCTTAGAAGCCTTGCCTCTTCCTCTTACTGTGAATATCCTGTTGGTGAGTATTTCAGAACCCAGACGTGACAAGTGTCCATAAAAGGTCAGGCGTCTTTTCCTTATATACGTGATGATGTCCTCCTGGTGTTCATAAAATGCATCATGACAGATTCTGTGAATGGCTCCTTCCTCTCTAATTGGTCCTAATATCCTCCTCAGGATCGTACTCTCTTTTAACTCCAGTTTTCTGAGTGGACCCTTTTTGGTCATTACAAGGCACTCAGAAGCATTCCGAACAGATGGCTTGACGACCGAGTTATAGTGTCTGAGTTTGAGCTTCTTGGAGAGGCACTTAGATGAATAGATACTACGACAGGATATAACAATCCAAAATGGCGAGCATCCGAAATATTTTGACGGTTCTCAATATCTACGAATCTTTTCCAGCAATCAAACTGATATTTTATTTTTATTTTCATAGAGGCTATGAACATAAGTTCACCTATAGGACTTTCAGTAACCTGGTGAGCACAAATCCAACATGGTGGCGACGCGAAGTATAAATATTTAAATGGACGTTTCTCGCGATTTAACCATCCGAGTGCAGTGAAACGTTGCACGTTAAATGCTTATACAAATGTTAATCCACTGGCATCTAATTTATTTCAAATGTTTTCATAACCACAAGATGGCAGCCGTGCGAAATTTTAAAATCTCGATTTTACTTCTTGTGTCCTAATCATGCGATTGAAGTATGAATACCACACGTACACAATAATCTTCATGTAATAGCGTATAAATAAAAATCCAACCTGCGAACCATCTGAAATATTTAGACGGTTCTGAATATCTACGAATCTATCACAACAATCAAACTGAAATTTTGTATGTTGATACAGGCAATTAACATGAGTAGGATATATGAAAATTGGCTGTATAGTTCCTCACGGAACTACTAGTTTACTTAATGCCTTTTAGCTCCTTGACTTTCATAGCACTCCAAGGAACAACAAATTGTGACATGCAAGCTGCCCACTGGGCGTCAAATAACAAAGCTTGCACCTGTTGGAAGTTCGCGTATTGTTACTGAGAGGAGATTGTAGGTCAGGTGATCTTTGTGTTTATACTCTCAATAATCAATAGGCAGGTGATATCCCTTCTCAAGGAAATGAACAGAGTGAGCGAGGGAAACAAACTACTGGTCAATGTTCGATTTCTTGAAACATTCGCAAGACCTGCAGCTTGATGTCTTCTCACGAGGAATGACATGCCGGATATCGGACGAGAACTTTTAAGATGTCTGAAGGAAGGGGAGACTCCCAATAAACTATTCAAAGTGGTTCTGAGAAAGCTGAATTTGTTTCACCTGCGGAATTCACAACAACTTTATAAATAAACTACAGTAGTTGTTAAAAGTAGAGCTGTCGATCGATAAAACATTTTGATCATTTAACCGAATGCCTTTAATTAGTTAATCGGTCGATTAGTCAAACTTCAGTCGGTTTCACACAGCATCAGTTCGAGAAAAAAACACTTTTAATATTATATTTTAAATTGTAAACAATTCCAATTGATATCAGGAAGATGTAATTTTAAATTTTAATTGTATTGGTGGCATACAAGTAAATAATAAATAATTTATAAGGATTTAAGTTAATAATAGACCTATTATTTAATATAAAGTGCTGATCAAAACAATAAGGACACCACCCATAAAGTAACTTTTGCCACTTGCCTGAAATGTATTGGTAATGCGCTATTTTCGTAATTATTAATACAACATACAGAGAATAAACAGGCGTTTAGTAAAAACACATGGATTTTGGTTGAAAAATACGAAAGTTATTGACAATTTTAGGTACCGTATGGTTCAAACATTAGCACTCGTATGCACGGAAACCCCCATCCTAAGAGAAAACGGGGGCACGTAAACATTTGAAATTTGGCATATCAATAAACCTCATAAAGACCTATCAAACGTGTAATGTAAAATTATTGAGGAAAAATGTAAGGATGAGTGACCGCCCATTTTGTTTCAACAAATTCCTGAACTCGATGAAGTACGCACATATCCTCAAAAATATCACAAGCTTCTCAGAGAACAAACCAATCAACTGTTCCCAAACATCATTTCCCGCCTAAACAGACGTGTATCAAGTAGGCTGTGATAACATTTGAGCGCTGGTGCCAAACATACAATTTTAAAAATTGGGACTTTTCCTGAAAATTTCAAATAATTCAAGAGAAATGTACCACTTTCTTACTCATCCTTACATATTTCCTCAATAATGTTACATTACACGTTTGATAGGTCTTTATGAGGTTTATTGATATGCCAAATTTCAAATGTTTACGTGCCCCCGTTTTCTCTTAGGATGGGGGTTTTCGTGCATACGAGTGCTAATTTTTGTACCATACGGTACCTAAAATTGTCAATAACTTTCGTATTTTTCAACCAAAATCCATGTGTTTTTACTAAACGCCTGTTCATTCTCTGTAGGTTGTATTAATAATTACGAAAATAGCGCATTACGAATACATTTCAGGCAAGTGGCAAAAGTTACTTTGTGGGTGGTGTCCTTATTGTTTTGACCAGCACTGTATATTTCAATATTGATTATTATTTAATGACCCAAGAGTTTGAAGTTGAAGTTCACAGTGACACTTCTTTGCTCCAGGACTTCAGACATCCTCTGCTGCCCTTCTCTTAGTAACATTATTTCCAGCGTCACTGCACACTCTCCCCACAACGAACTGAAGTAGCTGGAAACCAAAACATTTTTATCGCTATGCGTGCAAGATGTAGAAGCTGGATTGAATGTTCTTTCCATCATTGTGGAGTTCATCTTCTAGATATTATCACTTGTATCTTCCTGAAGCAAATGCATGAGCATCAGCTAACTTTAATGACCTGTCAATCTTACCTACAATAGCTGATGCTACTACGCCACACTACACAGGTTTTGTGCTACCCAGCTAATGGCTATTCGGCTGCAATTCATAGATATAAAGATTTACTTTTCGTACTCCACACTACTATGTTTTAATCGGTCCGATTAATCGACTAAAGCACATTCATCGTTTAATCGTATATTTAGATTAATCGATTACATCGACAGCTCTAGTTAAAAGTTACAAAATTCAAATATCTTCGAGAGTGTTATTCTAAGTACGCTAGTGATGTAACTTATTGTATATGGTTACCATGGCAACAAGGCTGCCATCACTATGAATTAGAGTAGCCTACATCAAATGTAGATTCAAGGAGAAATAATTTCAACTCTGAGATTTGCTGATGACATCGTCATCTTGGCCGACAAGCCTGAGGATTTGAATGAGTTTTTGAATGGTATGGACTCCGTCTTACGGAAAGAATTCATGATGAAAATAAATAAATGTAAAACAAAAATACTGGAATGCAGCCGAAATAAATCAGAAACCTCTATGGAGATCAAATTGGCAGGTGAAAAGCTGAAGGAAGTAGGAGACTTCTGTTACTTAGGAAGCAGAATAACCAGTGATGGACGAAGCAAAGAGGATATTAAAAGTAGGTTGGCTCAGGGAAAGAAAGCATTTCTACAAAAAAGGAATCTGCTGACATCGAATATAGATTTAGGTATTAGGAAGTCATTTTTGAAAGCCTTTGTCTGGAGCGTGGCGCTCTATGGAAGTGAAACTTGGACTATTGGTGCAGCAGAAAAGAGGAGAATTGAAGCATTTGAAATGTGGTGTTACAGGAGAATGATGAAGATCAGATGGGTAGATAGGGTTACAAACAAAGAGGTATTAAGACGAGTGGGAGAGGAGAGATGCTTCTGGCGACTGCTAATGAAGAGAAGAGATAGGTTGGTAGGACACATACTAAGACACCCAGGAATAGCAAGCTTAGTTATGGAAGGAAGGGTCGAGGACAAAAACTGTAGGGGTAGACCAAGGTTAGAATATGTTAAACAGATTGCCTCCGATGTAGGGTGTCGGAGCTATGTAGAGATGAAACGATTAGCTCAGGAAAGGGAGGCATGGAGAGCTGCATCAAACCAGTCAAAAGACTGAAGACTCAAACAACAACATCAAATGTTGACCTCAATAATAATAATAATATATTTATTGTGGGTGCCGCAATAAACTGACACAGAGCTGAAAGGCATTATTAAGTCACGATTCCAAAATCGATTTAAAAAAATTATTAAATTAAAATTGATATTGGCTAACACAAATTTAAAGATTTGAAGACATTTTTTCAGTTTTGCCTTCACGTAAACACACTCCTGGAAAATATGTACATATATTAATTAATTAATTATCACATTGCGCCATTTCATTGTGATACCGGTAATTATTTAATACATGTGATTTCTTTCCAGGTGTGTTATTTACACATTTATATCTTGTACCCACCCATTCATTAGGCATAATCGTGTTGACCGACTGAAAAGCTACAAATGACAATCTTAACTCAAATATATATGAGTAATATAGTGTGTTTGTTAAGTCCTGTTCTGTCAATGAGGATTGGTGAAAACTGACATTCAGCTCTGGCTGAATCAATTATTTCCAAGGTTTAGTGCCGGCGTCACCAACGCAGCGTTCTCAGTAAAATTTGCCTCGTTAATTTTTAAATCGGTAAAAAACTGGTTGATGTTTCACCAGCACACTGCTTGCCACGGTGGGTGAGTGATTATCATGTCGGACTACCAACCCCAAGATTGCAGGTTCGCTCCTGGCCATTGTAAGTGATTTTTGAAAGGCGAAAAAAATCACGGCACGCATGTAATACGATGTTGGCATGTTAAAGAACCCATTTGAATTCAGAAGGCAAAATTAATCTCGGGATTTTCCGCCAACACAAAAAGTTCCTCCTATCACTATTAGAAATCTGCCTTCTCGGCGTCAATTAAAAAAAGCTTGCACCCGGCACCTAAGGCCATACAATATTATATACTGTATTTACCAACACATTCGCCGATTCAAACGAATCGTTATTGTTAAGGGATGCATAGAACTTATTGAAAGACAAACATTTTGGCGGTATTTGTACATATGATCAACCAGGCCGTAAACTGCAATAAGATAAAAAAACGTAGATCACAAGATGGATTATTTGGAGTTGTACGGTTGGTAACAAGTACAGTGTTTAATACACACTCCATTTTGTTGTCGTTGTTGTTTTATTTCAGGGGCTAAGACATAGTGGTCATTTTGCCTCATGTAATTGGATGTGTGTGGAATTTTGTCTGATAACCTGTGTTATTGTGATGGCTGTATTAGGCTCCATTTTGGATTGGAATGTCACATAAACCGACCACACATTTGATGGCTCGTTAGGGATGCAAATGGACTGTTACTGTTTAGTGAACCATGACATTTTGCTAATCACCCGTTAATGGACTTGAAAGGTTTGTTAACATTTTTACGAACTTTGGTGAAAAATATAAATATAGTAAAAAGAATAATACTGGATGTGTGCAACTACGATGCGCGACGATATTTGAACGTGACAACGTATTCTCGGACTGATTTGTTTAAACTATCGCTCTTACAAAATTTCAGCTTCGTATATTTTTTTTAAGTTGTGTATTTTGCGGATCGGAAAGTTCACAGGCGAAATGAAGAAAAGCCGAGTTGCACTTCAAGGGAAACTCCAAACACAACCACTCTTTTCTGAAGATTTAACTCAACACGACTCGACAGTTTGCTGCTGGCTGTAACTGGAGTGATAGGCTCTCCCCTAGCCAGCTCGTAAACACTGTCGCCTCAGTATTTGAATGGAGATTGTTGAAATAAATGAAAACATAAAAACACTTATAGTGGGCGATGTAATGAAGATAGAGATATGCTCTCGCAGACTTTTTTTTTGTAGAACGTTTCATGCTGAACAATTCTTACACTCATATATAGATATGTTTAACGGTTTGCTCAGAGTAAGCTAAAAAATCGTACGAACGCCATGTTATTTTTTCGACTTTTGCACTGAAATCGTTACTGCTCGGCTTTCTTTGATCAAAAATAAACTATTTTCTATAGACATCTTTCTCAAGAAATCCTTTACAGATTGGTGAATACCACATCAAAATCCATCCAGAGGTTCCCCCGTGACATCCAAAAGCGACAGTAGCGACACTCGAGCGCAGCAACAGAAGAGAGATAAACCGATATCATCACCTTTCACTGTAACACTTTTTCACGGACGTCTCTGTATTCCAACAATTTATTTGACGTTAAGACGTCAAAATATTGTTCTTTGTCAGCAGTAATTTGTAGATTTAACACAAAGAAATCTGAATTAATATTCTTAATTGACTATTTAGCTGAAGAATCTTCATTGTGATGCCGAAACATGTGTTATCTCTATGTTATAACAGATTGTGTGAACATGTCTGTAGATGTAGCTACTGTTTCCAGTACACAACCACGACAAGACGCTGCGGCAGGAAGGAGGTGGGGAGCTCCTCTAACTGTGTTACTGGTTCCTGATCGCTTTCCACTTTGAAGTGCTTCCTCTTTCCTCCTGCCTCCTCACACGCCCTTCAGCGGCAGCCAACAACAAGACTGTGTCGCAAGTCCTACAGCCGTCCGTCAGTATAAAATATTACAACTACGGAAGGTTAAATCTATACATTCTATGCCCAAGATCGCGGGTTCAAACCTGGCCGAAGTCGTCGGATATTTTAAGAGCGTTAAATATCCCTCAGTATGTCTTCCTTCGTAGGGGAAGTAAAACCGGCGGTAAAATGTCATAGATTTATGATAAACAACCTTCCACTAATTACACTTGTGTGAAGCTAAATTATAGATTATATTTGACTATCACTCTTACAGTAGGTTCCAACGTTCGTCACCAGGAGCCGACTCCGGTGGCATCTAGTAACAAACTTCAGAACTGATTGGTCATTGACGGTGGCGTTTGGTAGCAAAGGTTGGAACTACTTGAAAGAAAACAAATGTTTGCAGCCCTTACTTGAATTAAAAACAGATAACACACACTTATACAGCCATCACAATTAGCGCCGTTTATCAGACAGAGTCTACACACACACAAAGTACACGGGGCTACATGACAGCGTTGTCGCAGATCCTAAACTAAGGAACCAACCAACGAAACTTTATTCTGAACGACGACGATGTTCTTGAAGACATGCTAGATATTGGTCTATCACGAATTTATAAACAAGAAGTTCCGTGACGAACAAAAGAGCCTACTTTTCATGCCAATCATTAATCTACAGTATATGAACCTATCTAGAATAATGACGAAATTAAGTTGGTAATATCGAAATTTCTAATTAGTTCGAAATATTCCTGGTATAATGTAGCTTAATAGAGCACTACAGTTGGCTGTCCTGGTGACTGAATACATTCTTAGTTCCATCTCTTAAGATACAGAATACAAAATGTGGTTGAAGTCCAATGGACGTTAAATGCAGTTAGACATTGGATCTCTCAGCACGCGTAAAAGCATGTTGGCAACAATGTCATGCGTGTGCTGCTTAGAAATAATCGGAAATATTATGATATCTTGTTGTGCCAATTTTGGATGAAATCCATTTGTTAGCATAGAAGTTACATGTATTTTAAAATCGGACCCATCAGCAAGTAGAGAAACATGTTGGCAGCACTGATTTATATTAATTGCTCCAAATAAATCTAGAGTGTCAGGTGCTATACGTGTGCAAAGTATAGAGCTGTTGGCTTGCATACTTTCTGATATATTGATGTTAGGCTATAAAAATATAGACAGCATTTAATACCAGTTGGCAGCCCTGATTGCACTTAAGATTACTTATAGTCATATCTGTTATGTTACACAAAGCACATACGAAATTTGGTTGAAATCCAACTGATAGTATAGAAGTTATATGTATTTAAAAATTGGTCCTATCAGCAGGCTTAGAATCATGTTGGTAGAACTGAAGTATATAAGTTACTCCAAATTAATCTAAAATGTCAGGTACTATGCGTGTGCATAGTTCAAAGCTGTCGGCTTGCATACTTACAGAGATATATTGGTATTTGGATAAAGATAATAGAGAGAGCAATTATTAACAGTTGGCAGCCCTGGAGGCTCATAAGAATACACTCAGTCATATCTGTTTATGTACACATATTAGGCTACATACAAAATTTGGTTGAAATCTAATTGATAGTGTAGAAGTTATATGCATTTGAAATTGGACTTATCAGAAGGCTTAAAATTATTTTGGCAACACTGTCATGTATGGCCTCCTGGGAATTAAACTGAAATAGTATTATCTACATGAGTGCCAATTTTGGAATAGCTCCCATGCATACCTTCCATGATATTCAACATGGAGCTCAAATTTCTAGTGCGTTTTTTCAGCAGTTGGTACCACTGACATTATTTTCAAATATGGGCTTGAGATATTCCGCTATACGTCTTTAATCATACAAAATTTGGTTTGGATTGCTGCAGCCGTTTAGGGGTTGATAGGGGGACACACACACACACACAGCCAGCCAGACAGACAGACAGAAGGACAGACAGACAGACATTTTCCCGGATCGATCTCATAAGTCTACTTTTTCCTCATTTTTGCAAAATGTGAAAAGTAGGCTAATAAAGAACGGAGGAATTACTTTGAATTTATTATAAGATTTCGGTTTTTGATATATTCTGTGTTTAATGTTCTACAGATTATAGAACTTAACGTTGAATTTCTACCTGACAAGTAAGATGTGTACCATGTGTAATGCCGTGTGCCTCCCAGGGGCTCACAACTTGTGGGACGTGGGTTGGCGACCACGGGAGCCCAGCTGAGTCCGGCATTGCTTCCACTTACTTATGCCGGGCTCCTCTCCATCTTCTTTCCTGTCGACCTCTCTTGGTCAACTCTTGTTCTCTTCCGACCCCGACGGTATTAGGGTATCCGAGACCTACGGAGTCTTTCACTTTCCCGCCTTAATAGGCCCTTGTCTCGTCTTTCCTGATACCCTCTTTCTTGGAGGGGTCAGCCTTCTTCTTCTTTTCATGTTATCTCCTGCCTTCTGCTCAAGGCCCTCATGGAGTCTCGGCTGGTGAGTTCGGGGGTTGGCGACCCGGGGGGGTTCCTGAGCTGGGTCCGTTTTGTCCCCTTTACCTCCGACTTTGGAGCGGGCCCTCTCCTCTTTCCCTTTCCTATCTGCCTTTCATGGCTCTCCTTCCTTTCAAGTCCCTCAAATCCCATTCTTCGAGGGTTGAGGGCATTTCTTTTCTTCCTGTCCTTTATTTGCCTTATCCTTTATTTGTTTACCATTTCTTCTTCTAGTTTGTAAGTCTGTAGTTAGTATTAGTTATAGTTTTCATTCTCATCTCATCTTTCACCATCGCCCAAACCATTAGGGGCCGATAACCTAGATGTTAGGCCACTTAAAACAATAATTATCATCATTATATTAATATCGTGTGATGTATTACTGTATAGCACGTCTAGTTAATTTAATAAAAGACTACCTAAACGTCACAGCATCAGTCCTCCTATTTTCAACGATTTTACAATATTTATTCACCAAGTGGATAAGTACGTTTCTTTTATCTAAAGAAACATTCAGTTCTTCTTTCGTCATCAGCTATGCTTGTTTTTAACCAAGGCGTGTATAAGCTTGTTGCAGTTGACGGCCTGCTTGATTAAACAAAATACCACCACAATCACCATCTTTCAATGAGTTTTGTATATCCCTTAAAGGGAGTCGTCAAGTCCTATGTTGCCAAGAATAGAAAGACAATATACTGTAAATGCCCCATTTTCTCAGCATCTATTAGATATATGAATTAATTATTTTTACAGGCTGTTTATTGGTTCTTCCTCAGTGTACTGATCCTCATTCATATGGAAAACTTTAATAGAATGTTTTAAATATTTTTTTCATTGAACCTCTATTTTCTTCATTAAATATTTGGAGTTCTTTTAACTATCTACTTGAACAAATTGACTCTTCGAGGATCCACAGTATCAGTGTGCAATATACATTATATGGCAAAATAATTATGGAGATACCACCTGTAGTTCCTGAGAAAACTGAGCTTTTATTTTCAAAAAAGTAATTTTGAGAGAAACTCATGTTAAAGTAAGGCCTTTTCGTTTTGAAGCATTTTCACACAGTTTCACTTTCCCCCTACAAATATTACAACTAACAGTGTCGCTCAAAACTGAATTCATTATAACTAATTAATAAGTTAATATTTTTTTTACAATTGTGGCGGGTTATTCCATAATCATGAAAAAAAAAATACAGTACATGAGACTAATAGGCTACATAAATTATTAAATACACTTGGATGGCCAGTTTCGTCAACCGATCATCATCAGATCCATTATCCTTAGGCTATTAAATCTAAGTCTAAAGGTTTGGGTGAAAGTATTTAGTTTTAGCAGTAGTAGCAACGATACCCATAAGTGTATTGTGCCCGTTAGACAGGGATGTCGGGGACCATCGACCTCTGACACTCTTCTCGACAGAATAGCCAACTGATGATTTCCTTTGAAATATAAGCCATCACCCTCCAAATATAAAAATAGGGAGAATAATTCAAACATACTGTCTTGGTTTTGCAGACGACGTGGCATTATTGGCGAAAGATTTAGAGGAAGCCAAAACACAGATATCAGAGCTTCAGACCATTGCAAATAAAATTGGCCTTAAGATATCATTCGAAAAAACAGAAATCATGCCACAAAAACCAACACCATTAAAGGAAATACAAATTAATGATACAAAAATTAAAATTGTAACACGATTCAAATATCTAGGAGAGCTAATAACAAACAACTTAAATGAGAAAGCGTCAATTCAAATAAGAACCAACAAGTTATCTAGGGCACAAAAATTAACAAGGGAAACACACAAAAAGAAATGCTTATCAATTAATGCAAACATTAAACATTACAATACAGTCATAAAACCGGAAGCCACATATGCAGCAGAAACATTATTCCATCTAAATGAACATTCTAAAACTGACAGATTACAGAAGATCGAATGGCGGATTGGAAGAACTTGTATCAATAAAGGATATAAAAAAGATGGGCAATGGTGAATAATACCTAACAATATGGCCTATAACAACCTAGAACCCATTACTGATACCATGCGAAAGAAAAGACTAGGATTCTTTGGGCACATCATGAGAATGCCAGATACACGTCTTCTAAAGCAACCAGTACAATACAATCTTGCTTCAAAAAAAAACAGCAACTGGATGCCGATGGTTAAAAGAAATCAGAGAGGACTTAAAAGAAATTGGCCTAACAACAGAAGAGCTGCAATTAAGAAAAGTTTAACTCCGGGACTTAAAAATATGACTTTTCATTATCGACTTATAAAAAAGAAAATTCCAACAAGAATACATAGGTTGTTTTTTTAGTTTTGACACCTTAGTTATAACTGGATTAATAACTCACTTAGATGGTTCCAAGTTTCACAGGCCCTCGATGTAGTCCCCACCGTTGCGTACAACGTGTTCCCAGCGATGGGGAAGTCGTTGGATCCCGTTCGCACTGCCCAATCTATTGATGGTACGAAGAGAGCGCTCGGCAGCCTGCTCCCCGCGCATTGCCATCTTCATCTTCGGGATGAGATCATAGTCGCAGGGACTAATGTCGGGAGAATATGGGGGGTGATAGAGGACCTCCCAGCCCCAGCGATCCAACAATGCCGACACAATGCCTGCTGTGTGTGCCCTAGCATTGTCATGCAGAACGATGGGCGGTGTAACCATGTGGTGGCGCCGTTTCCTTCTCAGTGCTCCTCGGAGATCGTCTTGCAGAAACGAACAATAGTACGCCGCATTAACAGTTTGCCCTCGGGGAATAGTATGGAAGCGCTTCCGTACCATTGAAGACGATAAGCAGGCTGCCGAGCGCTCTCTTCGTACCATCAATAGATTGGGCAGTGCCAACGGGATCCAACGACTTCCGCATCGCTGGGAACACGTTGTACGCAACGGTGGGGACTACATCGAGGGCCTGTGAAACGTGGAACCATCTAAGTGAGTTATTAATCCAGTTATAACTAAGGTGCCAAAACCAAAAATACAACCCATGTATTTTCCGCCCAAGGAAGGGCAAGACGATCAATATGCATGAAGAAGTACTGCGAGGACCGCAAGGCTCGTACAGTTCCTACAAGTCGACGAATTAATGGTTGGTTAAAGTGATCCTATGTGATCTCAAAAGGCGAAGGAGAAGAAGAAGAAGAAAACAACACATACCATATTAATCAGTATGAACCATACATAATTAATGCGTAAAACAGTGAAAATGTCAAAATTAACCGATTTGGTTCTTTACGACTTCCCTTAAAAATAACGATTCGTTTGCTAATGCCAACCCATGAATGTACTGGTGAAACGCCAACGACCTTATTTCGAATGTTAACAAGTAGTTCCGTGAAGAACCATACAGCCTATTTTCATATATCCTACTCATGTAAATTGCCTCTATCAACCTTTTTCGGATGCTCGCCATTTTGGATTGTTATATGTATAGGCCATAGAGTTATGTACCATTAAAGGAAAATTATTGCGTAGCTTCATTATTCAAACCTTCACTTCGATCGGATGATTACGAGACAAGAAATAAAAACTTAATATTAAAATTTCGCACAGCCGCCATCTTGATATTATGTTAACAATTGAACTAAATTAGATGCCAGTGCATTACAATGTGTATAATCACTTACTGTACCACATTTCACTGCGCTCAGATGGTTAAATCACGAGAAAAATATATTAAAATGTTTCAACTTCGCTTGGCCGCCATGTCCGTTTTGTACTTTAGAGGTTTTTGAAAGTAACATAGATAAACTTGTAGCAGTACCCTTTACCGCCGTACAAAATTTCAGGGTGATATCATATATAGTTTCGGAGATATTGAATGCCAGTGAAATATTTCACACAGCCGCCATTTTGAGGTTATGTAGTCTATACAATTGAACTAAATTGGACCCCAGAACATTGCAATGTGTCTAAACATTTGCTGTACCATGTTTCATTACGTTTGGATGGTTAAATCTGGAGAAAAGTCTCAATTTCGCTTAGCCGCCATGTTGGTTTTTTAGTTACCGGGTTTTCGAAAGTCCCATAGGTGAACTTCTAGTAGTTTTTTTTATGACCGTACAAAATTTCAGGGTGATATCGGTAATAGTTTCGGAGATACTAAATGCTGGTGAAATATTTCGCACAGCCGCCATGTTGGATTGGTGAGACACAATAAAATTTGAAGGGCACTGTCGGGGTCGGCCAGAACGGTGCTATGAACTTACCCAGTTTTATTGAAATCCCTGCAGCCGTTTAGAATTTATTAGGGACACACACACACACACACACACACACACGCACACACAGACAGACACACGGACAAAAGGTGATCTCATAAGCCCTTCTTTTTTTTTTTTTTTTTTTTTTTTTTTTTTTCATAAAATGAAAAGTAGGCTAAAAACAACAACGCATTTACAGACGGCTGAGTTGGTGGCAGTAGGCCTCCTTATCTCCCAACTCAATGCACTAGTAGCGAGGCGGACTGCTCTACACGTGGAAGGGAGAAGGCTCGTAACATCCTCGGAAGGGTCTGTGTCAAGGCTGCGAGAATTGATCGATAAGAAGTTCGCACGTGTAGTCAATTCTCGATCTTTCATTCAATTATCCCGTCACTCCATCAAAGTGGAAATAAAAGGGTGGTGGAGGGGAGAGGTAATTTTTAAATTGGCGCCTTCCACGAGTGACGGCAGATTCAAATAAATCTGCGCATGCACCTGTTTACACGTGGAAGTCACAAGTAGTTACAGCGAGGTCCAGATACGATTCCCGACTCTGCCAAGAAATGTAATTCTGGTCTGAGCATTGGAGCGAGACTGAGCCTCGTGAAGTTTTTTTTTTAGCGTATGATTTTTAGTGCCGGGAGTGTCCGAAGACATGTTCGACTCGCCAGAGTTTGTAGCTGCTTCTATGCGGACACCCATGGGGTGAGCTACAAGTACCGTCGCGTGTGGATAAGGAGTAATAAGGAGGCGCCTTGTCAGTGCTATAGCATGAGGAGAGTTGAAGCACTGACCACGCCCCCATACTTGCCCGGCTCGAGCGTTAAATTGAGTCTAGACTTATTTATTAGTGGGATTTAAGTATGATTACCAGTAAAAGATTCGTGTTAGTTAGTTAGTTAGTTAGTTATTGTTGCCTTAAGGGGTGGAACTACGAAAAAAATCGTGTGCAGGTAGGCCTATACTACGAAATTGTAAGGTAGGCCTATATGACGATGGAAATCAAGGAATATTTGTTGATCTTTGCTGGCTAGCATCAAGTGTACGGCAGTCACAATACTTTTCGTCGCAATCGAAAATCATGTAAACTGCCATAAAACGTTTATTTTTTCAATATAAACTAGAGCAATACACCGATCTGAAATATAGTATAGTACATGGGCAATGAATGTATTATACCGGTATGCAGTTTTTATGACCTGTAATTATTGTGGGATTTCAGGCAACCAGACACCCACCACTATTCTTAACTTATACCAAATAATAGGCAAATAATTACCGAGATACCATCAGGCCTGCCATTATATTCACGAATGTGTATTAAATAAATTAAATAAATTTTAAATATTAAGGCATGCGAACTAATTGGGTGGTGGCGTTAATGTTTTTATTGCACGGTGATTTAAAAAATAGGCCAGTTCAGTTCCGGTAACAAACTAAACAAGGTCTAGCCTGAGGTTTGAGATTAACACAGTAAAATATGCAAATAATGTCATATCAATCTTTTAACACCCACGAGCAATAAATCTAGAACTCAAGCCACGTTGAAAATAGATTGGGGTAATTAGATTACAGTAATACCGTTCATTAATTGACAAGCAGAAACTATTTCCAGTAAGAAACGGAGGAAAATATCCGTAATTAATTCCTAGCAATCGAAATAATTATATTGATGGACACGTATGCCACTATTTGAACATCTAACGAATGACACTAGAACAGTTCCGTGAGGTGGCTAATCTAAGGATGAAAATTTAACATAATAAATGGCAAATAACGTGCATTTACTTGTGAAATGGCATTACTTTGGCAGGTGGGAGTTCTGTTTGTGCAAACACATGCCCCACATGTCGACATTTCAACCCACACGCGAAATATCATCACTTTTAAGTACGTACGTCACACCATTACATGCTTTTCTTATGGGACTACCGCAATGTTTTGAGCATATGTGAAGGAGTAACTTCTGGCTTCACTTCCTTGCCGTTAGGGCCTCTCCTTATTACTCCTTCCGTGTGGAGTGTTGTCTGCACTCAACCTTCTCTTGCAGGGACGAGAGACTTACTGACACGGCACCATACCATGGCGCCACCTATGCGCTATAGTGCCCCACAACACCGTCATGTGGTCAGTCTCAGAACTGTACCACATATATAAAAATGGTGGAATTTGTTTGTTTAGACTAATAATTTTAACAGATCTGTTCTTCTAGGATGGGCTGAAAGGTCCCCGTTCCGGCTCTCAGATCAGAGCAAGGATCTTCGAGCATAAAGTCATTTTTGCTTGTCTGTCACACTTTAATACTTCATCACTAAGGTTCGGATGTTGAGGAAAAGTCATATCTTTTTTCCTGAGCTCATTTTACCCGAAATATGAAAACTAAGTTTGAATGACCGGTCCCTGACCACGTTTAAAGCAATTTGATGTTGCCTATAAATGCATATTTCGGCCATTTTTATTCTTTTAGTCATATTTGGTTATAATTTCAGCATTGTTGTTTAAATTTAGGCGTCGTTAACAAGGTACGTGTTATCTGCGTCGAGTTTCAAACACAGGATTTCCAAATAGTGTAGGTAGTAGATATATTCTTCTTTCTATTCCCGGAACAGGCAGATAGGAGGTTTAGAAGATCTGATTCCAGGAAGGCGCCCTTCTACGGACGTCTTTTAGCACATTTTTCCGGACAAGTTAGATTACGACACTGTACGCATGAGGTCACGGAACATGACGAAAATGTGTTTCCGCCTTTCAACAGGATGTCACTCCAGTAGATATAGCCTATTTAGCTAAGAAGTAGCCTAATTATCCCGAACATTCCTGTCATATTTCATCGTTTTTAGGTTATATTTAGCTAGGTTTTAGGGCATATTTGCTTGCATATTTTGTACTTCCTTAGGTCTTAAACGTCCTCTCCGTGATCTAGTGTCTGTGTAACCTGGGTTTAGCCTAGACTCTGTCCCTGTCTTGGAATCCCGCAACAGAGCTCTATCAGAATACGGAGTATTTGGACAACAATGACTTTACATTTCAAATTGAAGGATAAAGGAGATGTAAGCACTTTATTAAGGAATGCTTTTCAGTCGGTCAACACAAATTGTGCCTAGTATTTACATACCCTAGCAATTGTTCACATAACCTCAAGATGGCGGCTGTGCGCAATTTTAAAATAAAGTTTTTATTTCTTGTGTATTGATCATGCAACCGAAGTGAACGTTTGAATAATGAACCTACGCAATAATCGTCATCTAATAGTACATAACTCCTGGGCCTACATACAGGTTCTTTCATATAAAATAAGAGCACCAAGTGGCGGCTTTGTTAACCGCAGCTGTGGTTACCTTGGCCGAGCTTGTGGCGCGCCAAGGCCCCCTGCTTTAAGCGTGTGTACAATGCTGAAATCTTACTTTAGTTAGTTAGTTATTGTTGATGAAACCGAAACCCCTACTTGTGCTAATTTTGTGA
The DNA here is from genome assembly GCA_946902985.2 of Meconema thalassinum. NCBI lineage: Eukaryota > Metazoa > Arthropoda > Insecta > Orthoptera > Tettigoniidae > Meconema > Meconema thalassinum. Next base: position 18,728,172 of record OX336396.1, read on the forward strand.
GTGATTTATTCGGAGACCGTTCAAGATTCTCGCCAATGTCATTTAGCTCATCCTCTGTTAAAACTGTTCGCGTGCGGGCATGTTTTTTTATTGAGCACCGAGCCAGTAGTGTCAAACTTATTTGCAATTTCGTGGATCTGTGTTAGTGAAGGTGGCACTTCATCAGGAAATTGCTGAACAAATGCATCACGTACCCGCCGAGCCGACTCGTACTTAAAATAAGTTTTACATTAAAAAAAAAACGATGTTGCAATGATAACTGTCTCACCATGTTAGCACTTGAGGTTTAGACTGGCGACTGAGCACTTGCACGCTTATTGCCAGGTCAAGTTTGGTAATGTCAAACTGTTATTTTTATACAGTCCACCGGAACTTGAAAAAAAAAAAAAAAAGAACGGCCATCGTATGTACTATGCGCGCGCTTTCAATACTATAGGAGTTTCGGTTTCCTCAACAATAATTAACTAACTAATGTAAGATTTCAGCATTGTACACACGCTAGCAAGGCCGCTGCATCATATAGGATTGTACACACGCTTAGAGCAGGGGGCCTTGGCGCGCCAAAAGCTCGGCCAAGGTGACCGCAGCTACGGTTAACAAAGCCGCCACTTGGTGCTCTTATTTTATATGAAAGACCCTGTATATAATATTCCAACATGGCGACCATCCGAAGTATTTAGACGGTTCTCAATATCTATTAATCTATGACAGCAAACAAACTGAAATTGTGTATGTTGTTAGTTAGTTTGTTATTGAGGTTTTAAGGGGTGGAACTACGATGTCATCTGTCCCTTTTTGTATGTTGATAGAGGCTATTAACATAAGTAGGATATATGAAAATAGGCTTTAGTTCTTCACGGGACTTATTATTATTATTATTATTATTATTATTATTATTATTATTATTATTATTATTATTATTATTATTATTATTGTAATTACTAGTATTAGCAAAATATCATTATTAGCTTTTTATTATTATTATTAATATTATTGCTCCGTATAGGCCAACTACGGACCACGATATTCAACTATTTTGCTTGGAGTGGACCTTGATGTTTGCCCAGTAGTCACGCATCCTCTGGCTGTGTTGTTCTTTTCTCTCCTTTGTCCAGAGGGCACCTGTCTTCTTCCTTGGGGGTTTTTCCTGAAACTTAATTTGCTTTAATTTACTCCTGAGAGACGTTCGATCGTTTATGTCCTTTTCCGTAACTCCCAGTTCCAGCAGATCTTTGCGCACTTCTATCAGCCATGGTGACTTGGTCTTCCTTCTTTGCCAGTATGTGAGTAGCTGGTTGGTCAGCCTGGTTCGATGCATCCTGGAGACGTGTCCATAAAATGGTAGACGTCTCTTCCTGGCCACGTCTGTGATTCATTCAGAGTAACTATAGAGCTCCTGGTTGGGCCGCCTAATATATTTAATCCCTTCCTTGATTGGTCCCAATATCTTCCTCTCTTGGATTTCTGGTTTGTCCGAGTCCGTTCCTGTTTAATATGAGGCATTCAGAGGCATGTAAAGCTTCAGGGCGGATGACCGTTTGATAGCGCTTCATTTTGGTTTTGCGGGAGAGACACTTCTTATTGTAGATGTTCTTAGTCAGTCGGTTTGACAGTTCTAGTTTATTTACTCGAGTTGATATTGCTGTTCCTTCGGGCAGATTGGGTTCCAACCATTCACCGAAGTACTTGAATTTGTTGGTTTTCTTGATCCTTCCATTGTTATTATTATTATTATTATTATTATTATTATTATTGTCGCCTCCGTAGCGTAGCGGTCAGCATGGTTAGCTGCCGCCCCAGATGTCCTGGGTTCGATTCCCGGCTCTGCCACGAAATTTGAAAAGTGGTATGAGGACTGGAACGGGGTCTACTCAGCCTCGGGTGGCTCAAATGAGTAGAGGGGGTTCGATTCCCCCTCAGCCATCCTCGAAGTGGTTTTCCGTGGTTTCCCACTTCATCTTCGGGCAAATGCCGGGATGGTCCCTTCTTCAAGGCCACGGCCGCCTCCATCCCTTACCTTCCCTCATGAGGCCCCTGTTCGCTTTGCAGGTGAGGCCGCCTGGGCGAGGTGCCAATCCCACCTCACCAGTTGTATCCCTTCCGATTCGATGTTCCCAGCTCTAGGACACTGCCCGTAGAGGCGGTAGTGGTGAGTTCCCTCGCTGAGTCCGTGGGTTCCACCAACCTGGAGGGTAAACGACAAAAAATAAAAATAAACATACATATATTATTATTGCTGGGATAATTCCAATTTTTTTTTTCTAGCGAAAGAACGCAAGTATATTTACTGGAGGAAATGGAAAGTAGGTTTACAAAATGCAAGACGAACAGCAAGAGCACAAACCTTTCATAATTGGCAGATCAAATGGGAGCAAGGACACCGAAGCCAATGGACTAAGAGAATGATACCCCAGGTGCAGGTTTGGACTGAGAGGAAACATGGTGAGGTTGGTTATTATCTCACTTAGTTCTTGACTGGGCATGGGTACTTCTGTTCTTATCTTAAGAAGATGGGGAAAGTGGATTCACCAGATTGTATCTACTGTGTTAATGAGGTAGATAGTGCTAATCACACCTTCTTCTCTTGTGAACGGTGAGTTCAAAATAGGCAGTCTAAGATCAAATTGATTTAGAGATATCTCCGGACAATATTGTTGCGGTAATGACACAAAATGAAGAACATTGGAAACTTGTAGCAAGTTTTGTTGAAGATATCCTCCGAACAAAGAAAACGGATCTGGATCGCCACTGAAGATAATTCACTAAGGAGGAGAGCCCTACGGGCAAATATAAAATGTCTCTAGCCTGAAGTAATGTGATAAACGGTTCCAGGCTAGTGTTCAGAAGTAACGGGGGAGTTTTAGTCGGTAAGCTGCTACTCAGGAGCAGGAGCCCGACACTCTGTGCGGAAATGCATTTCTTCCCCTTAAAAATAAAAATTTAAAAAAATTGAAATATTATTACAGTTATTATCGTGTAGGAAGCCATTCTTCAGTGATACCTTAGTAATTGAAATTTGATATATTTCAGTGGGTTTATGAGATTGTAAACAATTGTATTGGGTGTCTCTCTAACCCTGAATAATACACTTGGATGCCCAGTGGATAGTGTGAGTGGAGGTGTGGAGTTCACAGCCACTGGAAGGGGCGTGTTTATTGATTGAGAGAGACTCACGAGAACTTAATGAGTTCTCTCCTTAAGCGAGTGTTACAAAGCCAGACCTATTATCTGGCTCATTACTTCAGAGACACAAGACAGGCGAATTACTGTTTTTCCTTCAACTTTGCCAAGATTAAAGTTTACATTAAAGACGCTTCATTCTGTATTCTAAAGAGCGAAAGTCTTTGATGAAGCAAACAGCAGCTATCGTGGTTATGTAGCCCCGTGTACTTTGGGTGTGTGTAGAATCTGTCTGATAACCGGTGTTAATTGTGATGGCTGTATTAGTGTGTGTTATCTGTTTTTAATTCAAGTAAGAATTAACCAACCTAACCCCTGGCACTACAGCTCTGAAGGGCCTAGGCCTACCAAGCAACCGCTGCCCAGCCATTTGGCCAGGAGATATTGGGGTGACGCGTGGTCAGCGCATCGGGTCCCCTCGACCGTCAATCTTGGTTTTCGTGACCGGGGCGCTGCCTCACTGTCAGACAGCTACTCAGTTGTTCAAGTAAGAACTACAGATAATAATTTCAAGTAGTTCCTACCTTCGCCACCAAATGCTACCATCCTCAACAGCTAGCTGTGAACTTCGCTACTAATAGATGCCATCGCAATCAGCGCGCGTTGACGAACGTTGGAACTTAAGAGCATTAATCAAACGTAACCTACAAAATTTTGCTTGCCGGGTGCAAGCTTTGTTTTTTGACACCCAAAAGGTGGCTTGCATGTCGAATTTCGCTGTTCCTTGAATCACTATGAAAGTCAAGGAGGTTAGATGTTAGATATCTAAGCTCCTTGATGCTCTAGCGCTTTCTAGTAGAGAAATGAGGAACTTTGTGTTGGCGGAAACTCCCGAGATCAATTTTGCCATTATGAACACGGCCTACTGAATTCAAATGGGTTCTTTAACATGGCAACATCATATGACATGGTGTCGTAATTTTTGCCCCCTTTCAAAAATCACTTGCCACGGCCAGTAGCGAACCTGCAAGCTCGGGGTTGGTAGTCCAACACGTTGATCACTACAAGTGTAGTTAGTGTAGTTAGTGGAAGGTTCTTTTACATGCCATAAATCTATGACATGGGACCGCCGGCTTTACTTCCCCCCCGAAGGAAGGCATGCTGAGGGATTTTTAACGCTCTTAAAAATTCCGACGACTTCGGCCGGGTTTGAACCCGCGACCTTGGGCATAGAAGCTCAGCCACTGTGTGAGGGCGTAGTGAAACGAGCGAAGTACATCGATTAATCGACGAAACGATTAAATGAACAATCGATTAATCGTTTAGCAATTAATCGATATTTCTGTTTCAATTAATTTATTATTCGATAGTTGAAATTCATCGAATGAAAGTGATGTGCAAATTATTAGCCTCGACACCAGTTTCCCAAAATAACAATTATACTTTTCACAGCGTAATTTAAAAAATCCACAGCCTGCTTCCAGTCTCCGACCGGGTCAGGGATGGAATGAATGAAGCTCCCATCTAGCGACGAGGATATGAACTGTGCCGGCTACCGAGGCCTGTCGCACTCCTCTGGGGTAATGATTAAATGAATGACAAATGAAATGATAGTGGAGAGTGTTGCTGGAATGAAATTGTGACAGGGAAAACCGGAGTACCCGGAGAAAAACCTGTCTGCCTCCGTTTTGTCCAGCACAGATCTCACATGGAGTGACCGGGATTTGAACCACGGACCCAGCGGTGAGAGGCCGGCGTGCTGCCGCCTAAGCCACGGAGGCTAAATCCGGGTTAAAGGTATAATAATATAAAAAAGTGACAGTCAGTCTGAAAGACTACACTTTATATCATTTTAAACGCTACAAATGCTGAAAAATGCTGGGTGAAAGCCTCATGATCATGCAGCGAACTGCGTGAACTCAAAGTCCATTAGCAAGTGCAAACCAAGGTCAAAATAGGTAGCTGGCTGGATGACGTCACACTCACCGGAGCGCGCGGGGAAAGGAGGAAGCTCAAGCGGTACTATGACGTCACACACCTCAGTGTATTCCCGGTACATTTCGTCCCGTCGCCAGACCTCAGCGTAACGACGAAGTCGACAAGCTCATTTATAATGATAAAATTTAATAACTTGAGAAGTAGTTGAGATATTTATTAGCGGTTTGTTTCTACGAATAGGGAAACTCAAAATGTTTCTTTACATAACTAATACATATCGATATGCGCACCATTAGTGGCGCTACAGACATCTAATCTGTATTCCACTTCTCTCCAAGCGTTCTGCAGCATTGTAGGCGTAACATTTGCAATAGCTGCACGAATGCGATGACGCAGATCTGGTAGATCACGAACTGGAGTCTGGTACACTTGATTCTTGACAAACCCCCCACAGGAAAAAATCAAGTGGCGTAATGTCGGGGCTTCTAGGAGACCAAGCAATGATGGGCTACCTCTCCTAATCCAGCGATCTGGGAACTCGCGATTCAAGAAATCCCATTTCTTGATTATTACGTAAGTGGGAACATCATCAGTTGGTAACAGTCCATACTCACGCCGAAATCTACGTTGTACTAGTGTAACGGATTTTAGCTCTGCGAGCGAAAGAACACAGAACACTTTCTGCTGCGGATTCCACATGGCTACTGGCGCGCTTCTCGTGAACAATGCAGTTACGCGCATGCGCATGTGGTACCACCGCAAGCAAACACAGAAAACATTTTGAGTTACCCTAGTTGTAGAAACAAACCGCCAATAAATATCTCCATTATTTCTCAGGTTTTTAAAAATTTATATTATTATACCTTTATCCCGGACACCTTGTACTTCCAATGTTAAACGAAGAGTCTTAATTATATTTTCTTTTAAGAAACTCAAAGTAGAATGATACTGTGTTTTAGAATTTCCACTAACAGAGGAGCTTTGCTACTGCAACGTGGCTCACGTTTTGTTTTGATTACTTCACTCCACATTTTGTGTGAATTTACAGGTGAGAGTTTTGGAGTCATTTTACTGATGATCTGCTCTTGAACTATTCAATGATTCGTGAACTATGGATTGTACTCATCTGACTTAGAGGGTACATTCCAAAGTGAATGAAATAATAGAAAACCGGCCAAGCTCAGGTATACCTCGGAATACCCAATTTCCAGACGCAATTCCTTATGGGAAAAGGTGTAAGTCCACACTGGGGAAAACATTACTAAGTAGGGTTACAAAAGATGCCAGCAGTTGGTCAATTAAATGATTTTGATTTTGATGTACAAACCGACTCCCGTCGACAAGCTGTACTACATGGCAGGCATTGCTCCCTCTGAAATACGTCGGGAAGTAGCCGCAAATGCCGAAAGAAAGAAAGTGGAAGAAAGTGAGCTACACCCGCAGCACGGATATACTCCTCCAATACATAGATTGAAATCTAGGAAGAGCTTTTTACAGTCAACATCACCACTTACCACATCCTCCAACAAAGACATAGAAGAACTGTGTGCAGCCAAAATCAATCATCTTCCAACAGGGGTAACACCAGCAGAATGCTTACCAGCCGGGCACAACTTGGACTGGACCACTTGGAAATCACTAAACAGATTATGAGCAGGTGATGGCAAAACTAAGGATAACCTAACGAATTGGGGATACCTACAAGAATCAACACTTTGTGAATGTGGAGAGGTACAGTGTCAGTGCTTATGCTGCCCTGATTCTTGCAGTGAGGAGGAGTTGTTTAAGGCACAAGAAAATGCTATAGCAGTTGCTCTTTTCTGGGCAAAGACAGCTTAATTATATATATATATATGTACGATAATTCCATGTTTCTCCTTTATCTGCCTCCGATTCGAGTAAAATAAATAAATAAATAAATAAATAAATAAATAAATAACAAAATGTGACTGATTTAAATTATTTTATGTTCGATCCTGACTATTATATATCAGAAAACTGTACCATAATGAGGCTTATTATAACACTATTTTCCATTATGAAACAGTTTCTCCCACCAATCAGAGCTCGAGAAACAGTTGTTCGACCAATTAGATGATGCGCTGAAATCCACGGCCCACTAATTTAAATTTCACTGCCTGGCCTAGTGTCATAGTAGGGTAATCGAGGAGGCCATGGTCAAATACAAGGCATTCTCTGCGTCTCATGCGCTCTGTTCAGCACATAAAACTGGCGAAATCTCGACAGATATTTATGAATATTTATGTTCGAACATAAGATAGTTAAAATAATTATCGTCGAACATAAACAGTCGTATGCAACTCGCCTATAACGGTAATTAAGATACTCGTGTGGAAATTATACTCGCATACGCTCGATTTATAAACACACTCGTGTCATAATTATTGCCATTATAGGCTCGTTGCATAATGTACTATTATTTGATTCTAATAAATTGCACACCTCTGTAAACAGCAGCATGTGACTTGGCCAAGCTAGACAGTGACGTAGATCCCACTGTGGCTCTCGCGAACTCTCCAAGCCGCTCTTCTGTGCAAACCAGAATGCATTGCTTTAATCCCATCCGCCAGGTTTGACTCAATTTAATTGCTGTCCCGATCAATATGATGGCTCAGTTATCTTGTGACGTAGTCCAGCTTTATGTCTTCATATGCTCAAGTTGTAAATTGGTATTGCGGGGAAATATGGAATTCTATTGAAAATGCGCTTCTCTGTGGCGATACGTTTCCTGTGATATGGTTTATATTGCGAGCAGAGCGCTTCAGGCTCGTTATTCTTTTTGCGAACCACGGACTCTACCTCCATCGTCCTTCTCAGCCCGGGGCTGTCCCATACTACTGGTGATGACTAGGGCTCGGATTTTTAGCCTACTTTTCACATTTTGCAAAAATGAGGAAAAAGTAGACTTATGAGATCGATCCGGGAAAATGTGTGTCTGTCTGTCCTTCAGTCTGTCTGTCGGTCTGTCTGTCTGGCTGGCTGTATGTGTGTCTCCCCCTATCAACTCCTAAACGGCTGCAGCAATCAAAACAACATTTGGTAGGAGTAAAGATCTATACCTGAATATCTCAATGCCGTATTTGAAACTGATTCCAGTGCTACCAACTGCTGAAAAATCGCAATTGAAATTTGAGCTCCATGTCGGATATCTTGGAAGGTATCAATGGGATCTATTTCAAAATTGGCACACGTATAGATAATAATATTTCAGTGTAATTTCCAGGAGTCCATACATGGCAGTGTTGGCAAAATGATTACAAGCCTGCTGATTGGTCCAATTTTTAAATGTATATAACTTCTACACTGTCAATTGGAATTCAACCAAATATTGTATGTGCTATGTTTACACAAACAGATATGACTGAGCGTCTTCTTAAGATCCACCAGGGCTGCCAACTGTTAATAAATGCTCTCAATTTCTTTTATCCAAATACCAATATATCAGAAAGTATGCAAGCCGACAGCTTTAAACTGTGCACACGTATAGTACCTGACATTCTATATTAATTTGGAGTAACTTATATACATCAGTGCTACCAACATGATTCTAAGCCTGCTGAGAGGTCCAACTTTAAATACACGTAACTTCTATACTATCATTTGGATTTCAACCAAATTTCGTATGTGCTATGTGTACCATAACAGATATGACTATGCGTATTCTTAACAGCAACCAGAAGCCAATAGCTCTAAACTTTGCACACGTATAGTACCTGGCATTCTACTGTAGATTAATTTGGAGTAACTAATATGCGTCAATCCTGCCAACATGATTCTAAGCCTGCTGATAGGTCCAATTTTAAAATGCATGTAACTTCTATACTAACTAATGGATTTTGATTCAAAATTGGCACAACAATAGATCGCATTATTTCAGATTATTTCTGACCAATACATGCATGACATTGTTGCCAACATGATTTTACGCGCGCTGTTAGATCCAATGTTCAACTGCTATCCATTGGACTTCAACCAAATTTTGTATTCTCTACCTTAAGAGATGGAACTAAGAATATATTCAGTCACCAGGGCTGCCAATTGTAGTGCTCTATTAGGCTAAATTATGCCAGGTATACAGTATTTCGAACTAATTTGAAATGTCTAACTTAATTTCGTCATTATTCTAGATATATCCATATAGATTAATCATTGGCATGAATCTCAAATTTTAAGAAAAGTAGGCTCTTAAGTTCGTCAAGGAACTCTTTGTTTGAAAATGCATATTTTGTGGGTTGATTGGATTGTTTGCATATTCTGAACATAACAGCCTATTTTAGCATATAATACAGTTGAAATGAAGTATAATTTAAAACATCTTGAACAAAATTGGTTTGGCCTGCGTGTTGGTCATCCCTTGTGAGCAACTTTCTGAGCAGCAGATAACGAGATAACAGTATTTTAAGCGTGACTATTTCAAGGAGGGAATGGGGTGGGACATTCCTTTCAGCATCCCGGCAGCCACTAGCCGGAGGTTAATTTTGTGAGGAGTTTGTTCAGTTAACGTGTTACTTTACTCTTAGTATGCGTCTCCTTTGCAGGCCGAAGTCGTCGGATTTTTTAAGAGCGTTAAATATTCCTCAGTATGCCTTCCTTCGGAGGGGAAGTAAAGCCGGCGGTCCCATGTCATAGATTTATGGCATGAAAAAGAACCTTCCACTAACTACACTTGTGGAAGCTTAAACTTGTAGGTTAGATTGATAACGCTATATTAGTTCCAACATTCGCCACCAGGTGCTGACTGCAATGCCATTTAGTAGCCACGTCTGCAGCTAGGTGTCGTGGACGGTAGCATTTGGTAGCAAAAGTAGGAAGTACTTGAAAAAATTAATCGTCTGCAGTCCTTCTACCTGAATCACACATAACACGCACTAATACAGCCATCACAATAACACCGGTTATCAGGCAGATTCTACACACACCCAAAGTACACGGGACTACATGACCGCGTTGTCGCAGCCCCTAAACCAACCAAAATGCCTAAAGAGAAGAGCAGCAGAAAGTTTTTATTAAATCAGTGGGTGCGAGGTAATAGTGATGATTCAACTGATAACGTTGTCGTCTATTGTCAAATATGTTCGAACGAAGTGAAATGTGAAAAGAAATTTCAACTTGAACAACTTGCAAACACGACTGCACATATTACAGCAAAGAAGCGTGAATAACATTGGCTTATTGTTAAGTAACCGACAATAGTGGCTACGCTCGCCAAAGCGCAGCGTTAGGTCATGGGGCCAAGCTCTCTGCTGACTCGGTAGACGCGTGGGTTCTAGCCCCACCGTCGGCCGTCCTTGAAATGGTTTTCCGTGGTTTTCCCTTTCTCAACACCAGGCGAATGCTGGGACGGTACCTTTTGACAGGCCACGGCCGCTTCCTTCCACATCCTTGCCCAGTTTCCTTCATTCATCTTCATCCATTCCATCTCTCATCCCGACGTGCAGGTCGCCCACGGGTGTCGACTAGAAAAATCTGCACTCGGCCTCTCAGGAGGCCACACGACAAAAAAAATGTTAAGTACATATTTTTCAATTTCTTAATGCATATTTTGTACGTCTTTTAATCATTTTTAGAGCATGAATGTCCGGTCCCTGGTCATAACAGACCAACTGCTACTTGCAATCAGTCACACCACTGTACGCGGTGACATTGAATTACTCGTATGTTACGAAATATTGTTGTGTCTGTAAGTTTTGTCGATGCTCAAACCGAAGATCGATACTGATTTCCTTGGGGACTGGAGTAGGTCGTCCATCAGTTGTCCTTCGTGTGTGGGGTTGGTCTTGTGAAATATCGCTCGCGAACATCAGCTTCATGACGCCTTCCCTTTATTTCACAAGGATGGCATGTTACAACACATTGTCATCACTAGGGCAATCATGCAAAATATGTAATGTTAATTAAATTCAATTTTCATATAGGCCTAGATATATTACACATTATATATTATACATTCAACAAGCAATGAAGGAAATTGGAGAAAATGTCAAAGTATGAATAAAGATTCAAGGAGAAATAATTTCAACTCTGAGATTTGCTAATAACATCGTCATCTTGGCCGACACGCCTGAGGAATTGAATGAGTTTGTAAAATATATGGATTCTGTCTTGAGGAAAGAATTCATGATGAAAATTAATAAATGTAAAACAAATTATTGGAATGCAGTCGAAAGAAATCATAAACCCCTATGGATGTCGAATTGGCAGGTGAAACGCTAAAGGAAGCAAAATAACCAGAGGGACGAAGCAAAGAGGATATAAAAAGTAGGTTGGCTCAAACAAGGAAAGCATTTCTACAGAAAAGGAATCTGTTGATATCGAATATAGATTCAGGTAGACTATTTGAAAATCATTTTTGAAAGCCTTTGTCTGGAGCTTGGCGCTCTATGGAAGTGAAACTAAGACTATTGGTGCAGCAGAAAAGATGACAATTGAAGCGTTTGAAATGTGGTGCTACAGGAGAATGATGAAGATCAGATGGGTACATAGGGTAACAAATGAAGAGGTATTAAGACGAGTGGGAGAGGAGAGATGTTTCTGGCGACTGATAATGAAGAGAAGAGATAGGTTGGTAGGACACTTACTAAGACACCCAGGAATAGTAAGCTAAGTTATGGAAAGAAGGGTCAAGGACAAGAACTGTAGGGGTAGACGAAGGCTAGACCCAGATTGCCTCGAATGTAGGGTGTGCTAGATATGTGGAGATGAAACGATTAGCTCAGGACAGGGAGGCATGGGGAGCTGCATCAAACCAGTCAAAAGACTGAAGACTCAAACAACAATGAACACACATGCTTGTTGTTGTTGTTGTTGTTGTTGTTGCTTGGACATGGTGGCCATTTCAGGCTCGTGTAATTGGGTGTGTGTGCTCACGCGCGGGCGTAGAATATGTCTGATAACCTACGTTATTGTAGTACCTCTAGAGGTGCACGCATTTGTGTATCTAGTGAGGACTTGGGACGCAGGTGGCCGAAGCCCGGAGTATCTATTATAGGATTATAGAGGTGGAAATCGGATCCATCTCGTTCAGTTTTGACTCACGAGGCTCAGTGTACCCCATTCCAGCCATCAGACCAGAATTAAATGTCTTTGCAGATCCGGAAATGGAACCCGCATTTCAAGGATGGTAGCTAAGAATGTTAACCGTTGCGCCTCGAGTCGACTTTCAACTAATAGGTAGTGTGTAGTAGAGAGAGTGCAAGCCACTTTTATGGAAGGTATAATAATAATAATAATAATAATATCGTATGGCTTCGGGTGCCGGGTGCAAGCTTTGTTATTTGACGCCCAGAGGGCAGCTTTCATGTCAAATTATTTTGTTCCTTGGAGCGCTATGAAAGTCAAAGAGTTTAAATATCTAAGCTCCTTGACACTATAGCGCTTTCTAGTAGAGAAAGCAGGAACTTTGTGTTGGCGGAAAATCCCGAGATTAATTTTGCCATTATGAACACGGCCTACTGAATTCAAATGGGTTCTTTGACATGCCAGCATCGTATGACATGCGTGTCGTTTTTTGTCGTATTTCAAAAAATCACTTACCATGGCCAGGAGCGAACCTGCAAGCTTTGGGTTGGTAGTCAGACACGATAACCACTCAACCACCGCGGCAAGATGAAAGGTAGAGAATTGAACTGTCTCTTGCGGGATTTGAATCCGCGATCTCCGGCTTTGTATGCCGTTACTCTGACCACCGAGTTAATGCGGGGGGTGCACGTGAATCCACAATCACATTGTTGTAACAGCTTTTGGATTCCAGTCAATATTCATTTTCAAATTTGAAATGTATTTTTTAAACTTGACGAACGTGTGATGAATTTCATTGATATTTTCATGTGTTCCAGGAGACGGAGGCAGTGAGCTAACCTGTGTGCTGTCGCCCTTCACTCATGTGAGTACCGATATGTTGTTGCTCTAACGCTTGGTGTCCATGACTTGCCAGTCGAAACGGAAGTAGATATATTGATTTTGATTTGACCATGTATGGGTCAACACTAGCGCTCGTAGTGATAGATTTGGTGAACTACACACGACAAAGGACGTGGTCTAACACTTGGTGTCCATGTATTGTTTGAACGAAACCATACGAGTATCGCCTGTCTTCGTCTTCTGTTACCGAAGTTTGCATTTCTTTGAAGTAATTTCATTTGTAGTTGTTGATCGTTGAAAGATTACAATGTCTTCATCTTGTTGCCGACTCGTTCCAGGTTCGTCGCAGAATTTTACTAGTTTCTGCTTGTAAATTTTATTCTTCCATTTTTGAATATTCTGTGTGTTATCCAAACGCCTCTTATGAGATGGCGGCATAGTGATACACACTGAACTGACAAGTCATGGACACCAAGTGTTAGACCACATCCCTTGTCGTATGTGGTTCAATAAATCTATCACTACGAGCGCTAGTGTTGACCCATACATGGTCAACTCTAAATCGAAATATCGACTTTCGTTTTGAGAAATTAAAAATCTCCTTCCCCCAAATTGAAAATAAAGAATCAAATAATTGATTAAAACAATCAAACTTTAACCGTTCAAATGGCAGAATATTAATTTGATTTGTATTTATTTTAATTACATTTTAATCATATTAGCCTCACTATAATTATTATTTAATTTTTCTTCTTCAACATCTTAATATTCATATTCATTTTGATAATTTTCATTTTTATCTATTATTTTTATAATCTCAAATTATTATAATTTAATTCTTTTCATCGCATTTATATTTAATTCTAATTTTTTATTATCATATTTCATTTTTCACTCTTTTTAATGTTAAATCTTATATTTAAAAAGTCATTTTATCAAGTAAATTAGGTGTAGGCTACTGTTTGGTTTTCAGAAATAAACACTTTCAAAAAAAAAAAATATATTTTTTTTATTTTTTTATTTTTTTTAAGGGGAAGAAATGCATTTACGCACAGAGTGTCGGGCTCCTGCTACTGAGTAGCAGACTACCGACTAAAACTCCCCCTTTACTTCTGAACACTAGCCTGGAACCGTTTAGCACATTACTTCAGGCTAAAGTCATTTTATATTTGCCCGTAGGGCACTCTTCCGTAATGAATTATCTTCAGTGGCGATCCAGATCCGTCTTCTTTGTTCGGAGGATATTCATTCATTCATTCATTCATTTATTTGCAATGGGGGGTGTGTCCCCCGGTGGCAAATTGGATATACATAACAAATACATAATTATACATAAAAATACATAATTATACATAACAATTCAATAACAATTATACAACAATTAAACTGGAGTATTTACACAAATAGTCAGTCTTTTCTTAAACACACCTATATGTTTGGGAAAAGGCTCTAAGACTGCGGCAGGTAGAGAGTTCCCGTTATCAATGGCACGGTTTACAAAAGAATATTTACCATAATTTGTTCGCTGTGGTCGGCCCTTAACTTTGAAAAGATGATCGCTCCTACCCATGTAAGTGGGCTTTCCCAATCGTTTGCTAAGCTCACCCCATGCTGGTTGATTTGTATACGTGTTGTACATAGCGCAGAGTCTAGATTTCATCCTTCTAGCCTCCAGTGATTCCCACCCAAGTTTCTTTAACATACGGCTGACACTGCTCCTGGGATTAAAGTCACTGAGCACAAATCTAGCGGCCTTTCTTTGTACCATTTCCAACTCATTGATGAGCCCTACTTGATATGGATCCCAAACCGCCGAGGCATATTCCAGAATAGGTCTTACAAGTGACAAATAGCCTAATTCTTTAGCAGAGGTACTACTTCCTTTTAATACCCTCATTACAAAGTGCAGGGATTTGTAAGCTTTTGAAACTACACATCCTACATGACTACTCCATTTCATATCATTCCTTACGTGAACGCCCAAATATTTGCAAGAATCTTCTTCTACAAGTATTTCCGAGCCAATGTCATATTGAAAATCCTGCCTCCGCACTTTCCCTATTTTTAAAAGACTACATTTTCTTGTGTTTATTTTCATTTTATTTACAATCGCCCACTTATAGACCAGGTTCAGGTCCTCTTGCAGCACTGCATTGTCTTGTGAGTCATGTATCTTTCGATATATTACACAATCATCCGCAAACAATCGACAGTCACTGCGAATTCCATTTGGTAAGTCATTTATAAACGCCAAAAACAACAAAGTTCCGATTACGCTGCCCTGAGGGATACCCGACGTTACGGTAATTTCATCCGAGAATATGCCTTCGACTTTCACTTTCTGGGAACGACCCGTCAAAAATTCTTGGATCCATAAAATTACTCTTCTATCAATCTTCGTCGAAGCTAATTTATGGAGTAGCATGTCATGCGGCACGACATCAAATGCCTTCGCAAAATCTATAACCACGGCGTCGACTGAAACTCCATGGTCTAACGATTCGCTAATGTCTTGAAAAAGTGATAACATCTGACTCTCGCATGAGTAACCTTTCGGAAATCCATGCTGCCTATCATTAAACCATGATAATGTTTCCCACTGTTCCCTCAAGTAGTCGCAAATGAGATGCTCCATCTGCTTACAAACGATGGACGTAAGGCTAACCGGCCTGTAGTTGCCCAATTCAAGTCTGCTCCCTCCCTTAAATATTGGGACTACCGTAGCTCTTTTCCAGTCATCTGGGATTTGCGCATTGTTTATGGACACATTAAATATCACCTCCAAGTATCGTGCCACGGCCCTACCTCCTAATTTAAGTACTTCACTAACAATATTATCAGGACCCTTTGATACATTGAAACGCAGTTTTTGTATTAGCTTTACAATCGCTGACTGGTTTATTTGGAACAGGGGAGCCCCTGATTCGTCGTTAAGGTCCAACACACAGCTATTGGATTTATTGAACACACTACCGTAAAAGACATTTAATTCATTAGCAATGGCCTGTTTCTCAGTAATTAATTTACCGTCACCGGACATTATCATCGACAAATTATTTGAATTTCCCTTTCTTCTCCTAACATAACTGTAAAATTTTTTCCACCCACCCCCTCCCGAACCAAGTAAACCTTGCATATAACTGTCATGAGCAGCCCTCTTTTTTAAGACGAGCTCTCTTGATAAGGACTTAAATTTCAACATATACTTGTCACTATCATGTCTTTTATTGTATAATTTCCTAATTTTCCGTTTTAGTCTCCTAATTTCTCGTGTGTAATACTCAGGGTCTGGGTTTTGTTTCAGCAATTTAAATGGGACAAATTTATCAACAGCGCTATTTAAAATTTTCAAAAAGTTAGTCCACAGGATATTAATGTGATTTCCTTCCGATGCCCATCCTACAAATAGCTCATTCAAATACCCCTGAAACTTGCCCTGATCCGCCCTGCGATACTGGAATATGATCTTTTTTGCTACATCAGAGTCTAATTTTGTAACGTCACCATATCTAATATTTAATTCAACCCCAGAATGGTCACTAATTCCTGGTACTTTCAGACAGTTAATATACAGCTCTACAGGCCTTACGAGATAAACATCTAAGGTATTATTGTCTCTAGTTGGGAAGTCAACTACTTGGGAAAATCCCCCCTCCCTTAAGAATTTATTTGCAGCGCTCTGAGCTTGACCACAGCTAGTTGACTCACCAGACCAGTCTACTTTGGGGAGGTTTAAATCTCCAGCAATTATTATGCTCTTTTTCATAGCATTACCCGTACAAGTTTTATCATACAGTGTTTCGAGGAGAGAAAAGTTATCTTTCGGTGCTCTATACGCCCCTATCACCTGAAGAGGGAATTTATTTCCTTTATCCGAAATTTGTACACATAACATTTCATGATCCATATCAGCCCACTTTAAGAAACTAGCTATATTTTTGCGCACACAAATAAATAGCCCACCACCTCGCTTCCCCCGATCCCTTCTGTACATTTCGTAGGTCCCTTGAATTATTTCGCTACTATTTATGTCCTCATATAACCAAGATTCAGTTGCAATGACAATGTCCGGAGAATACGTCTCTACAAGATTCCAAAATTCAATTAATTTATTTCCTAAACTCTGACAATTAACCTGCAGTAATCTTAGAGTCTTACCTCCGCAGCAAATATCTTGAAGTAGCTCCTTCTGTTCCCATCGGCTGGCAACCTCTGGACCATCGGCTGGCAACCTCTGGATCGGCTGGCAACCTCTTCAACAAAACTTGCTACAAGTTTCCAATGTTCTTCATTTTGTAGCATTACCGCAACAATATTGTCAGGAGATATCTCTACATCAATTTCATCTTGAAGAGACTGCCTACTTTTGACCCACCGTGCACAAGAGAAGAAGGTGTGATTAGCACTATCTACCTCATTAACACAGTAGATACAATCTGGTGAATCCACTTTCCCCATCTTCTTAAGATAAGAACTGAAGTACCCATGGCCAGTCAAAAACTGAGTGAGATAATAACCAACCTCACCATGTTTCCTCTCTGTCCAAACCTGCACCTGGGGTATCATTCTCCTAGTCCACTGGCTTCGGTGTCCTTGCTCACATTTGATCTGCCAATTGTGAAAGGTTTGTGCTCTTGCTGTTCGTCTTGCATTTTGTAAACCTACTTCCGATTTCCTCCAGTAAATGTACTTGCGTTCTTTCGCTAGAAAAAAAAATGGAATTATCCCAGAAATAACAAGAACTGCTTCTTCAGAGACCGTGCGATAAGCAGATGCCACGCGTAAAGCACCCCGCCTCTGCACTTGTGCTAGTGACTTTCTATAAATTTCCTTATCCAGGGCATCCGCCCATATTTCCGCTCCATACAGCAGAACTGAATGGATGGCTGTCATCAGTAATCTCCTCTTACTAGATTTTGGCCCACCAACATTGGCCATTAGCCGACTGAGAGACGTTACTCCTCTTGCCGCCTTATCCGCAGTCCGTCTAATTTGTTCTCCAAAATTCAATTTATTGTCGATCATGAGGCCCAGATATTTTGCTGCTGGCCGCGTCTCTACTTGTATGTCTCCTACATGTATTGGGAGTATTGTCTGAATTCTCTTCTTTGTTAGGACTACAATAATAATAATAATAATAATAATAATAATAATAATAATTCGATGGTATATGGCTGTAAGATTCAACCATCAGCAGCTTTGACAATATGAATTGCGCATACAGTAGGTGGTTAATTTAGAGGCTACTAACTTATAAAGGGGTAATTTGATTTAAAACTATAGAACTATAGAACAAGTAGTTCCGTGAAGAACTATACAGCCTATTTTCATATATCCTACTCATGTTAATTGCCTCTATCAACATACAAAATTTCAGTTGAGTGTTGTGATAGGTTCGTAGATATTGAGAACGGTCTAAATATTTCAGATGGTCGCCAGGTTGGATTTATATTTTTGTACTATTACATGAAGATTATTGTGTACGTGTGATATTCAAACTTCATTCGCATGATTAGGACTCAAGAAGTGAAAACAAGATTTTAAAATTTCGCACATCTGCCATCTTGTGGTTATGAAAACAATTGAAATAAATTAGATGCCAGTGGATTAACATTTGTATAAGCATTTAACATGCAAAGTTTCACTGCACTCGGATGGTTAAGTCACGAGAAACGTCCATTTAAATATTTATATTTCGCATCGCCGCCATGTTGAATTTGTGCTCACCAGGTTACTGAAAGTCATATAGGTGAACTTATGTTCATAGCCTCTATGAACTAAAAAAAAACAGTTTGATTGCTGTAAAGGATTCGTAGATATTGAGAACCGTCAAAATATTTCGGATGCTCGCCATTTTGGATTGTTATATGTATAGGCCATAGAGTTATGTACCATTAAAGGAAAATTATTGCGTAGCATCATTATTCAAACTTTCACTTCGATCGCATGATTACGACACAAGAAATACAAGAAATAAAAACTTAATTTTAAAATTTGGCACAGCCGCCATCTTGAGGTTATGTAAATAAGTGAACTAAATTAGATGCCAGTGCATTACAATGTGTAAAATCATTTACTGTACCACATTTCACTGCGCTCAGATGGTTAAATCACGAGAAAAAAGGTATTAAAATGTTTCAAATTGGCTTGGCCGCCATGTTCGTTTTGTACTTTACAGATTTTTGAAAGCTACATACGGTATATAAACTTATAGGTGTGCCTTTTATCACCGTACAAAATTTCAGGGTGATATCTGTAATCGTTTCGGAGATATAGAATGCCAGTGACATATTTCGCACAGTCGCCATTTTGAGGTTAAGTAAACAATTGAACTAAATTAGACGCCAGTGCATTACAATGTGCATAAACATTTGCTGTACCATGTTTCATTACTTTTGGATGGTTAAATCGAGAGAAGAGTCTATTTAAAAGTTTCAAATTCGCTTGGCCGCCATGTTGGTTTTGTAGCTACCAGGTTTTCAAAAGTCTCATAGGTGAACTTTTAGTAGTTCCCTCTATCACCGTACAAAATTTCAGGGTGATATCGTTAATAGTTTCGGAGATACTGAATGCTGGCGAAATATTTCGCACAGCCGCCATGTTGGATTGGTGAGACTCAATAACCTTTGAAGGGCACGGTCGGGGTCGGCCACAATGGTGCTATGAACTTACCGAGTTTCCTTTAAATCGCGCCAGCCGTTTAGAATTTATTAGGGGTGGGGGGACACACCATCACACACACACACGCGCGCACACAGACAGACACACGAACTAAAGGTTGTCTCATAGGCCTATTTTTTTTCATAAAATGAAAATAGGCTAACAAGCGTTTTAGTATTTTATTTCTCTTTCAAAATATTATTTGAGCCGGAAGTATTTTTTTTTTAATATGATATAACTTTTCAACGTTTGTCACGATTGTCAGTTTTGCTGAGTGCCATTTAACATCAACAAGAAGTTCCGTGAAGAACTATACAGCCTACTTTTCATGCCAATGATTATTCTACAGTATATGAACCTATCTAGAATAATGACAAAATTAAGTTGGTAATATCGAAATATCTAATTAGTTCAAAATATACCTGGTATAATGTAGCCTAATAGAGCACTACAGTTGGCAGCCCTGGTGACTGAATATATTCTTTGTTCCATCTCTTTAGGTACAGAATACAAAATGTGGTTGAAGTCCAATGGATGTTACATGCAGTTAGACACTGGATCTCTCAGCACGCGTAAAAGCATGTTGGCAACAATGTCATGCGTGTGCTGGTCAGAAATAATCTGAAATATTATGATATCTTGTTGTGCCAATTTTGGATAAAATCCATTTGTTAGTATAGGAGTTACATGTATTTTAAAATTAGGCATATCAGCAGGCATAGAATCATGTTGGCAGCACTGCCTTGTATTAATTACTCCAAATTAATCTACAATGTCAGGTGCTATACGTGTGCAAAGTATAGAGCTGTTGGCTTGCATACTTTCTGATATATTGATATTAGGGTAAAAAATATAGACAGCATTTATTAACTGTTGGCAGCCCTGATTGCTCTTAACAATTCTTACAGATATTCTGTTATGGTACACATAGCACATACGAAATTTGGTTGTAATCCAACTGATAGTATAGAAGTTACATGTATTTAAAAATTGGTACTATCAGCAGGCTTATAATCATGTTGGTAGAACTGACGTATATCAGTTACTCAAAATTAATCTAAAATGTCAGAATATACGTGTGCATAGTTTAAAGCTGTTGGCTTGCATACTTTCTGATATATTGGTATTTGGATTAAAAAAATATAGAGAGAGCAATTATTAACAGTTGGCAGCCCTGGTGGCTCTTAAAAATACGCTCAATCATATCTGTTTATGTACAGATATTACATACAAAATTTGGTTGAAATACAATTGATAGTGTAGAAGTTATATGCATTTAAACATTGGACCTATCAGAAGGCTTAAAATTATTTTGGCAACACTGTCATTATTGGCCTCCTGAAAATTAAACTGAAATAGTATTATCTGCATGTCTACCAATTTTGGAATAGCTCCCATGCATACCTAGCGAGATATCCAACATAGAGCTCAAATTTCTAGTGCGTTTTTTCAGCAGTTGGTAGCACTGACATCATTTTCAAATATAGACGTGAGCTATTCCGGTGCACATCTTTACTCATACTAAATTTTATTTTGATTGCTGCAGCCGTTTAGGAGTTGATAGGGGGGGGACACACACACAGCCAGCCAGACAGACAGACAAACATTTTCCCGGATCGATCTCATAAGTCTACTTTTTCCTCATTTTTGCAAAATGTGAAAAGTAGGCTAAAAACAGATTGGTTGGTTGGTTCCTCAGTTTAGGGGCTGCGACAACGCGGTCATGTAGCCCCTTGTACTTTGGGTGTGTGTAGAATCTGTCTGATAACCGGTGTTAATTGCGATGGCTGTATTAGTGCGTGTTATCTGCTTTTTTTTTATTCAAGTAAAGACTGCAGACTTTGAATTTTTCAAACCGTTCCTACTTTGCCACCAAACGCCACCGTCAACGACTACTAGTTCAGAACTTAGCTACTAGACGCCACTGCAGTCGGCTCCTGGCAACGAACGTAGGATCCTAAGAGCGTTGTTTACATTCTTAAACTATATATAATTTAGCTTAACACAGGTGTAATTAGTGGAAGGTTCTTTAGCATGCCATGAATCTATGACATGGGACCGCCGGCTTTACTTACCCTTCGAAGGAAGGCATACTGAGGGATTTTTAACACTCTTAAAAATCCGACGACTTCGGCTCAGTATGCTACCAAAAACAGATTACCAGACAGATTTGACACACACCCAAGTACACGGGACTACATGTCCACGATGTCGCAAAGCCCATAAATGAAAACAGCAACAACAAATCTCTCAGTAGCCTGCCAGTGGAAGGGCAAATTATATTACATCACTCCACGTGTGATTGTCCTCCGTTCATTGCTCAAGGCTGCTTGAATCGCCGAACGATGCCACTTTACAAGTTGGGACAGAGGGCAAACAATGTCAATCTGCCTTAAAATAAGCATCCTCGCCACCACGACTGAGCGGAGCTGAGTCTGTCTGCTCGGGAATAACTTATACTCGTGTGTCTAAAAGTGGTCGCGCCATTGATTTACCATAAGGTCACGACGCGACGTTCAGTATTGAGATGATACAGCGACTGGTACAACAGTTTCTACTTTATTGTTCCACAGATCAATAGATCTATAAAGTGACAAAACTTGGAATTATACAGTATTATTAGTAGGGCTCGATTTTTAGGTGCTAACATTCGGGAAAATATTTATTTTTTATGTATTAAAAAAACAAAAATATGTGTCAAAAAAGTAAAAATATTTAATTATACTTTAGTTTATTAATGTTAATATAAACAATATGATGTACTCACGAATTCTATGTCTCACTGACTGCTGAAGCATTACAATACACAACGAGATACATCCTCAGGTTGTCCATCACAAATGACCTACGATTATCGCGACACACTTCTTCTGAAGGCGCGAAACTGCGGCAATATGTATCTTGCCTTTGAGGTGTTGTGTAACTTGAGATCGCTGTTCAGCCTTCATTGCTTTCCCACATGGTTGGCAGAAGAGAACGCCCCCATGAGAGGTAAAATTATCTTTAAATTCTGCAACAGACGATAACTTGCAGTTGTTTTTACTTTAGCCAACGTAGAACTGCCTTACACTTCACAGTGCCAGACATGAACTGCATGTGAGTGACTCTTGTACCAGATAGCTGGGGGAGAGGCAGGTCTAGCACGTGGTGCAATATGGCTATGGACAAGGAAATCCCCGGCTTCCACAGTGAGTGGCACGGGGCGGCATGTTAAGACAGAACTAAAATGCAATAAACTGATAGATCTAGGCATACTGATTTTAAAATATGTAAATATTATGTATTTTATGTGCTAATAAGTGAAAAGCAGGAATTTATGTATTTATAACAAAATGCTTAAAATATGTATTTACATAAAAATATTTATGTTCGACCCTCACTATTATGTGTCTGAAAACTGTATCATAATGATGGTCATTATAACACTCTTTTTCATTATGATACAGTTTCTCCAGCCAATCAGAGCTCGTTCATTGACAATTAGGTAACGATACCTTCACGCGTGCGCTCAAAATCCAACATGTCGGACATAAACACAACATCGAACTATAGTAAATTACCGACATGGAATACGCACCGTCCATATGTTCGCGTAAATAAACTGGCAAATATGAGACAACAAATAGCAGTGTACCCTAATATAATTTCTGCACAGGCCATTGTCTTCAAACAACTCCAGTGTCAATATTACTGAGGGGCGGCAGATGTAAACATATGGCCTGCATATGGCATTGCAAGCACACAGAGCGCATGCGTCGGTCGTCCAGAGATCTTGAAAGGCAGAGATATAACACCCAACACTCGCTCTGCGATCACGAAATTCAAGTAGCTGACTCTCAACAGATATTTATGAATATTTATGTTAAAACACATAACAAAGTTATAGTTATCGTCGAACATAAACAGTCGTATGCAACTCGCCTATAATGGTAATTAAGACACTCGTATGGAAATTATAAAACTCGCAAACGCTCGTTTTATAAAAATACTCGTGTCTTAATTATAGTCATTATAGGCTCGTTGCATAATGTACTATTATTTACCTAAAAATCCTAGCCCTAATTATTAGCACGGAGAGTTCCATATTCCCACTGTCTGCTGCATCACTGACGAAGACAAGTCCATTAAAGCTCCAGCAGCCGTATCGCTTTCCAGCGGCCGTAATGTGACGGCGAATGACGTTTAGAAACTGGGGGCCGTCTTGTAAAGTTAGAGCTAATTATTATCAGTGTGTGTCGTGTCGGCTGTTGCCATCAAGTTAAATAAGAAATGGATGATCTTGACTACGCTCGTCATATGTTTGGGAGAAGAGTCATCCGAAGACGATATGGAACGTTCGGGGGGAAGTGTTACAGTGCCGAATTAAGGTAAAATGAGGCCCAAGTCCCTCAGATTTTTGGGGCCCCTTTATTTTTTTCAAATATTTTTTTATTTTTTAGCACCTGTATATTTAATAAAGTATATATAAGAGTTTTTTTTCTCAAGATGAATAATACACATTTCATTAAATCATACATACCGTACATTCAATTCAATTCATTTCAATTGAAACGATCATCGTTATTTGAAAACATTTCAGATGATTTGATGAACAATTTTTTACTTCTGTAATGAAAATTTTTAGCCTACTTTCGATTTTTGCAAAAACTGAAAGTAGACTTATGAGATCACTACAGGGCGAAAAAAAAGTGTGCCTGTCTGTGTGTGTGTATGTGTGTGTGTGAGTTTGTGTGTGTGTGTGTGTGTGTGTGAGTGTGTGTACTCTGAATGTCTGTCCCCCCCTATCAATTCGAACACGGTGAGCGCAAATTAAACGAAATTTGGTACAGAGGTACCACTAGCAAAGGACACCTCAGTGTCATGGTTTATATCGCCGCCATCTTGACGGAAACGTAATGGCGGCCACACAAATGTTCAAAGCTTAAATCAAATTACGACTAACCTAATCATCCGATCTCTACCAAATTTTGCAACAACATACCTTTATGGGGGCAGCATCCTTTTACCAATTTAATAGGTCATCAGCCTAATAGTTTGCGGATGGCGGCCATCTTTGTGTGAAAATCGATTGCCCCTATTAATTCGAACACGGTGAAACCGAATGGAACGAAATTTGGTACAGAGGTAGTACTAGCAAAGGGCACCCCAGTGTCATGTTTTATATCGCCGCCATCTTGACGGAAACGTAATGGCGGCCACACAAATGTTCAAAGCTTAAATCAAATTACGACTAACCTAATCATCCGATCTCTACCAAATTTTGCAACAACATACCTTTATGGAGGGAGCATCCTTTGACAAATCTAATAGGTCATTAGCCTAATAGTTTGCGGATGGCGGCCATCTTTGTGTGAAAATCGATTGCCCCTATTAATTCGAACACGGTGAAACCGAATGGAACGAAATTTGGTACAGAGGTAGTACTAGCAAAGGGCACCTCAGTGTCATGTTTTATATCACTGCCATCTTGACGGACACGTAATGGCTGCCACATAAATATTCAAAGCTTAAATCAAATTACGACTAACCTAATCATCCGATCTCTACCAAATTTTGCAACAACATACCTTTATGGAGGAAGCATCCTTTTACAAATCTATTAGCCTAATAGTTTGCGGATGGCGGCCATCTTTGTGTCAAAATCGATTACCCCTATTAATTCGAACACGGTGAAACCGAATGGAATGAAATTTGGTACAGAGGTAGCACTAGAAAAGGCCACCTCAGTGTCATGTTTTATATCACCGCCATCTTGACGGAAACGTAATCGCGGCCACCCAAATGTTAAAGGCTAAAATGTAATTACGACCAACCTAATAATCTAGTCTCTACCAAATTTTGGAAGAACAAATCTTTGTGTGGGAAGCATATTCTGACCAAACTGTTAGATCATCAGCCCAATAGTTTGCAGTTGGTGGCCAAGTATGTGTGCAAATCGATTCCCCCTATCAATTCAAACACGGTGAAACCGAATTGAACGAAATTTGGTACAGAGGAAGCACTAGCAAAAGGCACCTCAGTGTCATGTTTTATATCGCCGCCATCTTGACGAAAACGGAATGACGGCCACCCAAATGTTAAAAGCTTAAATCAAATTTCGACCATCCTAATAATTTGATCTCTACCGGATTTTGCAACAACATGCCTTTTTGTGGAAAGCATCTTATGACTGACTACAAGGTCATCAGCCCAATAGTTTGCAAATAGCGGCCATGCATATGTGCAAATCCATTCCCCAGATCAATTCAAACACGGTGAAACCGAATTGAATGAATTTTTTTTACAGAGGTAGCACGAGCAAAGGGCACCTCATATTCATGTTTAATATCCGTATAGCACGTTGTATTTCAACAAGCTACTACAACCAACATTCAATTATACTCCTTGAAATGGACAAAGAGTTATAACAATACCCAAGCATTTAGGAGAAAGTAGGCTATATGTTCTTTACTGAACATCTTGTTTTCTGTTTTTTTTGGTCATTGAAATCTTCTACAATGTCATCAAAATCAATTTCCCGCAGAACATCTGACTCGATATACATTAAACTTGGCATGTCTAATCGTTCCTGTGACATGATACTTCTTAGCGCACTTTTGATCCGTTTCAATTTTGAAAACGAGCGCTCCGCAGAACAATTCGTTATCATGAGGGTCAGGAAAATGCGAGAAGCAATTTCAACGTTCTGAAAAACAGACTCAAGCTTGTCTCGAATAAGAAAAGGATTTCGTAAAGTTCAGAATGAGTGAACTCAGTTTTAAAGGACATTGTAATTTAATATAACTGTCTCAGTTCTGGATAAAAAAATTCTAAATCCTCGGAATAAAATTTGGGGGCCCCCCAGATAATTGTGGGCCCTAGGCCTGGGCCTAGTCGGGCCTAATGGGTAATCCAGCACTGGGAAGTGACATTTTTAAAAGGCGTCGTCATCTGCACTGCAAGGAAGATACATTCAGAGAATATTTTTGGTTGGCACCAGTGTTATTGGATTACATAAAGGATGACATAACTTCAGTGCCGTACAACAGAAACAATATCTCCTGTACAGAAACCCTGTGTATGTTTACGGTTACTCCTCACATTATACAGTACAATGCCTCATGATTATTTACAGACCCTCAAATGCCAACTGACTGCGCCACGATTCGATCCTGAAACCTTGGGCACAGTAGGCGAGAACGTTACCGCTGCGCCACGCAGCCATTCAAAAACTTATAACAAAAGAGAGGAAACGACCAAAAATTAACATTTGAAAGGTGAGTTCTCTCGTTTATCAGGCAAGTGAATAAAACGCTCTTCACATCCACTTCCAGAAGCAAATGCTAGTAACGCCACTGAGCCGTGTCTGTTGCGGGGTTTCGCCTAACTGCACCAAGTCCGGCTCATCAGCGGGATCTCGGCACCTCATGCTCGGACCACCGCTGTGGTAGCGCATCTTGCACTTCTGCTACTTTGATCCACTGCCATGTATTATACTCCCCCAGGGGCTCATGAGTAGTAGGACGTGGGTTGGCAACCACAGGACCCCAGCTGAGTCCTAGCTCCTGTCCACCTCCCTTGGTCAACACTTGTTCGCTTGTGTGTTCCACTTTCCTGTCTTCTACACAAAGGAGGCTACACCCTCAAGGGCTTACGGCTGGTGAGCTCGGGAGTTAGCAACCCCAAGGGATTCTTCAGCTGGGTCCATTTTCTCCGTTTTCCATTCCATTTGGGGTGGACTCTCTCCTCTTTCTTTCTCTCTCTCTCTCTCTCTCTCTCTCTCCCTCTCCCTTTTCGATCTTCCTTTCATGGCTCTCCTTCTTTACAAGTCCCTCATCCTTCAAAATTTTAGGGTGAATCCTTTCTCTGTTTTTAGCCTATTTTCATTTAAGAAAGAAATGGGCTTATGAGATCACCTATTGTCAGTGTGTATGCGTAGGGCCATGTGTGTGTCCCTAAAAACTTCTAAACGGCTGGAGCGATTTCAATGAAACTCGTTAAGGTCATAGTATTATTTTGGCCGACCCCGACCATGCCCTTCAAATTTTATTACGTCTTACCAATCAAACATGGCAGCTCTAAGAAATATTTCGCCGACATTCTATATCTCCGAAACTATTACTGGTATCGCCCTAAATTTTTGTATGGTGATAAAGGGCACTACTAGAAGATCACCTATGAGTCTTTCAAAAACCAGTTAACTACAAAACGAATATGGTGGCCAAGCGAAGTCGAATCATTTAAATAGACTTTTGTCCCGATTTAACCATCCAAGCGCATTGAAACTTGGTACAGCAAATGTTTATACACATTGCATTGCTCTGACATCTAATATAGTTCAATTCTTTACATAACCTCAAGATGGCAGCTGTGCAAAATTTTAAAATTAAGTTTTCATTTCTTGTGTCCTAGTCCTGCTATCGATGTCAACGTTTAAATAATGAACCTACACAATAATCGTCATTTAATAATACATAACTCTATGGCCTACATATAACAAAATCAAATATATATATGCAAATTGGATATCTATTACAACAATCAAACTGAAATTTTGTATGTTGATAGAGGCCTCCAGGCTTCCATTTTAGCATATCACCTAACATTAGATATACTACAATTAGCATACACCGACAGTTGCATTACCAACACTGCAGCTAAATAATTGTACATAATGTAAATATTTTTCACCCGTATTCTCAAACATAGATGTTATAGCCTAAGTTTAATGGATCTGATGATGATCGCTTGACGATCGAAACTGGTCATCCTAGTGTATTTATTAATCTCATGTAATTTATTTCAGGATTAGGGCACACCCCAGCTCTTTTTGGGTACATTCGTGTTGACCGACTGAAAAGCACCAAACTTTTGTTTTGATAATAAATATCAATCCATATAAACTAAGTCCGTTTATTTACATTACGGATAGTTAGATATCGAAAACGATTAGTATATTATGTGGATTACAACGCACCCAAGAACGAACTACTACGGGAGTCCAGTTTCGAAATGCGAGCCTTTCACATCATTGATCGTTTTGTTGTGTGTGTTCACATATACACATGTGACAAACACATATTCAAATTTGGTTGCCGTGGCTCAACAGAGTTGATAGTTGTGAATCTTTTAAGTCGACGTTTCCCTCAAAACCCGGTACTTCTTACAATATACCTGCCATAAATGATATTAAAATACCTTTTTAAAAGTTACCTTTATCATCGGTCAACGCAGAAATAAACAGGGAAAATGGTGATGTTGCTTGATTTAAGCCGTTTTTCACCATAGTTCGTCAAAATGTTAACAAACCACTTGAATATCGTAATAACCAGGAGATCATAAGCCACGGGTGGAATCAGAACCACTGAAATTGATTTTCCACGTCGAAAATCACGCATTTATAAACTACCGTGTAAGTCGAACTCGCTCCACGTGGGTGAGAGAGGAGCCGCTTTACTGCTAAGGCAAACAAGCTCCTAATATAATGGCCCCAATTCACCTAAATGCTTAATATTCTTTATTGTTTAGGGAGCTTCACTTGTCAGACAGAAAGTTACTTGAAGTCGGGAAGATAAAAGTGAAACAGAGCCAGATAAGTTGGTGCACAAGAAACAGGGAAGATAACAGAATGTAGGACGCGGGGAAATAATATATCTTGTGGATAAAACTTGTGTGTTCTTCACGACTCTGTTAGAGAAACACGAGACCCACACTATAGCCCAGTGCGTCAAGTCACGCTCCATGACTGCAGTTAACTGGACTGAGTGTGGGAAAACCTCACTCGTTGTCAGGTCACAGCAGAAGGGCACATAACACCTCTGTTTCTGTTGTTGAGGCTTTGCGACATCCTGGTCATGTAGCCCCGTGTACTTGGGTGTGTTTGTAGAATTTGTCTGATAACCTGTGTCACTGTGATGTCTGTACTAGTGTGTGTATTAGCCTACTTTTTCACATTTTGCAAAAATGAGGAAAAAGTAGACTTATGAGATCGGGCAAATGTGTGTCTGTCTGTCTGTCTGTCTGACTGTCTGTCCTTCTGTCTGTCTGGCTGTGTGTGTGTGTGTCCACCCCCCCCCCCCCCCTATCAACTCCTAAACGGCTGCAGCAATCGAAACAAAATTTGGTAGGAGTAAATATCTATACCTGAATATCTCACGGCCATATATGTCAGTGCTACCAACTGCTGAAAAATCACAATTGAAATTTGAGCTCCATGTTGGATATCTTGGAAGGTATGAATGGGAGCTATTTCAAAATTGGCACACGTATAAATAATAATATCTCAGTTTAATTTCCAGGAGGCCATACATGGCAGTGTTGCCAAAATGATTATTAGCCTGCTGATAAGTCCAATTTTTAAATGCATATAACTTCTACACTATCAATTGGATTTCAGCCAAATTTCGTATGTGCTATGTGTACATAAACAGATATGACTGAGCGTATTCTTAAGAGCCACCAGGGCTGCCAACTGTTAATAAATGCTCTCAATTGTTTTATCCAAATACCCATATATCAGAAAGTATGCAAGCCGACAGCTTTAAACTATGTAAACGTATAGTACCTGGCATTCTATATTAACTTGGAGTAACTTATATACGTCAGTGCTACCAACATGATTGTAAGCCTGCTGAGAGGTCCAACTTTAAATACATGTAACTTCTATACTATTATTTGGATTTCAACCAAATTTCGCGTGTGCTATGTGTACCATAACAGATATGACTATGCCGATTCTTAAGAGTAACCAGGGCTGCCAACTGTTAATAAATACTGACTCTATTTTTGTTAGCCTAATATCAATATATCAGAAAGTATGCAAGCCAATAGCTCGAAACTTTGCACACGTATAGTACCTGGAATTCTAGATTAATTTGGAGTAACTAATATAGGCCTACGCCAGTGCTGCCAACATGATTCTAAGCCTACTGATAGGTCCAATTTTAAAATGCATGTAACTTCTATACTAAATAATGGATTTCATTCAAAATTGACACAACAATAGATCATCTTATTTCAGATTATTTCTGACCAATACATGTATGTCATTGTTGCCAACAATATTTTACGCGCGCTGTTAGATCCAATGTTTAACTGCATGTAACGTCCATGCTATCCATTGGACTTCAACCAAATTTTGTATTCTGTACCTTAAGAGATGGAACTAAGAATATATTCAGTCACCAGGACTGCCAACTGTAGTTCTATATTAGGATATATTATGACAGGTATACAGGATTTCGAACTAGTTAGAAATTTCGATATTACCAACTTAATTTCGTCATTATTCTAGATAGATCCATATAGATTAATCATTGGCATGAATCTTAAATTTTAAGAAAAGTAGGCTCTTTAGTTCGTCACGGAACTTCTTGTTTTTAATTGAGGTAGAATTTGGGTAGGAAGCGGCCATTGCCTTAAGATTGGAATCATCCCGGCATTCGCCTGGAGAGAAGTGGCAAACCATGGAAAACCACTTCCAGGATGGCCGAGGTGGGAATCGAATCCACCTCTCTTCAGTTTTGCCTAACAAGGCTGAGTGTTGGACGATCCAATCATCATTCCAGAATTAAACTCCTTGGCAGAGTCCATATTGACGGCTTCTGTGGCGTAGTCACGGGTTCAAACCCTGCCAAAGTCGTCGGATTTTTGTTGTGTAACATCTTTCCATTCGGTTGCTGGATATGTTTGTGGGAGTGATTTTGAAAAATGGGACGGATGTGGATCGGACGGAAGTGTGTAAGACGCACTGCCAGCTGGATCTCACTGCTAGCTGCTAGCGATCCAGCTAGAAATGGTAAGAGGAAACAAAGTGCGCGCAGTGTTGGAGATTGGACCATGACGCACTGCCAGCCATGTGGAATGTATATCACATATGGATTACTTCAAGGTTTGAAAGTGCCATTAAGAATATTCGTACAATAAATCATCTTCAAGTTGTCGTTCTTTGGTGTAAAAATATTCATTGTATCATATTATTTGCTTAAAACAATTTGGATTTATTAAGAGACTCTTTTCCAATCTCGGGATAAAAGTGATGGTTACTCCCCGAGTAACGTGGATCAACACTTTCATACTAAACGGTATACGCTCATGCGAACTCTGGTGTCAACTGATTGAAACGCAAAACACAAGTTCAAAATCTTCGTATCGGTATTTAAATATGATATGCTTTAATAATGAAATATTGTAACTAGTCGGCAAAACCGGTATTATGTTTCTGCACAATGGCTATTCAGATATTAACCCACATTGCGGTAATGCAGTGATCAATATAATTATATCGAATTTTTATGCGGGAACTGGGCTAGCCTTTCATAGGAATTCTCTTTACTGTCAAGTAGGCGTATTCATAACTAATTTAAAACTCAATTCCGCGCAGGAACATTATCGAAAAAAAAAAGCAAAATATTCATGGAGCATAAAATTGCTTCCATATTGTTACCGGCACGTGAAAATAAGTAACTGTCTTGTGCTCTAAATATATGTGGTTGTAATAGCTATGTGGCTAGCTCCTTGGTCTGCGAATCATGAGGTCTCGGGTTCGAAACCCCAGGCCCCGGAAAATGTTTTTGCTACCGGGATTATTGATTTAAACGATATCTATCTTAACATTATGCGTCATTTTAACAGAATCTACATGAAATTACGATTTATCTAATTTTAATTACAATAAATTGCACCAGGCAGAAGTTGGGTAATTCGATTGTATTGAACATTATTTCTAGTAGTCTGGGGCCGATAACCTAGATGTTAGGCCCCTTAAAACAATAATTATCATCATCATCATTTCTAGTAGTCTATAGATAGGCTAGAGACTATGGTTTCATTCCTCCTCTTAATTTACAATATAATATGTGATGTTTGTTCAAACAAGTGTGACAGTAGCAAATCTCCAATTCAATCTATACATTCATCATAGTACCAGTATGAAAACGGAGCGTAAATTAACATTTTAAGAATGTCCAAGCTGTGTAGTATACGAGTAGGATAACATGTCAGATGACTTCACATACATTTCATCTCAATTTCATAGTATGATAACATGTTACACATCATATGCGACTACTGTAAGGCTCGTATCTTTTTTAAGAGCGTTAAAAATCCCTCAGTATGCCTTCCTTCGGAGTGGAAGTAAAGCCGGTGGTCCCTTGTCATAGATTTATGGCATAAAAAAGAACATTGCACTAACTACAATTGTGTGAAGCTAAATTATATGTTAGATTTGACTAACGCTCTTAGGTTCCAACGTCCGTCGCTTGAGCTGACTGCGGTGGCATCTAGTAACCAAGTTCATAACTAGTTGTCGTTAACGGTGGCGTTTGGTACCAAAAGTAGGAACTAGTTGAAAATTGAATGTCTACAGTCCTTACTTGAATCAAAAAACAGATAACATACACTAATACAGCCATCACAATTAACACAGGTTATCAGACAGATTCTACTCACACCCAAAGTACACGGGGCTGCATGACCTCATTGTCGCAGCCCCTAAATTGAGGAACCAACAAACTAGAGTCCATATTCGAAGCCGAGCCTCAGGAGTGACAGCCAACTCGAGTCCTCTCAGTTGTAAGCGGATGCGATGGCATGATGAATAGTGATTGGAGCTCCAAGCGGGGTTGAGATATGAGCAACATCAAGGGTCGGTCCCCTTGTCGAGCCTGCTTCTGGTAACCATAGCAACGAGCCCCTCTGGCAGGTGTATTAGCAACGTCAACATTTTCACACACTCGTCGCTCTTGCGATTTAGACCAGTATATAAAAATTTGATTAAAATCATCAAATTACAGACCTCCTTTTCTATAAGCAAACACTATAACTCCTTTATCACACTTTACATTTCGCTTACCGTTGTTCTTTTGTTCACAGAGTGCTCCGTTTTATTGATTTATTTATAAGGTTACGTAGGCAACGCATTTTCGTCGTTCTTTTGCTGGCAAAGAATAGCAACATAGATTGTACGTTTCTAATCCCATTAAAACATGGTAATAATGCTCTTAACTGAACTAAATGGCCGGATCCGGAAGTAACTAAGCAGCCTACTGTAACGCTTCAGTCGTGAGCTTGTAGTTTTTCGCTAGAATTTACTGTTGTTTAGCTTAAAACCGTAATTTTTCGCCATTGTGGTCCTGAAAATTGAATTACAATATTATTATTATTATTATTACTATTATAATTATTTGCATACATTCCCCTTTAAGGAGAGCGCTAAAACACGAAAATGCAGCTTTTGCCAGTGGCTCTTTTCTTCCTTTCATCTTCCCAAAAACCTTTCACCCTGCGCCTTCTTCTCTTCATCTGTCCATTTACGACTATTTCGTTTGGATTGTGATCTAAATTCAAATTTCTGGTTTTTAATTTTTTGTCTACAAATGCTGCGGTCGTGGATGTCTTCTATGGTGATATGAAATTGTTGTAATTCTTCCATAGTTTCTTTGTACCAAGAAATTATGTTGACTGTTCTTTTAGTCAGTCTGGTGTCGACCATTCTGGCGATGTGTGTAATGAGCTTCACTCTGTGTTTTCTGACGAGCGTCGTGATAGATTCAGTATTTCTCTATAATTCTTATGTGGGTATTTTTTGCCAGAAATTATCTCTGAAAACGGCGCCATAAATTTTTCTCAGAATTTTCCTTTCTCGTTTTTCAACGTCTATAATTTTGGCCATTCCCTTGATGAATTATTATTATTATTTTACTTTCAAATTGAGCCACTGTGGACGTCATTGCTTTGCCAGTATCCCTTGAGTCCATCACTCAGGTCCCCTCCGTTTTGTGGGTTCTGCCCCGATATTAATACCCACGTAGTTTTTGATAATTTGTCTAAATTCATTCCAGTTCATAATGTTGTCCTCTGGAATACCAATTTCTGTAAGATTTGTATTACATTATTATTATTATTATTATTATTATTATTATTATTATTATTATTATTATTATTATTATTATTATTATTTTATTCATTTATTCATTTCTTCTTCTTGTATTCTTCTTCTTGACGTTTCGGCAACTTTAATTCCACTGCTCTCATCCTCGAGCTTTGAGTAACGCCTCATGTGTTCTCGATGCTGACGTTTCGGCCAACTGCTCTCATCCTCGAGCTTTGAGTAACGCCTCATGTGTTCTCGATGCTGACGTTTCGGCCACCTGCTCTCATCCTCGAGCTTTGAGTAACGCCTCATGTGTTCTCGATGCTGACGTTTCGGCCAACTGCTCTCATCCTCGAGCTTTGAGTAACGCCTCATGTGTTCTCGATGCTGACGTTTCGGCCAACTGCTCTCTTCCTCGAGCTTTAAGTAACGCCTCATGTGTTCTCGATGCTGACGTTTCGGCCAACTGCTCTCATCCTCGAGCTTTGAGTAACGCCTCATGTGCTCTCGATGCTGACGTTTCGGCCACCTGCTCTCATCCTCGAGCTTTGAGTAACGCCTCATGTGTTCTCGATGCTGACGTTTCGGCCAACTGCTCTCATCCTCGAGCTTTAAGTAACGCCTCATGTGTTCTCGATGCTGACGTTTCGGCCAACTGCTCTCATCCTCGAGCTTTGAGTAACGCCTCATGTGTTCTCGATGCTGACGTTTCGGCCAACTGCTCTCATCCTCGAGCTTTAAGTAACGCCTCATGTGTTCTCGATGCTGACGTTTCGGCCAACTGCTCTCATCCTCGAGCTTTAAGTAACGTCTCGTGTGTTCTCGATGCTGACGTTTCGGCCAACTGCTCTCATCCTCGAGCTTTAAGTAACGCCTCGTGTGTTCTCGATGCTGACGTTTCGGCCACCTGCTCTCATCCTCGAGCTTTAAGTAACGCCTCGTGTGTTCTCGATGCTGACGTTTCGGCCAACTGCTCTCATCCTCGAGCTTTAAGTAACGCCTCGTGTGTTCTCGATGCTGACGTTTCGGCCAACTGCTCTCATCCTCGAGCTTTAAGTAACGCCTCATGTGTTCTCGATGCTGACGTTTCGGCCACCTGCTCTCATCCTCGAGCTTTGAGTAACGCCTCATGTGTTCTCGATGCTGCCGTTTCGGCCAACTGCTCTCTTCCTCGAGCTTTGAGTAACGCCTCATGTGTTCTCGATGCTGCCGTTTCGGCCAACTGCTCTCTTCCTCGAGCTTTGAGTAACGCCTCATGTGTTCTCGATGCTGCCGTTTCGGCCAACTGCTCTCATCCTCGAGTTTTGAGTAACGCCTCATGTGTTCTCGATGCTGCCGTTTCGGCCACCTGCTCTCTTCCTCGAGCTTTGAGTAACGCCTCATGTGTTCTCGATGCTGCCGTTTCGGCCAACTGCTCTCTTCCTCGAGCTTTGAGTAACGCCTCATGTGTTCTCGATGCTGACGTTTCGGCCAACTGCTCTCATCCTCGAGCTTTAAGTAACGCCTCATGTGTTCTCGATGCTGACGTTTCGGCCAACTGCTCTCATCTTCGAGCTTTAAGTAACGCCTCATGTGTTCTCGATGCTGACGTTTCGGCCACCTGCTCTCATCCTCGAGCTTTAAGTAACGCCTCGTGTGTTCTCGATGCTGACGTTTCGGCCAACTGCTCTCATCCTCGAGCTTTAAGTAACGCCTCGTGTGTTCTCGATGCTGACGTTTCGGCCAACTGCTCTCATCCTCGAGCTTTAAGTAACGCCTCATGTGTTCTCGATGCTGACGTTTCGGCCACCTGCTCTCATCCTCGAGCTTTGAGTAACGCCTCATGTGTTCTCGATGCTGCCGTTTCGGCCAACTGCTCTCTTCCTCGAGCTTTGAGTAACGCCTCATGTGTTCTCGATGCTGCCGTTTCGGCCAACTGCTCTCTTCCTCGAGCTTTGAGTAACGCCTCATGTGTTCTCGATGCTGCCGTTTCGGCCAACTGCTCTCATCCTCGAGCTTTGAGTAACGCCTCATGTGTTCTCGATGCTGCCGTTTCGGCCACCTGCTCTCTTCCTCGAGCTTTGAGTAACGCCTCATGTGTTCTCGATGCTGCCGTTTCGGCCAACTGCTCTCTTCCTCGAGCTTTGAGTAACGCCTCATGTGTTCTCGATGCTGCCGTTTCGGCCAACTGCTCTCATCCTCGAGCTTTGAGTAACGCCTCATGTGTTCTCGATGCTGCCGTTTCGGCCACCTGCTCTCTTCCTCGAGCTTTGAGTAACGCCTCATGTGTTCTCGATGCTGCCGTTTCGGCCAACTGCTCTCATCCTCGAGCTTTAAGTAACGCCTCATGTGTTCTCGATGCTGACGTTTCGGCCAACTGCTCTCATCTTCGAGCTTTAAGTAACGCCTCATGTGTTCTCGATGCTGACGTTTCGGCCACCTGCTCTCATCCTCGAGCTTTAAGTAACGCCTCGTGTGTTCTCGATGCTGACGTTTCGGCCAACTGCTCTCATCCTCGAGCTTTAAGTAACGCCTCGTGTGTTCTCGATGCTGACGTTTCGGCCAACTGCTCTCATCCTCGAGCTTTAAGTAACGCCTCATGTGTTCTCGATGCTGACGTTTCGGCCACCTGCTCTCATCCTCGAGCTTTGAGTAACGCCTCATGTGTTCTCGATGCTG
Organism: Meconema thalassinum; assembly: GCA_946902985.2. Taxonomy (NCBI): domain Eukaryota; kingdom Metazoa; phylum Arthropoda; class Insecta; order Orthoptera; family Tettigoniidae; genus Meconema; species Meconema thalassinum. Next base: position 18,765,280 of record OX336396.1, read on the forward strand.
CCGTTTCGGCCAACTGCTCTCTTCCTCGAGCTTTGAGTAACGCCTCATGTGTTCTCGATGCTGCCGTTTCGGCCAACTGCTCTCTTCCTCGAGCTTTGAGTAACGCCTCATGTGTTCTCGATGCTGCCGTTTCGGCCAACTGCTCTCATCCTCGAGCTTTGAGTAACGCCTCATGTGTTCTCGATGCTGCCGTTTCTGCCACCTGCTCTCTTCCTCGAGCTTTGAGTAACGCCTCATGTGTTCTCGATGCTGCCGTTTCGGCCAACTGCTCTCTTCCTCGAGCTTTGAGTAACGCCTCATGTGTTCTCGATGCTGACGTTTCGGCCAACTGCTCTCATCCTCGAGCTTTAAGTAACGCCTCATGTGTTCTCGATGCTGACGTTTCGGCCAACTGCTCTCATCTTCGAGCTTTAAGTAACGCCTCATGTGTTCTCGATGCTGACGTTTCGGCCACCTGCTCTCATCCTCGAGCTTTGAGTAACGCCTCGTGTGTTCTCGATGCTGACGTTTCGGCCAACTGCTCTCATCCTCGAGCTTTGAGTAACGCCTCATGTGTTCTCGATGCTGACGTTTCGGCCAACTGCTCTCTTCCTCGAGCTTTGAGTAACGCCTCATGTGTTCTCGATGCTGCCGTTTCGGCCAACTGCTCTCTTCCTCGAGCTTTAAGTAACGCCTCATGTGTTCTCGATGCTGACGTTTCGGCCAACTGCTCTCTTCCTCGAGCTTTAAGTAACGCCTCATGTGTTCTCGATGCTGACGTTTCGGCCAACTGCTCTCTTCCTCGAGCTTTGAGTAACGCCTCATGTGTTCTCGATGCTGCCGTTTCGGCCACCTGCTCTCTTCCTCGAGCTTTAAGTAACGCCTCGTGTGTTCTCGATGCTGACGTTTCGGCCAACTGCTCTCTTCCTCGAGCTTTGAGTAACGCCTCATGTGTTCTCGATGCTGACGTTTCGGCCACCTGCTCTCATCCTCGAGCTTTGAGTAACGCCTCATGTGTTCTCGATGCTGCCGTTTCGGCCACCTGCTCTCTTCCTCGAGCTTTAAGTAACGCCTCGTGTGTTCTCGATGCTGACGTTTCGGCCAACTGCTCTCTTCCTCGAGCTTTAAGTAACGCCTCATGTGTTCTCGATGCTGACGTTTCGGCCAACTGCTCTCTTCCTCGAGCTTTGAGTAACGCCTCATGTGTTCTCGATGCTGACGTTTCGGCCAACTGCTCTCTTCCTCGAGCTTTAAGTAACGCCTCGTGTGTTCTCGATGCTGACGTTTCGGCCAACTGCTCTCATCCTCGAGCTTTAAGTAACGCCTCATGTGTTCTCGATGCTGACGTTTCGGCCAACTGCTCTCATCCTCGAGCTTTGAGTAACGCCTCATGTGTTCTCGATGCTGCCGTTTCGGCCAACTGCTCTCATCCTCGAGCTTTGAGTAACGCCTCATGTGTTCTCGATGCTGACGTTTCGGCCAACTGCTCTCATCCTCGAGCTTTAAGTAACGCCTCATGTGTTCTCGATGCTGCCGTTTCGGCCAACTGCTCTCTTCCTCGAGCTTTGAGTAACGCCTCATGTGTTCTCGATGCTGACGTTTCGGCCACCTGCTCTCATCCTCGAGCTTTGAGTAACGCCTCATGTGTTCTCGATGCTGCCGTTTCGGCCAACTGCTCTCTTCCTCGAGCTTTGAGTAACGCCTCATGTGTTCTCGATGCTGACGTTTCGGCCAACTGCTCTCTTCCTCGAGCTTTGAGTAACGCCTCATGTGTTCTCGATGCTGCCGTTTCGGCCAACTGCTCTCTTCCTCGAGCTTTGAGTAACGCCTCATGTGTTCTCGATGCTGACGTTTCGGCCAACTGCTCTCTTCCTCGAGCTTTGAGTAACGCCTCATGTGTTCTCGATGCTGACGTTTCGGCTACCTGCTCTCATCCTCGAGCTTTATGTAACGCCTCATGTGTTCTCGATGCTGCCGTTTCGGCCACCTGCTCTCTTCCTCGAGCTTTGAGTAACGCCTCATGTGTTCTCGATGCTGACGTTTCGGCCAACTGCTCTCTTCCTCGAGCTTTAAGTAACGCCTCGTGTGTTCTCGATGCTGCCGTTTCGGCCAACTGCTCTCTTCCTCGAGCTTTAAGTAACGCCTCGTGTGTTCTCGATGCTGCCGTTTCGGCCAACTGCTCTCTTCCTCGAGCTTTAAGTAACGCCTCATGTGTTCTCGATGCTGACGTTTCGGCCAACTGCTCTCTTCCTCGAGCTTTAAGTAACGCCTCGTGTGTTCTCGATGCTGACGTTTCGGCCAACTGCTCTCATCCTCGAGCTTTAAGTAACGCCTCATGTGTTCTCGATGCTGCCGTTTCGGCCAACTGCTCTCATCCTCGAGCTTTGAGTAACGCCTCATGTGTTCTCGATGCTGCCGTTTCGGCCAACTGCTCTCTTCCTCGAGCTTTGAGTAACGCCTCATGTGTTCTCGATGCTGCCGTTTCGGCCACCTGCTCTCTTCCTCGAGCTTTGAGTAACGCCTCATGTGTTCTCGATGCTGCCGTTTCGGCCACCTGCTCTCTTCCTCGAGCTTTGAGTAACGCCTCATGTGTTCTCGATGCTGCTGTTTCGGCCAACTGCTCTCATCCTCGAGCTTTGAGTAACGCCTCATGTGTTCTCGATGCTGCCGTTTCGGCCACCTGCTCTCTTCCTCGAGCTTTGAGTAACGCCTCATGTGTTCTCGATGCTGCCGTTTCGGCCACCTGCTCTCTTCCTCGAGCTTTGAGTAACGCCTCATGTGTTCTCGATGCTGCCGTTTCGGCCACCTGCTCTCTTCCTCGAGCTTTGAGTAACGCCTCATGTGTTCTCGATGCTGCCGTTTCGGCCACCAGCTCTCTTCCTCGAGCTTTGAGTAACGCCTCATGTGTTCTCGATGCTGCCGTTTCGGCCAACTGCTCTCTTCCTCGAGCTTTAAGTAACGCCTCGTGTGTTCTCGATGCTGACGTTTCGGCCAACTGCTCTCATCCTCAAGTGTTCTCGATGCTGCCGTTTCGTGGCTTCAGCCCACGTCTTGCCTGTTGTGTGATTATGATTTTCCTGGAAACTCTGGTGTTGTTTTAGTTTCGTCTTAAGGGGCGTACCCATCTGAATATCGTTGTATGTAATTCCAACTCCTTTTTAATCATTTTCCACCTCTGTAAACCAGATCCCTTTGCTTTTCTTTCCCACAAAGATTCGATTGGACAATCTTCCAGAGCTCATTCGTGATTCTGATTCTCCTTTAGCGTATGGTGTCCGTTATCTTCTTCACATGGAGATATAGTGCTTCGTTGTGTCGTCTTCGATACCCTCCTCGTTCTTTGACGGGCCCCAAGATCTTTCTCCCTTTGATTTCCAGTTGTTCTGCTTGGCCTTTGTTATTCATCGCCAGGCATTCTGATTCATAAAGCGCCTCCGGTCGAATAACGGCAAGGTAGTGCCTGAGTTTGGTCTTGAAGGACATTGATCGTTTATTGTAAGTATCTTTGGTTAGGTGGTGAGTCATTTCCATTTCTTCCTTTATTATTATTATTATTATTCATTTAGTATGTTTCGACCCATACAGGATCACATAAAGCAAGTTATGATCTGTTGCTGTTATTTTTCATGTTCTTCCAGAATTCTTTCATCATGTCGCTATGTTTAGCTCGACGTTCGTCAGTCCATTTTCCCCTAGGTCTGTTGGGCTTATCTTCTGATGCAGCTTCCCAAGTGTAGATCTTATGTCTGAAAGTTCTGCGGTCTTCGATATCTGTGCGTGTGATGTTGGCGTTATTGAGATCAGTTTGGACTTGTTTAATCCAAACCGTTGTCGTCTTTAATTTTTGTGAGTACATCAATATTTTTTTTTGTTAATCGGTTGTCATCTAGCCTCATAATGTGTCCATAAAATTTCAAGCGTCGTTTACGGAAATCGGTTTCAATATTTGAATATTTTTCTGTGATCTTGTGCGATTGTAAACGATATCCTTCATCTGTAAGTCTTGGGCCAAGAATTTTTCGGATGATTTTCCTTTCAGCTTTCTTGATGTTTTCAAGATCCCCTTTATAATTGATGTTTAAGGTCTCACTGGCGTAGAGTGTTTCGGGTTTGATGACCGTCGCGTAATGTCGAATTTTAGTGTTAATGCTCATGCATTTTTTGTTGTAGATGTTTGCGGTTTTCCCATATGCTTTCCGCATTTTGAGTTCACGTGTTCTTTGTGCTATTCTTTCTGTATTATTATTATTATTATTATTATTATTATTATTATTATTATTATTATTATTATTATTATTATACCAACAGCGGCAGCTGTCCATGGGGCCAAGCTCTCTACTGACTCAGTAGACGTGGGTTCGTGCTCAACCGTCGGCCGTCCTTGAAATGGTTTTCCATGGTTTCTCCATTTTAAACTCCAGGCAAATGCCGGGACGGTACCTTCTGACAAGCCACGGCGGCTTCCATCCACACCCTTACCCAGTTTCATCAATTCCATCTCTCATTTCGGCGCGCTGGTCGCCCACGGGTGTCAACTACAAAGACCTCCACTCGGCCTCTGAGGAGGCCACACGACAATAAAAAATATTATTTCTTCCATTTCTGCCATCTTTGAACCACATGAATAAATTCCTCGTGGTTTTGTCTCCTTTCTTGATTTTTAGTTTCTCCAGTATTTCTTCGTCCTTCCAGTGTGTTCTTTCCCTTTTTCATCAGTTGGGCGCTGTTTGTGTTTCAACTGAAGACCGCTGAATTTTGTAATCTTATTTGGAAATGTAAGCTTGTCTAGGATTTTTTCTCTTCTAATGTTCGTTTCTGCTTATTCCTTCAACATTTCGATTCTCAACAAAATGGTCAAGTAATTTTGGATATATTTTCCGGGTTCTTCGGACCACGTGACCATAAATAGGATCTCTTTACTTTCTAACAACATCTCACTTTCTTCAGTTTACTACTCCCCCAGGGGCTCACGATTAGTGGGACGTGGGTTGGCGACCACGGGACCCCAGCTGAGTCCGGCATTACTTACTTGTGCCAGGCTCCTCTCTGTCATCTTTCCTATCGATCTCCCTTGGTCAACTCTTGTTCTTTTCCGACCCCGACGGTATTAAGGTAGTCTTTCACTTTCCCACCTTAATGGACCCTTGTCTCATCTTTTCTGATCCCTCAATCTTCGAGGGGTCAGACCTGTTCTGTTCACTTCATATCTCCTGCCTTCTGCTCAAGTCCCGTAAGTTGGCGAACCCGAGCGATTCTTGAGCTGGGTCCGATTTTCACCCCTTTTTCCATTGCCTCTGGGGCGGACCCTCTCCTCTTTCCCTTTCCTATCTGCCTTTCATGGCTCTCCTTCCTTCCAAGTCTCTCAATCCGCATTCTTCGAGGGTTGAAGCCATTTCTTTCCCTCCCGTCCTTTATTTTCCTTATTGTCCTTTTGTTTACCATTTCTTCTTCTAGTCTGTAAGTGTGTAGTTAGTTCTAGTTTACCTTACATACACATTTTTCACGATCACTCAAACCATTAGGAGCCGATAACCTAGATGTTAGGCCCCTTAAAACAACAATTATCATCATCATCAGTTTATTATTATCATCATTGTTATTGTTGTTATTATTATTATTTATTATTATTATTATTTGAAGCGAATTCTCCCAATATATAGAAGACGTTAAGCTAATGACTCAATCAACTTTTCTTTTGGTTCCCCCTTGTTGTTCAAACAGACTTTCATTCTTTCCGAGAAGGCTTGTTTGCGTTGTTCCAACCACTTTGGTCTGTACAGTTTTTGTTGTGGTTGCTCTGATATAAGTTCCCATTTTTAGCCTAATTTCGATTTTTGCAAAAAAATGAAAGTAGACTTATGAGATTAACACAGGGCGCGAAAAAAAAGTGTGTCTGTCTGTCTGTGTGTATGTGTGTGTGTGAGTCTGTGTGTGTGTGTGTGTGTGTGTGTGTGTGTGTGTGAGAGTGTGTACTCTGAATGTCTGTCCCCCCCTATCAATTCGAACACGGTGAACGCGAATTGAACGAAATTTGGTACAAAGGTAGCACTAGCAAAGGACACCTCAGTGTCATGTTTTATATCGCCGCCATCTTGACGGAAACATAATGGCGGCCACACAAATGTTCAAAGCTTAAATCAAATTACGACTAACCTAATCATCCGATCTCTACCAAATTTTGCAACAACATACCTTTATGGAGGAAGCATCATCTGTCCAAATTAATAGGTCATTAGCCTAATAGTTTGCGGATGGCGGCCATCTTTGTGTCAAAATCGATTCCCCCTATTAATTCAAACACGGTGAAACCGAAAGGAACGAAATTTGGTACAGAGGTAGCACTAGCAAAGGGCACCTCAGTGTCATGTTTTATATCACCGCCATCTTGACGGAAACGTAATGGCGGCCACACAAATGTTCAAAGCTTAAATCAAATTACGACGAACATAATCATCCGATCTCTACCAAATTTTGCAACAACATGCCTTTATGGAGGGAGCATCCTTTGATCAATCTGATAGGACATTAGCCTAATAGTTTGCGGATGGCGGCCATCTTTGTGTCAAAATCGATTCCCCCATTTAATTCGAACACGGTGAAACCGAATGGAACGAAATTTGGTACAGAGGTAGCACTAGCAATGGGCACCTCATTGTCAGGTTTTATATCACCGCCATCTTGACGGAACGTAATCGCGGCCACCCAAATGTTAAAAGCTAAAATGTAATTACGACCAACTTAATAATCTAGTCTCTACCAAATTTTGCAACAACATATCTTTATGTGGGAAGCATATTTTGACCAAACAGCAAGATCATCAGCACAATAGTTTGCAGATTGTGGCCAAGTATGTGTACAAATCGATTCACCCTATCAATTCAAACGCGGTGAAACCGAATTGAACGAAATTTGGTACAGAGGTAGCACTAGCAAAGGGAACCTCAGTGTCATGTTTTATATCGCCGCCATCTTGACGGAAACGGAATGACGGCCACCCTAATGTTAAAAGCTTAAATCAAATTACGACCATCCTAATAATTTGATCTCTACCAGATTTTGCAACAACATGCCTTTTTGTGGAAAGCATCATATGACTGACTACAAGGTCATCAGCCCAATAGTTTGCAAATAGCGGCCATGTATGTGTGCAAATCCAATCCCCATATCAATTCAAACACGGTGAAACCGAATTGAATGAAATTTTTTACAGAGGTAGCACTAGCAAAGGCACCTCATATTCATGTTTAATATCCCTATAGCACGTTGTATTTCAACAAGCTACTACAACCAACATTCAATTATACTCCTTGAAAAGGACAAAGAGTTATAACAATACCCATGCATTTATATGAAAGTAGGCTATATGTTCTTTACTGAACATCTTGTTAAGCCTACTTTCGATTTTTGCAAAAAATGAAAGTAGACTTATGAGATCACTACAGGGCGAAAAAAAGTGTGTCTGTCTGTGTGTGTATGTGTGTGTGTGAGCCTGTGTGTGTGTGTGTGTGTGTGTGTGTGTGTGAGTGTGTGTACTCTGAATGTCTGTCCCCCCCCCCTATCAATTCGAACACGGTGAGCGCAAATTGAACGAAATTTGGTACAAAGGTAGCACTAGCAAAGGACACCTCAGTGTCATGTTTTATATCGCCGCCATCTTGACGGAAATGTAATGGCGGCCACACAAATGTTCAAAGCTTAAATCAAATTACGACTAACCTAATCATCCGATCTCTACCAAATTTTGCAACAACATACCTTTATGGGGGCAGCATCCTTTGAGAAATCTAATAGGTCATCAGCCTAATAGTTTGCGGATGGCGGCCATCTTTGTGTGAAAATCGATTGCCCCTATTAATTCGAACACGGTGAAACCGAATGGAACGAAATTTGGTACAGAGGTAGTACTAGCAAAGGGCACCCCAGTGTCATGATTTATATCGCCGCCATCTTGACGGAAACGCAATGGCGGCCACACAAATGTTTAAAGCTTAAATCAAATTACGACTAACCTAATCATCCGATCTCTACCAAATTTTGCAACAACATACCTTTATGGAGGGAGCATCCTTTGACAAATCTAATAGGTCATTAGCCTAATAGTTTGCGGATGGCGGCCATCTTTGTGTCAAAATCGATTACCCCTATTAATTCGAACACGGTGAAACCGAATGGAATGAAATTTGGTACAGAGGTAGCACTAGCAAAGGGCACCCCAGTGTCATGTTTTATATCGCCGCCATCTTGACGGAAACGTAATGGCGGCCACCCAAATGTTCAAACCTTAAATCAAATTACGACTAACCTAATCATCCGATCTCTACCAAATTGTGCAACAACATACCTATATGAAGGGGGCATCCTTTGACAAATCTAATAGGTCATTAGCCTAATAGTTTTCGGATGGCGGCCATCTTTGTGTCAAAATCGATTACCCCTATTCATTCGAACACGGTGAAACCGAATGGAATGAAATTTGGTACAGAGGTAGCACTAGCAAAGGGCACCTCAGTGTCATGTTTTATATCGCCGCCATTTTTACGGAAACGTAATGGCGGCCACACAAATATTCAAAGCTTAGATCAAATTACGATTAACCTAATCATCCGATCTCTACCAAATTTTGCATCAACATACCATTATGGAGGGAGCATCCTTTGACCAAACTAATAGGTCATCAGCCTAATATTTTGTGGATGGCGGCCATCTTTGTGTGAAAATCGATTCCCCCTATTAATTCGAACACGGTGAAACCGAATGGAACGAAATTTGGTACAGAGGTAGCACTAGAAAAGGCCACCTCAGTGTCATGTTTTATATCACCGCCATCTTGACGGAAACGTAATCGCGGCCACCCAAATGTTAAAAGCTAAAATGTAATTACGACCAACCTAATAATCTAGTCTCTACCAAATTTTGCAATAACAAATTTTTATGTGGGAAGCATATTCTGACCAAACTGCTAGATCATCAGCCCAATAGTTTGCAGATGGTGGCCAAGTATGTGTGCAAATCGATTCCCCCTATCAATTCAAACACGGTGAAACCGAATTGAACGAAATTTGGTACAGAGGTAGCACTAGCAAAAGGCACCTCAGTGTCATGTTTTATATCGCCGCCATCTTGACGGAAACGGAATGACGGCCTCCCTAATGTTAAAAGCTTAAATCAAATTTCGACCATCCTAATAATTTGATCTCTACCGGATTTTACAACAACATGCCTTTTTGTGGAAAGCATCTTATGACTGACTACAAGGTCATCAGCCCAATAGTTTGCAAATAGCGGCCATGTATGTGTGCAAATCCATTCCCCAGATCAATTCAAACACGGTGAAACCGAATTGAATGATTTTTTTTACAGAGGTAGCACTAGCAAAGGGCACCTCATATTCATGTTTAATATCCGTATAGCACGTTGTATTTCAACAAGCTACTACAACCAACATTCAATTATACTCCTTGAAAAGGACAAAGAGTTATAACAATACCCATGCATTTAGGAGAAAGTAGGCTATATGGTCTTTACTGCACATTTTGTTAACTTTGTGCCTTAAGGTATCCCTTTCTAAAATGTCAGGTGAACTTATGTTTGCGTTTTTGATGTCCTTTCGATGTTCCTCTAACCAAGGTGTTGAGTTCTTGAGTGTGGTCAAATAATCTATTATCCTTTTCGTCAATCGATTTTCTGGTGGTCTAGTGAGATGTCCAAAGAATTTCGTTAGTCCTTTCTTAATGTCAGTTTCGATGTTTGAATACTTTTCTGTTGTTTTTATTGATTGTAGTCTGTAACCATCTTGCGTATATCTTGCTCCTAAGGTTTCCTAATGATCTTCCTCTCATCCTTTTTGATGTCTTCGAGTTCATGTTTTCTGTTAAGTGTCAGAGTTTCGCTTGCGCAAAGGACTGTTGTTTTTATGACTGTGTTGTAGTGCCGAATGTTTGTGTATTTTGGCAAAGATTTTTTGTTGTAGATGTTTTGTTCTAACCCTAATGCTTTTTTGACATTTTGGAGACGATTTTGTTGCGAGATTTTTTCAAGGCCTGTCGGTTCGATAAATTCTCCGAGGTATTTAAAGTGGGGTACCCTTTCGATTTTACCATATTTTGTTTTCAGGCTCGTGATATCTGTCTTTGAACAGAAGAATTTCGTTTTCTCAAACGAGATCTGTAGTCCCATCTCGAGCTGTTTGACAGCAGTTTCCTCATCCTCAGTTAGTATCGCCAGATCATCCACAAATGCGAGGTATGGTATGTAGAGTTTGTTTTTGTGAAAGCCCAGTCAGATTGGCTTCCAAAATTCACACTTCTTGAGTTCCTTCTCCCATTCTTCCATAATCTTGTCTAGGACGACGTTAAACAGAATAGGAGCGAGTCCATCTCCATGTCGTACACCTGTGTTTTAATCCCTTGGTTGGGGATAGTTGGGATAAAACACGGTTGTGTCTATGTGCTAATTTAGAAGGCTATTTCTGGATGAGAGTAGCTCCCCGTGGTTGGGAGAGACTACTGGTGTAGTGTGTTGTTGTTAGTGTTTAATCTCTTGGGGGCGTCCCTGCAAGATGCAAGTATCTGCTAGGGGATGAATGTCTGAGTGCAAGCTACTACACTAGCCTGCCGGCTGAGCAGAATGAGTAATTCAATAAATGTGCGGAGTCAGCGGCTCGACGCTTTGCAGTCGAGTCGCGTGCCGTGAGTACAATGGAGTCTGACGGAGCAATTACTGACCGCTACGGTCAGGGGCACTTAAGGCTAAGGTCAGGTGGGGTATGAGGACGTGAAGTGGAGTGTAATCAGTAATACAAGTGTAGCTTACTGACCAAGTATTTAATGGCCAGTTGATGTAAGAAGGAGAACCGGCATGAAAGACGCTATGACATCAGCAGACCAGCTCAAATGGAGATGGGGTGGACATGTAGCGAGATTAGATCCTAACCGATGGACGTACAAAATGACGATGTGGGACCCAAGAACAGAAAGACGAAACGTTGGGAGACAAAGAATCAGATGGGCAGACTGGTTCGTAAAATGGGGAGGAAAACAATGGACAAGAACAGCGAAGATGAGGCAGGAGTGGAAAGACCTAGGGAGACTCGCATGCAGTGACCAATAAAACAATGCATCAACTGGAATGACACCGTTCAGTGGACATGCAGCAAAGCGGTACATATCTCTGGTGTGCAGTAAAGGCTTCTCACAGAGCGGTGACCTCAAGAAGCACACTGTTGTTCATACTGGAGTGAAGTAATACACTTGTAGCACATGTGAGAAGTCATTTGCATGGCGGACAGAACTAATGGAACATTGTCTCGCGCTCTAATTTGAGGAAACATCATCGTGTTCACTAGGGAAAATAACCTTACTGCATCACCTGTTACAAGGAATTCAAAAGGTCCAACTATCTTGCGAAACACTTGTTAATTCGTTCCGGGACCACATGTGCACAACATAGTGAATGATTTGTGGGATGTTAAAGAACGTGTATAGGTATCTGCATCCAAACTAGATGTTAAAACTCCACCGGTAAGGTTTTGTATTGCATTTTAAAAAGACCTATTTGAAACGGTTCAATATACGTAGATTTTACTGAAGAGTGAAGACTTGGCAGTTTCTGTCATTGTTCAAGTGCTTAGACAGGGTATGCTTTGTGCTTAAAGGCAATGGGAAGCTCCCAGATATTGGTTGATGGCTATTATGATTTCCGTAATACTAATGGTTATTTGAGGCCTTGATATCGCCAGACTCAGAAATGAAGATTGTTGTAGCGAATGTTATGCCATCGTAATATAATTTACTTAATCTTTAATCAGCTGCACATCTATATAGAAGGCCCAATCAGAAAGAATAACCCCGAATGCTCCTCAGGACTTGCTCACCTGATGAGTTAAAACTGAGCAATTCCCTGCAAAGCAGGAGGCCATAGCCCTTATGGGATTTGTAAGGCTATTTATTTATTTATTTATTTATTTATTTGATGTAATGTTTTATGTCCCTCTTGGGGAGTCTGAACAGATATAAATGTAGTACAAAGTGTCAGGGTAGGTGTTTTACAAAATAAAGGATTCTGAGCACAACTAGATTCTCACCTGGTGATGAACGGACGTCGGGCAAGGCCGCTGGCGGAGAACACTACAGAACAGCTAATCCTTCCCTTGTGGGCTCTGTTCTTATACGTTGCGGCGCTGCTTGGTCAGCATTGCGTCAATGTAGCTGCCCCAGATAGTTGTTAGTGTAAATGTTTGTGTATGTTTTGCAAGTAGTTGGCTAACCTCCTAGGCTTAGGCGGCCGCCGCTTGCTGTGTAGAGATATGTCCAGAAGTTATGGTGTTTCCAGTTGGGGTGGTTTTGGTAAAAGATGGGGGGTGGCTCTCAGGGGGTACTGTCCCCCCGGGCTGTACACCTGTTTGAATGTAGAATGGTTCTGAGATTATCCCCATAAATTTCACCTTAGACTTTGTGTCAGTTAGTGTTTGTTCGATGAGTTCTCGGGTTGTAGGATCTTGTCCCCTTTCTTCTAGAATTTGGAATAGTGATGTCCTATCTATCGAATCGTAGGCTTTTTTGAAGTCTACAAATGTACATACTATGGGTTTCTGTCTGAGGGCTCGCATTTTGAGTATGGTTTAGAGATTAAAAATTTGTTCTGAGCATGATCTGTTTGGTCTGAATCCTGCTTGATATTCAGCTAATTTGGGCTCCAATTGTTTTTTGCGTCCTTTCCCAGAGACAAGCTGATAGAATTTTGTACGTGACTGATACGAGAGAGATCCCTCTATAGTTGTTTACATCTGATTTGTTGCCATTTTTATGTAGTGGATGGATAAGAGCAGTCTTCCAGTCATCTGGAATTGTTTTGGTTTGCCAAATGTTGAGGATTATTTGTGTAATTTCCTTGAGTTAATTTGGGCCTACATTTTAAGAAGTTCAGCTACAATTCCGTCCTCCCCTGACGCTTTATTGTTTTTAAGTTTCTTGATGTGTGCATAAATTTCTTCTTCTGTTGGTGGTGACGTGTTTTCTGGTGTGATTTCCGGTTATATTTTCGGGAATCTCTCTTTGGCTTCTGGACAATTTAAAAGCTGTGAAGAATATTTAGCTAGTTCTTGGCAATTTTCTTCATTTGTCAAGGCTAATTTACCATCTTGTTTCCGAAAGCAAAGGTTCTGTGAGGAATAACCTTTAATTTGGTTCGCGAAGGTCTTGTAGAAATCGTGTGTGTTGTAATTTCGGAAGTTGTCTTCAATTGACTTCAGTTGGTCGTTGATGTATTTCCTCTTACATGTTAGTTTGCGAAAGTTATTCTGTGTTTCTTCTGATTTGTTGCAATTGTAGTTTTGAAATGCCTTTTCTCTCTTCTAGCGCATTCTCGCATGCTTGATTCCACCAAGGGTGTTTTGGGTTGTTGTGAAGAGGGATTAGGTCTTCCGCTGTTTTGATGATTTTAGTTTGAAATTCCCCCCAGTTTTCCGCAGGTTGTCTTTCCCATTCTGCTGTTATTTTGGAAACCTCGATTTTGTTTGGATCAAATTTTGGGATCACCGGTGGTTTTCCTATTGAATTTTCTTTTGGGTGTAAATTTGATTTTGACTCTTACTAAATAATGATCCGAATCGATGTTAGCACCTCTGCGCACTTGCACATCGTGATTTTCTTTTTGGTAATTGTACGATAATGCCACATGGTCAATCTGAAATTCTCCTAAATGATGGATGGGTGATCGCCATGTTTTCTGTTTATTGGATTTTTCCGGAGTGAGGTGGACATAATTTTCAAGTTGTTTTGTTGGCACAACTCAATGAGACGCGTGCCATTTTTATTGGTGAACCTGTGTGCTGGGTAATCTCCTACTATCTTCTTGTATTTGCGTTCCCTGCCAATTTGTGCATTAAAATCTCCGAGTAGAATTTTCACATCATCTTTTGGAATGTTGGCCATAACTGTTTCAAGTTCTTCCCAGAATCTTTCCGTTTTTTCAGGCTCTTTTTTTGTCAGCATTCGTCGGTGCTTGAACATTATTAAAGAAGTAGCTTTTGTTTGTGTGTTTGATTCTTAAGGTCATAAGTCTATTGTTAATGGGTTTCACCTCTTTGACTGAATCCAAAACTATTTTGTCTACAACGAAGACCATGCCAAATTTCTTATTTGTTATTATTATTATTATTATTATTATTATTATTATTATTACATCGGTATGCCTGTCTAAGGAGTGCTGATCTTGCTTCTTATCCTTACAAAATCTCTTTATCTTCTCGCTAAGGCACCGTCCAGATTCTGTTGGATGCAATGTTTGTATGGTGTGACTATTGATGAGTGTCAACTATTTCCCTTAACTTAGCCCTGTCCAGTATTGTGACCGATCCAGTCAGGGTTAATTACCGGCCCCGGAAGAGGGGGGATACGACGAGACCGGAGGGTCAGTATGACGTCATGGCATGACGCAGCGAGGTAACCGCTAGAGTGGGGGAATGCTCCAGAAGCTTCCGACCCCTCCACCCCTTTTTCTCGAGAGGAGGTCAACTCGGTTCTGGAAAGTTCAGTGATACGGTGTGGCCCGGACGAGGAAGTTTCTTATGCGACACGGCTAGGACGAGTGAGTGATATAGTGGTCAGAGATGTAAGCCACGTGAGTTAAATTCCGCATCGGACACTGGATAGTTTTTTATGTGCATGCTTAATACTCGTCGCCGCATGTTGGAAGCAATCATTCGTGAAGCGCGGTGGAGTTGTGTTTGGGTGAAGTGTCGCCATCGCGATATCCATATATCGGCACGCCAGCACGTGAAGGAAGGACCACAACTGATTGACGGAGGTATGTGGAGATTATACCAGCGCTGCGAATGGGTTATGCAGAGTGCGTAAGATCACAAACTTCTTTGCCGTTCTTTGTATTATGAAGTTTTACGCCCGTGATCCGGGTCAGCTAACGGACAAAAACGCTGAAGAAAGGCACTGTGGCAATAATCTGATAAAGTTGTGTGCGCCTAAACATTTGAACATCTGAACATTGGAGCGAAGGCCGGAGAGAAACCTGAATTATAACGCCGACCGGTTACGTCATTTAAAGGTGAACAGCCAAGCTGGCATTCAAGAGACACGGTGTGCGCATGAGGAAAGGGATATATCTGCTTTAAGCTTGCGTTGATGGTTGCAGGTTGCGCAGGCGAGGCGAACAGTCTAAACATAGAGTGTGGGACGTGAGCAGGTCAAGTTGAATGAACTAAGAAGCGGATGCTGTAGCGTGTAGATGTGAAAGTGTTACGGCGTAGTGGAATGCAATGTGGTCACACAGCAATGTAAACAATATGAACGCAGACTCGGACATGTTGGGAATCTACGCGGACCTCAATAACCAAAGTATGTTGCAGTAAACCCATTAGGGGTTGCCAGGGGATGAACGGTCGCGAGGAAATGGATGCGTGGACATGGAGCGGGATGATAAGAGACGCCGACGCCAACGCCGTGGGTGGAGAGGTGCAGTCGGGGGCGGTCATGGTCGTCGCCTGGAGATTGACAGATGTTGGGGACGCATGCTTACACTGGAGCGCCGGGAGACGCGGGTGGAGCGACGCTGTACGCATGACCAGGAAACATCGACGCCTCTTATTCCCAAGGACCAGGATTCATCACGACGCCGGATCCGAAGTAAGATATTTTTTTCTCACTCCCGTTCATCGTAAAGAAGAGAATCTCCATTTTGTATAGCCATGCCATAAGATGACTTAGGGTCGTGTAACTTAATCCCATTCACATAGTTTAACGCTATTAACAATCAATGATTCTAGGTTAAATAAGAGCATCACTCTCGTTTTCCTGAGGTTGTGTAGAGTTTTTTTTACTTCGAGTCGTTTTGACTTTTACCAACAGCATCAATGTCAATGTTATGCTTTGAAATATAATTATATAATAATAATATTAATAATAATAATAATAATATAATCTTAGTTAAAGGTTGATTAAATATTGCTATAATCAATACCGAAATATAGTTTGAGATAATCACGCATGGCCATGAAAAAGAAATATCGCTCGAGATAATGGGCATGAAAATCATGGAACAAGTTTTAATCCAAAGGGTCTCTTACGAAATTCAGAAATGTGATGTAAAATAAGACGCTGGATTTGGTTAATTGTTGTCTGGTATAATATGGTTCCTTGGGCAAAGTTACATGTTATCGTACGACTTCATTGTCCAGATAAGTTTGAATTACTGTGTTAAGTGTGGGCTCGAGGTATGCTATTAAGCGCAATTTTTGTAATGAGATTAATATGGTATTCCGTCATATGTGACGAGGTAGATCAATGTGGTGATATTCAGTTATGTGTAACAAGGTTATTCAGTGGGCTATGTTTGACCCTGCAAATTTGTAATTGTACGGAGAGGTTCCTCACTCTAGATGGATGGATGTGCTGCATTTCTTCATAGGGTTGAGTGTGGAACAGAGCTATGATGAACTTGAGGGTACGCTCTGCAGTAAGGTTACTCAGATCCTCACACATAGTGGTTGACTGAATGGCTATGATTAAATGTTGGTCACGAAAATGAAACACACTGAGGTATCCTATTATGAAAGTTGCGAACCAATTCTAGACGTCAGCATATGACATATCGGTAACTTACTTATGCAAGTGGGTATATTAATGAGGATCAAGGTAATTGGGACGGTCATGCCTGTAGACCAGATAGAACAATAAGAATGTGCTGTGTAAATATTTAAACACTAGATGTAAATGTAAATGATTTATATTTCGGTTGGTTATTGAATTCCACATTAGGTGACGTCCAGTTGATGTTGGGAAAATGTATGATGTCATTTTGTTTGATGCTCTTTAGATGGTAAATTTCATTCGATACAGGAGGCGCGTCCATCGATGTATAAAGGTAGATTGTCATGTTATGATACTTTTTTTGTCTGAGCTCATGCCACAGGTAAACTTTGGAATAAGTGGCCAGTATTTTTTTTATTATTATTATTATGCGTGTGCACTAATGGAATAATGGTTGTGTTAGTTTTGGCTGGGCAGTCTCCTGGTAGAATTTCTAAGTAGGCAGGTAACATGTCTGTTTACTCTTTGGCCAATAAAGGGGGCAGTGTGATTTTACGAGGGCTTTTTTTTTCTTTTTGTTAATTCAAGTTAGGGCGTTTGCTTTTGAATCCTGGTTCAGTTCATTTGCCATCCCAACCCGTATACGACCCGAGACCCTTTGTCTCTGGCTCGCTAGAGCATTTCTTTTATTCTTCGTCTGTTTGAACCAAGATTCACGCCCTAGTTTTTTTTACCCACTCCCTTGGTCGTTTCTTCCGATGGGGCCGGGATATTGGCCGGGTGATCGCCTGTCCCATTGGAGAAACGGGCACAGTATCATGTCACTTGAGATGCCTTTTTCCTGAAGGTCATTTTGAGCTTCCAGCAGCCAATTGTTCTTAGCTTTCATTCAGAGAGTAAGACTTAGAATTATTTCACTCATTCTGAGAATATGCTGATAAAATTTCAAACGTCTTTTCCTGAAAGTTTCCGAGATTTTCTCCGAATGCTGATAAAGCTCCTGGGATTTCCTTTTCATCCATATTCCCTCAGTATTATTATTATTATTTATTCAATTCACCATTACAAACATGGGTTACTCTAAAGCACGGGTTAAGGTAAGATTAAACGCCCTAGATGATATACCGATTGAGTTGCTACGCTGCATAGGAGATGAAGGTCTGATCAGGTTATTTCACTTGGTGTGTAGGATTTATGAGACAGGTGAGGTACCCCCTGATTTCAAGAAGAATGTAATCATCCCTATACCAAAGAAAGTGGGAGCTGACAGATGTGAAGATTACCGTACAATCAGCTTGATTACTCATGCTTCAAAGATCCTGTCTAGAATAATTTACAAGAGGATTGAGAGCCAGATAGAAACGGAGTTGGGTGAAGACCAGTTTGGTTTCAGGAGAAATGTAGGAACAAGGGAAGCTGTACTAAGTCTTAGGCTGATTTTGGAAGGTAGAATAAGGAAAGATAAGAGAACGTTCATGGCTTTTGTAGACTTAGAAAAGGCTTTTGATAACGTTGATTGGACTAAATTGTTTGACATTTTGAAATCGATTGGAATAAAGTACAGGGATAGGAGGGTGATATACAATCTATACAGAAACCAAACAGCAGTCATTCGAGTTGAAGGACATGAGAGAGAAGCTGGTATTCAGAAAGGTGTAAGGCAAGGCTGCAACTTATCACCCATACTTTTCAATCTTTACATTGAACAAGCAATGAAGGAAATTAGAGAAAAATTTAAAGTGGGAGTGAAGATTCAAGGAGAAATAATTTCAACTCTGAGATTTGCTGATGATATCGTCATGTTGGCCGACAAGCCTGAAGATTTGAATGAGTTTTTGAATGGTATGGACTCCGTCTTACGGAAAGAATTCATGATGAAAATTAATAAATGTAAAACAAAAATACTGGAATGCAGCCGAAATAAATCAGAAACCTCTATGGAGATCAAATTGGCAGGTGAAAAACTGAAGGAAGTAGGAGACTTCTGTTACTTAGGAAGCAGAATAACCAGTGATGGACGAAGCAAAGAGGATATAAAAAGTAGGTTGGCTCAGGCAAGAAAAGCATTTCTACAAAAACGGAATCTGCTGACATCGAATATAGATTTAGGTATTAGGAAGTCATTTTTGAAAGCCTTTGTCTGGAGCGTGGCGCTCTATGGAAGTGAAACTTGGACTATTGGTGCAGCAGAAAAGAGGAGAATTGAAGCATTTGAAATGTGGTGTTACAGGAGAATGATGAAGATCAGATGGGTAGATAGGGTTACAAACAAAGAGGTATTAAGACGAGTGGGAGAGGAGAGATGTTTCTGGCGACTGCTAATGAAGAGAAGAGATAGGTTGGTAGGACACATACTAAGACACCCAGGAATAGCAAGCTTAGTTATGGAAGGAAGGGTCGAGGACAAGAACTGTAGGGGTAGACCAAGGTTAGAATATGTTAAACAGATTGCCTCGGATGTAGGGTGTGGTAGCTATGTAGAGATGAAACGATTAGCTCAGGACAGGGAGGCATGGAGAGCTGCATCAAACCAGTCAAAAGACTGAAGACTCAAACAACAAACGCCCTATACCGACAATGTTAAATTTTCTACATTGGTGACCCATTATCTCAGGAACTATTCAACATAGAAAGCTGTAATTTTCATCAGTTTTACATACAACCTGTGACAGTTTACTGATCTAGAATCAAGCAGATCAGATGATTAGGAAAAAATGTATTTTTTTAAATAGTTATTCTTTTTTAAGAAAATATTTACATAATTCTCGTCATAAAATGAGTTCTACCGGTGAAATACAGCTGAGTGTAGGCCCACATATGCAGTACCTTATATTGAATAATATGTGTCAAAATTATATTTCTGATGTGTCTCATTTCTGAGAAAAAATGGACAAATGTGTGGGGAAAAAATAAACTGAGAAAAACTGAGTTAAAGTTTCATGTTGTCAACATTCCTATTGTTTGTTGATGACCTACTGTTAAAAGCATCCTGCTTCATAGTCTGAACCTTCTTCTTCATCCCTGATACCTAATTTCTTCCTTCTTCTCTTCTTTCTTGCCACCTTAGTCATTTGTTCAGCCGCAATTTCAGCTTTGCGCACTCGTAATTTGTCAAGGTACAACAGGGCTCTTTCAGTGTTACGTCCTATCTTCACTCCCAGCTTATGGAGGACCTTGATCCTACCCTTATTGCCATCATTGAAGGTGATTACAGCATCTGATACACCCAGCCTCAATGTTTTTATGCCAACAAAGTCATGTTTTGGTGTTCGGGACCAGATAATATTGTTGAATGCCTCTATGACATTCTGTGTCTGCCAATGAAGACACTTTTTTAGTAAGTTATGGTGTGCTAAGTCTCTGAAAACTGGTTTCACTGCCTCCATTACTGCCTCAGGAATGGAGTGTTTATGCTGGAACTCATTCAATGTGCCAGCTGTCTGTGCTTTTATGTACTTACACCATGTGTTTGGTGCAGGTGGGCACAGGTGGTGGACTGGGTTCTTATCTGTAGACAACCTATGGAAGTAGGTTGCCCACACAGCCCTTCTCATTGATTCCAAATCATGGGTATTTTCTCTGATAGCTTTTCCATAGTACTCCTGGAATTCATCTATGACCTTATCGGTAAGCCTACCAGCATTTTTTATGCTTTTGCCATCAGATAATTTTGTGTCGCGCAGTTTGCTTTTCAGTTGACGAAGTCGTGCTCCCATTCTCTTCTTAACGTGGCCTACACTCTCCAACTTTGTGATAGGTTCATCATAAGGGTTACTATTCAAGACAGCAGGACAATCTACAAAGAAATAATCCAAACCACAGCCTTCTAGATCGAATAATATTCTGTAGATGAACAATTTTCCAGTGTGATGCCCAGAGGCCATATTCGCAGTCATGTCCCATAATTTTTAAAATATTTATAATTAGATTTTTATGATAAATAGTATACCAAAATATTCAGAAAAGTCCAAATAATTATATAAAGCCAAAAAAAAAACAATATTTTGAAAATTTGGCCTCTGATCTTACCTTAAACCAAGTGCTTTACAACAATACATAAAAACTATAATACAAACTATAATACATACATATCTTGTATATACAAAATATAGAGTTCATTATCACTCATTCACTAGCCAGGAAGGATCGCACAATATTGCATGTGGACAATAGGACAGAATGCTCCATACTCTTGTAGATGGTCGGCGGAAGATCCAATTCCTTCAGACTTTGTGGAGTGTGTGAGGTATGAGGCCGTTGACTAATAAGATTACAGGCACTATCCGGACGCAGTCCATCATCCATATCCTCTTGATTTCCTCTGCAAGCTGTCTATACTTGGTGATTTTTTCATTGTGTTTCCGTTCGATATTGGTGTCGTTGGGGACTGCTATGTCTATTATAATTTTAGTGCCATCAACCTTATTTACTACTATGATGTCTGGTCGATTGTCAGACTCTTTATGTGGTCAAGGTACCGGTTTGGGGCGCATCCACTCAGCCGTTTTCCGTCAACTTTACCCTGCATGGATGACATTTGCCTTTGGATGTTTAGCTCCTTCAGAATAGATTAATTTGTTCTTCTTGCTACCCATGATATCTTCGATAACACGTTTCCTCGAAGGCTTCGATTCTCCTACGGCATTCAGCATTATGGTCCAGGACTCAGAGCTATACGTGACGATAGGAAATACCAAAGCTTGAACCAATCACTTCTTTGTTTCCTTGGTAATATGGTGATCTTTCCATATTCTTGTTAGATTAGACAGTGCTATCTTAGCCATGCCTATTCCTTCTCCTTCACAGTTCCCCTTAGTGGAAATGCGAACTCCTTGGTAGACTGTTTCATCCTTGATATCGATGTCTCCTATTAGCTGGAAGGGAGGAGGTGATGCACGCTGTCTGTCCACTACCATCAAGTAAGTAACACTTGATTCGGTTTAGTGTAAGGTCTGCTTCTTCACTGAACCTCTCAGTGCGTTGTAAACGTTCTGCCAGCTCTTCCGCCGAACTAGCAAAACAGCATATGTTAATTAGGAGTTGTAAATTGGTTTGATACTGCGCCGGCAGGTTTCCATGGCAACGAGAGAGCATCTTTATACTTACCTTGGAGGCAAGAGTCTTCACCTGTTTATTAGTCTAACTCAGATATGAATCTTCACTGGTGTTGTTTCATTCAAGGGCATGGACTTATAACATGTGTTATTGTCTGTCTACAGTAGTAAGTGCACCCGATTCCAACTCTTAGACCACAGTTCAATTTCTTGGCAATCATTTGACCGCAGCTGCACCTCGATATTAATTCCATCTACCTGTTTAAAACTCCTCCTTTTCATATTTCGTGTAGACCTCTCTTGGTCAACTCTTGTTCTCTTCCGACCCCTACGGTATTACGGTTTTCGAGATCTAGGGTGTCGTTCATCTTTCCGTCTTAATTGGCCCTTGTTTTTGAAATTGTTTGAGGGGTCAGACTTCTCCTTCCTATCGTAGTAGTAATAGTTGTTGTTGATTCAACGTGGTCATTGAGCCACTAGTACTTGTGAGTGTGAAATTTGATATGACGGTGTACCAAGACAACTAGTTTGGGATGCATTGATAAAGAAGAAAGTAGACAGAGCAGAAGTGGAAATGATAAAAGCTATGTATAGGAAGTGTATAAGTAGTGTGAAGACCAGGGTTGGGCAAACAAACTGGTTTAATGTAGAAACAGGACTCCGACAAGGGAGTGTATTGTCCCCTATAATTTTCATCACTGTCATGGATGAAATCCATAAGCGAGTGAAAGAGAAAATGGGAAGAAAAGAGACTAAGGCCTTACTCTTTGCTGATGACATAGTAATATGGGGAGAAGATGAAACAGAAGTACAGGAACAAGTCGATGTATGGAACCAGGAGATAGAAGAGTATGGAATGAAAATAAGTGTGGAGAAGAGTAAGACAGTAGTGATGACGAGAAATAAGAGAGATGGTAGGGGGAATATTGAAGTAAATGGGAAAACATTAGAAGTTGTGAAAAGTTTTAAATACACACATCAAAAAAAGTTTTGCATCACCTCGGTTCCAAGAGTTCCGGAACCGTTAAATACAAAGGGAATAGAGATCAACACAAACAACATTTCAGCTCGTTTTATTGCTCATGAGACCCACGCATTGCATGTTGTACCATCATACAGCTAGACTTTCAGCATTTGTGGTCCAGATTGCAGTACACACCACTACCTCTAATACCCAGTAGCACGTCCTCTTGCATTGATGCATGCCTGTATTCGCCGTGGCATACTATCCACAAGTTCATCAAGACACTGTTGGTCCAAATTGTCCCACTCCTCAACGACAATTCGGCGTAAATCTCTCAGAGTGGTTGGTGGGTCAAGACGTCCATAAACAGCCCTTTTCAACATATCCCAGGCATGTTCGATAGGGTTCATGTCTGGCGAACATGCTGGCCACTGTAGTCGAGCGATGTCGTTATCTTGAAGGAACGCATTCACAAGATGTGCACGATGAGGTCGAGAATTGTCGTCCTTGAAGACAAATGCCTCTCCAATATTCTGCCGATATGGTTGCACTATGGGTCGGAGGATGTCATTCAGGTATCGTAAAGCCGTTTCGGAGCCTTCCATGACCACCAGTGGCGTACGTCGGCCCCACATAATGCCACCCCAAAACATCAGGGAACCACCACCTTGCTGCACTCGCTGGACAGTGTGTCTAAGACGTTCAGCCTGACCAGGGTGCCTCCAAACACGTCTCCGACGATTGTCTGGTTGAAGGCACATGCGACACTCATCGGTGAAGAGAACGTGATGCCAATTCCGTGGGGTCCATTCAGCATGTTGTTGGGCCCATCTGTACCGCGCTGCATGGTGTCGGGGTTGCAAAGCTGGACCTCGCCATGGACGTCGGGAGTGAAGTTGCGCATCATGCAGCCTATTGCGCACAGTTTGAGTTGAAACACGACGTCCTGTGGCTGAACGAAACGCATTATTCAACATGGTGGCATTGCTGTCAGGGTTCCTCCGCGCGGCAATCCGTAAGTAGCGGTCATCCACTACAGTAGTAGCCCTTGGGCGGCCTGAGCGAGGCCTGTCATCGACAGTTCCTGTATCTCTGTACCTCCTCCATGTCCGAACAACATCGCTTTGGTTCACTCTGAGACGCCTGGAAACTTCCCTTGTTGAGAGCCCTTCTTGACACAAAGTAACAATGCGGACGCGATCGAATTGCGGTATTGACCTTCTAGGCATGGTAGAACTACAGACAACATGAGCAGCGTACCTTCATCCTGGTGGAATGACTGGAACTGATCGGCTGTCGTACCCCCTCCGTCTAATAGGCCCTGCTCATGCATGGTTGTTTACATCTTTGAGCAGTTTTAGTGACATCTATGAACAGTCAAAGGGACTGTATCTTGGATACAATATACACAGTCAACGTCTATATGCCGGAGATCTGGGAACCGAGGTGATGCAAAACTTTTTTTGATGTGTGTATTTAGGGAGTATAATCACAGAAGATGGAAAGATAAGTGAGGAAATTGTTAAGAGAATCCAGCAAGCAAATGGGTTTTACCAGTGTGTGAGAGGTATGGTGTGGAACCAGGATGTTCCAGAGAAATGTAAGAAAGTCATGTACTCACACCTATATTGACATATGCAGCAGGCACATGGACAACAACAAAACGGGATGAAAGCAGAGTCCAGGCAGCCGAGATGAAGTTTCTTAGAGGAATAATTGGAAAGACACGAAGAGACAAAATCAGAAACACAGAAATTAGGGAAAGAACTGGATTCCCAAAGCTACAAGACAAGATAGAGATCAGTAAGCTGAAATGGTATGGACACATGATGCGAATGGGTGAAGACAGAGTCCCAAAGCGAGTATTTACAGAGAAAGTAACGGGAAAGAGGCAACGGAGAAGGCCTAGGAAGAGGTGGATGGATATAGTGAGGGAGAGCATAGAGAAGAGACGGGTAAAAGTAGAAGATATACTAGAAGAAGGAAGAGAGTGGTGGAGAGACAGAAAATTATGGAGGTCCTTGATTCACACCCCGACCCAGAACACTGGAAACAGGAAATGAAGAAGAAGAAGAACCTGTGTCACTGCAATGGCTGCATTTGCAATTGGGCTAGGATTTGGAAGAATACGGCCATCGTGGCCTTAAGTTAGGAACCATCCCAGCATTTGCTTACCGTAGAAGTGAAGGAAACCCAGGGGAAAATATTTCTAGAACAGCTGAGGTGGGAAGCGCACCTACCTGTTCTCAGAGAGAGAGAGAGAGAGAGGAAGAGAGGGAGGGAGGGAGAGATGGAGGGAGGAAGAGAGGGAGGGAGGAAGAGAGAGAAGGAGGATGAGAGAGAGGAAGATAGGGAGGGAGGAAGAGAGAGAGGGAGGAAGAGAGAGAGAGGAAGAGAGAGAGTAAGAGAGAGAGGGAGGGAGGAAGATAGGGAGGGAGGAAGAGAGAGAGGGAGGAAGAGAGAGAGGAAGATAGGGAGGGAGGAAGAGAGAGAGGGAGGATGAGAGAGGGGAAGAGAGTAAGGGAGGAAGATAGGGAGGGAGGAAGAAAGAGAGGGAGGGAGGGAGGAAGAGAGGGAGGGAGGAAGAGAGAGAGGGTAGAAGATAGAGAGGGAGGAAGAGAGAGAGGGAGGATGAGAGAGAGGAAGAGAGGGAGGGAGGGAGGGAGGAAGAGAGGGAGGGAGGAAGAGAGAGAGGATGAGAGAGAGGAAGATAGGAAGGGGGGAAGAGAGAGAGGGAGGATGAGAGAGAGGTAAAGAGGGTCTCCACAATAAGCGGGCAATGAGCTGGGCAGCCATCGTGCAGCAGCCTGGACCCAATGATGAGGCAAGTTGTGTGATAAACACCCAAGTTAACTTGAGCTAACCTAACGGAAGGGTTTGTTGACATTAGCCTAGATACACATGTCAACATGTCAAACAAGTTGCTTCCTCCTGTTTGACTTGGTCTATGCTGCGTCAGTCATCATTACTTGCGCGCTGCGCCGCGCGGCGGGTCGTTCAATAAGTAACACCTCTCTCGTGTGGTGGGCATAGTACAGTGTGCGCGCCGCGGGTCGTTCAATAAGTAACACCTCTCTCGTGTGGTGGGCATAGTACAGTGTGCGCGCCGCGGGTCGTTCAATAAGTAACACCTCTCTCGTGTGGTGGGCATAGTACAGTGTGCGCGCCGCGCCGCGGGTCGTTCAATAAGTAACACCTCTCTCGTGTGGTGGGCGTAGTACAGTGTGCGCGCCGCGGGTCGTTCAATAAGTAACACCTCTCTCGTGTGGTGGGCATAGTACAGTGTGCGCGCCGCGGGTCGTTCAATAAGTAACACCTCTCTCGTGTGGTGGGCATAGTACAGTGTGCGCGCCACGGGTCGTTCAATAAGTAACACCTCTCTCGTGTGGTGGGCATATTACAGTGTGCGCGCCGCGGGTCGTTCAATAAGTAACACCTCTCTCGTGTGGTGGGCATAGTACAGTGTGCGCGCCGCGCCGCGGGTCGTTCAATAAGTAACACCTCTCTCGTGTGGTGGGCATAGTACAGTGTGCGCGCCGCGCCGCGGGTCGTTCAATAAGTAACACCTCTCTCGTGTGGTGGGCATAGTACAGTGTGCGCGCCGCGGGTCGTTCAATAAGTAACACCTCTCTCGTGTGGTGGGCATAGTACAGTGTGCGCGCCACGGGTCGTTCAATAAGTAACACCTCTCTCGTGTGGTGGGCATAGTACAGTGTGCGCGCCGCGCCGCGGGTCGTTCAATAAGTAACACCTCTCTCGTGTGGTGGGCATAGTAGAGTGTGCGCGCCACGGGTCGTTCAATAAGTAACACCTCTCTAGTGTGGTGGGCATAGTACAGTGTGCGCGCCGCGCCGCGGGTCGTTCAATAAGTATCACCTCTCTCGTGTGGTGGGTATAGTACAGTGTGCGCGCCGCGCCGCGGGTCGTTCAATAAGTAACACCTCTCTCGTGTGGTGGGCATAGTACAGTGTGCGCGCCGCGGGTCGTTCAATAAGTAACACCTCTCTCGTGTGGTGGGCATAGTACAGTGTGCGCGCCACGGGTCGTTCAATAAGTAACACCTCTCTAGTGTGGTGGGCATAGTACAGTGTGCGCGCCGCGCCGCGGGTCGTTCAATAAGTATCACCTCTCTCGTGTGGTGGGTATAGTACAGTGTGCGCGCCGCGGGTCGTTCAATAAGTAACACCTCTCTCGTGTGGTGGGCATAGTACAGTGTGCGCGCCGCGGGTCGTTCAATAAGTAACACCTCTCTCGTGTGGTGGGCATAGTACAGTGTGCGCGCCGTGGGTCGTTCAATAAGTAACACCTCTCTCGTGTGGTGGGCATAGTACAGTGAAACCTGGCTAAAGCGGAACGCAATCATTCGGGATTAATTTTCACATGTTTCCGTTTTACACTACAAATAAATACTGTATTGTCGCATAGGATTACTAAGAATAATTTGAGTTGTTCCCACTTTAAACAACACAGTTAATTCTTTAGCCGGACGTTTGTTTTTCTCGTGTTCTCCAATAACTCTCCTCCAGTGTAAGTGTCTTAAGTTTAGAAGTCATTATCACTGAATTACAGTGCGTAAATAAATGCAGTGCACAGTAAAAGGGACACCTTTAAAGATTACTCCAGTTCGCTGTTTTCTTCTCCTCTCATCTGTCAGAAGGAAGCTGTGAGGGTTGGAGCAAATAATGGTACAGATGTTGTGAAATGTAGCGAACCTGCTGCGTCCTTGAGGACATTAAAAACATTGTGTATGCAGAAAAAAATCGGGATTTGGAGCACCTGCGTTCAATGCTGATGTTGGTGGTCGGCCTGGCCTAGATATTTTATCTACAGTCCCTGTTTCCTTAAACTGATTAAGCCATCGAATGACGGCTTTGTAATCAGGTGCAGTTTGTCGGGCGGTGCAGTCATTGCCTATTGTGCCTATTGTGTGGACTAAATTAGGAAAATTCACACTTCTCACATGTGGCGGTAAGTGGCCTGTTCGCACGTCATTTATTCGTTACGCACACAACGTAAAAACAACATAATCAACATCAAAGTTATAGATGGGGCGGTCACTCGTGGCGGTAAGCGCGTGAGCCCGAGTAGAACACGTGTAAACCCCATTGTGCACGTAATATATAGTCCCGGCTCAAAAGGACCACCCAAAAATGAAAAATAAATGAAATTTCAGGATTTTTGTGTGTGGGGAGGGGGGGGGGGAGGAAGTCAAAGAAATTCTTGAAACAGAAGGTCATACTGGCGAAAGTTTGAAAACTCAAACTGTGAACTTCGTCACTGTAGATTGCGGTTTGGAAATTCAAGATTGTAGAGGACAGTACTATGACAACGCACCAAACATGTCTGGAAAGTATCAAGGTGTGCAAGCCAAAATATTAGAACTGAATAAATATGCGAGGTACACATTCCCTCGATTTAGTTGGACAATCTCCTGTTAAAAGCTGTTTTTACGCATTTGTTGTTTTTTTTCGATAACGCAATCATTGTATAACTTCTTTTCTGCAAATCCTCACATTTGGGGCGTGTTGAAAAATTATATAAAAAACGCTAAAACTTTGAAATCATTGTCAGATACGCGCTGGGAAGCACATGCTAATGCAACGAACGCGGTTTATGATTCGTTCATAATATTGTCGAGGCTTTAGAAAGCATTGAAGATGACGAGTCGGAAAATAATGACACTCGGAATGAAGCGGGGTGCATCGCAAACAGAATGCAGAAATTCGAATTCGGGTTCATGTTAATTTTGAGGGATTCAATTTTGACTTCTATCAGAATCAGACTCAGAATCAGACATTTTAAGGAAAATCAACTTCGATGATGCTATGGAAACTTTCTGCGAAACAAAATGCAGGAAAAAAGTTTTTCTGAAAATGTACATATGTATTTGTATATGTACTGTAGTCTATTCATCATTCATGATCTAAATTGTATTCATTATTCATTGTAAATTTGTAAGTAAAATCTCTTTCAAAGTTATGATTGACATTTTATGAAGGGGCCGGGGGGTTGAAAAAGGGAAAAAGGGGCCTCAAAATAACAATTGCCACTGTGAGTCTTAATCTGGCACTACTCGCGCGCCACCTATTGTAAAATAAATTTACTAATTGTGAAACATTTGCGGTTGTATGCACAACTCCTCACCTAAGTTCATTTGTTGAAACGATTCGAGTGCCGACACTCATTTGTTGAAACGATTCGAGCACCAACACTCATTTGTTGAAACGATTCGTGCGCCAACACTTATTTGTTGAAGAGACTCGCGCGCCGCGTATTCCAAAATGGATGTACTAATTCATAAACCTTCACGGGTGCACGCACAACAACTCACCAAAGTTTCGTCGCAATCGAATGAATGGTTTATGAACGTTTACGGGACAAACAAACAAACAAACAAACATGAAACATTCATATGTAGAGATTTGGCAACACTGAAAAATGGCTTCTAATATTTCAATATCAATGAAAATGCACTAAATGGAAGCGAATAGTTGAAATTGAACTCGAATGTGGCGGCTTCGGTAGCATGCTGAGCTTCTATGCCCAAGGTTGCGGGTTCAAACCCGGCCGAAGTCGTCGAAATTTTCAAGAGCGTTAAAATCCCTCAGGATACCTTCCTTCGGAGGGAAAGTAAAACCGGCGGTCTCATGTCATAGATTTATGGCATGTAAAAGAACCTTCCACTAAGTGCACTTGTGTAAAGCCAAAATTTGTAAGTTAGAATTGATAACGCTCTATTAGTTCCAACGTTCACCGCCAGGAGCTGATTGCGATGCCATCTAGTAGTCAAGTCTGCGAGCTAGGTGACGTGGACGGTAGCATTTGGTAGCGAAAGTAGGAACTCCTTAAAAATTATCGTCTGCAGTCCTTACTTGAATTAAAACAGATAGCACACACTAATACAGCCATCACAATTAACACCGGTTATCAGACAGATTCTACACACACCCAAAGTACACGGGGCTACATGACCGCGTTGTCACAGCCCCTAAACTAAGGAACCAACCAACCGAACTCGAATGCTAAATATCACAGAATTAAATGCGAATGCGACTAGAGACACTCCGGAACTTGAAATACAGGGTCATCGAAAAATAATGTCAACACTATAAAAAAATTATAGCACCGTAATCCTTTATGTTAAACGTGTAATTCTTTCACTGAACGCTAGCTGGTTTAAGTAAGTTTTGTTTTGGAGGGGACGTGGCCTTGCTATGCGCACACTAGATGCGCAGTAGCCAAGGTCGGCCGGGGGCGCGCGCGTCAATGACTGCACCGCCCGACAAACTGCACCTGATTACAAAGCTGTCATTCGATGGTTTAATCAGTTTAAGGAAACATGGACTGAAGAGAAAAGAATCTAGGCCAGGCCGACCACCAACATCAGCATTGAACGCGCGCTTTTCCAATGGCTGGATTGGTACGTGCAATCATTTCAGGAGTAACTGTCAGGATCACGGCAGAAATTCTCTCCTGCAGGTGATCCAAATCCCGATTTTTTTCTGCATACACAATGTTTTTAATGTACGCCCAGAAAAAAATCCAAAGGGCTGAGGTCAGGACTTCATTGACGCGCGCGCCCCCGGCCGACCTTGGCTACTGCGCATCTAGTGTGCGCATAGCAAGGTCACGTTCCCTCCAAAACAAAACTTACTTTAACCAGCTGGCGTTGAGTGAAAGAATTACACGTTTAACATAAAGGGTTTCGGTGATATAATTTTTTGAAATGTTGGCATCATTTTTCGATGACCCTGTACAGTAAGTACCATCCCAGCATTATTTTTGTCTGGAAAGAGTGTGTCGTCACTCTGCACGGCGGGATGAAGGTTACGGGCTCCCTCGAGCATTAAGCGCTCTATCAAAGGATCACGTTAGAAGCAAAAACAATAGAGGCTACCTTGAGGAAGGAAGGTTCATCGTAATTTGTGTGCCATTGATTTCCAATAATTCATTTGTCTTCCTCTCCAGCTGACATTTGGTTATGAGTCAGCCGACCTTTAGTCTCGTGAATATTGCCTGCCTACACAACTGGAAGTTCCTAGTTTATGGTTCAAGACTCGTGCAGGCAGATAAAACTACCACACAAATGGCCGAAGAATAAACATTATTTTTCCAAACTCATGATGTATTTCAAAACTTGATGAAGTGTGTACTGCATGTATACTTTATTGTCATCTTAAACGATTCACAGACCAACTCATTAATCTCTCCTCAGAGCTTCCATCCACTCACTCGTCCAAAAATAGTGAAATAGTGAGTGATTTTTCTTCAAAAAAGTGAAAAGGGTGAGGTTTTGTATGAAAAAGTGAGTAAATTCATAGCATTATTCGCATTTATGGCCGTATTTCTGGTTCATAATTTTAAAGTTTGTTCATATCTGTAGGCGCAATTAGGAGGGAGGGGCTTGGGTGGCTAAGCTCCCCAAAACCAACGATAGCCCCCCAAAACTGTCACAAAACTGTATTGAAATATACAAAATATACAAAATTTTTAAGAATGTGTATCTGAAAAACGAATTAGCCCCCCAAAAATGTCAACCAAATTGCACCTGATGAGTACTGTTTGTGATTTTTCATGTAGTTAGAGAGGACACTTGGAAATAATGGATAGGAAAATCAATGCAACACTCAAGAAAATTAAATCGTAAAACAAAAATATAAATGTGAACTTTTGTTAAAAAACGCTTTGTTAAAATTTTCGGCGATTGCTGCACGACTCCGGCTGTGGTATTGCACTACGGAAGCTTTTCATGCTTTCTGGCCGCCTGGCTCGCTGCCGGCAGCGCGCTCATGCACCGTTGGCAGAGAAATGAACTACCCATTCATGGGTATATTTTGGGTGGTTTCTAGCAATCTAATTGTGCACGAGACCATTTTTAACACAGAATGTGACCATTTTTGTAATAAAAAGTGAGAATAGTGAGTAATTTTATCAAATAGTGAGAAAAGCGAGTCGCTGGAAGCCCTGTCTCTCCACCTTATCCGGTCTTCAGCAGCAGTTTCATCAGCTCATAAGATTCATCAATCTTGATGGAATCCAGCATCTGAAACCTTCTTCTTCCTCTTGGGATTTTCCCTTGGACTGTCCCTTCTAATGCACTTTTCACCAAACCATCTCCTCTTAGGCAGTGTCCAATCCAATTCATTCTTGTTTCCTAAGCGTCCAAGTTTCCGCTCCATACATTGCTCCACAAAGTAATATTATTTTCTTACCGAAGGCTTCCTTGTTTTATCATTTCTAATGATCTTGTCGACTTCGTCGTTATGCTTGAGTCTAAAGTTATGCGTTACGGAGACGGAAGTGACGTCATGTAGCCGCGCGGGAAGTGACGTCATGCAGCCGTGCGGGAAGCGAGTGCGTGACGTCGTGCAGCCACGCGGGAAGCAGAAGCTAATGGTTAATGGAGTCTGTTGAAAGAGTCCTGGGGCGTCGAGCGACCTGGGGCTTTGAGCGAAGCGAAAAGAAAACAGGTGACTCCTAAAGAGATATACAAGTTGCCAGATAAGAATACAGGGTTCCTCGTAAAGAGGTGTGCAGGATGTCAGAGCAAATTACAGGGTGACACTTAACGAGATGTACAGTATGTTAGATTCAATTCAAACACAGAGGTTTGGAAGATATCAGATTCAAATACAGGGTGACCCTTAAAGAGTTGTAAAAGATATCTGACTCAAATACAGAGTGACCCTTAAAGAGGTGCCCACGCGGGAAGCCTAAGTTAATGGGTAATGGAGTCTGTTGAAAGAGTCCTGGGGTTTCGAGCGAAGCGAGAAGCCCTCCTGAGCCTTTCTAACATGTGTAGCATTTGTAGCATGCGTCATTTGAAATGATATAACGTCTAGCCTTTCAGACTGACTGTAATTTTTTAATAACTAGGGAAAGTGAATGACAAATATTCAAGTCAGCCCACCTTCAGTCTCGTGAATATAGCCTGCCTACACAACTGTAAGGAGTGTGCGAAATATCGTATCAATAGAACAAAGGGAAAATACCTGTGGTTTGGTTGGTTGGTTCCTCAGTTTAGGTGCTGCGACAACGCGGTCATGCAGCCGCGTGTACTTTGGGTGTGTGTGTAATCTGTCTGATAACCGGTGTTAATTGTGATGGCTGTATTAGTGTGTGTTATCTGTTTTTAATTCAAGTAAGGACTGCAGACGATAATTTCAAGTGGTTCCTACTTTCGCTACCAAATGCTACCGTCCACGACACCTAGCTGTGAACTTGGCTACCACTGGTTGCCATTGCAACGAGCGGCTGGTGACGAACGTTCAAACTTAAGAGCATTAAACAAACCTAACCTACAAATTTTGCCTCACACAAGTTGAGTTGGTGGAAGGTTCTTTTACATGCCATAAAACTACAGTATGACATGGGACCGTCGGCTTTACTTCACCTCTGAAGGAAGGCATACTGAGGAATTTTTAACGCTCTTAAGGGACACTGGGACTGAAATTTTCAAATTCTATATAAACTGAGGTGCAGCTTTGAAATTTTATATGGTTATGAATAGTCATATTATAAACCACTGTGGGAAACATGAGCATTGTAAGTTGATTAGTTCTCCAGATATTAATTATTTTGTACATTTATTGTGCTAATTATTCAAGTTTTATAAAGGTCAGGCGCGTTAAAAAAAAGATAGTGTAACTTTTAGGTAATATTCTATTGCACTATAACAATTGGAAGAAACCTACGGATCCGATTTTGAATTGCATTAATGAGTGTCAGGAAATTATTTTATTCATATCCAAGTTTTTTTTCTACAAAAAATCTTGAATTTTTCCAGTTTGAATTTTTTTGCAGTCAAACCAAAAGTGCAATCTAAAAAACGATCCGCAGGTTTATAGTCATTACAATGAAGGTAATAAATGCCCATTATGAAAGCAATATCATAAGATTTATGACGCGAGAAACATTTTGAATGCCTGAAAAAGTGAATCAGAGAAAACAGCAATTTTCTAAAATGATGAACAATTTACAAGTTTTCAGCTTACCAAGGACATTAGGACTGTCCTGCAGCATTGTTGACACCCTCCTTCTTCTGTTTTGCAGCCTCCGTCTTCATTTCTGTCAGTTTCACCTTCCGTCGATATGCCTTTCGCTTCTCCAATAATTATGACCGCGGACGTACTTACTTCCTGCGACTGTCACATCTTTCAAGTGTTTGTGCTGTGACATGAGATACTGAAGTTAGTCTTATTCCTGATTTCAACTCTGTTGTTGCACTACACCCCATGTTGAATTCTGCTACAGAATTACAAACAGCAATTTCAAGTATCTTCCGTGAAATAAAAATCTCTTTTAGGCACTTCCTCCAGATAACAGAATGCAGGGACTCATTCTGATTTTCAGTAGCACCACGGATGCATCTGAATAGTAACTCATCTGATGCCAGCCTTTGATAAACAGGCATAATCTTGACAACTAAGGGTTCTTAAAGTTCTACAGCCATTTTGTCATGACTCTGTGGTATTTTACCAAGCTGCGATACTTCGATTGTAGAAGCACCAAGACTCAGAACCTTCAGGACACTTACTGTGCTGGGGCGTTTAAAGGACACACCATGCATTTTAAAGCTACGCTAGGGCTTTAAAAATGGCGGAATTCGGATTTTAAAAAACACTGTTATCTGATCCGCAGGGGATAGGGGTGTATTAATATGAAAAAAAAACGAAAATCGACATTATTCACAAATTTCACTAAAATTTCAGTCCCAGTGTCCCTTAAAAAATCCGACGACTTCGGCTGGGTTTGACCCACGACGTTGGGCATAGAAGCTCAGCATGCTGCCAACTTCTCCACTGAAGCCGCTATGAAGGTACATTACCTTGATTCAGAAGCTTGTCTGGTAGGTGCTGTTAGTGTCTCCTTGGGTAACATTAAAATCTAGCTTGTAATGCTTCAACTAGTGACTCGCTAGATCTAGGGACAAAGTGATTGCAGACAGACACCATTAAGCCGCGGGACAAAGTCTGATATTTCCCTTGGTAGCTGTAAACTTGAAGTAGAATCACTGAATCATTAAGGGGGCTGCTACAATCAATACGACATTGTCCTCTCAGTGTCAAAGGTGCGCTCAAGTCTCGAGAACTCAAGTTATTCCCACGGTAACGTAAAAATATGATCGAATCATTCCTTCACAAAATATTACGAACACGTTCATCGTGGCCATGTAGAATAGAATAGTACATTGATTACAACTGACGAAGCTGTCACGTGACAGTGAAACTAGTTGTGCAACCTAGCACATCGGTAAATGATTTGGCTTGACGTGGGTGTGGCAGATATTCCACAGATGTAATATTGACTTAGAGACTCTCCACATGTTTTTATAAATAGGCTGAGAATAATTATTTCTCCATAACTCTATATACGGAGGGTGATTCAGAAATCCTATCACACACATCTAGGGGTTGAAGATATGACACGTCTGGAAACGTACCATTTCCATGCTACACTGATGACGAGGTGGAAAAACATTCAGGGAAAAGTGGTTAGGTTAGGTCGAGATGGACCCACTCCATGGCCACCACGATCGCCTTCTTTATGAGACTCCTGTAGCGTCACAGTTATCGCTGCAGTGGAACTGAATCAGCGCACTCCAGATGTTTTTAAGCGTGTGTATCAGAATATCCTTCGGAGATAATCTGTATGCAATGAAGTTCATGGTCGTCTCATCAAGCAGTTCTTGTAATGCATTCAGGTGACCTCATGACCACATTTGCATCAGTGCTTTCTTTTCTTTTGTGTTCCTCATTATACACACATCAAAAAAAGTTTTGCATCACCTCGGTTCCCAGATCTCCGGCATATAGACGTTGACTGTGTATATTGTATCCAAGATACAGTCCCTTTGACTGTTCATAGATGTCACTAAAACTGCTCAAAGATGTAAACAACCATGCATGAGCAGGGCCTATTAGACGGAGGGGGTACGACAGCCGATCAGTTCCAGTCATTCCACCAGGACGAAGGTACGCTGCTCAAGTTGTCTGTAGTTCTACCATGCCTAGAAGGTCAATACCGCAGTTCGATCGCGTCCGCATTGTTACTTTGTGTCAAGAAGGGCTCTCAACAAGGGAAGTTTCCAGGCGTCTCAGAGTGAACCAAAGCGATGTTGTTCGGACATGGAGGAGGTACAGAGATACAGGAACTGTCGATGACAGGCCTCGCTCAGGCCGCCCAAGGGCTACTACTGTAGTGGATGACCGCTACTTACGGATTGCCGCTCGGAGGAACCCTGACAGCAATGCCACCATGTTGAATAATGCGTTTCGTTCAGCCACAGGACGTCGTGTTTCAACTCAAACTGTGCGCAATAGGCTGCATGATGCACAACTTCACTCCCGACGTCCATGGCGAGGTCCAGCTTTGCAACCCCGACACCATGCAGCGCGGTACAGATGGGCCCAACAACATGCTGAATGGACCCCACGGAATTGACATCACGTTCTCTTCACCGATGAGTGTCGCATATGCCTTCAACCAGACAATCGTCGGAGACGTGTTTGGAGGCACCCTGGTCAGGCTGAACGTCTTAGACACACTGTCCAGCGAGTGCAGCAAGGTGGTGGTTCCCTGATGTTTTGGGGTGGCATTATGTGGGGCCGACGTACGCCACTGGTGGTCATGGAAGGCTCCGAAACGGCTTTACGATACCTGAATGACATCCTCCGACCCATAGTGCAACCATATCGGCAGAATATTGGAGAGGCATTTGTCTTCCTGGACGACAATTCTCGACCTCATCGTGCACATCTTGTGAATGCGTTCCTTCAAGATAACGACATCGCTCGACTACAGTGGCCAGCATGTTCGCCAGACATGAACCCTATCGAACATGCCTGGGATATGTTGAAAAGGGCTGTTTATGGACGTCTTGACCCACCAACCACTCTGAGAGATTTACGCCGAATTGTCGTTGAGGAGTGGGACAATTTGGACCAACAGTGTCTTGATGAACTTGTGGATAGTATGCCACGGCGAATACAGGCATGCATCAATGCAAGAGGACGTGCTACTGGGTATTAGAGGTAGTGGTGTGTACTGCAATCTGGACCACAAATGCTGAAAGTCTAGCTGTATGATGGTACAACATGCAATGTGTGGGTCTCATGAGCAATAAAACGAGCTGAAATGTTGTTTGTGTTGATCTCTATTCCCTTTGTATTTAACGGTTCCGGAACTCTTGGAACCGAGGTGATGCAAAACTTTTTTTGATGTGTGTACCTAGGTATATAGGCTAGGTTTATATATACGGTATATACAAAACTAATTGCATGCTGTACTCTATTTTGCCAGGAGATCTATAGAAGATAGTCTGGCTGTCAACAACATCATGCCTCTGAACTACGCAGGTTAGCTGCCCTGATCCGAGAGCATAATATAAATGATGAGTAACCCAACTCCTCCTATTCACTGTGACATCCCTGGTCTGAATAGAAACCAACTGATATCTAGACATCCACCCATCAAATATGCTAGGGATCTCAAAGGCAACAATTTTAAGCCGAATATCCAATGCAGAAATGAATGGAGCACCAACATCAACCTTGAAGCTTGGAGTGATTTAATTGGAAATAACGCTGCACCAGGTTTTGACCTGCCAAGAGGAACGTGGACTGCCCTCAATGGGATCCTGACTAACCACGGGGTCTGTGCTGAATCACTCTTCAAATGGGGTAAATTTCCTTCTCCCCAATGTGACTGCGGTGCTCCTTCATTGTTCATGAATACCATAGAAGAGCATATGAGGGTAGTCGGTCTGATTTCCTGTTGGTAACACCTACAGCATTGCAATGGATAAGGGTGATCCTGCATTGGAAGTGGAGTCGATCTGGCCACCAGACCAGACCAGTCCAGGCTCTGCGCTCCTACATTGCAGCTAGTTTTCAGCCAGGAACGGAAGTACCAGTACTGTGTCAACTGTCGACGAGGAAAGTTGTCTATTATTACAGTTGAAAACTGGACTAGGAACTAATGGATTTCATGTTACTGGACAGGAATTTATTATTAAACTCGTGTAAAAGAAAATGGGTTCATGGGTTCAATGAAGACCACCGTCAAAGTGAATTACACAACCTGCCTAGCTGTGCGTAGTCACCCTGATAAATTCAAAAAATATCATACAATGGCCGTCGAAACGTTTGATTACTTTCTGTCGCACATAGAAGTGAAGTAACTTCCTCCCACAGTTTTGACCTCAAATCACGGTTGATAGATAGATTTTATTAATTCCATTTGGTCAAATACATGTATACAATACATTTTTGATATAGGACACGTCAGAATTTACATCTATAAAATAAAAGTACTAACAGGTATATATTACTAATACTATAACTATTTATAACTTATTATAATAACAGATCTTAAGAGATACAATCTTATTGGACAACTATTTACACCTTACTCTATTAACATAATATGGAAACTTAATTCTATAAATACAACAACTTACAGCTAGGTATAACAATTAAAATAGAAAAGTAAAATATAATTATAGATTTCATCATTACTAGGCCTATACACTAAGATATTCAACTACAGAGTAAAAACAATGGCACTGCAGATAAGATTTCAACATTCTTTCAAAGGTTTTTATTTTTGCGGCAAGTTTTATATACTGGGGTAGTTTATTGTATAATTTAACTCCTGTGTGAAAAGTTCCTTTTTGATATATGCTTGTGTGTGTGTGTGAAATATGAATGTTTTGATTTTGCCTTGTGTTATGCCTATGAATATCATTGTTTGTTTTAAGAAACACATCCTTATTCATTAAATTCTTTTTAAAAAACATAATACTTTCAAAGATATATATGCAGGGCAGTGGGAGAATGTTTAAATCTTTAAACAGAGGTTTACATGATTCTCTAGTGTTTACATTTGCCATAATTCTAATCGCCCTCTTTTGTATCCTAAGCGTGCTTAGTACATCTGGCGACATACCTCAAAATATGACCCCATATCTTAAGTATGAATGGAAATAAGCAAAATAAGTATTTCTTAATGTGTGCATGCCAGTGCAGGTTTTCAAAATACGTAACGCGAAGCACATCGAGTTCAGTTTAGTATTCAAATATTGTATATGTTTATTCCATTTCAAGTCATGTTGTATCCATAGTCCTAAAAACTTTGTTTCTGATTTATTTTCTATTTTATGACCATTTAATGTTATATTGGGCTTTGCAGGGTTCCTATTCTGTATAGTGTGGAAATTTAGACATACTGTTTTTTATAGTTTATTGTGAGGCGAATATCTTCTGACCATTTGGTTAACTCTCCTGTAACGGAGTCAGCAGACTGCTGTATGACCTGTTTAGTTTCACCTTTTATTACGAGTGTTGTATCGTCCGCAAACAAAATTTCCTTATGTGAATGAACGTTCTGTGTTATATCATTGACATATAGAAGAAAGAGTAGTGGGCCCAAAGCCGATCCCTGGGGTACTCCAAATTTAATAATTCCCTCATTGGACAATGTTTCATTAAGTAATTTGGTTCCATCATCCTTGTGTCTCAAGCTTACTATTTGTTTACGCCTTGTTAAGTAAGACTCTATCCATTTATTAGCTAGACCTCTAATACCATATTGATTTAGTTTTGTAAGGAGGATTTTATGGCCAACAACATCAAATGCTTTCGATAAATCCAAGAATAGGCCAGTTACATGTTCCTTATTGTCAATTAATTTCAGTATACTATTACTACCTTCATAAATTGCTGTCTGTGTAGATTTTTCCGTTCTGAATCCACGTTGTGAGTTTGATAATATTTTATTTTTTCTATAAAACTTATCAGTCTCTTATACATGATTTTTTCCTCAATTTTTGCAATACCAGTTGGTAAGGTAATAGGACGATAGTTATCTAATTCATCTTTTGAACCGTTTTTGTGCACAGGAATTACTTTCGATAACTTCAAAATATCCGGGTAAGTTCCTGAGAGAATTGAACTCTTTATTAAGTGCGTAAGTGGATTTATTATATTTTCTGCACATTTCTTTAAAATTGCATCAGGGATGCCATCAATGCCAGCACAGAATTAATTTTTAGCTCTTTTATAACTATTCTTACCTCTTCACTTGTGACATGATTTATAAATAAAGAATCACTACATATATTTATTTTATTATTAGAATTTAGTGTATTTACCTGTGATTTATTTGATAATTATTGTGGAATTTCCAGAAAATAGTCATTAAAAGTGTTTGCTATTTCCTCTCAATTATTAATCACTTTATTATTTCTGGTCAGTGTAATGTTCCGTTCTATTTTAGCAGATTTTCCAGTTTCTTTCTTTATCACGGATCACATTGCCCTGTTTTATTAGATGATTGGGAAATAAAATTATCATTATGCATTTTCTTTGCTAGTCTTATTACCTTATTTAATATGCTAGTGTACTTTTTGTAGTATAAATTGAATTCAGGTGTTGTGTGGTATTGTTTATATAATTTGTGTAGAAATTTCTTTCTTTGACATGAATTTATAATCCCTGTTGTTATCCAATTGCTAGTTTTGTTATTTTGATCAGTTCTTTGCCTAAAGGGGAATGCTGTTTCAAAATAGTGTTTTAGGGTACTGTTAAATGCATTAAATTTATCATTTACATTCTCTAGTTTATAAATTTCTGACCATGTTTCCTTATTTAATAAGTCATTGAAATATGTAACATTTGTTTCAGTGAATGACCTGCACTTTGATTTTACTCCATTATCATTATTATTGATGTTTCCGGTACTTCAAAACTCAGTATTTGTCCATGGTGATCACTTAAACCCGGACAATAGACTTCTATTGAATGGTGATATTTATCTGTATTTATAAAAATTTGATCAGGAGTGGTTTTACTGAAAATGAAAATGAAAATCCACAACCTGCTTCCAGTCTCCGACCGGGTCAGGAATGGAATGAATGAAGCCCCCATCTAGCGGCGAGGATATGAACTGTGCCGGCTGCCGAGGCCTGACGCACTCCTCTGGGGCAATGATTAAATGAAAGGCAGATGAAATGAAATGATAGTGGAGAGTGTTGCTGGAACGAAATTTTGACAGGGAAAACCGGAGTACCCGGAGAAAAACCTGTCTGCCTCCGTTCTGTCCAGCACAGATCTCACACGGAGTGACCGGGATTTGAACCACGGACCCATCGGTGAGAGGCCGGCGTGCTGCCGCCTAAGCCACGGAGGCTTAGTGGAGTGGTTTTACTAAATTTTGTTATTCTTGTTGGGGTATTTACTGTAGGTTTCAGTCCATAGGAAATTAGCAACTGTGTTAATAATTCACAATTTCTATCACATTTTAAGAAATCCACATTTAGATCCCCACAAATTATTATATCGAAATTTACTTTGCTCATGTTATTGAGTAACAATTCTAATTTATCTATAAATAAACGAAACTTTCCTGACGGAGAACGGTATACGCATACAATTATTAACTTAAACTGCTGTATTTTTAAGGCAGATAATTCAAAATCCTGTTCCATAATTAGATAATCATAAGCTGTTAACTGTTCATGATCTAAATTATTTCTTAAGAAGATACAAGTACCACCATGGCTAATATTAGATCTAGAGTATTTACTAGCTAGTATAACCCCTGGGAATTAATTCGAGTTGTTCCTCTTTCAGCCAATGTTCTGAAATACATAGTGCTGAGATGTCTTAAAGTTCATTTTTAAGCATTAGATTTATGTAATCAATTTTATTATAGAGAGACTGGACATTCTGGTGGTAAATTTTAAATTTGTTACTTTTCCAAGCTTGTGTTGGTGATTTATTTACATTATTATTATCATAATTCTTATTATTATTGTTGCTAGACAAATCCGAAATACCATTGTTGGACTCAGTTAAATTTGACATCAAAAGATCTGAATGCCAAACCTCACGTTTGGCTTCTTTTACCAGTTTCCCTGCTTCCACTGTAAAGATATTACTGTTGAACTATTCTTACCATTTGAATTTACAATTTTGCAGATTCCATCACTAAGATACTCTTTTCCTAACCTATTTAAGTGTAGGGCATTCCGAGTGTGGAACTTCCTGTCTTAATTTACTTACATCTATAATTTGGACATTTGGAAAACTCTTACAAATTTTATGAATTTTTCCATTTGTAGCCTCTATTTCTACATTTACA
Source organism: Meconema thalassinum (assembly GCA_946902985.2). Lineage (NCBI taxonomy): Eukaryota > Metazoa > Arthropoda > Insecta > Orthoptera > Tettigoniidae > Meconema > Meconema thalassinum. The sequence continues at coordinate 18,806,961 of OX336396.1, forward strand.
CATGATTTGGGAATTAAGTCGTATCTCTGCGGAATATTTACAATAATGGCATTTGTGTTATGCATGGATGGCAATGTACCCTTTAAATGTTTGATTACCTTTTTACTCTCGTTCCTATACACGTCGTTTGCTCCAGCGATGATTACTGCATAGTCCTTTGAAGTAAGGGACGCACACTCTCCTACCATCCCGTTCGTGACCGCTGCAATTGGTTTTACTGTCCAAGTGACCTCCATTTCTCCGCTTCTCTCCAATACGCTTGCTGCTACATCTCGCCCGTGACTATCCGCAAATATCCGCATCTTCCTGGATTTTCTCTTTATCACTTTCTTCCTTTCTTCTTGAAGAAAGTCATCATTTTCTTCGACAAGCGCTCCAAATGTATTTGAGACGGGAATTTCAGTTACATGTACTCCATTTATAGGCCTAGGCATATTCAATCTTACCTTACCAGCAACCACTGTCGAACAAGTTTCCTTGCTTTCCTCTGCGTTTCCTTTTAATTTATTCAACTCTTCCATTAACTTAGTAATATCTTCCTTTAGCAGCTTTATAATTTCCTCTTTTGAGGACAGTTCGTTTCTCAGGTTATGACATTCGCATGACGGTACCGGTAGGCCTACATTACGACAATCGGTTTCACTTTTCTCCTCACTCAATTTTACCTGAGAGCTTGTGATGATTTTATTTGCATTTTTAGCCTATTTTCAATTTTGAAAAAATAGGCTTATGAGATCACCTTTTGTCCGTGTGTGTGTGTGTGCGTGTGTGTGTGTGTGTGTGTCCCTAATAACATCTAAACGGCTGGAGCGATTTCAATGAAACTCGGTAAGTTCATAGCGCTATTCCCGGCGACCTCGACCGTGCCCTTCAAATTTTGTTACGTCTCACCAATCCAACATGGCGGCTGTGCGAAATATTTCACTAGCATTCAATATCTCCGAAACTATTGCCGATATCGCCCTGAAATTGTTTACGGTGTTAAAGGGCACTACTAGAAGTTCACCTATGAGACTTTCAAAAACCTGGCCAAGCGAATTTGAGACTTTTAATAGACTTTTCTCGCGATTTAACTATCCAAACATAATGAAACTTGGTACAGCAATTGTTTATACACATTGGAATGCAATGGAGTCTAATTTAGTTCAATTGTTTACATAACCTCAAAATGGCGGCTGTGCGAAATATTTCACTGACATTCTATATCTCCGAAACTATTCCAGATATCACCCTGCAATTTTGTACGGTGATAAAGGGTACTGATACAAGTTTACCTATGTATATTTCATAAGCCTGTAAAGTAGAAAACGAACATGGCGACCAAGCGAATTTGAAATAATTTAATAGACTTTTCTCGTGATTTAACTCTCTGAGCGCAGTGAAATGTGGTACAGTAAATGATTTTGCAGATTATAATGCACTGCCATCTAATTTAATTCAATTGTTTACATAACCTCAAGATGGCGGCTGTGCGAAATTTTAAAATTAAGTTTTTATTTCTTGTGTCGTAATCATGCGATCGAAGTGAAAGTTTGATTAACGAACCTAGGCAATAATTGTCCTGAATGGTACATAACTCTATGGCCTATACATACAACAATCCTAAATGGCGAGCTTCCGAAATATTTAGACGGTTCTCAATATCTATGAATCTTTTACAGCAACCAAACTGAAAATGTTTATGTTCATAGAGAATATGAACATATGTTCACCTATAGGACATTCAGTAACCTGGTGAGCACAAATCCAACATGGCAGCGACGTGAAGTATAAATATTTAAATGGACGTTTCTCGCGAATTAACTATCCGAGTGCCGTTAAACGTTGCACGTTAAATGCTTATACAAATGTTGATCCACTGGCATCTAGTTTATTTGAATTGTTTGCATAATCACAAGATGGCTGCTGTGCGTAATTTTAAAATCTCGTTTTTACTTCTTGTGTTCTAATCATGCGATTGAAGTTTGAATACCACACGTACACAATAATCTTAATGTAATAGTACAAAAATAAAAATCCAACCTGGCGACCATCTGAAATATTTAGACGGTTCTCAATATCTACGAATCTATTACAGCAATTAAACTGAAATTTTGTATGTTGATAGAGGCAATTAACATGAGCAGGTTATATGAAAATAGGCTGTATAGTTCTTCACGGAACTACTTGTTTACTTTTATTTTGCACGACGAGAATAAATCCGTAACGGTTACACTGCCTGACGAGACACTAACACTGTTTACTGTCGACATACTAGAGATGTAAGTTAGCCTTGATATTTACACCAAATTACATTAAATTTATTTTAATTATTACTACCTAAATTAATTAATCTAATTACCTACCAATAAAGAAGAATGTGAAATACGTATATCTTCCAATCGGGTGAAAACTCGTAAAAGCACCATTGCTCTATTGCGTTCAAACAGTGATTGAAGAAGTCACCGAATCTTTGGATACACGTTCCCACAACTTAGTTTAAGTTTCTTAAATTATCAATAAGAATTTCTAAATACTATCAATATTTCGTATTTCACTTGACCTAAGGAAAGTAACTTTATAGATTTTAAAACTCTGTTATAATATTTTACCACTTTTATCAAATATTTACACTAGCTGCTATTTCACTAAATTTTCACTGTGACGCCATAGACAAGATGGTACTGTTTGTCCCGCTGGTCCTACTCGCTCACGCACTAATTCAATTAACATTCCTTTGCCTACCACTATAGCACTATTAAACACAAAAACCTAGTTCAATACATGATGTTAAAACTCACCACCTCGACCAAAGCTTCCAGGCAACTGGAAGAAAAAGCAAACCTGTTTGATTGCTGTCAGACCAGTTCAGACCCGACTCTCCTCCCCAGAACGAGCACTGGCTCCAGAGTAGGAGGGGGGACGGTGCGTCATGTGTTTGTTTACTTCAGACCCGACCAGACCCGCTCAGACCGTCTGGTACGGAGATATTCCGCTTCCAATGTAGGATCGGCCTAAGGAATTTAGATTTAAATGTATAAGCCTGCCTTGTCATGTGTCCTTGTAAATATGTATATCAATGTATATGTGTGTATATATTTATCTTGCTTGCTTTTTGTTTGTATGTCATACGATAAATAAATAATTAACAAAAGTAATTGCACTTAGATACTGCAATTATTATACGTAGTGTACGATGGGAGCGCTGGTTTCATATAAAATTAGTCTTACAAGCTAACCGAACACTCTGGACACCGGAAGTTAAGAAAACTACCTGTAAGAAAACTACCTGTCAACATATTTATTCGCTGAAAGCAAATCAACGAAGTTTTTCCACTGTGTTGGTTCCTCAAATAAGATCATAATTCTAGAAGACAGTTCTCTCCAAGCGCTGGTCGTTAACTTATATTACGTGTAATGGAATTACGTTGCCTTCCCGCGCGCCTCAATAAAGACAAGCTCTGCCTTCTTCGCCCATTTTTTTTATTTTAATAAAATGAAATTGTAGGGAATCGTCTGTCATTACATTTGCTGCTTTTGAAAATGCAAGATAGCTGTCTACCAGATCAATGGCCTGTCTTTCTGTTCCTCCGCAGAAACATCTGAATATACAGTGGTCAAAAAATGTTTCGCATATTGCGATTTAGTGACTTGTTTGTTTTGCTATGTGTATGTAATCACTGGGGCTCGACTTTTTATGTAAATACATATTTTAAGCATTTTTCTATAAATACATAAATTCCTGCTTTTCACTCATAAAAAGTCAAAATAATTACATTTTTAGACTATTTTCATTTTATGAAAAAATAGGCTTATGAGATCACCTTTTGTCCGTGTGTGCGCGTGCGTGTGTGTGTGTGTGTGTGTGTCTAATAACAACTAAACGGCTGGAGCGATTTTAATGAAACTCGGCAAGATCATAGCATTATTCTGGCCGACCCCGACCGTGACCTTCCAATTTTATCGTGTCTCACCAATCGAACATGGCGGCTGTGAGAAATATTTGACCAGAATTCAGTATCTCCGAAACTATTACCGATATCACCCTGAAATTGTGTTCGGTGATAAAGGTCACTACTAGAAGTTTACCTATGAAACTTTCAAAAACCTGGTGACTACAAAACCAACATGGCAGCCAAGCGAAGCTGAGACATTTAAATAGACTTTTCTCGCGATTTAACCATCCAAACGTAATGAAACTTGGTACAGCAAAAGTTTATATACATTGCAATACACTGGAGTCTAATTTAGTTCAATTGTTTACATAGCCTCAAAATGGCGGCTGTGCGAAATATTTCACTGACATTCTATATCTCCGAAACTATTACAGATATCACCCTGAAATTTTGTACGGTGATAAAGGGTACTGATACAAGTTTATCTATGTAACTTTCATAAGCCTCTAAAGTACAAAACGAACATGGCGGCCAAGCGAATTTGAAACATTTTAATAGACTTTTCTCGTGATTTAACTCTCTGAGCGCAGTGAAATGTGGTACAGATTTTGCAAATTGTAATGCACAGGCATCTAATTTAGTTCAATTGTTTACATAACCTCAGGATGGCGGCTGTGCGAAATATTAAAATTAAGTTTTTTTTTCTTGTGTCGTAATCATGCGATCGGATTGAAAGTTTGAATAATGAACCTACGCAATAATTTCCCTTAAATGGTACATGACTCTATGTCCTATACATATAACAATCCAACATGTCGACCATCCGAAGTATTTAGACAGCTCCGAATATCTACGAATTTATTATAGCAATCAAACTGTTTTTTATGTTCATAGGGGCTATGAACTTAAGTTCACCTATAGAACTTTAAATAACCTGGTGATCACAAATCCAACATGGCGGCGACGCGAAATATAAATATTCACATGGACGAAACTCTCAATTTAACCATCCGTGTGCAGTGAAACTTGGTACAGTAAATCCTTATACAAATGTTAATCCACTGGCATCTAATTTATTTCAATTGTTTCCATAACCACAAGATGACAGCTGTGCGAAATTTTAAAATCTCCTTGTTTCTTCTTGTGTCCTAATCATGCGATTGAAGTTTGAATGCTACACGTACACAATAATGTTCATGTAACAGAACATAACTCTAGGACCTACATATATAAAATCCAACATGGCGACCATCCGAAATATTTAGTCGGTTCTCAATATCTACGAATCTATTACAGCAATCAAACTGAAATTTTGTATGTTGATAGTGGCAATTAACATAAGTAGGATATATGAAAATAGGCTGCATAGTTCTTCACGGAACTACTTGTTTAAAATCAGTATGCTAGATCTTTCAGTGTATTGTATTTTTAGCCTACTTTTCATATTTTGCAAAAATGAGGAAAAAGTAGACTTATGAGATCGATCCGGGAAAATGTGTGTCTGTCTGTCTGTCTGTCTGTCTGAGTGTGTGTCCCCACCTATCAACTCCTAAACGGCTGCAGCAATCAAAACCAAATTTAGTATGAGTAAAGATGTGCACCGGAATATCTCACGTCCATATTTGAAAATGATGTCAGTGTTACCAACTGCTGAAAAAACGCACTAGAAATTTGAGCTCCATGTTGGATATCTTGCAAGGTATGCATGGAAGCTATTCCAAAATTGGCACACATGTAGATAGTACCATTTCAGTTTAATTTCCAGGAGGCCAACCATGACTGTGTTGCCACAATAATGGTAAGCCTTCTGATAGGTCCAATGTTTAAATGCATATAACTTCTACACTATCATTTGGATTTCAACCAAATTTTGTATGTAATATCTGTACATAAACAGATATGAATGAGCGTATTCTTAAGAACCACCAGGGCTGCCAACTGTTAATAATTGATCTCTCTATTTTTTATCCAAATACCAATATATCAGAAAGTATGCAAGCCAACAGCTTTAAACTATGCACACGTATATTCTGACATTTTAGATTAATTTGGAGTAACTTATATACGTCAGTTCTACCAACATGATTATAAGCCTGCTGATAGTACCAATTTTTAAATACATGTAACTTCTATACTATCAGTTGAATTTCAACCAAATTTCGTACGTGCTATGTGTACCATAACAGATATGACTATAAATATTGTTAAGAGCAATCAGGGCTGCCAACTGTTAATAAATGCTGTCTATATTTTTTTACCCTAATATCAATATATCAGAAAGTATGCAAGCCAACAGCTCCATACTTTGCACACGTATAGCACCTGACATTCTAGATTAATTTGGAGTAATTAATACAAGGCAGTGCTGCCAACATGATTCTATGACTGCTGATATGTCCAATTTTAGAATACATGTAACTTCTATACTAACAAATGGATTTCATCCAAAATTGGCACAACAGATATCATAATATTTCAGATTATTTATGACCAGCACACGCAGGGCATTGTTGGCAACATGCTTTTACGCGTGCTGATAGATCCAGTGTCTAACTGCATGTAACGACCATTGGACTTCAACCAAATTTTGTATTCTGTACCTTAAGAGATGGAACTAAGAATATATTCAGTCACCAGGGCTGCCAACTGTAGTGCTCTATTAGGCTACTTTATACCAGGTATATTTTGAACTAATTAGATATTTCGATATTACCAACTTAATTTCGTCATTATTCTAGATAGGTTCATATACTGTAGAATAATCATTGGCATGAAAAGTAGGCTGTATAGTTCTTCACGGAACTTCTTGTTTTGTTCTATGTTACTTCAACGGGGAAGAACCTGTGAGCTATCTAATCTTCATGCAGAGCGTATGTCAGCTTGCAACTGTGTTATTCTTAACTTGTCGCCCCATGCCATTCACTGTGGAAGCCGGGGATTTCCTTGTCCACGTGCTAGACCTCCCCCTCCCCCAGCTACCTGGAACCAGTGTCACTCACATGCAGTTCATTTCTGGCACTGTGAAGTGTAAGGCAGTTCTACGATGCCTAAAGTAAAAACAACTACAAGTTATCGCCTGTTGCAGAATTTAAAGATAATTTTATTTCTGATGGGGGCGTTCTGTTCTGCCAACCATGTGGGAAAGCAATCAAGGCTGAACAGCGATCTCAAGTTACACAACACCTCAAGGGCAAGAAACATATTACCGCAGTTTCGCGCCTTCAGAAGAAGTGTTTCGTGATAATCGTCGGTCATTTGTGATGGACAACCTGAAGATGTATCTCGTTGTGTATTGTAATGCTTCAGCAGTCAGTGAGACATAGCATTCGTGAGTACTGCATATTGTTTATATTCACATTAATAAACTAAAGTATAATTAAATATTTTTACTTTTTTGTCTCATATTTCAGGTATTTGTAATACGTAAAAGATAAAATGTTTCCGATATTTAGCACCTAAAATTCCGAGCCTTAGTAATCACCAGGCTGCGGGGTCTTAGTATGTGTGCAATGATGTTAGAATACACTGTACTATAGGTCAAATTGAAGCTCCTCCTGTGACCTTCGGGTGTAGCCTACCTATGAACATGCGTGACGTACAGCGGATAAATGGACGGGCTGGCAGTTGATAGGGCGTACGTCATCTCAACTCCGTGCTATGCTAATCTAATAGCTCTGTTTACGTACTAAGACCCCGCAGCCTGGTTTTTTTTATTGTCGTATGGCCTCCTGAGAGGTCGAGTGCAGATCTTTCTAGTGGGCGAGCTGCGCGTCGGGATGAGAGATGGAATGGTTGAAGATGGATGAAACTGGGCAAGGATGTGGAAGGAAGTGGCCATGGCCTATCAGGAAGTACCGTTCTAGCATTTTCTTGGTGTTGAAAATGGGAAACCACGGAAAACCATTTCAAGAACGGCCGATGATGGGGCTCGAACTCACGCGTCTACCGTGTCAGCAGAGAACTTGGCCCCATGGCCTAACACTGCGCTTTAGCCAGTAACCTGGTCATCTCATTATACACAATATAGGGTACATATAAAGAAAAACACACAAACTGCTCTGCAAAAGAGACAGAAACACACAACGAATAACAAAAGTGATAATGTGGGACTGAGCACACAAACGTCATTTTCATATTGGAGCGTATCAATACCGTGTACGGCCACCGCGGGCTCGAAGGCATGCTTGCAGACGACGAGGCATACTGAGCACCAACGAATCCATCGTGGTTTGTGGCAGCAGCTTCAATCAGTTGCTGTTTGTTTGTTGGAGCGGTCAAGGCATGGGTACGTAGCACTCCGAGAAAATGGTTTCATGAATTTCTGGAGAGACTGACACATCGATGGCAAAAGTGTATAAAATTACAACGAGATCATGTTCAGAAGATGGATGTAACAACTGATGTATAATGTACTTCAATTGGGAAGAAAAAATGAAGTGTAAACCAATATAGTGCGCCCTTGTACAAGACAAAATAACTCTACTGAGCACTACCAAACCCACTGTGCCACCCACAACAACAAACCAGACTATTAAAGATTCTGCTGTGGTTGAAGCCCAAATATTCAGCATTCAAAAAGGAACGAGTCTTTGAGTCAATGTACACTGGAAGGTTTGTATTTGTTGTTGTTGATTTATTTTATTAGGTGGCTATGTGATATCGTGGCCATTTAGGCCCGTATGCATGGGTGTGTGAGAAACTGTCTGATAACCTGTGTCATTGTGATAGCTGCTGTAATGTGTTTATTAGTGGCTGATGTAAGTATTTGGGAAGATGCAGCCGTGACTTAAGTTAGGAGCCATCCCGACATTTGGCTGAAGTAAAACTGGGAAACCATGGAAAGCCTTTTCTAGGACAGCTGACATGGTAATCAAACCCATCATTCCTAAGTTCTTTCTCACAACGCTGAACGTATCCTGTTCCAACCCAAGTATCAGAATTAGTTCTTTTGTTAGAGGCGGAAATAGAACCCAGGACATCTGGATCTGAAGTCTCAGTGCGTACCACAAGAACACAGATTGTAGCTAGAAGAATAGAGAGCAAGTAGTAATGATATTAGCAAGTAAAAGGAAACATCATCCCTCATAAGACAATGGAGTTCTAGACGCGGCTCATGTGTTTTGTTTTATTTTAACGCTTGTCAAGTTGGTAGAGCAGATCTGAAGCAAGGTAACGTTAAACTTCGCGGTATCTCAAGGTAGTGCTTTTAATTAGCTCTTCTTAGAATTACTACCAACATCTTCTTGAAGTGTAGCGGTGCTTGATGGGTAATGTTCAGTAAAGCTGCTAGTTTAAACGAAACTCGCCTCATCTATTATAGAATGCTCTTCAGTCCGTCAACATGAATGTGCACAATTATTGTCCTTCTTCTGTCGTTTAGGCCGACTGTGGACCACGTTAATTTGATTTCAGCTTCTGGATCTTTATTTTTGCCCAATAATCCTTCATTGTACTCCTTTCTCCAGTCCATGGTGCCTGGATAACTCTTAACCCCGTAAAATTGTTAATGTTGGCTTTGTATTCTTCCCTGTTGCTGATTTCAGCTTCAGATGTTGCCATTTCTCCTTATATCAGCGAGCTGTGGTTTTCCTGGTCGCAAAGAATGCTATTATCCGGTTGGTTAATCTACCCGGGTCCATTCTGGATATGTCCAAAGTACATGGCCCTTCTTTTCCGGATGGTGTCTGAGATTTTATCCAATCTGAGGTATGATTCTTGGTCCCTTTTTTTTCTATACGACTCATCTTCTGTTCTTTTTGGTCCAAGTATCTTCCTAAGAATCTTTCTCTCTATTAGCTCCAACTTTTTTATCATTCCCTTCTTTGTCAGACACAAACATTCAGCGGCATATATGGCTTCCGGACGAATCACTGTCTGGTAGTGTCTCAGTCATGTGTTGATCGAGATGGTCTTCTTGTTGTAAGCGTTCCAGGTTAATTTGTACGCCAAGTTTAACTTGTTAATTATAAGGTGCGTTCAAAAAGTAACGAGCCGGAGGTATAATTAGAGAAACCAGTACCTGTATGTTAGAAGTATTGGCCCTGGCTGTTGAGGCACTTGTCCCACTATGACAAAAGGCGGTGAATGGCTGTCTCATCAAATTCCCTGGGCTGCGATGTGAACCAGTTCCGCACGTACAGCTGGACGTCGGCGTCCGAAGTGAGTCGTTGGCCCCGCAGAGCCCTTTTCAGGGGACCAAAAATGGCGTAATCACAGGGAGAAGGGTCTGGACTGTATGGAGGGTGGCCGAGAACCTCCCATTTGAATTTCTGCAGCAGTGCCGCGACTGTGTTGGCCGTATGAGGTCGTGCATTGTTGTGGAGCGACCACGGCGGCTAAGGCGTTCACTGTCACTCGGCGGTCCTGGGTAATGAGTGCATCAGCCAGGTGGACGTTGTCATCGGTAATGCACGGGGGTGCCCCAGACCGGGCATCATTGGCTAACGACACCCTTCCTTCACTGAAGCGCTTGTGCCACGCCTTGACCCTTGCAAGAGACATGCAGTGTTCGCCGTACACTTGTGACATTCGGCGATATGTCAGTTCCCCCTACTCCTTCCCCTGTCAGAAACCGAACAACACCTCTTTGTTCTTCGGTTGACGCCTGCCTCCATGTCACTGTTTGCAATGCGACTGTCAGCATTGGACGATTGATGCTTGCTGCTGCTCGCTTTGTATCGTCACGTGACGTGCACGCGTGCCTTCTAGCGACGGGATGTGACCTTCCACGCTCTGAGCGGAACCACACCTCGTTACACACGCCACGATTGGCCGATGTCATCACCGGCTTGCGCATTCCAGCCTCCAGCTCGTTACTTTTTGAACGCTCCTTATATATTAGGCAGGAAGTACAAATATTTAAACACTCTCAGTTGAAAGATACATTGCAATTATTGTTTATTGCTACTTAATTATCACTCGAACAAAGGGGAGGTGGGGGGATAGTCTAATTAACCCTGCACTGGTCGCGCATCCTGAGGGAACATTTCCAGACGCGCCGAGGCTCACTTCTTTATTTTGTAAAAAAAAATGTTCTAAATTTAGTGCCAACTATATACATAAATTATTTTGATAATAGCTTGCCACGGTGGAAGAGTCGGACCACCAACCCCAAGCTTGCAGATTTTTGAAGTGATTTTTGAAAGGCGACAAAAATACGACACGCATTTCATACGATGTGGGCATGTCAAAGAACCCATTTGAACTCAGTATGCCGTGTTCAAAATGGCAAAATTAATCTCGGGAGTTTCCGCCAATACAAAGTTCCTCATTTCTCAACTAGAAAGCGCTATAGTGTTCAAGGAGCTTACATATCTAACCTCCTTGGCTTTCATAGTGATTCAAGGAAAAAGGAAATTCGACATGCAAGCTACCCTCTGGGTGTCAAATTTCAAAGCTTGCACCCGATATCCGAGGCCATACGATATTATTATTACTATTATTATTTTTATTTATTTATTCGTTAATTCCCCATAAGGAGAGCGTTACAACACAATCAATTTTCATGTTTCATTCTGGACCTTTCTTCTTTTTTTCCAAAAACCTCTCATATACACACTATGTTTCCTCTTTCTCTCTTCTGTCCACCTCTTTGCTGGTTGTCTCTCTTTGGGAGTTTGCTCAAACTTCTGTAGTCTAAGTGTTTCTCTGTATTTCCTCCTGTCTGCGATGTCTTCTGTAGAGATGTTTAGTTTCTTAAGGTCTTCCACGGTTTCCTTTACCCAATTGGTTTTTAGTGTGCTATTCGTAACTATATTAAAAATTTTCTTGGCCAGTCTGTCTTCGGTCATCCTATGTATATGTCCATAAAATTTTGCCCTTCTTTTCCTTATGTTGTTTGTAATCGTCTCTGCCTGTTTGTACAGTTCTATTGTCGGTCTCTTCATCCATATTCCCTCTTTCTGAACTGGCCCGTAGATCTTTCTCAGAATTTTTCTCTCTTGTTTTTCTAATTCCTTGATTTTTGTTCGCCCCTTGATTGCTGTCGTTTCTGAAGCGTATAAGGCCTCTGGTAAGACTACTGTACGGTAGTGTCGTAATTTGGCATTGATGGAAATACTTTTTTTTATTGTAGTGGTTCCATGTAAGTCGGTATGCTTTCTGCAATTTAGCGATCCTGTCTTCATTGGATGCCAAGTTCAGTCCTGTTTTCTGTAAAATCTCTCCTAGATATTTGAAACTTTCCACTTGTGTTATTTTTCCATACTTGGTTTCCAGAGGGTGCTTGTCTGTAGATTTTGTGTCCATGAACTGTGATTATTCGTTTGAGATTTGTAACCCTGTTTTGGCAGAGATTTCATGTAGCGTCTCTAGAGCTTCTTTGGCTTCTTTTCTGTTATTTGTTACAATCGCTACATCATCGGCAAAGGCCAGACACTTAATGTTGACTGTCCTTTTCTGGTGTTTTGACATTTTTATGCCTTTGACTCCTTTTTCCCATGTCTTGATTATTTTATCCAAAACTGAGTTGAATAGAATGGGTGATAAACCATCACCTTGTCGCACTCCTGTATTAATTTTGAAGGGTTCCGAGATCTCTCCCATGAATTTAACTTTGGATATTGTATTTGTTAATGTTTCTTGGATTAGTTTTCTGGACTTATTGTCGACCTTCATTTCTTCTAATGTGTTACAAAGTGTTTCTCTATGGAGTCGTACGCTTTTTTGTAGTCGACGAATGTGATTGTTGTGTTCCTGGTTTTTCTCGTTGCTAGTATTGTTCTCAGGCACCAAATCTGCTCACTGCACGATCTTCCCTTCCTGAACCCTCCTTGGTATTCTCCTATCTGTGGATCTATCTGAGGCTCTATCCGTTTTAACAGGGCTTTGGAGAAAATTTTGTATGCGACGGGTAATAGTGAAATCCCACTATAATTATTAGGGTTCGTTTTGTCTCCCTTCTTGTGGAGGGGGTGTATTAGAGCTGACTCCCATTCTTCTGGTACCTTCCCTGTTTCCCAGATGTTTTCGATGATTTTGTGTATTTTTGGCGTAACATTTTCGTGGTCTAATTTCCAGATTTCCGAAATCAATCCGTCTTCTCCAGGCGCTCTGTTGTTCTTTAGTGATTTTATTATTTCCACGATTTCTTCAAGTGTTGGAGGTTTGGAATCAATGTTAGGTTCTGGCTTTTCGAACTGTAATCTGTGTGTTGGTTTATCACAGTTAAGCAGTGAGTCAAAATATTGTGCCAGTATCGTACAGTTCTTTTTCGGGTTTGTCTCCAGTGTTCCGTCTTGTCTTTTGAAGCATAAGCTCGGTGGTCGATATCCTGTCATATTCTCTCTGAATGTTCTATAGAAGTTTCGTATGTTATTTTTGGTAAAATCCTCTTCTATCTCCTTGAGTCTGTTGTTATCGTAGTTTCTTTTTTCTCTGCGGATTATTCTCGAGGAGTCTTTTGTATCTTGTTGAATTCTTCCCATTTTTCGGGTGTTCTATGGCTGTTAAATTTTTTCCAGGCTTGTATTCTATCCTCTATGGCTCTGTCACATGTCACGTTCTACCATCTGTGCTTCCTTTTCCTCGGAGGCTGTCCCATTTTTATCAGTTCTTTCATGTTTTCGGACATGTCCGTCCAGTTGCTACTCTCAATTTTCTTAAGTCCTTGTGTTATTTCATTCTTGTTTAATTGTAAATACTCTGGGTCTGTTCTGAAAATTCTGGTTGTTCTCTTAGTTTGTCTGTTTGGTATAAACTTAGCCTTGATTTGTGGTAGGTGATGATCAGATTCGAAAAAACCTTTTCTCGTTCGTATATTCATAACTTCTCTGGTGTTTTTTTGTAGATATCGCAACGTGGTCTATCTGAAATTCTCCGAGGGCGCTGTTTGGAGATTTCCAAGTCCATAGTTTCTTGTAGGGTTTCTGGAATTGTGTTGACATGATTTTGAGGTCAAAATTCCTACAGAAGTTTATCAAATTCTCTCCATTCTTGTTTGTCCTCTGGTGCGCTGTATGTTTTCCTGTTGTGTCTCTGAATTTTCTTTCGCGGCCTAATTGTGCATTAAAATCACCAAGGAATAATTTTACATGCTTAGTGGGGATTTTGTTGGTGATTTCTTCCAAGTCTTCCCAGAATTCTTCTATCATCTGTGGATTTTTGTTATTGTAGTTATTTGTGGGGGCATGAGCATTGATTATTGTATACGCTTTGTTACCAGAACGTATCGTAAGTGTGGACATTTTTCAGATTTTGAGGTGAAATCTATTACAGAGTCCAATATTGAGTTGTGGACTACAAAACCTGTTCCGAAGAGTTTGAGATGTTTTCCTGGAATAGTTATTGCTGGTTTCCCCTTGTATATTCTGTAACTTCCCGAATCGAAGTGATTCTCATCTGAGAATCTTGTTTCCTGTATAGCCAGTATTCTGATATTGAATGTGTCCATGATGTTTGTTAGTTGTTTCACTTTACCTAGTTTCAGGAGTTTGTTTACGTTGAGTGTTCCCATGTAAAATATTCTCTTAGTTTTGAGGGTTTTTGAGACGCAATTCTTCTCTTCATGACATACCTGATCCCCTGGAATCCGATGATCAGGTACAATACCCAGTTTTATTGACTGGGGCCCAGGGTAGTGTGTTCGTTCACGTCGTTCTGTCATGATTATTGATTTATGTTCAAGTTGTGGTGGTGAAACCCCAAGGGATCTCACAGAATTACGACTGGAGTTTTGAATTCCAGAAGATTGGATCACAGCCGAGCTCACAGAGCTAACAGACGCCGACCAGAGTACCTGTGGTTACCACACAGACGTGTCTGGATTTAAAATTTTCACCTAGTAACCCTAGGCAGGGGCCCTCACAGGGTGCTACCATCCGGAGCCAGATGGACCCAGGTTTTTTAACGAGGTGTTACTCCTCCCCCTCCTCCTTCCTCAACACTTGCGTGATGAGGCCCCGGGCTTGGGACCGGCACTGGCGGAGTTACTATTATGATTATTATTATTATTATTATTATTATTATTATTATTATCATTATTTTGATAATTGATCCCTTTTTATAATAATTGAGAATGATTACGTCATTTTTCCTTTTTAGTCGGTCAACACTAATTATTTTGGGTGCTGTGCCCTAATCCTGAAAAAAATTACATGGGATTAATTTTTTAGCCTACTTTTCACATTTTGCAAAAATGAGGGAAAAATTGACATGAGATCGGGTAAATGTGTGTCTGTCTGTCCTGCATGTCTGTCCTTCTGTCTGTCTGTCTGTCTGGCTGGCTTGCTGGCTGGCTGGCTGTGTGCGTGTCCCCCCCTATCAACTCCTAAACGGCTGCAGCAATCGAAACAATATTTGGTAGGAGTAAAGACCTATACCTGAATATCTTACGGCCATATTTGAAAATGATGTCAGTGCTACCAACTGCTGAAAGATCGCAATTGAAATTTGAGCGTCATGTTGGATATCTTGGAAGGTATGAATGGGAGCTATTTCAAAATTGGCACACGTATAGATAATAATATTGCAGTTTAATTTCCAGGAGGCCATACATGGCAGTGTTGCCAAAATGATTATTAGCCTGCTGTAAGGTCCAAATTTTAAATGCATATAACTTCTACACTATTAATTGGATTTCAACCAAAGTTCGTATGTGCTATCTGTACATAAACAGATATGACAGAGCGTATTCTTAAGAGCCACCAGGGATGCCAACTGTTTTTTAGCGTATGGCTTTTAGTGCCGGGAGTGTCCGAGGACATGTTCGGCTCGCCAGTTTTGTAGCTGCTTCGAGACGGACACCCAATGGGTGAGCTACAGGTACCGTTGGGGAGGAAAGTTGGAAGGGAGGGTCGAGGAGTTGGAAGGTAGCGGCTGTGGCCTATAGTTAAGGACCAACCCCGGCATTTGCCTGGAAGGAAGATGGGAAACCACAGAAGACCATCTTCAAGGTTGCCGGCGGGGGGATTCGAACCTCCTCGCCTCCCGGATGTGAGCGACTGCCAACAGTCATGCCGCAACGACCTCAGCTAACTCACCCGGTTGCCAACTGTTAATAAATGCTGTCATTTTTAAATCCAAATACCCATATATCAGAAAGTATGCAAGCCGACAGCTTTAAACTATGCACACGTATCGTACCTGACAATCTAAATTAATTTGGAGTAACTTATATACGTCAGTGCTACCAACATGATTCTAAGCCTGCTGAGAGGTCCAACTTTAAATACATGTAACTTCTATACTATCATTTGGATGTCAACCAAATTTCGTGTGTGCTATGTGTACCATAACAGATATGACTATGCCAATTCCTAAGAGTAACCTGGGCTGCCAACTGTTAATAAATACTGTCTCTATTTTTGTTACCCTAATATCAATATATCAGAAAGTATGCAAGCCAATAGCTCTAGACTTTGCACACGTATAGTAGCTGGCATTCTAGATTAATTTGGAGTTACTAATACAGGCCTACGCTAGTGCTGCCAACATGATTCTAAGCCTGCTGATAGGTCCAATTTTAAAATGCATGTAACTTTTATACTAACTAAGGGATTTCATTCAAAATTGACACAACAATAGATCATATTATTTCAGATTATTTCTGACCAATACATGTATGTCATTGTTACCAACATGATTTTACGCGCGCTGTTAGATCCAATGTTTAACTGCATGTAACGTCCATGCCATCCATTGGACTTCAACCAAATTTTGTATTCTGTACCTTAAGAGACGGAACTAAGAATATATTCAGTCACCAGGGCTGCCAACTGTAGTGCTCTATGAGGCTACATTATGCCAGGTATATTTCGAACTAATTAGAAATTTCGATATTACCAACTGATGTTCGTCATTATTCTAGATAGGTCCATATAGATTAATCATTGGCATGAATCTTAAATTTTAAGAAAAGTAGGCTCTTTAGTTCGTCACGGAACTTCTTGTTTAAATTGCAAATGTACTCTTAGTTAGTCATTAGTTAGTTATTGTTGTTTTAAGGGGCGGAACTATGAGGTCATCTGCCCCAAAAATGTACTCTACACATGAGGTACTTTATATTTAAAATGTTCCATTGGTTTATATTTGCAAGAATCGGAGATACAAATTATTTAAAGTTATTAACTGTAGCTGAAGCGACAACTTGTCTCTCTCAATCACTTGTTATCTTAAGCAGTACTTAATTTATTGACTCTATTGCTGGACATCAAATTGGCAGGTGAAAACTAAAGGAAGTAGGAGACTTCTGTTACTTAGGAAGCAAAATGACCAGTGATGAACGAAGCAAAGAGGATATAAAAAGTAGGTTAGCTCAGGCAAGGAAATCATTTATACAGAAAAGGAATCTGTTGACATCGAATATACAGTAGATTTAGGTATTAGAAAGTGATTTTTGAAAGCCTTTGTCTGAAGCGTGGCGCTCTATGGAAGTGAAACTTGGACTATTGGTGCAGCAGAAAAGAGGAGAATTGAAGCGTTTAAAATGTGGTGTTACAGGAGAATGATGAAGATCAGATGGGTAGATATGGTTACAAATGAAGAGGTGTTAAGCCGAGTGGGAGAGGAGACTGCGACTGCTAATGAAGAGAAGAAATAAGTTGGTAGGACACATACTAAGACAGCCAGGAATAGCAAGCTTAGTTATGGAAGGAAGGATCGAGGACAAGAACTGTAGGGGTAGACCAAGGTTAGAATATGTTAAACATATTGCCTCGGATGTAGGGTGTGGTAGTTCTGTAGAGATGAAACGATTAGCACAGGACAGGAAGGCATGCATAGCAGCATCAAACCAGTCAAAAGACAGAAGTCTCAAACAACAACAACAACAACAACATTGCTGGACTACACCATTGTGCATTTATTACAGTCGATTATGAATTGTCAATAGGTGTGTAACACAATTTTTGTCCTTGGAAAGTAAACGCTATTTTCTAATTGATTAGCTCTGAAAAGGTAGGAAGAACATAATTATTCAAGTCAAACTTTGCTTTTGTGAGCAGGACATTGATATTTGTGACATTAACGTATTTTCACTCGTTTTGCCATTTCTTTTAATCGTAACTAGCGAAGACACAAAGAAAGAGAAAGATTATGTTGAATGCAAATAAAATGCATGGAACATATGTTGGTCGGTTGGTTCCTCAGTTTAGGGGCTGTGACAACGCGGTAATGTAGCCCCGTGTACTTTGGGTGTGTGTAGAATTTGTCTGATAACCGGTGTTAATTGTGAAGGCTGTATTAGTGTGTGTTATCTGTTTTTAATTCAAGTAAGGACTGCAGACATTGAATTTCAAGTAGTTCCTACTTTTGCCGCCAAACGCCACCATCAACGTCTACTAGTTCAGAACTTGGCTACCAGACGCCACCGCAGTCGGCTCCTGGTGACGAACAAAGGAACCTTAAGAGCGTTGTTTAACCTATAAGTTAATCTAGCTTTTCACAAGTGTTATTAGTGTAACATGCCATAAATCTATGACATGGGACCGCCGGCTTTACTTCCGCTCCGAAGGAAGGCATACTGAGGGATTTTTAACGCTCTTAAAAATCCGACTACTTCGGCCGGGTTTGAACCCGCGATCTTGGGCATAGAAGCTCAGCATGCTACCAACTACGCCACCAAAGTCGCTGCATGGAACATAGTAAAATAAATGCCACCGTTGGAAGTGTGATGCTTTTCAACATGAGCAAAGCAAAGTTTATAGTTTATTATTTACAATGTGCACTTAAGACGCGTTTATTTATTTACATATTTTACGCCCACATTGGAGCACTTAAATCAATACATTTGAGTAAATTTCTTCTTTTTCTCCTCCCAGAACTTTCTCATCCTCTCCGACCTGGAAGCCCTTTGTGTGTCCGATATAGTATACTGTTTCCGTTCAACTATTATTAGTTTGAGACTTATGCTTTTGTTCTTCAAAATCCTCTTCTCTTCTCTGTCTTTGATTTGTTGCAGAGTTATACCCAATTCTTCCAAATCATCCTGAACTTCTTTGAACCAATTATTATTGATTTTATTTTTCAAAAAGTAATCAAATAGTTGTTTCAATATCCTGGTTTCTGGCAGTCTTGATATGTGACAGAAAAAGGAAATTCTTCTTTTACGCGTTGTAGTTATTATTGATTCACATTCACGATAGACGATGTTGTTAGGCAACAATCGCCACTGTCCATCAACTTGGTGCTTTTGTTAATAATTGTTCTAATAATTCTTCTGTCAGTTTTTTGTAATTTGTCTGTTATAGATTTTACATTAAATTTGAATAAAGTTTCACTAGCATAAGTTGCCTCTGGTTTAACTATGGAATTATAGTGTTTCAGCTTAGCGTTCTTTTTATAGGTTTACATGAATGGTGTAATTGGCGAGTGTATTTGTCCTTTTAGAGCAGTACTTCAGGTGGTACTACGTACATTTCAATCCACACAGTTGGCTTTTGTAGTTGTCAACCGGTGTGTGGTGACCGTCAGTCGTGCAGATCTTCCAGTGAAAGCCGTGGGCGGCGAATCTTGTATATACATGTCTGAGCTCGAAGTTTGGATCTCTCCATGCTTCCGTGGAGTGGATATCCACTGGAATCTGCCGTGGCTTATCTCTTCTTTCTTCGAGGATGGGGGCAGGTGTGTCGTGAAGGTGGATTTGACGTCATCCAGGAAGAATGATTCATTGGCTATTCTAAAACTAACTACTGTACTGACTTGCACACAAGAAGAGGAAGTGGAAAACAAACAGAAGAAGAATGAGAATTAAGGTACTTGGAAGAAAGGAGAGCCATGAAAGGCAGAGAGGAAAGGGGAAGAGGAGGGGGTCCGCCCCTAAGGAAAAAGGAGAAAAAAAACGACCCAGTTCAGGAATCCCTCGGTGTCACCATCTCCCGAGCTCACAAGTGGTGAGCCCATGAGGGTGTATCACTATAACGGGTGCTCCTCCTTGAGGAACTTTTGCATAAGCCAGGAGATAACATGAAAAGAAAAAGAAGGCTGACCCCTCGGGGATGATGCGACAAAGGCCAATTAAGGCGGGGAATTGACGGATACCCTAATACCGTCAGGATTGGAAGAGAACAAGAGTTGACGAAGGGAAGTGGAGAGGAAAGATAACAGAGAGGAGTCCTGCACAAGTAACTGGAAGCAATGCCAGATTCAGCTGGGGTCCCGTGGTTGCCAACCCACCTCTCACAAGTTGTGAGCTCCTGGAAGGTGTCAATAAGGGTCCATATTGATTCAATGGGATTAAATTCAAATCAATACATGAATTATTGTTTCTAATTCATGTTAGGCGGCTTCGGTGGCGTAGTTGTTAGCATGCTGAGTTTCTATGCCCAAGGTCGCGGGTTCAAACCCGACCGAAGTCGTCGGATTTTTAAGAGCGTTAAAAATCCCTCAGTATGCCTTCCTTCGGAGGGGAAGTAATGCCGGTTCCATGTCGTAGATTTATGGCATGATAAAGAACCTTCCACTAATTACATTTGTGTGAAGCTAAATTATAGGTTAGATTTGACTAACGCTCTTAGGTTCCAACGTTCGTCGCCAGGAGCCGACTGCGGTGGCATCTAGTGACAAAGTTCAGATCTAGTTGGTCGATAACGGTGGCGTTTGGTAGCAAAAGTTGAAACTACTTGAAAATCGAATGTCTACAGTCCTTACTTGGATTAAAAACGGATAACACACACTGATACAGTCATCACAATTAACACCGGTTATCAGACAGATTCTACACACACACAAAACAAGATGTGCAGTAAAGAACATAGAGCCTACTTTCTCCTAAATGTATGGGTATTGTTATAACTCTTCGTCCTTTTCAAGCAGTAAAATTGAATGGTGGTTGTAGTAGCTTGTTGAAATACAACGGATATTAAAATTGAATATAAGGTGCCCTTTGCTAGTGCTACCTCTGTACCAAATTTCGTTCAATTCGGTTTCACCGTGTTTGAATTGATAGGGGGAATCGATTTGCACACATATATGGCCGCCATCTGCAAACTATTAGGCTGATGACCTTGTAGTTTAGTCAAAAGACGCCCGCCATATAAATATATGTTGTTGCAAAATTTCGTAGAGATCGGATGATTAGTTTAGTCGCATTTTGATTTAAGCTTTGAACATTTGGGTGGCCGCCATTACGTTTCCGTCAGGATGGCGGCGATATAAAACATGACACTGAGGTGCCCTTTGCCAGTTCTACCTCTGTACCAAATTTCGTCCAATTCGGTTTCACCGTGTTCGAATTGATAGGGGGGGGGGGCAGACATTCAGAGTACACAGACTCACACACAATTTTTGGCCCTGTGTAGATCTCATAAGTCTACTTTCAGTCTTTTAGGCCTACATGGGGCTACATGACCGCGTTGTCGCAGCCCCTAAACTGAGGAGCCAACCAACCTTACTCATGATAGGGGCTAGAGACATGTTGGTCATGAGTCCCACGTGGTGTCTGTGTGTGTGTGCATGGAATGTGAGAATGTGGAGCTGGTGTTGGTTCCTCAACAGTGTGCAGTGGCGTGCGCGCCGAGGGGAATGTAAATAAGACATGATAAAGTGAATATGTGATTGAAGAAGAGACCATCTGTGTCAAGGACAACATCAAATATTGAGTGAGGCGGTCGATACTCCACACTCGCTGGATGTAACAGCCTTCCGGCCTCTCTTACCAGCACCCAATTAAGGTGCCACTACTCTAACTTAGGTTTTGGTGGAAAAAATCAATTTTATCTTTTTTGAATGTTTTGGGTTCTTAACATATTGAAATATCATATCATAGAAAGTTTATTTGGAGCAAATATGTTTCCAAGATAAGGGTGTTTGAAGTTTGATAACACTGGCAAACATCTACCATGACTTTATTCATCCACCTTTGCAGATATTTCTTTGACAGCCATTTCTTACAAATTGTATTGTTGTGTAAATAAGGTACATTATGTCAGACAGTACTGTGCCGATCTGCGCTTAACCCTTTAAAGGCCAGACTAGTTTTTCTAATTTTTACTTCATTTTTTTTATTTAAATTTTTATTTCAGCTCTAATCAGCCTATTTTCATTTATGAAAAAAATAGGCTTATGTGATCACCTTTAGTCCGTGTGTCTGTGTGTGTGTCCCAATAAAATCTAAACGGCTGGAGCGATTTCAATGAAACTCGCTAAGTTCATAGCACTCTTCCGGATGACCCCGACCGTGCCCTTCAAATTTTGTTACGTCTCACCAATCCAACATGGCGGCTGTGCGAAATATTTCACCAGCATTCAATATCTCCGAAACTATTCCCGATATCACCCTGGAATTTTGTACGGTGATAAAGGGAACTACTAGAAGTTTACCTATGTGACTTTTGAAAACGTAGTAACTACAAAACCAACATGGCGGCCAAGCGAAATTGCGACTTTTAAATAGACGTATCTCGCGATTTAACCAACCAAACGCAATGAAACTTGGTACAGCAATTGTTTATACACATTGTAATACACTGGTGTCTAATTTAGTTCAATTGTGTACATAACCTCAAGATGGCGGCTGTGCGAATTTTAAAATTAAGTTATATTTCATGTGTCGTAAATAAGCGATCGAAGTAAAAGTTTGAATAATGAACCTACGAAATAATTTTCCTTTAATGGTACATGACTCTATGGCCTATACACTTAACAATCCAACATGGCGACCATCCGAAATATTTAGACGGCTCTGAAAATCTACGAGTCTATTATAGCAATCAAACTGAAATGTTGTATGTTGATAGAGGCAATTAACATAGAGGTTATATGAAAATAGGCTTTAGTTCTTCACAGAACTACTTGTTTTTATTTTGATTTTAAATACTCAAAATTATTTATGTATTTATTAATTTTATAATCTTAATTTTATTTTAATTTTTAGTGTGTTTTATTATTATTATTATTATTATTATTATTATTATTATTATTATTATTATCGAATTTGGCCACCTGTGGACCGCAAGGAACTCAAGACTTATTTGCTTTCTTTCTCTTCTCTTCCCAGAACTTCTTCATCCTGTCACTTCTTTGTTTTCTCTCCTCCTCGGTGGTTGGTGGTTTCTCCTGAAATGATTTTACTCCGTCATCTCGACTGTGGAACTCTCTTCTATCGTGGGCCATCGGTGGAGTGATACCAACTTCCGCTGCATCCCTCTTCACCTCATCTACCCATTTAGACGTGACCTTTAACCCCATGATGTAGCTGAAGATCCTTTTGGTCAGCCTGCTTTCATCCATTCGTAGTAAATGTCCGTAGAACTTTAGCCTCCGCTTTTTCATTACGTCTGTGATCTTTTCAGTTCCTCTTCTTCCATGTCCCATCAGTAGTCTTCTGTGGTCCAAGTATTTTATTTTTTAGTTTATTTATGTTTTATTTTATTGTTGAATTTTATTATTTTTAGCCTACTTTTCACATTTTGCCAAAATGTGGAAAAAGTAGACTGACTTTTGAGATCGATCCGGGCAAATTTCTGTCTGTCTGTCTGTCCTACTGTCGGTCTGTCTGGCTGTGTGTGTGCGTTCCCCCTCCCCCCCTATCAACTCCTAAACAGCTGCAACAATCGAAAGAAAATTTGGTAGGAGTAATGACCTATACCGGAATATCTCAAGCCCATATTTGAAAATGATGTCAGTGCTACCAACTGCTGAAAAAACGCAATAGAAATTTGAGCTCCAAGTTGGATATCATGGATGGTATGCATGGGAGCTATTCCAAAATTGGCAGACATGTAGATAATACTATTTCAGTTTAATTTCCAGGAGGCCATACATGACAGTGTTGCCAAAATAATTTTAAGCCTTCTGATAGGTCCAATTTTTAAATGCATATAACTTCTACACTATTAATTGGATTTCAACCAACGTTTGTATGTAATATGTGTACATAAACAGATGTGACTGAGTGTATTCTTAAGAGCCACCAGGGCTGGCAACTGTCAATAAATGTTCTCTCTATTCTTCTATCCAAATACCAATATATCTGAAAGTATGCAAGCCGACAGCTTTAAACTATGCACAAGTATAGTACCTAACATTCTAGATTAATTTGGAGTAACTTATGTATGTCAGTGCTACCAACATGATTCTAAGTCTGCTGATAGGACCAATTTTTAAATACATGTAACTTCTATACTATCAATTGGATTCCAACCAAAAGTCGTATGTGCTATCTGCACTATAACAGATATGACTATGATTATTCTTAAGAGCAACCAGGGCTGCCAACTCTTAATAAATGCTGTCTCTATTTTCTTTGCCCAAATATTAATATATCAGAAAGTATGTAAGCCGACAGCTTTGAAATTTGCACACGTATAGTACCTAACATTCTAGATTAATTAGGAGAAACTAATATACGTCAGTGCTGCCAACATGACTCTAAGCCTGCTGATAGGTCCAATTTTAAAATACATGTAACTTCTATACTAACAAATGGATTTCATCCAAAATTGGCACAACAAGAGATTATAATATTTCAGATTATTTCTAACCAACGCATGCATGGTATTGTTGCCAACATGCTTTTACTCGTGCTCATAGATCCAATGTCTAACTGCATGTAACGTCCATATTTTGTGCCATGTCCTATGGTTCGGATTCCTCGTAAAAAGGAGGTCCCGTGGCTCATGATCTCAAGATTGACGGTCACGTTAAACTACAAGCTTCCTTCCTTCCTTTCCATATTTTGTATTCTGTACCTTAAGGGATGGAACTAAGAATATATTTAGTCACCAGGGCTGGCAACTGTAGTGCTCTATTAGGCTACATTATACCAGGAATATTTCGACTAATTGGGCATTTCGATATTACCAACTTAATTTCGTCATTATTCCAGATAAGTCCATATACTGTAGAATAATCATTGGCATGAAAAGTAGGCTCTTTAGTTCGTCACGGAACTTCTTGTTGATTATATTTACTGGTTGAAATTTTATCCAGCAACATAACACTACACAGATATACTATTTGGTTATTAGAAATGTTGTAATTAGGCTGAAAGTTTCAACTATTAGCAACGATGATAACAGCCTACAAACTCTTTTTATAGTAGGTGGTTAATATATAGACCCCTATCCTATATATAGGGTTAATCTGACCTAGAATATTTATGTAACTTGATAAAAAATATGCATTGTTTCATAAAACAAAGCTTTTTCTAAATCTTCTCAAAGATAAATTTACAAATAATAACTTTGAAGAAATAAAGCCGTGAGTCTAAGTTGGATTGTAAACCATGAAATCTTCTACAGGTGTATTAATTTTCAAATCTTCAACTTTAAAACTTAGGTCACAAATGAACCTTTTCCTTAATATTTTGCTCTTAAGAATTCAGTAATTAAAACTCAACATTTTTTCTAGGTTTGTGCTGTGTGTTGTGTGGGGTTTCGCCTAAGACACCAAGCTGGCTCATCGGTGGGCTCTTGGTGTCCCCGCCAGGACCCTCACAGGAGTAGTGAACTGCGCGCTACCTCCCTCTTTATGAAGCGCATCTGGGCCTCTTTACTGCGAGAGCTAGAAGCTCCCTATGAAGGCTTCCAAAAATATGGTATATTGGCTTTCACGGCCAGTGAATTCAAACTCAGCAATCTTTTTGGAAGCCTTCATAGGGAGGTGAATGCTGCTGGAGCTTTTAGCTCTCGCAGTGAAGAGGCCCAGATGCGCTTCATAAAAAGGGAGGTAGCGCGCAGTTCGCTGCTCCTGTGAGGGTCCTGGCGGGGACACCAAGAGCCCACCGATGAGCCAGCTTGGTGTCCTAGGCGAAACCCCACACAACACACAGCACTGGCCGTGAAAGGCAATATACCAATTCAGTAATTGTCTTTTTCTTTAGTCGGTTTACCCTCCAGGTTGGCTTTCCCCTCGGACTCAGCGAGGGATCCCACCTCTACCGCCTCCAGGGCAGTGTCTTGGAGCTTGAAACATCAGTTCGGGGGAAACAACTGGGGAGGTGGGACCAGCACCTCACCCAGGTGGCCTCACCTGCAAAGCAAACAGGGGACTTATGAGGGATGGGAAGAAGAGGTAAGGAGGCGGCCGTGACTTACGTTAGGTACAATTCCGGCTTTATTGCACGAAGACGAAGTGGGAAACCACGGAAAACCACTTAGAGGTTGGCTGAGGTGAGAATCGAACCCACTCTACTCATTTGGACCACCCGAGGCTGAGTAGACGCCGTTGCAGTCCTCAAACCACATTTAAAAAAATCGTGACAGAGCTGGAAATCGAACCTTGGACTTCCGGGGTGGGAGCTAAACATGCTGACCTTCAGTAATTGTAATGTTGGGAACAGTGGATGATAATGCCTATTCAGTAACCTAAATATATTATCCTATAAAGTTAAATGTTGGTAAAGTTTCATAAAGGCGGCTTCGGTGGCATGCTGAGCTTCTATGGCAAAGATAGCGGGTTCAAACCCGGCCGAAGCCGTCGGATTGTTTAAGAGCGTTAAAAATCCCTCACTATGCCTTCCTTCGGAAGGGAAGTAAAGCCGGTGGTCCCATGTCATAGATTTATGGCATGTTAAAGAAACTTCCACTAATTACACCTGTGTGAAGCTAAATTGTATAGGTTAAGAATGTAAACAACGCTCTTAGGTTTCTACGTTCGTTGCCAAGAGCCGACTGTGGTGACGTCTAGTAGCTATGTTCTGAACTATGCCTAGTAGTCGTTGACGGTGGCGTTTTGGCGGCAAAAGTAGGAACTATTTGAAAAATTCAAAGTTGCAGTCCCTACTTGAATTTAAAAAAACAGATACACACACTAATACATCCTAACACCGGTTATCAGACAGATTCTACACACACCCAAAGTACACGGGGCTACATGACCGCGTTGACGCAGCTTCTAAACTGAGAAACCAACCAACCAAAGTTTCATAACAATTGATTCAGTAGTTTATGTGGTGAAGTGGTCAGTCTTGGCTTAGTAGTCGAAATTTAATGTTTTGAAGTCGGTCAACACGATTGTAATGGGATTAGGAAACCGACTAATTTAAATTAAATTAAAATTCAGCTAACGTTCTTCCTTTGTAGGGTTGACCGACTGGAAAGCTCTCTTTAATGCAATTAGGCAACACTCAAAAACGACTTCTATCACCAAGGCGCTCCAAGTCAGACTCATCAGCGGGCCGCAGGGGTAGTGGATTGTCGCCTTATATGACGCGCTTTTGCGCTGACGAACCTGACTTGGTGCACCTTGGTGAAATTGCGTAGTGGTTCGATTCCCAGCTCTGTCAAGAAATTTTATCTTGATCTGAGAGCTGGAACAGGGTGCACTCAGCCTTGTGAGGCAAAACTGATAAGTGAAGGGTTCCATTCTTAACTCAGCCACCCTGGAAGTGGTTTTCCGTGGTTTTCCACTTCTACTCCGGTCAAATGCCAGGATGGTACTTCACTTAAGGCCACGGCCGGTTCTTAACCAAATCCTAATTCAATTGCAAATAAACACACTATTATAGGCATCACAGTGACACAGGTTATGAGAAAAATTCTACACACACACCCAAATACACGAGGCTACATGGCCATGATGTCACAAAGCCCCTAAATAATCAAGAACAACAACAACAACCTTGGCGAAACCCAGCAAAAACCCTCAAGATTTGCTGAGATTTAAAATTATTCACATTTATCGTCCTCACTGTTCGCTTTCGGTTCCAAGTTATTCTCCCCCCCCCCCCCCCTTTACTCTTCACTTTCTCTCTCTTAACTTAGCATCAATATTCTTCTGTCTGCCTTTCTCCCTCTCTTTCTTCTTCTTCTTCTTCTTATTTGTATTATTATTTGGTCAATGTTACCCTCCAGGTTGGTGGCTCTCACGGACTCAGCGAGGAAACTCACCTCTACCGCCTTTCCAGGCAGTGTCCTAGAGCTGAGAGCACTTGGTCGGAGGGGATACAACTGGGGAGGTGTCATCAGCACTTCGCCCAGGCGGCCTCACCTGCAAAGCGAATAGGGGCCACATGAGGGAAGGGAATGGAAGATTAGGATGGATAGGCAAGGAAGGGGGAAGAAGGCGGCCGTGGCCTTACAGTAGGTGCCATCCCGGCATTTGCCCGAAGACGAAGTGGGAAACCACGGAAAACCGCTTCGAGGATGGCTGAGGTGGGAATCGAACCCCCTCTACTCATTTGGACCACCCGAGGCTGAGTAGACCCCATTCCAGTCTTCATACCACTTTTCAAATTTCTTGGCAGAGCCGGGAATCGAACGCAGGACCTCCGGGGCGGCAGCTAACCACGCTGACCGCTACGCTACAGAGGCGACCTCTTTCTTAAAAATATATATATATTCTTATTAGTGGTTTAAGCCCACTAAGGACTAGTGCTTTGTTCTCCAGCCAATAACTTGTCCTTCCCCTCCTGTGTGGAGACCAAGAGTTAACACTATCACAACATTTGGAACGGTCAAGAATATCACAGTCTAAAATGCCAGCATTATTCAAGTATTGTTTCACTTCATTAAGCCAGTCTTGTAGCCATTAATCAAGATGAACATCTTCTTGGTGATTCTATCGTTCCCCAACTGGAAGAGTTGCCAGTAGAATATCAGTCATCTCCGTAGTGGTGGCTGGTTCCAACTGATGGCAAAGTTCGGTGCTTGCTTTAAGTCGATAAGATACATCTGGGAGCAATCTTGGTCCATGAATTTTTCGAAGGATACGTCTCTCGACTTTCTCCAAATCATCCATGTTGCATTTCTTGATCATAAAGAGGGTCTCTGCTTTATACTAAAAAAAACTGTGGTCTAATAACTGTTTTGTAATGACATATTTAAATATATAAGGTGCGTTCACAAACTAATAAGCCGGAGGCTGGAATGCGCAATCCGGTGATGACATCGGCTAATCGTGGCGTGTGTAATGAGGTGTGGTTCCGACCAGAGCGTGGAAGGTCACAGCCCATCGCTAGAGGGCACGCGTGCACGTCACGTGACGATACAAAGCGAGCAGCAGCATGCATCAATCGTCCAACGAAGACCAAGACGGTAGGCCATTCGACATGCTTCCTGGTGTGGTCGAAAACTGTGGGGCACCCATTGGGCACACGCTTTCCGCACGTGCAGTCGTTCCTCCATGATGGTGTGCACACTTCCAACGCTCAATCCGACCACGGTGGCTATGGCATTCACTGTCACTCGGCGGTCCTGGGTAATGAGTGCATCAACCAGCTGAACGTTGTCGTCGGTAATGCAGGGGGGTGCCCCAGACCGGTCATCATCGACTAACGACACCCGTCCTTCCCAGAAGCGCTTGTTTCACGCTTTGACCCTTGCAAGGGACATGCAGTGTTCGCCGTACACTTGTGACATTCGGCGATGAATGTCCGTTCCCCCTACTCCTTCCGCTGTCAGAAACCGAACAACACCTCTTTGCTCTCGTTTGACGCCACCTTGTCACTGTTTGCAATGCGATTGGCAGCGTTGGAAGATTGATGCATGCTGCTGCTCGCTTCGTATCGTTACGTGACGTGCACGCGTGCCCTCTAGCGACGGGCTGTGGCCTTCCACGCTCTGTTCGGAACCACACCTCGTTACACACGCCACGATTAGCCCATGTAGTCACCGGTTTCACATTCCAGCCTCCGGCTCGTTACTTTTTGAACGCACCTTATACAAACATAACAAACTTCTCATCTGCCCTTATAGCGCCCCCTAGCACGCACAGTACTTCTCCTCCCTTTCATCGCCCCATCGTCTGCCTTCCTGTTTTCTTTCTTTGCTGAGATGAGATTTTCTTTGTCCTGCACATTCTCATTTACTCTTCTCCCCACGTACATATTGTTCACACCTTCTCAGCTTTCAAACTGAAAATTTGTATGGCTCTTATCGACTTAAAGCAAACACCGAACTATACCATGGCGACTATTCGAAATATTTAGACGCAATAGAGGCAATTGATATAAGTAGTATATATGAAAATAGGCTGTATAGTTCTACACGGAACTACTTGTTTACCCTCACTTGAGAATTGAAGTAGTTCGGCCGGGATTGGAGCCACGACGTGTGTGTGTGTGTGTGTGTGTGTGTGTGTGTGTGTGTGTGTGTCTGTGTGTGTGTCAGTCGTTCTATTCAACCGCTTCTCAATATCTATTAATCTATGACAGCAATCAAACTGAAATTTTGTATGTTGATAGAGGCTATAAACATAAGTTCACCTATGGGACGTTTAATAACCTGGTGAGCACAAATCTTCGCGAAGTCAAATGGCAAAGCTGTAATAGATTCGAAGATACCGACTAAATATTTCGGATGGTCGCCATGCTGGACTTAGAGTTATGTACTATTAGATTACGATTATTGTGTAGGCGTATTATTCAAACTTCAATCGTATGATTAGGACACAAGAAATAAAATCTAGAATTAAAAATTTCGCTCAGCTTGTGGTTATGAAAATATTTTAAGTGAATTAGATCCCAGTGGATTAAAATTTATATAAGCATTTACCGTACCAAGTTTCACTGCACTCGGATGGTTATCGCGAGAAACGTCCAGTTGAATATTTGACTTCACGTGGATTTGTGCTCACCAGGTTATTAAACGTCCCATAGGCGAACTTATGTTTATAGCCTCTATCAACATAGATTAATAGATACTGATACACGTCTAAATATTTCGAATAATCGCCAAGTTGGATGTCAATACTGTATATAAAGGCCTTAGAGTTATGTACTATTAGATGAGGATTATTGTGTACGTTCATTATTCGAACGTTGATTTCGATCGCATGATTAGAACACAAGAAATAAAAACTTTACTTTAAAATTTCATACTGCCGCCATCTTGAGGTTATGTAAACAATTGAACTGCACTAGTCTCCAAAAGTTAACCATGAGTTCGAATATGCTGGAAAACAGGAAATAGACCGCAAATCGCACAACATATGCACCTACCAACGTTAGTGTTCGCTCTGTATAGGAAAGGAGTATTCCCTGCTTTGACTAGCGGCGTAACCGTAAGGTAAACACAGCCAGTGCCTGCGCCCCTTATTCCCTCAGTCGTGTTTGCCCTGTTATAGTGTGCGGAGTGTAGCCTCGTGGTGAACGTGATAACATAATGGCACAACAACGTCATTTGGACCCCGTTTTGCAGGATAGAATACCAGACGGATTGCTGAACAAACGGAAGCTGAATCACACACCATATGTCACAAACCTTGTCTAAGATAACAGTGTCAGAAAGGTTCTGATAGCTAAGGTACACCTTTTACAACAACTAACAAAACTTAGCAATGTCTTCCACAACAAGAGATGCTGTTAATAGGGTGTATGGTTACGCCTAACGGCCACACTTGCTTCGCAGTGACATGGCTCAAGAGCTCTTGTGACAGTCGATCCCATTCCTCCGAAAGGGCTATGGGAAATCGTCTCCAAAGCCTGGAAATGACACGTTGTGGCACATTCAAGGATACGGTGACTTCGGTCTATGTCTGGCCTGCTTCCACAAGTGTAGTTAGTGAAAGGTTCTTTTTGATGCCACAAATCTATGACATGGGACCACCGGCTTTACTTCCGCTCCGAAG
This sequence comes from Meconema thalassinum, assembly GCA_946902985.2. Taxonomy (NCBI): domain Eukaryota; kingdom Metazoa; phylum Arthropoda; class Insecta; order Orthoptera; family Tettigoniidae; genus Meconema; species Meconema thalassinum. The sequence goes on from OX336396.1 coordinate 18,838,280, forward strand.
GAAGGCATTCTGAGGGATTTTTAATGATCTTAAAAAATCCGACGACTTCGGCTGGGTTTGAACCCGCGATCTTGGGCATAGAAGCTCAGCATGTTACCAACTACGCCACCCGCCGCCAGTTGGCATTTAAGGGTGCGCAAATTCGAGGGAGCCGCGTTAGTGGACTAATTGGCAGGTTAAAGATCCCCTTCGGAGCAAAATCTGGCACCCAGGAGTCTCTAAAAGCCGCACTAGTTAAAAGGGACGTAAAACCAATAGCATTAATATTGTTGAATATCAGCTCACTGTGGGTGTTTGCAGACAGCAGTCTATAATCACGATATGTGCTCCCCTGTACGCAGACCTGACATGTCAAGACATGGAGATCGCTGACCTCGCAGCTCATACAATCTTCCATTTCATTAGAATCGACCCACCTACTTCCGAGTTAGCACAATATCTGTACCAGTGGCGAGCATCTGTTTCTTCACGTGTGCTGATCAAAACCTACGACCTGTAAATAACGTGAATTGTACGAGCGGTAATTCAAGTAAAAAACCGTTAAATGTCGCATAAATGTGGGAAATGTTTTATTGAGTGTATAAATTACACAAGTAAACACGAGTTTTGAGTCTGAGTTCTGTATATCTGATTTTGATTTGTCAAGCCTAACTAATGAAGGACAAAATAGTTTTACCTAATAAAGTTCAAGAAATGAATACCAAGTATGAGATCATTTTGAGGAGTTATCCATTTAAGTACTTGGGAGAAATTTTGACTCCAAATGGTAACGAGAAAGCAGCCATTGAAACGAGGGCTAGGAAAATGGATATGGCATATTAGGCCAAGTACAGGCATTATTGCACAGTAGTGAAGCCAGAGTGCCCCTATGCGGCAGAAACCTTATCAAGCATGAAAACTGTTTAAATTGAGAAAAACGAAAGAATATCTTCCGGAAAATTCTAGATCCCAAGAATCTACCTGGAGATGGATACACATTTCAACTGAGGTCAAACCAAGAACTCTATGACAAGTTTGAAGGGATTTCTGTCAGCATGAGAAAGAGGAGGTTGATGTTTTATGGACATATTAACCGATTGGGGTCCGAGAGATTGGCTAACAAAATTCTCAAACTTCAGGAGAAATGGAAGGTGCAACCTCCATGGCTTGAGGAAGTCCATGAGGACTTAAAAAGGGCAAACATTAGACCGGCCAAAATCTGGGACAGGACAGGATTCAGAACCACAATTGCAGGTGTGAAGCATCCCCCCCCCCCCCCCCCCCCCCCCCCCAAAGCAAGACCGACGCTTCCAGCCGAAGAACGATTGAGAAGGAGCCAGAGGCTGAAAGATCTTTGGCGGGAAGCTAAACGAGAAGGAAGAAATACCTTAAAGAAGAACACCTGAACGGATGTTGTGTATTTGTTGTCCATAGGTGGCTGTAGCAAATAATAATAATAATAATAATAAAGTTTGCTTTTGTAGCGACCACAATGGAAGTTCGAATTTGAAGGAAATTCTCTGTTTTTATAAGTTCAAACTAAAACAAACCTTAATTTCTATATTTGCATCACGTTTATATACAAAACACAGTTAACATTAATCTACACATCAAAAAGCGATACAAACAAGTTTTAAAAATGAATATTTTTGGAACTTCTTCTGTGTGGGTACGAACTTTCTCATATCAACCCCCAAATGTTCTCATTAACGACTTGGTGAAAATGTTACCCCAGCTCTTCTAAATCTTTAAATTGGTCCAAGGGACATTCTGCAACCCATAAGTTTAAAGTTCTCAAGCAGAGTGGATGTAATTATCAGCTCTCTTATTCCCAATGAAGCCATGGATCACAGCTTTAAGGCTGGACAATGCTTGTTTATCGTGGGTGTTGACAAGGGGGGGGGGGGGCGGATCTTTAAATATCCCCTGTCTTACGTGTTCAAAGTCGTTACCCCTTAAACAGTCTGCCAAAACTTAAAATATGTATTTAGCATTGCATAAAGTGCAAAATAAAACTTTATTAATTACTAGCAACCCACCCCGACTTCGCCCGGGAACAGTTATGAATGCAATGTGATAGGCTATTTTCAACCGAGGTCTTATAAGATTTATTTCTATACGACATAAGTCGTTTTCCCTCCAGCAGTGAACACGAAAAGATTTCGTTTTGATGTAACACGCGATAGAGCCACATGAAACACAAATCCTCCTTCCGTCAAATGGTAACTTGACTATGTATTTCAGGCGAAATGAAGAAAAGCCGAATTGCAATTCTAGGGAATCTCCAAACACGACCACTCTTCTCTGAAGTTTTAACTCAACACGACTCGACAGTTTGCTGCTGGCTGTATCTGGGATAATAGGCTCGCCCGCTAGCTAGGCTGTAACTGGGGTAATAGGCTCGCCCGCTAGCTAGGCTGTAACAGGGGTGATAGGCTCTCCCCTAACTAGTTCATAACACTGTCTCCTCAGTAATTGAATGGAGATTGTTGGAAGAAATGAAAACGTAAAAACACTTAGGCTATGGTGGGCGATGTATTGAAGATAGAGATATGCTCTTGCGGACTTTTTTGTGGAACTATCCATGCTGAAGAATTCTTACACTCATAGTATATTGATATTTTTTAACGATTTGCCCAGCGTAAGCTTAAAAAGCGCACGGACGACAGTTTTTTTTGGGGTTTGTTTGTACTGCTTGGCTTCCTTTGATCATAAATAAATTATTTTCTACAGAAACCTTCCTCGCGATATCCTTTACAGAATGGTGAAAACCACATCAAAAAATCCATCCAGTGGTTCTCGATATTACCCGTGACATCCAAGAATCGGAGACTTTGTTTTATACTAAGTAGAGACAGTCAGAATAGACGACTCAACATTAAATGTTTTGTTTGTTAACTTGTGTAATTGGACACAGTACTGTAGTATTGACCACCTGGAAAGCATCTATTAATACATTACTCTGTCAACACCGGAAAATGGCTGTAATATTTAAATCTCTAGTAAAATGATCCTCGAATCTCACTGTCTCTATTCTCGATAATGACCAATCCGGATTGACTGCAATTGTTACCAGTACGTGTTTAGGCATCTCATCAAGGGAAGATCGAGTAAAGAAACGCACTGTCGCGATATTTCATTTTTAAGGGGTACGATGGTTGAAAAAAGGTTGAGAACCCCTGTATTAATTGATTGATAATTGATTACTAATTAGCAGACACGAGATAAGAAAATTGCCTTTAAATGAGAGGTCACCGCTTTAGTTGAGTTACGGTTATTATGATGTATAGAATCTATAAAAGTTACTTAACACCTAAATATACAAAGTGTCCTCCTTGTTTATGTTAACAATAAGAGTCAGCGACAGTGGAAGGACAAACAGCAATCAAATTGGAAAGGGTTTCGAAAAAATAAAACGAAGAGTTTTCAGCAAAGATTTTGAATTCTTGTTAAATGTTTACAATTTAGGACAGGAACACTTTTATTTTACTTTGTTTTTGCCCGGTGCAGTATTTAACAATATATGATACAATATATTTTAATTAGTTGTATGTTTTGCTTCTGTCAGAGCGTAGTGAAGTACATCGATTAATATAACCCCGCTGTCACTACAGCCCATGAAGGGCCTAGGCCTACCAAGCGACCGCTGCCCAGCCATTTGGCCTGCAGATATTGGGGTGACGCGTGGTCAGCGCATCGTGTCCCCCGGCCATTAATCGTGGTTTTCGTGATCGGTTGACTCACTGTCAGACAGCTACTTAATTGTCCTCTCGGGGCTGAGTGCACCCCGTTCCAACTCTCACGTCAGTTTCTAAAATCCCTGACGGAGCCGGGAATCGAACCCGGGGCCTCCGGGTGAGAGGCACGCAAGCTACCCCAACACCACGGGGTGTTGACCAACCTATTAATCGATTAAACGCACAATCGATTAAACTCGTTATTTTGGTGCAATTGATCGATTTTTTTGCTTTGATCGATTGAGAACTCAAATGAATCTATTGAAAGAACCAACCCTACCTTTTTTATCATCAGTTTATTCTAATTTGTGGATTATCGGCGGTTTTTGATTATCCTCAGTTTTTCCATGCACTGTTGTTTGAGTCTTCAGTCTTTTGACTGGTTTGGTGCAGCCCTCCATGCCTCCCTGTCCTGAGCTAATCGTTTCATCTCTACATAGCTACCACACCCTACATCCGAGGCAATCTGTTTAACATACTCTAACCTTGGTCTACCCGTACAGTTCTTGTCCTCGACCCTTCCATAACTAAGCTTGCTATTCCTGGGTGTCTTAATATGTGTCCTACCAACCTATCTCTTCTCTTCATTAGCATTCGCCAGAAAGATCTCTCCTCTCTCACTCTTCTTAATACCTCTTCGTTTGTAACCCTATCTACCCATCTGATCGTCATAATTCTCCTGTAACACCACATTTCAAATGCTTCAATTCTCCTCTTTTCTGCTGCACCAATAGTCCACGCTCCAGACAAAGGTTTTCAAAAATGTCTTCCTATTAACTAAATCTATAAATTCGATGTCAACAGATTCCATTTCTGTAGAAATGCTTTCCTTGTCTGAGCTATCCTACTTTTTATATCCTCTTTGCTACGTCCATCTCTGGTTATTTTGCTTCCTAAGTAACAGAAGTCTCCTACATCCATTAGTTTCTCCCCTACCAATTCGATGTCCATAGAGGTTTCTGATTTATTGCGGCAGCATTCCAATATTTTTGTTTTACATTAATTTCCATCATGAATTCTTTCCTCAAGACGGAGTCCATACCATTCAAAAACTCATTCAAATCCTGAGGCGTGTCGACCAAGATGACGATGTCATCGGCAAATCTCAGAGTTGAAATTATTTCTCCTTGAATCTTCACTCCCACTTTAAATTTCTCTCTAATTTCCTTCATTGCTTGTTCAATGTAAAGATTGAAAAGTATTCCCTATTACCGCGGATAATCGAGGGTCTGCTTTGTATTCGCCTAACAACCGGTGGCCGTGACCCGTCACTCTGTCGTCCTGTACCTTGGACAAGCAAGCTTCCGTGAGCTGACCACAGACTTAACGAAGCGCACACACTGTTTAATATTGCAGCTTAAGACCGACAGAGAGCACGCGTGAGGTCGTTCATCTATTTCCAAGAATTTGGAAGGCTGCATCATTCATGCCCCTATTGACAATATGTCAATTATCAAACGATTAGTTTCTATCTTCTCTTCTAATTTAATATGTATGTCTTAAATTTTGATTGCCTACTCACAAGGAAAGAGCCAGGCTTCATGAACCCGTAGCCTGTCTGTCCGCCAATCTCATCTTAGCCCCCCTCCTCTTTAAAATGAATAATGTATTTATTAATGCCTCCGCTCCTCACCAAACTTGGCCTCATCCATCAAAAAGGCCTCATTCCCGCTCCCGACTAAACATCCACCATCATTCAGCTCCAAGAATCACCCACTCACCCACCCCGCCACTCACATAGGCCTACACCACCCAATGGTGGTGACCTATGACCCCCCAATGCATTGACAAACATATCAGTTCTTATCTCATTTCACCAAATTGCTATCATCCATTTCTTCCATCACATGCATTCAATTTAAAAAAATAAAATACACTCTATCTTTCTCTCTTCTACAGCACCGCTCTGCTTCTCATCTCATTTCACCAAATGTCATCATAAATTTCTTCCATCACAATCATTCCATAATAAATAAATACAAGAATCATATAGAACCTGTGACAATAAAGTTCGGTGAATAGTCCTATACTATCAACATAGATGAACAATGCACTACAGTTACCCCTCCCTTAACTATGCAATGCTGAGATCGGCGATACATAACCTGGAAACTTTGCAAGAAGGCGTCCTTTGGGATGGTGTTCAAAAGGCTCGTCACGTGACCGAAAAGTTCGGTGAATAGGTCTATATTACGAACGGATTGTTGGCTTACCTGAGACAGCAGTTACTGTCCTTCGAAGTCATCCCCGTGGATGATTATGCACTTCTGAGAATGTCCGTACAAATCCTGGAAACTCTTTAGGGATAGCCTTCAGTTGGGTCGTCACATTGCGTTGGATGTCTGAAATGTTCGAAAACCTCTGGCCCTTCAGGGCTTTTCGGTGACCTTGGACCTGAATCCCGCCACTCCGTACTTTGATGCTTGACTTCGGGGTCGTACCTCAGACACCAGGTCTCGTCGCCCATAACGATGGTTTTCAGATAAGCCATTCCATTCCACAGAACATTCACCCTTCTCACTGATACCCGCCAAACAGATGTGCATGGTAGGTTGCATAAATTCATCCTTCTCACTGCAACCCGCCGAAGAGGTGTGCATGGTAGGTTGCATAAATTCATCCTTCTGAACACGCACTGTGTCAAACAGGTCTTACACGTTGCGTTGTGTGCCGCCAATGTTGCCAGGTCGACCGTTCTGACTTGATTCACCGAACTTTATTGTCACAGGTTGTATATACGAATACGCTATTTCCCTTTCTCTTCTCTTTTTTTCTTCTACGGCACCACTACTTTCCTCCTCATATCCTCAAACTTCATCCATTTCTCTCTTCTCATTTCACAAAATGTCACTACTCATTTATTCCATCAAATTTATTACAAAAGAACATAAAAATTACAAGAATTTCAAAATTTTCAAAATGTCAAAATTACAAAATTTTAAAATAAAAAAACGAAATTTCAAAATTTCACAAAATACAAAACTTAAAAATTTTCAAAATTCCAAAATTTTCAAAAACTTGAATCTTAGCCAAGAGGTCCATCCCACTCTCTCTACTCCCAATTCCACACTTCAACACCTCCACCTCCAACTCTTCCTCCTCTCCCGGCCCAAGAGATGGATGGGAATGAAAAAACATGACCTATTATATATATACGAATATAATTTATTTATTAATGCAGCCAATGGACATTTATTTTATTTTCAGGACGGGTCGGGGAAGAGATTTTGGAAGGAAATCGGCCGAAGACCTGTTGAAAGGAACCGTCCCGACATTTGCCTGGTGGTGAAAATGGGAAACCAGGAAAACCATTTTCAGAATGGATTCGAACCCACGCTCTCCCGAAGCAAGTGAGGCACGAGGTACGGCGTTAGAGCTCTCGGCAACCGCGGTCGGTCTTAAAAAAAAAACAAGGAGTTCCGTGAAGGATTATACAGCCTATTTTCATATATCCTACTTATGTTAATTGCCACTATCAACATACACAATTTCAGTTTGATTGCTGTAATAAATTCGTAGATATTGAGAACCGACTAAATACTTTGGATGGTCGCCATGTTGGATTTTATATATGAAGGTCCTAGAGTTATGTACTGTTACATGAAGATTGTTGTGTACGTGTAGCATTCAAACTTCAATCCCTTGATTGTTGTTTGAGTCTTCAGTCTTTTGACTGGTTTGATGCAGCTCTCAATAACTCCCTGTCCTGAGCTAATCGCTTCATCTCTACATAGCTCCGACACCCTACATCCGAGGCAATCTGTTTAACATATTCTAACCTTGGTCTACCCCTACAGTTCTTGTCCTCGACCCTTCCTTCCATAACTAAGCTTGCTATTCCTGGGTGTCTTAGTATGTGTCCTACCAACCTATCCCTTCTCTTCATTAGCAGTCGCCAGGAACATCTCTCCTCTCCCACTCGTCTTAATACCTCTTTGTTTGTAACCCTATCTACCCATCTGATCTTCATCATTCTCCTGTAACACCACATATCAAATGCTTCAATTCTCCTCTTTTCTGCTGCATCAATAGTCCAAGTTTCACTTCCATAGAGCGCCACGCTCCAGACAAAGGCTTTCAAAAATGACTTCCTAATACCTAAATCTATATTCGATGTCAGCAGATTCCTTTTTTGTAGAAATGCTTTCTTTGCCTGAGCCAACCTACATTTTATATCCTCTTTGCTTCGTCCATCACTGGTTATTCTGCTTACTAAGTAACAGAAGTCTCCTACTTCCTTCAGCTTTTCACCTGCCAATTTGATCTCCATAGAGGTTTCTGATTTATTTCGGCTGCATTCCAGTATTTTTGTTTTACTTTTATTAATTTTCATCATGAATTCTTTCCGTAAGACGGAGTCCATACCATTCAAAAACTCATTCAAATCCCCAGGCTTGTCGGCCAAGATGACGATGTCATCAGAAAATCTCAGAGTTGAAATTATTTCTCCTTGAATCTTCACTCCCACTTTAAATTTTTCTCTAATTTCCTTCATTGCTTGTTCAATGTAAAGATTGAAAAGTATGGGTGATAAGTTGCAGCCTTGCCTTACACCTTTCTGAATACCAGCATCTCTCTCATGTCCTTCAACTCGAATGACTGCTGTCTGGTTTCTGTACAGATTGTATATCACTCTCCTATCCCTGTACTTTATTCCAATCGATTTCAAAATGTCAAACAATTTAGTCCAATCAACGTTATCAAAAGCCTTTTCTAAGTCTACAAAAGCCATGAACGTTCTCTTATCTTTCCTTATTCTACCTTCCAAAATCAGCCTAAGACTTAGTACAGCTTCCCTTGTTCCTACATTTCTCCTGAAACCAAACTGGTCTTCACCCAACTCCGTTTCTATCTGGCTTTCAATCCTCTTGTAAATTATTCTAGACAGGATCTTTGAAGCATGAGTAATCAAGCTGATTGTACGGTAATCTTCACATCTGTCAGCTCCCACTTTCTTTGGTATAGGGATGATAACATTCTTCTTGAAATCAGGGGGTACCTCACCTGTCTCATAAATCCTACACACCAAGTGAAATAACCTGATCAGACCTTCATCTCCTGTGCAGCGTAGCAACTCAATCGGTATATCATCTATGCCTGGTCCTTTGTTCCTGCTTAAGTCTTCCAAAGCTCTATCAAATTCTGATCTCAATATTAAATCTCCTTTCGCATCCTCATCAATTTCCTCCTCCCTTTCCATTACATGATTCTCAATCTCCTTTCCCTTATACAAACTCTCTATGAAAGCTTTCCATCTCTCAACCTTTTCTTCCCTATCTGTTAGAGACTTTCCATGTGTGTCCTTAATATTACAGCACTTAGTCTTCTTTTCCCCAAAAGTATTATTAATCCTTCGATAAGCTGTGTCTACTTTTCCTAATTTCAGACAATTTTCTATACCTGCACATTTCTCTTTCAACTATTCTTCTTTCGCTTCCTTGCACTTCTTGTTAACCTCATTTCTCAGACGTCTTTATTCTGCTTTCCCCTTTTCATCTCTTACATTCTTGTGTTTCCGCCTTTCATCCATCAATTCTAGTATATCCTGAGTGATCCACGGTTTTCTACCTATTCTTTCTTTCCTACCAATGTTTTCTTCTGCGGATTTTGTTATTTCATTCTTCAAAAGTGCCCATTCGTCTGCAATTGAAGTTTGTTTAGGGTTTTTCATTAGTCCTTCCTTTATACTCTTCTTGAATCTTTCGTTTACCTCCTTCTCTTTCAGTCTGTCTATTGCCCACCTTTTTGGCTTTTGACTTTTCTTCAGTTTCTTCAACTTTAATCTGCATTTCATTACAACCAGATTGTGGTCAGAGTTTATGTCAGCACCAGGATATGTTTTACAATCCAAAATCTGGTTTCGAAACCTCTGCTTGACCATAATGAAGTCGATTTGGTAAAGCCCTGTATCTTCTGGTCTCATCCATGTGTATATTCTTCTATTGTGGTTATTGAATAAGGTGTTAGCTATGACCAATTCATGCTCGGTGCAAAATTCTACCAGCCTGCTTCCTCGATCATTCCTTTCACCTAATCCGAAATCTCCTACTATCTTCCCTTCTCTCCCTTTTCCTACCACAGCATTCCAATTTCCCATTACTATAACATTTTCATCACCCTTGATATACCTCAGAATTTCGTCTATTTCTTCGTAGACCTTTTCAACATCCTCATCATCAGCTTGACTGGTAGGCATTTAGACTTGTACCACTGTGGTGCAGGTAGGTTTAGTATTGATTTTTGCTACAATAATCCGTTCACTATATTGCTCATAATATTCCACCCGCTGTCCAAGTTTCCTACTCAATATGAGGCCAACCCCTGCTTGGCCATTGTTTGATTTAGTGCTAATGACCCTATAGTCTCCTGACCAAAAGTCCTGTTCTTCCTGCCAGCGCATTTCACTAATCCCAACCAAATCCAACCTCAACCTATCCATTTCCCTTTCTAAGTTATCTAACCTTCCACTTCCTAGCAGACTTCTAACATTCCACGCTCCGATCCGTAGAATGTCAGATTTCCTCTTTGTCACTTCTGTGATGTTAACCCCCTCTCGAGTAGTCCCCACCGGGAGATCCGAACGGGGGACTAGTTTACCTCCGGAATGAAATTTTACGAGGGAGGAGGCCATCATCACATGTAATTATGCATAGAGAGGTGCATATCCTCGGGAATAGCATACGGCTGTAGTTTCCCGTTGCTTTCAGCCGTGCAGCAGGACGCAGTGTAGCCATTATTTGGCTTATATTATCAATATCTTAACCCATGATTAGGACACAAGAAGTAACAAGGAGATTTTAAAATTTCGCACAGCTGCCATCTTGTGGTTATGGAAACAATTGAAATAAATTAGATGCCAGTGGATTAACATTCGTATAAGGATTTACTGTACCAAGTTTCACTGCACTCGGCTGGTTAAATTGCTAGAAACGTCCATGTGAATATTTATACTTCGCGTCGCCACCATGTTGGATTTGTGATCACCAGGTTATTTAAAGTCCTATAGGTGAACTTAAGTTCATAGCCCCTATGAACATAAAAAAAATCAGTTTAATTGCTATAATAGAATCGTAGATATTCAGAGTCGTCTAAATATTTCGGATGGTCGCCATGTTGGATTGTTAAATGTATAGGCCATTGAGTCATGTACCATTAAAGGAAAATTATTGCGTAGGTTCATTATTCAAACTTTCACTTCGATCGCATGATTACGACACAAGAAATAAAAAACTTAGTTTTAAAATTCGCAAAGCCGCCATCTTGAGGTTATGTAAACAATTGAACTAAATTAGACACCAGTGCATTACAACGCGTATAAACATTTCCTGTACCAGATTGCATTGCGTTTGGAACATTAAATCACGAGGAAGGTCTATTTAAAATTTTCAAATTCGCTTGGCCGCCATGTTTGTTTTGTAGTTAACCGGTTTTTGAAAGTCTTATAGATGAACTTCCAGTAGTGCCCTTTATCTCTGTACAAAATTTTAGGATGATACCGCCGATAGTTTCAGAGATATAGAATGCCGGTGAAATATTTCGCACATCCGCCATCTTGTGGTTATGTAAACAATTGAACGAAGTTAGATATCGGTGCATTACAAAGTTTATAAACATATACTGTAACAAGTTTTATTGCGGTTGGTTGGTTAAATCGCGAGAAACGTCTATTTAAAAGTCGGAAATTCGCGTGGCCGCCATGTTGGTTTTGTAGTTACCAGTTTTTAAAAAGTCACATAGGTGTACTTCTAATAGTTCCCTTTTTCACCGTAAAAAATCCAGGGAGATATCGGTAATATTTTCGGAGATATTGAATGCTGGTGAAATATTTCGCACAGCCGCCATGTTGGATTGGTGAGTTGTAACAAAATTTGAAGGGCACGGTCGGGGTCGCCCGGAATAGTGATATGAACTTACCGAGTTTCATTGAAATAGCTCCAGCCGTTTAGAAGTTATTAGGAGGGACGGACACACACACACACACGCGGACAAAAGGTGATCTCATAAGCCTATTTTTTCAAAATTGAAAATATGCTAAAACAAGATGTTCAGTAAAGAACATATAGCCTACTTTCTCCTAAATGCATGGGTATTGTTATAACTCTTTGTCCTTTTCAAGGAGTATGATTGAATGTTGGTTGTAGTAGCTTGTTGAAATACAACGTGCTATAGGGATATCAAACATGAATATGAGGTGCCCTTTGCTAGTGCTACCTCTGTACCAAATTTCGTTCAATTCGGTTTCACCGTGTTCGAATTAATAGGAGGAATCAATTTTGACATAAAGATGGCCGCCATCCGCAAACTATTGGGATGATGTTCTTGCAGATTGGTCAGAATATGTTTCCCACATCAAGATATGGTGTTGTAAAATTTGGTAGAGACTAGATTATTAGGTTGGTCGTAATTACATTTTAGCTTTTAACATTTGGGTGGCCGCGATTACGTTTCCGTCATGATAGCGGTGATATAAAACATGACACTGAGGTGCCCATTGCTAGTGCTACCTCTGTACCAAATTTCGTTCCATTCGGTTTCACCATGTTTGAATTAATAGGGGGAATCGATTCTGACACAAAGATGGCCGCCATCCGCAAACTATTAGGCGAATGACCTATTAGATTGGTCAAAGGATGCTCCCTCCATAAAGGTATGTAGTTGCAAAATTTGGTAGAGATCGGATGGTTATGTTAGTCGTAATTTGATTTAAGCTTTAAACATTTGTGTGGCCGCCATTAGGTTTCTGTCAATATGGCGGCGATATTAATCATGACACTGAGATGCCCATTGCTAGTGCTATCTCTGTACAAAATTTCGTTCCATTCGGTTTCACCGTGTTTGAATTAATAGGGGAAATCGATTCTGACACAAAGATGGCCGCCATCCGCAAACTATTAGGCGAATGACCTATTAGATTGGTCAAAAGATGCTCCCTCCATAAAGGTATGTAGTTGCAAAATTTGGTAGAGATCGGATGATTAGGTTAATCGTAATTTGATTTAAGCTTTGAACATTCGTGTGGCCGCCATTACGTTTCTGTCAATATGGCGGCAATATAAAACATGACACTGAGATGCCCTTTGCTAGTGCTACCTCTGTACCAAATTTCGTTCCATTCGGTTTCACCGTGTTTGAATTAATAGGCGGAATTGATTTTCACACAAAGATGGCCGCCATCCGCAAACTATTAGGCTAATGACCTATTCATTTGGTCAAATGATGCTCCCTCTATAAGGGTATGTTGTTGCAAAATTTGGTAGAGATCGGATGATTAGGTTAATCGTAATTTGATTTAAGCTATGAACATTTGTGTGGCCGCCATTACGTTTCCGTAAAGATGGCGGCGATATAAAACATGACACTGAGGTGCCTTTTGTTAGTACTACCTCTGTACCAAATTTCGTTCCATTCGGTTGTACCGTGTTTGAATTAATAGGGGGAATCGATTCTGACACAAAGATAGCCGCCATCCGCAAACTATTAGGCGAATGACCTATTAGTTTGGTCAAAGGATGCTCCCTCCATAAAGGTATGTAGTTGCAAAATTTGGTAGAGATCGGATGATTAGGTTAATCGTAATTTGATTTAAGCTTTGAACATTCGTGTGGCCGCCATTACGTTTCAGTCAAGATGGCGGCGATATAAAACATGGCACTGAGGTGCCCTTTGCTAGTGCTACCTCTGTACCAAATTTCGTTCCATTCGGTTCCACCGTGTTCGAATTAATAGGGGGAATCAATTTGGACATAAAGATGGCCGCCATCCGCAAACTATTAGGCTAATAACCTATTAGATTGGTCAAAGGATCCCTCCATAAACGTATGTTGTTGCAATGTTTGGTAGAGATCGGATGGTTATGTTAGTCGTAATTTAACTTAAGCTTTGAACATTTGTGTGGCCGCCATTACGTTTCTGTCAATATGGCGGCGATATAAAACATGACACTGAGATGCCCTTTACTAGTGCTACCTCTGTACCAAATTTCGTTCCATTCGGTTTCACCGTGTTTGAATTAATAGGGGGAATTGATTTTCACACAAAAATGGCCGCCATTCGCAAACTATTAGGCTAATGACCTATTCATTTGGTCAAAGGATGCTTCCTCTATAAGGGTATGTTGTTGCAAAATTTGGTAGAGATCGGATGATTAGGTTAATCGTAATTTGATTTAAGCTTTGAACATTTGTGTGGCCGCCATTACGTTTCCGTCAAGATGGCGGCGATATAAAACATGACACTGAGGTGCCTTTTGCTAGTACTACCTCTGTACCAAATTTCGTTCCATTCGGTTGCACCGTGTTCGAATTAATAGGGGGAATCGATTTTCACACAAAGATGGCCGCCATCCGCAAACTATTATGTTGATGACCTATTAGTTTGGTCAAAGGATGCTCCCCCCATAAAGGTATGTTGTTGCAAAATTTGGTAGAGATCGGATGATTAGGTTAGTCGTAATTTGATTTAAGCTTTGAACATTTGTGTGGCCGCCATTACGTTTCCGTCAAGATGGCGGCGATATAAAACATGACACTGAGGTGCCTTTTGTTAGTATTACCTCTGTACTAAATTTCGTTCCATTCAGTTGCACCGTGTTCGAATTAATAGGGGGAATCAATATTCACACAAAGATGGCCGCCACCCGCAAACTATTACGCTGGTGACCTATTGGTTTGGTCAAAGGATGCTTCCTCTATAAGGGTATGTTGTTGCAAAATTTGGTAGAGATCGGATGATTAGGTTAATCGTAATTTGATTTAAGCTTTGAACATTTGTGTGGTCGCCATTACGTTTCCGTCAAGATGGCGGCGATATAAAACATGACACTGAGGTGCCTTTTGCTAGTACTACCTCTGTACCAAATTTCGTTCCATTCGGTTGCACCGTGTTCGAATTAATAGGGGGAATCGATTTTCACACAAAGATGGCCGCCATCCGCAAACTATTATGTTGATGACCTATTAGTTTGGTCAAAGGATGCTCCCCCCATAAAGGTATGTTGTTGCAAAATTTGGTAGAGATCGGATGATTAGGTTAGTCGTAATTTGATTTAAGCTTTGAACATTTGTGTGGCCGCCATTACGTTTCCGTCAAGATGGCGGCGATATAAAACATGACACTGAGGTGCCTTTTGTTAGTATTACCTCTGTACTAAATTTCGTTCCATTCAGTTGCACCGTGTTCGAATTAATAGGGGGAATCAATATTCACACAAAGATGGCCGCCACCCGCAAACTATTACGCTGGTGACCTATTGGTTTGGTCAAAGGATGCTCCCTCCATAAGGGTATGTTGTTGCAAAATTTGGTAGAGATCGGATGATTAGGTTAGTCGTAATTTGATTTAAGCTTTGAACATTTGTGTGGCCGCCATTACGTTTTCGTCAAGATGGCGGCAATATAAAACATGACAATGAGGTGTCCTTTGCTAGTGCTACTTTTGTACCAAATTTCGTTCAATTCGCATTCACCGTGTTCGAATTGATAGGGGGACAGACATTCAGAGTACACACAGTCACACACAGACACACACACACACACAGACTCACACACACACACACACACAGACTCACACACACTCATACACACACACAGACAGACACACTTTTTTCGCCCTGTGTTGATCTCATAAGTCTACTTTCATTTTTTGCAAAAATCGAAAGTAGGCTAAAAATAGAAACTAGGATTAATCCTTTATGGGATAGTGGTTTCCATATTAACCACAAGAACATTTTATGCTTTCAAAGATGCTGATAGTTGAATCGGGAATTCGGGAAATTTTCATGCTGAAAAAAACATTAAAAATTAAAGTATAAAAATAATATTAAAATAAAAATCGTAAAATAAATTTCTAATAATAAGAGAAATATAAAAATTTAAATAATAAACATAACTATAAAATATCACGAAAATAATTGTAAGAATCAATTCGAAATTAGTTAATTGTTTAATTCAATAAAAATATGAAAATTAAATCTAACAGAACATAAATTGAAAAATAAAAATATATATATAAACATTAAAATTAAAGAAACAAAAAATATTTCTAATATTTATAATCTCTACTTAGTATAAAACAAAGTCCCCGATTCTTGGATGTCACGGGTAATCTCGATAACCACAGGATGGATTTTGATGCGGGTTTCACCATTCTGTAAAGGATATCTCGGGGATGATTTCTGTAGAAAAGTATTTATAATCAAAGGAAGCCGAGCAGTAACGATTTCAGTGGAAAAGTCGAAAAAAACTAACGTCCGAGCGTTTTGTAAGCTTACGCTGGGCAAACCGTTAAAAATATCTAAATACTATGAGTGTTAGAATTGTTCAACATGAAAAGTTCTAGAAAAAAGTCCGCGAGAGCATATGTCTATCTTCAATACATCGCCCACTATAAGTGTTTTTACGTTTTAATTTCTACCAACCGTGTCCAATCAAGTACTGAGGCGACAGTTTACGAGCTAGCTAAGGGAGAGTCTTATCATCCCTGTTACAGCGTAGCTAGCGGGCGAACCTATTGCCCCAGATACAGCCAGCAGCAAACCGTCGAGTCGTGTTGAGTTAAGACTTGTTTCTGAGAAGGGTGTTTGTGTTTGAAGTTTTCCTGAAAGTGCAACTCGGGTTTTCTTCATTTCGCCTGTGAAACACAGTCAAGTTAAGATTGGACGGAAGGGGGATTATATTATATTAAATTATACTGATTGGCGTATAATCTCTACTTAGTATAAAACAAAATCCCTGATTCTTGGATGTCACGGGTAATCTCGAGAACCACTGGATGGATTTTGATGTGGTTTTCACCATTCTCTAAAGGATACCTCGAGGAAGTTTTCTGTAGAGAATAATTTATATATGATCAAAGGAAGCCAAGCAGTAACGATTTCAGAGAAAAAGTCGGAAAAAATCCTGGCGTCCGTGTGCTTTTTAAGCTTATGCTGGGCAAACCGTTAATATATCAATATACAGTACAATGAGTATAAGAATTGTTCAGCATGAAATGTTCTACAAAAACGTACGCTAGAGCAAATCCCTATATTCAATATATCGTCCACTATAAGTGTTTTTAGGTTGGACGGAAGGGGGATTTGTGTTTAATGCACGTCGCCATTCTTAAATTACGTCTGACAACAATTTGTTGCACATGCATCTCCATGATAATATACTGTAGTTAACAGTGATTCTAACCCATCATGCCGAGACGTAAAACGGATATAGATCGTAGTTTATTGAGATCGTAAAGAAGCGGTTATCACGTAATGCATTCACAACTGTTCCCGGGCGAAGCCGGGCCGGGTTGCTAGTAATAAAATAAATTAAATTGTAAAAACACATAAAAATATAAATAATCAGTTTTGCCCTATAAAGGGTTAAGAGATCAATGGCGGTGCGATGTGCGTGTTCCACTAGCGCTCCCCCGGCAAGTGGACAAACCCTCAAGGGATCGCTACCAAATGCAGGCTCTTACAAAGAAGTAATAGAAAGAAGGAGAAACAACGAGAAAGAGATAACGACTTCTTCAGAACGGACGCCATGATAAGATAATGGACCAACACAGGGGCGTATATAGAGTTGTCTTTTTGGAGGGCAGGGGGGACTAACCGAGTTTTGGGGACATAGAAATTTCCTCAAAAGAAAGGGGTTCCTGCCCGGGAAACTTTTGTACAATTTGGTGCAAAATGATGAGTTTTAAGACTATCTGGCATCACTTGTTTTATGTTTGGTTAATGTCAAACACAACTAGGACCAGTTTATGTTGCTTTTTATTAACACAATCATCTTGCTCACTTGATAGTGTTTAGATGGAAAGAATTAACATTACTGTTTTGATTTACAACATACCTACTACAGTGAAACTTGGATAATTCGAACCTCAAGGGACCAGTAAACAAATTAGAATTTTCCAAAAATTCGAATTATGAAAGTTCTTTGAAAAGGGTAGAGAAAATATTCAAATTCAAATTTTCCGGTTCCCTCAACCTTTTTCGGCCTTTGCCACTCTCATTTTCATAACCGAGAATTTTGTCTTTATTTTTTAGGTATGTTGACAACGTGTTTGGAGGAATCCCGAAAGCCTTTGCAATTTCAGAAAATTTCCTTCATTCCCTTTCCCACTTCTCCGCCAAAGTCAAAGTTTTTATGAAACCCGAGGCTTTGATGACGACATCTTAGTTCTGTACACACACCTTAAAAGACAGGCAAAACCAAACTTCTAAACAACAACCACAAGGCTAATCAGACCACTCAGCACGCACTACCAGACAGGTGTAAGGGATGACACTGTTATGAGTTATGAGATGTGGAGCATTGCTAAACAATGGGAGGGGGAGGGGTTGGGCATTGACCTTGGAAGGAGCGTCGCAGGCGTGTTGTTAGTCATCGAGTAGGGGCCGCATGCCAATGATACGTCGTTTTTCAGGAAATCCTGACCCAACTGTTTGGCTTCCGATCGGCTTTTTACACTAAAAACTTCAAATAATCCAAAATATAATTCGAATTAACCACGATTTTTAGCATTGATTGTATATAAAATGCTAGGGATCAAGTGAATAATTCGAATTATAGAAGTTCGAATTAGCCACGCTCCACTGTACAATATAAAGTCAAGGTTTCTTGAAGCATTACCAAATCGTTTTATAACTTCATCGTATGTCCCTGTGAATAGATAACAATGCTAGACCGTAGAGTCTGGTTTCAGAAGTAGAATTTCTTAAGTATGTTTTCCACCAACTCAAACTCCGTTCGGCAGTACCGGCAGCTACAGAGACAGGCAAAATTGCCAAAAGTTTGATAAGTTAGGGAAAATAAATTACAGTCAGTCTGAAAGACTAGACGTTATATCATTTCAAATGACGCATGCTACAAATGCTACACATGTTAGAAAGGCTCAGGAGGGCTTCTCGCTTCGCTCGAAACCCCAGGACTCTTTCAACAGACTCCATTACCCATTAACTTAGGCTTCCCGCGCGGGCACCTCTTTAAGGGTCACCCTGTATTTGAGTCTGACATCTTTTACAACTCTTTAAAGGTCACCAATTATTTGAATCTGATATCTTGCAAACCTCTTTAAGGGTCACCCTGTATTTGAATTGAATCTAACATACTGTACACCTCGTTAAGTGTCACCCTGTATTTTGCTCTGACATCCTGCACACTTCTTTAGGAGGCACCCTGTATTCTTATCTGGCATCTTGTATATCTCTTTAGAAGTCACCCTGTATTCTTGTGTGACATCTTGTACACCTCTTTATGAGTCACCCTGTATTCTTGTGTGACATCTTGTGCACCTCTTTAGGAGTCACCCTGTATTCTTCTCTGCCATTTTGTACATCTCTCTAAGAGTCACCTTGTATTCTTATCTGGCATCTTGTATATCTCTTTAGGAGTGACCGTGTATTCTTCTCTGCCATCTTGTACACCTCTTTAGGAGTCACCCTGTATTCTTCTCTGCCATCTTGTACACCTCTTTAGGAGTCACCCTGTATTCTTCTCTGCCATTTTGTACATCTCTTTAAGAGTCACGTTGTGTTCTTATCTGGCATCTTGTATATCTCTTTAGGAGTCACCCTGTATTCTTATCTGGCATATTGTACACCTCTTTAGGAGTCACCCTGTATTATTTTCTTTTCGCTCGAAGCCCCAGGTCGCTCTACGCCCCAGGACTCTTTTAGCAGACTCCATTACCCATTAACTTAAGCTTCCCGCATGGATGCATGACGTCACGCACTCGCCGTCCATTAACCATTAACTTAGGCTTCCCGCATGGAAGCATGACGTCACGCACTCGCCGTCCATTACCCATTAACTTAGGCTTCCCGCGCGGCTGCAAGACGTCACCGTCTCCGTCTCCGTAACGCATAACTTTTGACTCAAGCATAATGATGAAGTCGACAAGATTATTTGCAAAGATAAAAACTTTTGCCACACGCTTCAAGGGCACTTGTTGCTGTTCTTGGTAGGTTCTTAAGAGCGAAGGCACTGGAGAGTAATAAGAGGTTATGTTGTTGCACATAAGCAAACTGATTGTCACACTGTTTATATCGCTCTACTTTCGCCTTGCTTTGCAACGTTGCCACACGTCGCTTCGTAACAACAGTACATGATTATACTGGTGTTTAATGTTTTAATTCATAAACAAATATACGTGGCAAAATGCGCCACTGCACCAATAGTAACCAAACACAAAGTTACGCAATCATAGGACTCGCGATTCACGGATTCCATCATAAAATGTGTCAAGGTACAAAATAACATCAAGTCTTTAAATACAAACAGACATTCGAGTGCAACTTTGATATTATTAATAGATATTGTAAGGCTTTTCCTGAACATTCGGTTGCAATAAATTTATTAACTCTCGTATTTCCAAAGATCGTGGAAAGCCAAGTCGTGCATACACAGGCACACACACAAAACCCCGGGTAGTAGAACGCTGATATATTCATAATTTCCTTGAAGACAGCACAATCGCTATGGCAGTGCTTGATCTTGTCACGTGATTTGCCTACGTAATGCGACGCTGGTCTCCTCAGGGCTCAGTGCTGTTCCTGGCGGCTAACTGGGTTACCAGAGACGTGCCAACAATATACAACGCTTCTCCAACTCACCGGCTTTGTCTCGTGCTGAGCTCATCTCTCTTTTCATTTCCAATGTGAAAAAATGTGGGCGAGAGATAATATTAAATTGAATTTATTTTTATCTCATTGCCCCAGGGGATGAATGGCGGGGAGTACTGAAATCCTCACAAGAGGTAATGAAAATCAGATTCTTGGGCCCACCCCATTCTCAATTAAGTTTGCCAAAGGGCCTCTTATTATTAGTGTAATTTACAGTTATCTGAGTTTCCCGCGGAGAATACGAATTTTAGCATTAGTAACACCAGAGTCGAGGGAAAAGGACTGAAAGAATACACCCTCTCTCTTTCAACAGAGTGTCTTAACGTGGTATCGGATAGAACGCATTCATGTGGAGATTTTCACGAACCTCTTTGTGAGCTGCTATTTTCTAGGACATCTGTCAGCCCATGTGTGAAGGTACCTGTACACTGGAGAGCTTTTGCCCTAGCTAGAGCTCTCTAAGCTCATCTCCAGTGTACACAGGTGGTAGAGAACCCTAGCGGAGACCGCTCTAAGCTCTAGCTAGGGCTGGCTGACTCGACGGTGTAAACAGTATTTGGGTGCCCTTGCTAGACCAGTCTGGCTCTATTGGCAACTCCAGCTATCTGATATGACATCTAGCGGTAAAAATGAGAAACTTATCAAGTAGGGTTCATTTGTCACCTGGTGACTGTTTGTATATGGTTTCTTGTATTGGTAAGCAGATCGTGGTAAATTCTTCGTGTCTTTATACACACATCAAAAAAAGTTTTGCATCACCTCGGTTCCAAGAGTTCCGGAACCGTTAAATACAAAGGGAATAGAGATCAACACAAACAACATTTCAGCTCGTTTTATTGCTCATGAGACCCACACATTGCATGTTGTACCATCATACAGCTAGACTTTCAGCATTTGTGGTCCAGATTGCAGTACACACCACTACCTCTAATACCCAGTAGCACGTCCTCTTGCATTGATGCATGCCTGTATTCGCCGTGGCATACTATCCACAAGTTCATCAAGACACTGTTGGTCCAAATTGTCCCACTCCTCAACGACAATTCGGCGTAAATCTCTCAGAGTGGTTGGTGGGTCAAGACGTCCATAAACAGCCCTTTTCAACATATCCCAGGCATGTTCGATAGGGTTCATGTCTGGCGAACATGCTGGCCACTGTAGTCGAGCGATGTCGTTATCTTGAAGGAACGCATTCACAAGATGTGCACGATGAGGTCGAGAATTGTCGTCCATGAAGACAAATGCCTCTCCAATATTCTGCCGATATGGTTGCACTATGGGTCGGAGGATGTCATTCAGGTATCGTAAAGCCGTTTCGGAGCCTTCCATGACCACCAGTGGCGTACGTCGGCCCCACATAATGCCACCCCAAAACATCAGGGAACCACCACCTTGCTGCACTCGCTGGACAGTGTGTCTAAGACGTTCAGCCTGACCAGGGTGCCTCCAAACACGTCTCCGACGATTGTCTGGTTGAAGGCATATGCGACACTCATCGGTGAAGAGAACGTGATGTCAATTCCGTGGGGTCCATTCAGCATGTTGTTGGGCCCATCTGTACCGCGCTGCATGGTGTCGGGGTTGCAAAGCTGGACCTCGCCATGGACGTCGGGAGTGAAGTTGCGCATCATGCAGCCTATTGCGCACAGTTTGAGTTGAAACACGACGTCCTGTGGCTGAACGAAACGCATTATTCAACATGGTGGCATTGCTGTCAGGGTTCCTCCGAGCGGCAATCCGTAAGTAGCGGTCATCCACTACAGTAGTAGCCCTTGGGCGGCCTGAGCGAGGCCTGTCATCGACAGTTCCTGTATCTCTGTACCTCCTCCATGTCCGAACAACATCGCTTTGGTTCACTCTGAGACGCCTGGAAACTTCCCTTGTTGAGAGCCCTTCTTGACACAAAGTAACAATGCGGACGCGATCGAACTGCGGTATTGACCTTCTAGGCATGGTAGAACTACAGACAACATGAGCAGCGTACCTTCGTCCTGGTGGAATGACTGGAACTGATCGGCTGTCGTACCCCCTCCGTCTAATAGGCCCTGCTCATGCATGGTTGTTTACATCTTTGAGCAGTTTTAGTGACATCTATGAACAGTCAAAGGGACTGTATCTTGGATACAATATACACAGTCAACGTCTATATGCCGGAGATCTGGGAACCGAGGTGATGCAAAACTTTTTTTGATGTGTGTACATAAGAAATAAGTTTTACTCGTTAATAGAGTGCAAAATGAGTAAATGCAAAGTATATTGCTCAGTTTACGTCTGTAAGTCGATATATAAGAGAGCTGCGGATATAAGTTTTCATCAATTTCCAAAAGATGCAAATAGCAATAGCCCAAAGGTGACGATACCAAATAAATATGTGCATCAGGAGTGGGTTGGGCCACTCACTGACGACAGGGCGGGTTGTTCACTGTTACGCCGAGCCAAGCCGCACTTAGACAGCCAAGCTTCATCAGTCAGGTATCCTTCCCCGCTCTCTAGTTCATTTCCAATAACCCTACCAACCGCAATCACCTCGCTCTGCGATATCCGAGCCATTCCACTACGAGTCATATAGGCCTAATTTGACTTCGCAGAGTAAATATGTACTCTGCGAGATCCTGCTACCAGTCCGATATTGAACACCAAACCCATCTGCTAACCATCCAAATCAAGCAATTCCTGTATCCCCCGGGTTGTAATACAAGTTAAACTCATCCCTTCGCCCTACCAAGCAGCAAATAATTTCTAGATTCTATGGTACAGTGAGCAAACTCAAATATAGCTTTTAAACGTAACAGCGCCATGACTCGAACTGCTCAAAAACAAATACCAGCAGACAACCGATGCATGATAATATACGATTGACACATAAAATCCAGTGGAACACACAAATTAGATCACGTATATCGCGCAGTTATACATATGAAAATGAAAATCCACAGCCTGCTTCCAGTCTCCGACCGGGTCAGGAATGGAATGAATGAAGCCCCCATCTAGCGGCGAGGATATGGACTGTGCCGGCTGCCGAGGCCTGACGCACTCCTCTGGGGCAATGATTAAATGAATGACAGATGATATGAAATGATAGTGGAGAGTGTTGCTGGAATGAAATTTTGACAGGGAAAACCGGAGTACCCGGAGAAAAACCTGTCTGCCTCCGTTTTGTCCAGCACAGATCTCACATGGAGTGACCGGGATTTGAACCACGGACCCAGCGGTGAGAGGCCGACGTGCTGCCGCCTAAGCCACGGAGGCTTCAGTTATACATATATACAATTGAAAATATCACTGCCATTATTTTAGGGACCACATTTACTGATTATAACCGAAAAATAAATAGGGTTCCATATCAAACGCGTGTTATTGAGTATGTTTACCCTACTTATCCAGACCGACCGCAGCGCCCCAAGTGTTAGTTTGAGTTGCCAATTCGTTCGGTTGAATATTGGAAAGTGCTCTATGTAGAGTCAGTGGTGGATTGTTGGGGTTATTTGATTGTTGTTAATTATAGTGTTTGAATATGGCTGAATTTGTGTGGAGTTGCGAAAAAACAATAACATTAATTGAAAATATTGAAGCCCATCCAGAAACTTTGAATTTTACTCGGAAAGAATACGGAGACAGAAATTTGAAGGCAGAGTCGTTTCGGGTTATCCATTTTGCTGATCCTAGGGGTAATTTTGGCCAAAATATAATCATAGTCATTTTTGTTCATTCTTAAAAAGTTCTTGTACGCTTCAGAATCTTCTGAACTTAACTCTTGCGATAATTTAGCGTGGATTCCCTCGTGTTCTCTTTTTGATATCCAATTCCTCACCCTCAACCTTCTTTTCCTCTTCATAGTTATCTTTTTTAACAAGGCACACACAACCACCACAAATGCTAAAAGCTCTCTTGAAGACATTTTAACTTCACAACACAGCGTAATAAACCTAGACTCACACTGCTCTCAGCGCTGCTCTACCAAGTGCATTTATGATCGACAGTGTACACAGGTTCAGAGAGTACTCTAGGTAGATTTGTCTATCTCCACTCTACGAATGTTCTACCTAGGGAAAATTACTCTACAGTGTACACGCACTCAGTTTAGCTAGAGTGGTCTAGCTAGACTTGCTCTATGAAAATCACTCTCCAGTGTACAGGCATCTTTAGGAATCATATGTACGTGACGTCAAAGCATATTTCTCAGATCCCCTCACACGCCGTCCTCCTGGCTTCCCATTGAAGACCTTCCTTACCACCCTGTTCTCTGCCATTCTTTCTACATGTCCCAACCAACTCAGTGTACTTCTCTTTATTTCCACTACTATATCTGGCTTACCACAACTCTCTTATCTCCGTATTATTTCTGATTCGCCAGAATTCACCCTCTTTTACTGGTCCCTATAATTTCCTTTCCCATCTCCTTAACAATTCCTCATCACCTTGCATCATGGTTAAAGTCTCCGAACCATACATCACCACAGGTCTCACTACCGTACGATATACAGTCAGCTTCATCTTTCTACTAAGACTTCTTGCTTTAAAAACTTTGCTTAAAGCAAAGTAACTCCTATTTCCAGCTGCTATCCTTTGTTTTAGATCCCTTATTTGGGGGTGGATCTAAAAGGAAGAGTTATTGTATTAATTTATAAAGCTGTGCCTAAAAAGGGTAGCTTCCCTTGGCAGGGTAAGCTGACCAGTGTAGAGTGTTGTGATGTGCTAGGAACTAGGGGGCGTTCCTGTAAATAATGTAGTAGTGTTTGAAGGGATGGGGCCCAATGCAAGGGTCACTGCTCTGGCCGCTCAGCTGACTGCTTATTATGTAACTAAATCCGCTCGTATCAGCCGAGTGGCACACGCTGCTTTCTAGCAGCCGGGTCGGCTCGAGAAATACAATGGTATCTGAGCTAGCGCTATTAGACTACCGTCTGTCACGTCCAACCGTGACGGGAGTAAGGAAGGGCGTTGGGATGTAAAGAGGCGTATGGACAGTAAGACTAGTGTGATGTGTTGACCAAGTGTTTATTGGTCTGTAATTCTGAAGTATGAGTCCCTTGTAGGGAATGTAATTATGTTCACAATGTAAAGTACAAGTTGTGGGTTAGAGGTTACAAAATTAGGAAATCTGAACACGCCTGACTCACCTCAGATGACACCAGCATAGCCTTCGGCCGCAACGTTGAAGCACTGATAATGGAGAGATCCCTTGACCTGATTAAGACGCCTTCTTATACTCTTCGGCGCTATGCTGTCAGCAATGTATTGGCATTGCTGTCCCAGTTAATAGTATGTCGCTATGTGTAACCATTGTGCAAGGACCGAGCTGCTTCTAGAGTGGCAAGCTGTCCTTGCTACGTTTATGGATGTTGGCCCGGCTTTCCAAGGGTTGCCCGTTAGGAGATTTGGGCAGATGATGGGGGGATGGTCTCCAAGGGGTGCATACCCCTGGGAGGCTGTACACCTTGCATGTTTTTCTTCTGTCATATCATTGTTTTCAGCTATTATTGATCCTAAATATTTAAAATTTTTACAGCGTTCGTATACATTCCCATTCAGTTTCACATTTTTCTCTAATTCATTATATTTTCTCCTAGATGTTAGCATATACGCGTACTTTGTTTTCGACTGATTAATCGTCAGTCCAATCTCTGCCCCGTATTCCTCTAATTTCCTTGGCTTCTCTTCCTAATCCTGTTTCCTCCTAGATGTCTGTCTGTTAGGTAGCCAGCCCGAAGGCTGGTTGGATCCTCAATAAGTACTGCCATTAGGCAGCGCTATATTGAGGCATACTAGGCAAGATGAGGAGTGAGGTAGTTTGTCATTGCTTTCCTCACTGAGTCAGAACAGCAGTACTAACCCTATGAGTAGAACCTTTCACAGCATCCACAGGCACTAACTGTGCCCTGAATGTCATTACTAAGCACCACTCATACCTCAGTAGCTTCCATATAATCACAGCCATGAATGGGACTGAGACATCGGTGAAAAGCCACATTTTACTCTAGCCTGTGCCAACAAATATCATCTGCATAAGCAAGGTCTTGCGTCACTCGGTTAAACAATTCATGTATCGTATGGCTTTTAGTGCCGGGAGTGTCCGAGGACATGTTCGGCTCCCCAGAGGCTGTAGCTGCTTCAAGCGGACACCCATAGGGTGAGCTACAAGTTCCGTTCAATTTCAAGTAGTTCTAAGTTTCGCTACCAGATGTCACTGAAGCCTAGTGATGAACGTTGGAACTTTGATAGAGCGTTCCAACGAAATCTAACCTAGAAATTTTGCTTCACACAAGTTAAGTCTGTGGAAGGATCTCTTTCATGCCATAAATCTATGACATGGGACCACCGGCTTTACTTCCCCTCTGAAGGGAGCAATACTGAAGGATTTTAACGCTCTTAAAAAATCCGACCACTTCGGCCGGGTTTGAACCCGCTGTCTTGGCACAGCAGTTCAGCGTTGCCCTCTTGTATCCTTCGCATTACATTCTCCAAGGCAATGTTAAACAGTAAAGGGCCTAACATCTGGTTTGGGGATCAAACCCATCTCTTCTCAATCTCACGAGGCTGAATGGACACTATTTCGGTGGCGAAGTTGGTAGCATGCTGAGCTTCTAAGCCCAAGAACGTGGGTTCGAACCCGGCCGAAGCCGTCGGATTTTTTAAGAGCGTTAAAAATCCCTCAGTATGCCTTCCTTCGGAGGGGAAGTAAAGCCGGTGGTCCCATGTCATAGATTTATGGCATGTTAAAGAACTTTCCACTAATTTCACGTGTGTGAAACTAAATTGTATAGTTTAAGAATGTAAACAACGCACTTAGGTTGCTACGTTCGTTGCCAAGAGCCGACTGCGGTGGCGTCTAGTAGCCAAGTTCTGAACTAGGCCTAGTAATCGTTGACGGTGGCGTTTTGCGGCAAAAGTAGGAACTATTTGAAAAATTCAAAGTTGCAGTCAATACTTGAATTAAAAAAAACAGATACACACACTAATACAGTCATCACAATTAACACCGGTTATCAGACAAATTCTACACACACCCAAAGTACACGGGGCTACATGACCGCGTTGTCGCAGCCCCTAAACTAAGGAACCAACCAACCAGAGCCGTGAATCGAACGCGGACCTTTGTGGTGACAAGCTAGGTGCTGTCTGTTGTCCATCTCATGAGTTTAGGAACCGTGCCTCGTGCCTGTGACTTATGACCACTGTCTCGTGTTTTGACAGACAGTCTGGGTCACCTTGATCCAACACGACCGCCATCAATCACTCTTAACATAGAACATATTGCCTTGGACCGATATCTCTGACTTTGACGGAGAGCTCGATACTTTATATGCAGTCACCCATCTTTCAAGGTATCGTATCGTGGAGATGCTGCAAATACTCGGGGGACATTCTAAACATGTAAACTTATTCGGGAAATGATTCTTGTTTCAGACCGCTATGAACATAACCCTTAGCGTGTCATCTCTGGAATATTCCGCGCTAATACCTTTGCTTTGCGTGTCGTTTACGTTATATTCCGCAGACTATCATCAGTTTACATTTGGTGCGTTCAAAAAGTAATGAGCCGAGGCTGGAATGCGCAAACCGGTGACTACATCGGCTAATCGTGGTGTGGTTCCGACCAGAGCGTGGAAGGTCACAGCCCGTCGCTAGAGGCCACGCGTGCTCTTCACGTGACGATACAAAGCGAGCAGCAGCATGCATGAATCGTCCAACGCTGCCAGTCGCATTGCAAACAGTGACATGGAGGCGTCAAACGAAGAGCAAAGAGGTGTTGTTCGGTTTCTGACAGCGGACGAGGTAGGGGGAACGGACATTCATCGCTGAATGTCACAAGTGTACGGCGAACACTGCATGTCCCTTGCAAGGGTCAAGGCGTGGCACAAGCACTTCAGGGAAGGACGGGTGTAGTTAGCCGATGATGCCCGGTCTGGGGCACCCCCCTGCATTACCGATGACAACGTCTAGCTGGTTGATGCACTCATTACCCAGGACCGCCGAGTGACAGTGAACGCCATAGCCGCCGTGGTTGCTCCACGACAATGCACGACCTCATACGGCCAACACAGTCACGGCACTCCTGCAGAAAATCAAATGAGAGGTTCTCGGCCACCCTCCATACAGTCCAGACCTCTCTCCCTGTGATTACGCCATGTTTGGTCCCCTGAAAAGGGCTCTGCGGGGCCAACGATTCACCTCGGACGCCGACGTCCAGCAGTATGTGCGGAACTGGTTCACATCGCAGCCCAGGGAATTTCATGAGACAATCATTCACCGCCTCGTGTCACAGTGGGACAAGTGCCTCAACAGCCAGGGTCAATACTTCTAACATACAGGTACTGGTTTCTGTATTATGCCTCCGGCTCGTTACTTTTCGAACGCACCTTATATTTACGGTAGGTGACAGGAAATTATTAAACAACTTTTGCTAACGCAACTGGATCAGGAAATGACTAGACCCCTACCGGTACGTGAAAAGTTAGATTTAATTTTTCAGGTTTGGTTAGATCGACACTTGAGTTTGGCAGGAACAGCTGATGTATGTATTATGATTGCAATGGTGGGCTGGAACTATAAAAATCTGCCCACGATTTCAATGTAATAGGAAGAATCTACAAGCGATTTTCGGTTAGACGACTGTCTGGGCGAAACCATTGGTCGCTACTAGGTGTTCGAGAACAGATACAAATGTAGTATAACAAGGCATGCCCGCTTTCCGCGATATACACTCCATGGTTTCCCTGATTTAGATTTTGTACAGTTTTCCTCTTTTTACATGTATTTCTAAACAATACACACAAGTGTAAAAAACAAGCATGTCTTCATACGTTTCCTTTAAAAATATGATCTCTCAATAGGCGGCTTCGTTGGCGTAGTAGGTAGCATGCCGAGCTTTAATGCCCAAGATGACGGGTTCAAATCAGGCCGATGCCGTCGGAATTTTTAGGAGCGTTAAAAATCCCTCAGTATGCCTTCCTTTGGAGGGGAAGTACAGCCAGTGGGCCCATGTCATAGATTTATGGCATGTTAAAGAACATTCCACTAATTACACCTGTGTGAAACTAAATTGTATAGGTTAAGAATGTAAACAACGCTCTTAGGTTTCTATGTTCGTTGCCAAGAACCGACTGCGGTGGCGTCTAGTAGCTGAGTTCTGAACTAAGCCTAGTAGTCGTTGATGGTGGCGTTTGGCGGCAAAAGTAGGAACTATTTGAAAAATTCTAAGTTGCAGTCTGCACTTAAATTAAAAACAGATACACACACTAATACAGCCATCACAATTAACACCGGTTATCAGACAGATTCTACACACGCCCAAAGTACACGGGGCTACATGACCGCGTTGTCGCAGACCCTAAACTTAAGAACCAACCAACCAAAGAATTGTGCTTCATATCTCAGTGACACTGGAAGGGTTAATAGCTATATCAATTCCTTTAGGCCAAGTTTTAAATCTAGGAAAATAATTGATCTGCAGTATAGTTGGTCAACAGATTGGTTGGTTGGTTGGTTCCTCAGTTTAGGGTCATGTGGCCCCGTGTACTTTGGGTGTGTGTAGAATCTGTCTGATAACAGGTGTTAATTGTGATGGCTGTATTAGTGTGTGTATCTGTTTTTAATTTTAGTAGGGACTGCAACTTTGAATTTTTCAAATAGTTCCTACTTTTGCCGCCAAACGCCACCGTCAACGACTACTAAGCCTAGTTCAGAACTTAGCTACCAGACGCCACTACAGTCGGCTCTTGGCAACGAACGTAGGAACCTAAGAGCGTTGTTTACATTCTTAACCTATACAATTTAGCTTCACACAGGTGTAATTAGTGGAAGGTTCTTTAACATGCCATAAATCTATGACATGGGACCGCCGGCTTTACTTCCCCTCCGAAGGAAGGCATACTGAGGGATTTTAACGCTCTTAAAAAATCCGACGACTTCGGCCGGGTTTGAACCCGCGATCTTGGGCATAGAAGCTCAGCATGCTACCAACTACGCCACCCAAGCCACCCGAGTGCATTAGGCTGTCAGTACTTCCGAGCCCCACGTGAACAGCAGTGGAGGAGTTGTTGTTGTTGTTGTTGGAGTCTTCAGTCTTTTGAATGTTTTGATTCAGCTCTCCACGCCTCCCTGTCCTGAGCTAACCGTTTCATCTCTACATAGCCACCACACCCTACATCTGAGGCAATCAGTTTAACATATTCTAACCTTGGTCTACCCCTACAGTTCTTGTCCTCGACCCTTCCTTCCATAACTAAGCTTGCTATTCCTCGGTGTCTTAGTATGT
Organism: Meconema thalassinum; assembly: GCA_946902985.2. Classification (NCBI taxonomy): domain Eukaryota; kingdom Metazoa; phylum Arthropoda; class Insecta; order Orthoptera; family Tettigoniidae; genus Meconema; species Meconema thalassinum. The sequence continues at coordinate 18,868,857 of OX336396.1, forward strand.
GTCCTACCAACCTATCCCTTCTCTTCAATAGCAGTCGCCAGAAACATCTCTGCTCTCCCACTCGTCTTAATACCTCATTGTTTGTAACCCTATCTACCCATCTGATATTCATCAATCTCGTGTAACACCACATTTCAAACGCTTCAATTCTGCTGCACCAATAGTCCAAGTTTCACTTCCATAGAGCGCCACGCTCCAGACAAAGGCTTTCAAAAATGAATTCCTAATACCTAAATGTATATTCGATGTCAACAGATTCCTTTTTTGTAGAAATGCTTTCCTTGCCTGAGCCAGCCTACTTTTTATATCCTCTTTGCTTCGTCCATCACTGGTTATTTTGCTTCCTAAGTAACCGAAGTCTCCTACTTCCTTCAGCTTTTCACCTGTCAATTTGATGTACATAGAGGTTTCTGATTTTTTCCGGCTGCATTCCAATATTTTTGTTTTACATTTATTAATTTTCATCATGAATTCTTTCCTCAAGACGGAGTCCATACCATTCAAAAACTCATTCAAATCCTCAGGCGTGTCGGCCAAGATGATGATGTCATCGGCAAATCTCAGAGTTGAAATTATTTCTCCTTGAATCTTCACTCCAACTTAGAATTCTTCAACAATTTCCTTCATTGCTCCTTCAATGTAGAGATTGAAAAGTATGGGTGATAAGTTGCAGCCTTGCCTAACACCTTTCTGAATACCACCTTCTCTCTCATGTCCTTCAGCTCGAATGACTGCTGTCTGGTTTCTGTATAGATTGTAGATCACCCTCCTATCCCTGTACTTATCGTTTTCAATATGTCAAACAATTTAGTCCAATCAACGTTATCAAAAGCTTTTTCTAAGTCTACAAATTCCATGAACGTTCTCTTATCTTTCCTTATTCTACCTTCCAAAATCAGCCTAAGACTTAGTACAGCTTCCCTTGTTCCTACATTTCTCCTGAAATCAAACTGGTCTTCACCAAGCTCCGTTTCTATCTGGCGTGTAAATTATTCTGGACAGGATCTTTGAAGCATGAGAAATCAAGCTGATTGGTACGGTAATCTTAACACCTGTCAGCTCCCTCTTTCTTCGATATAGGGATGGTAACATTATTCTTGAAATCCGAGGGTACCTCACCTGTCTCATAAATTCTACACACCAAGTGAAATAACCTGATCAGTGGCAGAGTTGAAATGTCTGATAAAATGAGGCCTTATTAGCGTATTTATTGAATTACCTTCGTAGACGATGTGGAGGCGTCGGTGGGTAGAGCCTATTATGTGGTCGGCATTGTTAAACCTCCGCGCAGCGCGAGTCTCATGACTGACCACAGGAATCCACCCACACACAGTGTGTAATTAACTGTCGATACTGGTGGTCATCACATGTGTTCACCACCAACATTCCGATATACTCCAGTGTTCTAAACCCGCAACCAGAGTGCTGCCACAGTTCTGCTAAGAAGTGGGCTACACAAGTGGCATCTGGCATGTCACACCTGTACATTTAGCTGGGCTCAGAAGTACTAATTGGCTATCAATTCAGGAGCTGAGAGGAGAAATGGTGAATAGTGTATATAATCTTATTGCTGATTTGCCCTGTCTCCTCCCAGTGAAAGGGCTATTCTTGTATGTAATCTTATTGCTGATTCGCCCTGTCTCCTCCCAGCTGAAAGGGCGAATACTGTATGTAATCTTATTGCAGATTCGCCCCGTCTCCTCCCAGCTGAAAGGGCGAATACTGTATATAATCTTATTGCAGATTCGCCCTGTCTCCTCCCAGTGAAAGGGCGACTATTGTATGTAATCTTATTGCAGATTCGCCCTGTCTCCTCCCAGTGAAAGGGCGAATAGTGTATATAATCTTATTGCAGATTCGCCCTGTCTCCTCCCAGTGAAAGGGCGAATACTGTATGTAATCTTATTGCAGATTCGCCCTGTCTCCTCCCAGTGAAAGGGCGAATAGTGTATATAATCTTATTGCAGATTCGCCCTGGATCCTCCCAGCTGAAAGGGCGAATACTGTATGTAATCTTATTGCAGATTCACCCTGTCTCCTCCCAGCTGAAAGGGCGAATACTGTATGTAAGCTTATTGCAGATTCGCCCTGGATCCTCCCAGCTGAAGAGGCGACTGTTCTATGTAATCTTATTGCTCATTCGCCCTGTCTCTTCCCAGCTGAAAGTGCGAATAGTGTGTGTAATCTTATTGCAGATTCGCCCTGTCTCCTCCCAGCTGAAGGGGCGACTATTGTATGACTGCGTGGCGGTCGAAACGTGATTCCTATATTTCCCCCATTATCAGTGAATAATATTAACACATGTATTTTTTTAGAAGTAGTGGGTTATAGATAAAGCTACCACGCCTAACTAAATGGGCAAATGGCTTGTTGACTGACTGGAAAGTGTAATTTGAATGTTGAGGCAACACTGAAAGAATGGCTTTAAGATTTGTAGTTATTGATACATGTCAAGTTGAATCGTTTCTCGACATACTTATCCATGATAGAGATATCGACCTACGTCGCTCCAGAAAAGTACTTCTCCTCAGAACAGAGTTATTACTAGGGACTGGATTTTTTTTAAATACATATGCGCATAAGCAATGCATATTTTGAGAGTTTATTGAATTCTTTTCAAATTCTGAACATAACAGCATATTTTAGCATTTACATTTGAAATTAAGTATAACTAGCGGGCCCGTGCGAGTTCATAAACCACACTTTCCCCAAAAGGTTTATAATAAGAGACTTAAGGGGAAAGGTTGTTATGTTTTATTTGAACCAAATGATTATAGAACACTATTTACGTTTCAGGCGTCCCTACGGCCAAAATGCGAACTGAACAGCAATGATGTCGCGTATTTTCCTATAACAACAGTATTTGCAAATCGCACACTTCTTACAAAAATTGATATTTATGAAATTAGAATGCAATTTGTCACTGCTAATGTCATTTGTGCGCTGAGTCCATTGATTGACAGCTTAGCCGTAACACTCACCGGTTATTCGATATTTAAGAAATTATACGATTTGAGTAGGCTTACTCATTCCTTTAAATTACTGTTTCTGAAATTGATGTAAAATGATAAAGGAAAGACCTCAGAATGTTAAAATGACATGAAACAGGCGTCACAGCGGCCAAAATGTGAAGCAACCAGCAATTATGGAGCGTATCTTCCTGCAGCAACAGTATCTGCAAATCGCACACTTCGTACAGTTCTTTTAAAGTCATTTTTTTTAGAAATTATAGATATTTATGAAATTAGAGTGCAATGCGTCCCTGGTAATGTCTCTTCTCTTTCATTTGAATGCTCATTTTTCACTTGTGAGCGCCGCAGGAGGGATCTGTAGTACTGGAATAATGTATATGGTGATTTAAAACATCATGAACAAAACAGGTTTCGCCTGCATGTTGGACATCCCTTGTAAGAAACTTTCTGAGAAACAGATAACGAGATGACAGTACTCGTACTTTACGCAATGCTGCTTGGCTATTTGAAGAAGGGAATGGGGTGGGACATTCCTTTCACCATCTCGACAGCCAGTAGCCTGGGGTTAGTTTTGTGAGGAGATTCTTCAGTTAATGTGTTACTTAGTCAGCATATTATCCTTAACTCAAAATGCCTAAAGAGAAAAGCAGCAGAATAGTACATTATGCAACGAGCCTATAATGGCAACAATTAAGACACGAGTATGTTTATAAAACGAGCGTATACGAGTTTTATAATTTACATACGAGTGTCTTAATTACCATTATAGATGAGTTGCACAGGACTGTTTATGTTCGACGATAATTATTATAACTATTTTATGTTCTAATATAAATATTCATAAATATCTGTCGAGATTTCGCCTGTTTTATGTACTGAACAGAGCGCATGAGACGCAGAGAATGCCTAGTATTTGATCATGGTCTCCTCGATTACCCCCACTGTGACACTAGGCCAGGCAGTGACATTTAAATTAGAAGGCCATGGAACTCAGTGCAGGTGTGATGATATCCTTATCTAATTGGTCAAACAACTGTTTCTTGAGCTGTGATTGGTGGGAGAAACTGTTTCATACTGAAAAATAGTGTTATAATGAGCCTCGTTATAGTACAGTTTTCTGACATATAATAGTCAGGGTCGAACCCAAAGTATTTTATGTTCGATCCTGACTATTTTTCATTATGAAACAGTTTCTCCCACCAATCAGAGCTCAAGAAACAGTTGTTTGACCAATTAGATAATTAGATGCGCTGAGTTCCACGGCCTTCTAATTTAAATTTCAGTGCGTTGCCTAGTGTCATAGTAGGGTAATCGAGGAGGCCATAGTCAAATACAAGGTATTCTCTGCGTCCCATGCGCTCTGTTCAGTACATAAAACTGGCGAAATCTCGACAGATATTTATTAATATTTATGTACGAACATAAAATAGTTATAATAATTATCGGCGAACATAAACAGTCGTATGCAACTCATCTATAATGTTAATTAAGACACTCGTATGGAAATTATAAAACTCGCATACAGTCTCCTCGATTACCCTACTATGACACTAGGCCAGGCACTGAAATTTAAATTAGAAGGCCGTGGAACTCAGCGCATCTAATTATCTAATTGGTCAAAAATAAATCAGTGGGTGCCAGGTAATAGTGATTATTGAACTGATGGCGTTGCTCGAACGAAGTGAAATGTAAAAAGAAATTTCAACTTGAACAACTTGCAAAAACGACTGCACATATTACGGCTAAGAAAAGTGAATAACATTGGCTTATTGTTAAGTGCATATTTTCTACATTTTAGTGAATAATTGCTTGCGTATTCTAATCATTTTTAGTGCATGAATGTCCGGTCCCTAGTTATTACATGTCTCAGTTCAGCAACAAAACTGTTAACGGTAATGGCAACACTGTACGTGTGGCAACCCTGTCGAGTGATGACATCGGAAATAAATTGAGCAACGACGTGCAAAAATGGAGTAATTGTTTGGCTAGAGCAGCGGCGTCCAGTCTTTCTACGCTCGGTGTGCTACCTACGCTGGCTCCTGGACTGCCGGCGCTGCGACAGCTCTTCGCCGCGTCTAAGATCACTTGCCACGGTGGGTGTGTGGTTATGGTGTCGGACTACCAACCCCAAGCTTGCAGGTTCGCCCCTGGCCATGGTAAGAGATTTTTTGAAAGGCGAAAAAAAATCACGACATACGTTGTTGGCATGTTAAAGAACCCATTTGAATTCAGTAGGCCGTGTTCATAATGGCAAAATTAATCTCGGGATTTTCCGCCAATACAAAGTTCCTCCATTCTCTAACAGAAAGCGGAGCTTGACTTTCATAGCGTTCCAAGGAACGACAAAATTTGACCTGCAAGCTGCTCTCTGGGCGTCAAATAACAATGCTTGCACCCGGCACACAGGCCATACAATATTATTATTATCTTTATTATTATTATGATTATTATTACAATATGCTCAATGATCGGTACGATTGTTTCACAATCAACTGGAGGCTGTTTCGCAGACATACGATCCTCCTAGGGCTCGCGATCAGTAACGCTTTTGATATGTCTCGTGAGCCGTCCATGATGGGGCCGAAAATAGTATTTAACATTCGTCTTTAAGCGAAATTGGATAGTTTGAACGTAAAGTTGTATGCAATGCACTGCTTTATTCATCAGGGGGCACTTTGCACGAAAGTAGGAAAGCTCGGTGACGTTATGCAAGTGGTAGTTCGCATTGTAAATTTAATTAGTTATTGTTGTTTTATGGGGCGGAACTACGAGGTCATCTGCCGCTAAACATTGTAAATTTACGGGTGAAGTTCCGAAAATAAAGCTCGTCATTTATTTTTCCCAGGGACTCTCTATTGCCTAACTGACATACATCCTGAACTATACACATTGCACTATTTTACACATAGTCACCACCGACAATGAGACAGTTCTCGCAGAGTGCACAATCAGTTTGAGGAGATCACTCTGGAAAAACTCGGTGCCTGCTCCAGGGTCAGGTTTCTCGGTACCCATCTTGCGGACAATTTTCGGAGAATGTGATGGACCCGGGCACGACCAATACGCCACGTCTGACACCATTATGCACCTGTCCACTAACACCATGTCCTGTGCTCAATCAATGTTGTGTAGGGACGCCCACTCCTCCACACTCTGGCGTCCAGCGACCGACATGACCGCTTCACCATACACGGTCTATACACTAACACTCTAGTTCCACGTGCCTATTCATACCATTGGAGACCACGTTGTGAGCACACGTCTGTCTGCCATCGTGAGTTGTACTCGAATGGTATCGGGCACGCCGCTCTGCTGCTCCTCTCCCTTCATCGGCACTCTGCCACGGATGTGGATTCTTATGGCGATTGTTTGTGTCACCTGGTGTACCATCTTCCAGGGGCGTATATAAGGGGGGGACCTGTGGGACCCCATCCCTCCCCCACCCCCGAAAAAAACAATAAGAATTAAGAAAGTGTTGCTTTGGTAAAAGTATAAAATAATTGTATATTTGTTTGTACCCTAATCTTAACTTATTGGCTAAGTTATAAACAATATTAAGATTGAAATTAGACTACATTGTGGTGTCGCGGCTAGCATTCTTGGTTGTCGTCCAGGAGGTCCGAATTCGATTCCCGACTCTGCCAAGAAATTTTAATTCTGATCTGAGGACTGCAACGGGCTACACTCAGCCTTGTGAGGCTAAACTGAGAAATCCACAGTACGGTACTTTTGAGAAATAAATTATGAATTTGTAAAGAAAAAAAGAGTCAGTTAGTCTCAAAGACTGGACTTTATATCATTTTAAATGCTACAAATGGTAAAAAAATGCTACAAAGGCTGGAGGCTTCGAGCGAGCGCGCGGTGAAAGGAGGGAGCTGGCTGGATGACGTCACGCTCGCCGTGTCGTTGCTGTCTCGTAACGCCAGAGCTCACCAGTGAACTCAGTACTCATGCACCAAGCGGTACTATGACGTCACAAACCTCAGTGCATTCTCGGTACATTTCGTGAAGTTGCCGTAACGACGAAGTCTACTAAATCATTTAAAATGATGGAAAAAAAAGATATTTGCCATTCACACTCCACAGGCCATTATAGAAAATTCATTAAGTATAAAATTGTATCTGTGTGTTGTGTTGCATTGCCACAAATTGTAAGCTATATAAACATTGAATTTTACAATTAACTCTTATCTAAAGTAATTACACTAAGTTATATGCTCTAAGATATTGGTTGATATTTCTGGGCACTGTGACAATCCTCTGAGAATCATCCAGGATAGTCACCCCCCCCCCCCCCCCATATACGCCCCTGGCATCTTCTCGTGCAATAAAATGACGAAACTTACTTTCGTGACTTCCCTCGTACATAAATAAGTAAACTAACACACTAAGACAAGAATTTACCATAAAGTAACCGGCCGGAATCGCCACACATCTTGTAAAGAAGGGGCACTGTTAGTGAGCTCGCCAACTCAATTGAAATGCAAATAAGACGAGCAATGAAGGGAAAATTTAATTTTCGTTCTCGCTGCGAATAGAAACTTTTTATTTAACCTCGATTGGAGAGTGTAACAACTTTCTGGGTACAGTAGCGTACATTAGTTTGAAGCACTCTTCATTCATGTATAATTGAAGGTGTGAGGATGTAACGGTAGTGGCTGATGGGATAGTGAACATTTGTAATATACCTTAGCTTTACGGCCAAGCTGTGAAAGTGCAGATCTGGTCCCCGTCAGTTTGTGCATAATAATATTAATATCGTAAGGCCTCGGCTCTCGGGTGCAAGCTATGTTATTTGACACCCAGAGGGTAGCTTGCATGTCGAATTTCGTTGTTCCTTGGAGCACTATGAAAGTCAAGGAGGCTAATTACACCTGTGTGAAGCTAAATTAGGTTAGGTTAAACATTTGACAAACGCTCTTAGGTTCCAACGTTCATCGCCAGGAGCCGACTGCAGTAGCGTCTGGTAACCAGGTTCTGAACTAGTAGCCGCTCATGGTGGCATTTGGAACTACTTTAAAAAATTCAATGTCTGCAGTCCTTACTTGAATTGAAAACAGTTACACAATTATTAACACCGGTTATCAGACAGATTCTACACACACCCAAAGTACACGGTACTACATGACTGCGTTGTCGCAGCCCCTGAACTGAGGAACCAACCAACCAAAGTCAAGGAGTTTAGATATCGGAGCTCCTAGAACACTACAGTGCTTTCTAGTAGAGAAATGAGGAACTTTGTATTGGCGGAAATTGCCGAGATTAATTTTGCCATTATGAACACGGCCTACTGAATTCAAATGGGTTCTTTGACATGCCAACATCGTATGACATGCGTGTCGTATTTTTGCCGCCTTTCAAAAAAAATCACTTACCAAAGCGAACCTGCAAGCTTGGGTTTAGTAGACCGACACGTTAACTACTCACCCACCGTGGCAAGCTGCCAGTCTGTAACCATCAGACCACTGATCCAACTCACCCTCACTCTGGCCCATGGCGACCAACAGTTTTTTTTTTGTAATTTATTTATTTTTATTAATGATATTTGGCGTGGGTCGCCTCCGTAGCGTAGCGTGGTTAGCTGCCGCCCCGGAGGTCCTGGGTTCAATTCCCGGTTCTGCCACGGGGTCTACTCAGCCTCGGATAGTCCAAATGAGTAGAGAGGGTTCGATTCCCACCTCAGCCATCCTCGAAGTGGTTTTCCGTGGTTTCCCACTTCCTCTTCGGGCAAATGCCGGGATGGTCCCTGCTGTAAGGATACGGCTGCCTCCTTCCCTCTTCCTTGCCCATCCATCCTAACTTTCCATTCCCTTCCCTCATGAGGCCCCTGTTCACTTTGCAGGTGAGGTCGCCTGGACGAGGTGCTCATCACACCTCCTCAGTTGTAAACACTCCGACCAGATGTTCCCAGCTCTAGGACACTGCATGTAGAGGCGGTAGTGGTGAGTTCCCTCGCTGAGTCCGTGGGAGCCACCACCCTGGAGGGTAAAATCGATTTTAAAAAATAAACAGAAAGAAGTAAAAAGAAAACTTTACGAGCCTTACAGTAGTCGCATGATGTGTAACATCTGACATAGAAGAAACCTCACGTGAAATTGTTGATACACCGGTATTTTATACTATTATTGGCACAAATATTAATCTATTGTAAAAGGGAGTGTTTTACAGATATTGTAGTTTATAATACGGAACTCATTTTATTAGATGATTTGTAGCTTCCACCAGCACTAGCCTAATAAAGAATACGATATGGATCAACTAGATTAATAGACCCGACACCGCTCATAATCATAAATTCCGTATAAACAGGACCTCTTGATTCACAGACCAACACGCAATTTCATATGGATTCTGTTAAAATGAGTCATATTTATATGATTAGCAGCAGAGTATCAAGAAGGCAGTGAAGAAAAAAAAGAGAGTCTTGGAATTGTTATGTATTGTTATTGTGTATATAAAAAAGATTTTTGTGTATTGATGAATGTCCAGGAGGGATACGATCCAGCTGGCAGTGCGTCTTACACACTTCCGTCCGATCCACTTCCGTCCCATTTTTCAAAATCACTCCCACAAAAATATCCAGCAACCAAGTGGAAAGATGTAATACATCAAAAATATATTTGGAGTGTCAGCCATTCAATCAACCACAATATGACAATGGAAAGACACAGAGATGTTAGAATATAAAACACTGGCATTTATGCATATTGTTGATATTGTCCTTTTGTTTTCTAGTAGGAATAAGTACCTGCAAAATGAAGCAAACATAAACAATTCAGATTACTACACTGAGGAAATAGAGAAAGAGAGACACAAAACCTATCTGCGGAGGTCAGTGTCCTTCAAATACTGGATCACTGCGAGGTAGGTCTCTCGGGGCTGACTGTTGTGTTCAGAATAGCGCACACCCAAAGAACTAATGATTGATGTCACCAAAAGAAATGTTGTCACACGAACAATACGGAGTGGTAAGTACATGTAAGCGAAGATGACTGGGGAAACTGCCATGATTAAAGCGCATTCTGATGAGGGAAGTAATGTATCTTCGGCTAGCATTCCATTTGCAGAACCAAGGTTGCTGTGGAGGATCAGGTTCAATAGTAAAATAATGGTGGGCTCGAGCGTGTTTGGACAGCAACCATTCCCCAGTCCACTGCACACGTGCTATGTCTTTAAGGTGTGGAATGAAATCTGAAGGAGGGAGAGGGATGTTCCAAATCTGGGGAACCAACAGTTCACTTGGCGTAATTGTTCGTACCTGATCGGTTTATTCCCCCATTGACAGGGTCAACATTTGCAATACTGTAAACTTTGTACTATGCGATAACAATTGGTACCGTAGAAACTTGACTAAACTCCGCGGGCTGAACATGACTCATACGGATGGATTGTTGTCGCAACAAACATTCTTTTGTGGCTGTTATGAAATTGCCGATTGCTATTGTACCCAATTGCCATCATGTGGAACATGTGTTCGTATCCCAGCTAACTCACGGTCTTTCGAGGTATGGGACGTTCCTGCCCACCATACGACCACATGCTCAGGATTTGAGTCTACCAGGTAACTACTCTACATGAAATAAACAACATATTCCTAAAATAAAACATTTACTGGTATAAAAATCATGGCTATACAACAAATACAAATAAAGGATAAATTATATTTAACTCCCACAATTAAAATCAGGGTTATTTTGTGAGTCTCTTCTTAATTATTGCTATACTGCACTCAAATCTATTTCTAGCATCCTATCATTGATACTTTCAGACTTCTATGGGTCTCCATAGTGTTCATCATGTGACACAATTTTACATAATTGGAGTATCACAACACAAAAGTCACATATCACATCAAAATGACATTAATACTGTAATAGTAAAACATTACTCCGTTTCTTATGGCATTTACTTTGATTAGCATAAATTCATTATTTTATGCCTTGATTAACAAATATTTGTTGTGTCGTGTGAATCATCTTCCTTCTTTCCATCAATATGAAACGCTTAAAAAGTGGTACTTTTCCCTTCCAAAATAAACATGGATAGAAATGTTTATAGTTTCACCATACAACGATTTTCTGGGTCTTGTCGGGATTATTATCGTTACACACGTGTCATGTTCTTAGAAATCACATACCCGTCTGCATAAATTAGCGTGAACTGGCAAAAATGCATTCTAAAAAGATGCCTAACAATTTATTTGGTTCAGTGTTCCTCCTCAGAGAATAACTGGGCCAAATATTATCCGATTTCTTTGATCCAACAATATATGTGTGTTGAAACACATCATTTAATTCAATTGGCATCATCGTAACACTCATATCTTAATTGCATATCGAAATATCGAGATTCTTCAGTGTCCCACTATGACCCTAATTTAAAGGACTGGCGGACCGACGTCCCCTTCCCCTAGCAGGCAATAACATTAGTTCCGGCAGGCTGCGCAAGATGGCCGCTCGTCTCAGTGGGCCACCCCACTTCATCTCATCTGCTAGCAAGGTCAACTTTGTTTACAATCGCAGAACAGTAGAGATACGCTAAGTGTTGTTCTTAAGTAATTGAGTCATTATAATTATTTAACACCTATATTTATAGTGTATTGGGCTCAACTTGGCTCCTTATTAACATTCATGGCTGGGGATGGATCCTGTGATAGTCTTGCCGTTCTATGGTGAATACTGGTGGCTTTGGACGCGCATCATAATGAGAATACAAGATTCCCACCGGCAGCTGTCTCAATAATAACATAATAACGAAATCTGCGTTTCCTAAACGACGAATATGATTCTTACCTCTCAGGGTAGATCATTTTACATATGCTCACGGAGTCTCGACGGACATCACTCGTGGCGATAATTCATGCAAGCGATGGATACAGACAGGCTCTGTCCAATTCGCTGCGAATAATAAAAGTATGCACAACGGCGATACTAACTCGTAGATTAGCCAACTTCTCACCTAACGCGCAAGCTATACTAGTTTGGTCCCCGCAATATATTTACGTAAATCACTGGATTCTACGTTACTTCTGCACGCTATATGCGGCTCAAACAATACTTCTCATAAATATGACTCAATTATTAAGGCACCCGCGTTCTCCCTGTAATAACACTTAAGCCAAAGCTTTAAATAGCTCCTAATAACAAGGTATAAATTTACTGGCTTACATTACTTTAATGGTCCTCAAATACAATCCTAAGAATTGACCATATCAAATATTCATTCAACACTTCACTGACACTGAAAAACTCTCGTATCTCGCTATATTCCACGTTACTTTCTTACTGTTTACCAAAATACAGTATCTTTATATTAGACATGACGCACTTTGAACATTATTTTAGGCCAAAAATGCCTATTACTTTACTGTTGCCGACCCCAGATTATTATTATTATTTATCATTTAACGTTACCGTTACCTTCATCACTATTTTCGGCCTGAATGGCCCTAAACAAATCACCTTCCAAGCCATATACTATTCAAGTACGAGTGGTGAAAACTCGTTCAATAAGTGACTGTTACATCTTAGTCTCAAAGTGATGCATCGTTGTATGGTGAACTATTTAGTTAGAATAACATTGTAAATTGGTACTCATTTTTCATTTTCGCTGGATGATACCAGCATTCCAGCTCCGGACCTACCATGACGCTTGATTTAAGCCATCATGCTATATCTTACACGACACTTGATTTCACATATTTCTCTCATGATAAACATACTCTTATCAGTGGCTTCTTTCACTTTTACACAATACATATTAATCACAATACACATGAACACTTTTAAATCACTATAACACAATTTATGTACACTTTCTCACTATTTAACAGGTTGATCCTTAATCGGACTCCTCCTACGCCTGACCTCAGAGATGCGATGCAATTACGCCAACCGCTGGTCTCCGTGAAAGTCTAACTGCGTTTACGGGCGTTCGATCCTCGTCACCTTCCGTATCGTTCAGTTCACTGTCAAGATTAATTGGCGATGCCTCCCAGGCTCCCATAATTTTAGTGATCCTGATGACAATGTCATATACAACTCTGACAATACCTCCTGGTATATGTAATGTCCAAAAACATTATTATTACTCTTTCGCTGTAGCGAACTTATATTTGCGTCAGATAATGGATAAATATCTGTATTAGATTAACTTCGACGCCCTTCATGATTATACTTATGAAGCTGTATGATGTGCTTCTATTGTTCTTCAACTGTTGAGCGTCGATACTGTAACATTTCGCGCGCTTACTGGCAGCGTATTAGTTACGTGTAGACTGGAGAAAAACTTGAGAACAGACTGAAGACAACTGGCTTGGTCTTCACTGCTCCCCCTTATAAAGGTTTCTCGTAAAAACTAGTCCACCGGACATACGGGTGCGACTCCTTCCTTGAAATAATACCTTTTCAGCCGAAATGACATATACACCTTGTTTATTTAGGCGTGGAAGTTTCATAAACGTTCGCATGCCGGCGATCGCTTCGGCCAATTAATTACAATTAATTGCCTTATTCCATCGCGTCAGGACGCCACCATGGTGATTCCCCTCTGGCTGGTCACCAAATCACTCCTCTCGAGCGTAGGCTTGGTGTTAACACGCTCATATAGAGATATAGGCTTTAATTTAGGTGTAAGATCATTCCTAAATTATCTCTCCTTGAATATATTCACCTGGGTGTACATTTCATTCCATTTCAATGCTCCACTTTGCTGTAATTAATTAATTTCCGTGTGCAGTCATCCCCACTACAGCCTCCATCGTTGTCAAGCGGTGAATACCCGAGTCATTAATTTTGAGCTGTCTCCTCGGTCCAGACGAAAGTAGTTCCCTCGGCGCCTACAATCTCCACCCACTTGCCAACTCCAATTAGTAAAACGTCAAACTGGCCTGCTCTCGTTCTTGTATGCTTCGAAAACGTATATTTGCTTGCATTTGCTTACAATTCTTTACCTTAAACTGCTATGATATTCACATACTGGCCGTGAAATCATGCTACATTATTATATGTCATTATTTAACGCATTGCTCTTCGGGTTCCCTAAAACTGTTCCCCCTCAGAGATCAATGGTTCGATTCTAGTTAGAATCATGTGCCTGGTCTTCTCAGATAAGACCTGAGTTCGATGCCAGTCTACCGTGACCGATTGGGCACACTATGATATTTAAAAAATATCCCCCTCCCCCCCCCCCCTGGGGTCCACATCTAGTGGGACGTGGGTTGGCGACCACGGGACCCCAGCTGAGTCCGGCTTTGCTTCCACTTACTTGTGCCTGGCTCCTCTGCGTCTTCTCTCCTCTCGACCTCCCTTGGTCAACTCTTGTATTTTTCCGACCCCGACGGTATTAGGGTATCCGAGGCCTAGGGAGTCTCTTCCTTTTCCGCCTTAATTGGCCCTTGTATCATCTTTCCTCATACCCTCCTTCTTCGAGGGGTCAGTCTTCTTTTTCTTTTCATGTTATCTCCTGTCTTCTGCTCAAGGCCCTCAAGGAGGCAGGGTGTGTGTAGCCCCACTACTTCTGGTGCACCCTGGATATTGCTACACCTTCAGGGGCTCACGGCTGCTAAGTACAGGAGTTGGCGACCGCAATGCAATTCCAATTATTACATTACTGTGAAAGTTTCCAGACGGTTATAAGGTTATCACTGAACCAAATTAAGCTGTAAAATCCATCAATACATACAGTATAATTCGCTTAAGGAGGTCAAGGGGCACTCTAGAATTTTTTCACGCAATTTTCACGTGTGAGTGTGGTACGAAAGGTCCTTTTCTCCTGACTATAAAGGGTCTCCGAAAACCACATTTAAAGGCCCTTATATTAACAGTGCTTGTGATATTCCCAGAAAACTAACTTCGCTCTGATATACCTATGAAGGAATGACAAGCCCCTAACCACTGCACCAGTAGCTGAATTGATAAAGTCTGATTATTCATACCAAGGATAAATCAGTCATAGCATTCATGATTGAGATTTTGCTAAGTGTACTCTTTACAACTAGAATATTCGCGGGCGAAGCCGCGACGGGTAATGCTAGTCTCGATAAATGCCAGAAAAGCGCAATTCTCCTTTTTCTCAAGGTGTCTATTATTGAATCACTTTCCCGGTAGACTAATAAGTGTGTTGTTGTTGTTGTTGCAGAGCTGCCGGCACCGCGATGCTTGCCTGTCTGTGATGTCCTCGCTGGCCCTGGGGGTGGCGCTAACTGTGCTCTCCTTGCTGGGCCTCCTCCTCAACGGCTACATCGTGTTGGTGGTGCTGCTCACCAAACAGGTAACCGCTTCGCCCGGGAACAGTTATGATAAGCGCTCTTTTTTCGATGTCAATAATCTACGACCTATATCCGTTTTACGTCTCGGCATGATGGGTTAAAACCACCGACTGGACTATTAATTATACAGTGAGTCCGGGAATATTCTCCGCAGCGCCTACATGCGTCTGCGAGAGCTAGCTACAGCAGTTACGTTGGTAGCACGGCTGCCGCTTGCATCATCTCTACTAAGTATAAAACAAAGTCCCCGTTTCTTCGATGTTACTGGTAAACTCAAGAACCACTGGATAGATTTTGATGCGGTTTTCACCATTCTGTAAAGGATATATCGAGTATGATTTCTGTAGAAAATAATTTATTTATGATCAAAGGAAGCCGAGCAGTAACGATTTTAGTGGAATAGTGGATAAAAAAACCTGGCGCCCGAGCGCTTTGTAAGCTTACGCTGGGCAAATCGTTAAAAATATCTAAATACTATGAGTGTAAGAATTGTTCAGCATGAAAAGTTCAACAAAAAAAGTCCGCGAGAGCATATGTCTATCTTCCATACATCGCCCACTATAAGGGAACTACTGAAGCTTGTCTCTTACAGCTTTATGTGCTGTCGACTTAGAGTTTCCTGTTTGTTGAACTAATTTTCGTGTTGATTTACTTGGGCTTCGCAGCATTATATCGGAGAT
Organism: Meconema thalassinum; assembly: GCA_946902985.2. Lineage (NCBI taxonomy): Eukaryota > Metazoa > Arthropoda > Insecta > Orthoptera > Tettigoniidae > Meconema > Meconema thalassinum. The sequence continues at coordinate 18,884,777 of OX336396.1, forward strand.
TTCATCAAGTTTTTCGTCTGTTAAAAGCGTAGGCCTGCCTGTTCCCGGTACATCGTGAACTGAGCCAGTCACACGAACTTTACTTACCAAATCTCGAATGGTATCACGGTTTGGACACTTTGAATTAGGAAACCGCGCCTGAAATCATAATTTTACATTTTCTGTAAACCGATCGCCTTCGCGAAAAACGTATTCCACCAAAACAAAAAACTCTCTCTTCAGTAGTAAACATTACCGCCTGTATACTGTTGCACTCTTCCAATAATAATCTATCCGAACTCTCGCTGACTGTAATACACGCTGCAGGCTCGCGCGCTTATCGCGATGCACATCGACAGCTCACACGGGGAAGTCCCGCTTTGAAGGACACAGTGCAGTGCAGCCAACTAAAACTCATGACTCAACCACTCACAGCTGCACCTACCCACTGCGGAGAACATTCTCGGGCGTCCTGTATTATCATGGAGATGCATGTGCCACTAATTCTTGTCAGACGTAATTTAAGAATGGCGAGGTGCATGAAACTCAAATCCCCCTTCCGTCCAATCTTAACTTGACTGTGTATTTTGCGGAATTAAAAGTTCACAGGTGAAATGAAGAAAAGCCGAGTTGCACTTCTAGGGAAACTCCAAACACAACCACTCTTCTCTGAAGTCTTAGCTCAACACGACTCGACAGTTTGCCCCTAGCTAGCTCGTAAACTGTCGCCTCAGCAATTGAATGGAGATTTTTGGAAGAAATGAAACCGTAAAAACACTTATTATAGTGGGCGATATATTGAAGATAAAGATATGCTCTCGCGGATTTTTTTGTAGAACTTTTGATACTGAACAATTCTTCCACTCACAGTATATTGATTTTTAACGGTTTGTCCACCGTAAGCTTAAAAAGCGCACGGATGCCAGGTTTTTTTGCGACGTTTTCACTGAAATCCGTTACTGCTTACATTATTTTCTACAGAAACTTTCCTCGAGATATCCTTTACAGAATGGTGAAACCCGCTTCAAAATCCATCCAGTGGTTCTAGAGATTACCCGTGACATCCAAGAATCGGGGACTTTGTTTTAAGTAGAGACTCCGTCTTGAGGAAAGAATTCATGATGAAAATTAATAAATGTAAAACAAAAATATTGGAATGCAGCCGAAATAAATCAGAAACCTCTATGGACATCAAATTGGCAGGTGAAAAGCTAAAGGAAGTATGAGATCTCTGTTACTTAGGAAGCAAAATAACCAGTGATGGACGAAGCAAAGAGGATATAAAAAGTAGGTTAGCTCAGGCAAGGAATGCATTTCTACCGAAAAGGTATCTGTTGACATCGAATATAGATTTTGGTATTAAGAAGTCATTTTTGAAAGCGTCTGTCTGGAGCGTGGCGCTCTATGGAAGTGAAACTTGGACTGTTGGCGCAGCAGAAAAGAGGAGAATTGAAGCGTTTGAAATGTGGTGTTAAAGGATAATGATAAAGATCAGATGGGTAGATAGGGTTACAAACAAAGAGGTATTAAGACGAGTGGGAGAGGAGAGATGTTTCTGACGACTGCTAATGAAGAGAAGAGATATGTTGGTAGGACACATACTAAGACACCCAGGAATAGCAAGCTTAGTTATGGAAGGAAGGGTCGAGGACAAGAACGGTAGGGGTAGACCAAAGATGTTGTTTGACTCTTCAGTCTTTCAACTGGTTTTATGCAGCACTCAGTGCTTCCCTGTCCTGAGCTAATCGTTTCATCTCTACATAGCTACCACACCAATGTTAGAATATGTTAAACAAATTGCCTCGGATGTAGTGTGTGGTAGCTATGTAGAGATGAAACGATTTGCTCAGGACAGGTATGCATGGAGGGCTGCATCAAACTAGTCAAAAGACTGAAGACTCGAACAACACAACCAAAAGGAACGAATAGAGAAGAATACAATGAAAATAAATACAAGAAAATGCGGCCCATAAAAATAGCAGCTTCGGTGGCGTAGTCGGTAGCATGCTGAACTGCTGTGCCCATGATCCCGGGTTCACACTCAGCCAAAGTCGTCGGATTTTTAAGAGCGTTAAAATCCTTCAGTATGCCTTCCTTCAGAGGGGAAGTAAAGCCGGCGGGCCCATGTCATTTAGATTTAAGCCATGTAAAAGAACCTACCACTACAATTGGTAGTGTGTAGCCAAATTTGTAGGTTATATTTGGGTAGAAATGCTCTATCAAGTTCCAACGTTCACCGCTAGGCGTGAGTGACAGTGACATCCGGTAGCCAACGTTTGAACTACTCGAAATCGAACTTGCTGCGAGCCGATGGGCGTTCAATTCGTGTGAGATAATATAAAAATAGGAAAAGGGCGAAGGCAAAATTTTCAATATAACATTGGCTAGGAAAAACTTGTAGCAGAAGATTCATGCAAATATTCCCGTAAGGAATTATATGAAACTAGCATTACCCGTCTCGGCTTCGCCCGCGAATATTCTAGTTGTAAAGAGCAGTGGCGTACCGACGGGGGGGGGGGTTAGGGTTTACCCCCCCCCCCCCCCCCCCGAGACATTAGTTTACATGACTCCTTATATTGCCCCATCTATCACCTGGAAAATGTTTTGAATTGCTGCAGTGAGGCTTCTTTAGGCTACTCCTTTGTAATATATTTTTAATGTGAACACGTTCTTCACGTGGTAAATGACCTCCACTCAACTCGCAACGAGACTTCTCCAGCTTTGGCGCTAGCTACTGGTTATGGCCTGGGGTAAACACCCTTAAACTACATGTTAAACGGAGCAAGAGGGGCAGATGACCTCGCTGTTCTTCCACTTAAAGCAATAATAACTAACTACACCAGGCGAAATATCAAAATTGGCGTTTTACTGTTAAAGTGTGCGATTGGTAAATATCGTAACGCAGCTTCGTGCTGCTTTAAACGTGCATATCTGTGAACTGCCAGATCGTGAGTCGCACTTTTTTTCCGAGTTTACTTGTAATGCGTAATGGATCGATTTACTATTAAAAAACCAAGAGTAGATGTTAATTGCAACACTGCCATTGCAAGTAGTTCATCTTTAAGAATTGAAAATGAACTTGAAGAATTATCGGCTACTACCAAGCCGGCTACCGACCAAATACATCGAACAGACTTAGGAGGTTATGCTGGCCAACAGGTGTGTTTACAATATGATTCATGATAATCGCTATTTCTGTAACTGATTTGCATGTCGATGCTTTACCTATTATGTTATACCGGTATTTATATGGCCTTGGCCTACGTATGTGTCGGTACATGTTAATTATTTCAATGTTGTGATTTACTTTTTTCTTTAGATTGATGATTATCTGAAAAATGAACTGTTGGAAAATGCCTGGACACCTGGAAGCAATTTTAATTTCCCTTTATCGGGTCCAAGGAATCTGAAATTTCAGTTGAACTGGTTATCAGAGTGGAAATGGCTAGTTTATTCTCCTTCAAAGAACGGAGCCTTTTGTAAATATTGTTCGTTGTTTTGCACCGTTGTTGCGAAACAATCTTCATCGCCAGGTAAACTAGTAAAATTTCCTTACATGAACTGGAAAAATGCGAAGGATTTCAAAAAACACCAAGAAACCAAGTATCATATGGCATGTACGGAAAAGGCTGCGAACTTTCTCGCCGTATACAAAGGTACAAAACCTGCTGTTGACGTAAGCTTGGATAGGGGTGTTCAATCCAACATATTATGCAACAGGGAGAAACTCATACCAATAATTAAATCTGTGATTTTCCTTGCTCGAATGGGCATTGCTTTCCGTGGTCACAGGGATTCGGGACCTGTAAATTTAGATGAGCCTCTCAAGAAAGGGGAGGGAAATTTCAGGTCTCTTCTCACGTTTCGAGCAGAAGCTGGTATTGTATCAATACTAAAGGAACATTTGATGACAGCATCCTCAAATGCAACAAACGTAAGCCCACGGATTCAGAATGAAATTATTTCATCTTTGAATGACATTATATTGAAAAGGTTAGTCGATCAGGCGAAAAAAGCTAAATACTTTTCTGTTCTTGCTGACGAGACCACAGACATCAGCGGTATGCAGCAAATGTCACTATGTGTCCGTTTCGTTCAAGATAATTCCGTACATGAGGAGTTTCTGCAATTTATTGCTATCAATGATGCTTCTGGGTTAGGCCTTGCGAATAGCATATTGTCTGGTTTGAAAAGTGTGGGACTGGATGCAGAATATCTCGTAGGCCAAGGTTATGATGGAGCTAGTGCCATGAGTGGATCCTACAGAGGTGCTCAGGCCATTGTACGAAAACAGTTTCCCAAAGCCCAGTATGTTCACTGTAGTGCTCACTGTTTAAACCTGGCCATTTCTAAAGGGTGTAGTGTTGCAGAGATTAGGAACTGTATGGGTACAATTGAAAGAGCTTATGCCTTTTTTAGTACTTCACCAAAGAGGCAGGCTGTGTTGACAAATGAATGGAAGAGAAACCCCGAGTGAGTAAACTCAAGAAGTTATGTGCAACGAGATGGATTGAAAAGCACGAGTCTGTCGGTTCATTCATTGAACTTCTAAAACCGTTATTGTTGGCATTAGAAAAAATAGCAGCATGGGCTGATAAGAAGACAGCTACAGATGTCCAACTTCTTCTGTGCGCTATCAGCAAATTTGAGTTCTTGATAAGTGTATTTGTCATTCATGAAGCATTTCAAATCACACTTCCTCTCAGCAAATACCTTCAAACTGAAAATTTGGATCTCAGTCAAGCAATCAACGCCTCCATGAATGTTAAGAGGTCTCTTGAAGAAATGAGGGCAGATGCAGACGCAAGGTTTTTGTGTGCATATAATTCGGTTTTAGAGTTCTGCAAAGAATTTGGAGTGCCTGTAGTTCAGCCTCGAACTGTTGTTCGACAAACGATGAGGAACAACGTTTCATCTAACGATCCGGAAGAATATTATAGGCGGGTTATTTTCATCCCATTTCTTGAAGAAACTATTTCATCACTTGATGATAAATTTGTCTCCCATAAAGAAACTCTTCAGCCATTGCAAACGCTAGTTACCACAACTGAAGACGAACTATCCAGCCAAAGCATAGCTGAAGTAGAAAATGTAGCTGAATTTTATGGACTTCCCCTTAATATTAGAGGAAACAATATCTGGAAACAAACTTTGAAATCTATTGAAAAGAAGCCCAAGAGTGCTATAGATGCTTTGTCAATATGCAATAAGAACATGTTTCCAGTTGTGTATAACCTGCTTGTCATCATGGCTACCTTACCTGTCACAACCTGCTCGTGTGAAAGATCGTTTTCGTCCTTAAAATTCTTGAAGAACTATTTGAGGAATTCAACTCGTGAAGAACGCCTTAATGGATTAGCTTTGATGTTCATTCATGATACTGTTGATGTTTCAATTGAGAAAGTACTGAATGACTTGTCTGTCAAACCTAGAAGGCTTGATATACGATTGAAGTAGACTTGTCTAAGCCCTTCAACAAATTCCAGGGCAAATATCTATTTAATCAGATTCTTTGGTTTAGCCCGATTGACAATTTAGACATTTCTTTTTGTCCGTTTGTATCTAGTGCAATATCTATATTGGGCTAAACTCTTTTCCGTATTTTGTATTAATCTTTTATGTTTTCAATTGTGTTTGTAATATTGTTTAAAGTGCTGAAAAATATAGTTAAAATAGTTCTCATGCAAAGAGAATCATCATATATATATATTCTTTCATTAGTATAGATCCCTCCTGTGGCGCTCACAAGCGACCGATCGTGCCAAATGAGCATTGAAATGAAAGAGAATAGACATTAGCAGTGACGAATTGCACTCTAATTTCATAAATATCAATAATTTCTTTAAAAAATGACTTTTTAAAAAATGTACGAAGTGTGAGATTTGTCGATACTGTTGCTGTAGGAAAATATGCTCCGTAATTGCTGTCAACTTCACATTTTAGTGAATTGTTATGTACAATTATGTATTTGTTACGTATATCTAATTTGCCACCGGGGGACACACCCCTAATTGCAAATAAACGAATGAATGAATGAATGAATGAATGTAGTACAATTCGCTCTTTGAGCTTATTAAGAAGGAACCAGCTGTATATAATGGTATACCATTAAATATAGACTTCAAACTTTAAACTGCAAGTCTTCATTTCTGTTGAATAAGATATCAATCAGCCGCGTGGAGAACCTGCAAGGACCAAACTTGTAGTTTGCCACCCATTGTTGTTTACCTGTTATGGATACCCAATTTGATACCGAGGAGGAGGGGGGGGCACAGTTAAAATTGCAAATAAATGAATGAATGAATGAATGAATCTAAAATAAAGAAGGACGTAACTGGGGATTTGTGCTTCCAATAACATGCACTTATTTTCATTTCGGGCACAAACAAAGTATGACATAACTTGAGAGGCTTCACACAAAATGCTGCCAAGGCAGAAATAAAGCACGCGGGGGAAAATGACCTTATGTTTCGCGGAACTTTGAGTTGGTGTAATTTACTTGACTAATAGCTATATAGAGGGCGAGGCGGTCATAGAACTTGTCTGTCTTTCCGTCGATGACGGGTAATGCATATAAAGCAAACAACTAATTTGGATCTGAAGATATTCGTGTGGCGAAGGAAACATGTCGCTCCCTAATTAGTACGTCGTGTTGTGCAAGTGTGTCTTCAGTCTATTGACTGGTTTGATGCGGCTCTCCATTCGTCCCTGTCTTGAGCTATCTCTACATAGCTACCACACCCTTCATCCTAGACAATCATTTTAACACATTCTAACCTTGGTCTACCCCTATAGTTCTTGTCCTCGACCCTTCCTTCCGTAACTAACTTGGGTATTCCTGGGTGTCTTAGTATGTGTCCTACCAACCAAAGTCTTCTCTTCATTAGCATTTGCCAGAAACATCGCACCTCTCCAACTCGTCTTAATACCTCTTCATTCGTTACTTTATCTAATCTTCATCATTCTCCTGTAACACCACATTTCAAAGGCATCAATTCTCCTCTTTTCTGCTGCACCAATAGTGCAAGTTTCACTTCCATAGAGCAGCACGCTCCAGACAAAAATGACTTCCTAATAACTAAATCTATATTCGATGTCGACAGATTCCTTTTCTGTAGAAATGCTTTCCTTGCCTGAGCCAAGCTACTTTTTATATCCTCTTTGCTTCGTCAATCACTGGTTATTTTGCTTCCTAAGTAACATAAGTTTCCTACTTCGTTTAGTTTTTCACCTGCCAATTTGATGTCCATAGAGGTTTCTGATTATTTGCGGCTGCATTCCAATATTTTTGTTTTACATTTATTAATTTTCATCATGAATTCTTTCCTCAAGACGGAGTCCGTACGATTGAACCCTTTATGGGATAGTGGTGTGTATGTTAACCACCTGTCATAAGGACAGTTTATGCTTTCAAAGATTCTGATAGTTGAATCTTTCAGCCACATTTCGGAGAATTTTCAAATATCATATACGCATCCAATTGACGTAATGTGTTGGATAACATTTAAAGCTAAAAACATTAACAATTAAAGTGTAAAAATAAAATATAAATATAGAAATAAAAATCATTAAAGTAAAATTACAATAATAAAAGAAATACAAAAGTTAAAATAATAAACATAATTATAAATAAATATGAAAATAACTATAAACAACAAAAAGTTCCGTGAAGAACTATACAGCCTACTTTTCATGCCAATGATTATTCTACAGAATATGAACCTATCTATAATAATGACGAAATTAAGTTGGTAATATCGAAATATCAAATTAGTTCAAAATATACCTTGTATAATGTAGCCTAATAGAGCACTACAGTTGGCAGCCCTGGTGACTGAATATATTCTTAGTTTCATCTCTTAAAGTACAGAATACAAAATTTGGTTGAAGTCCTATGGACGTTACATGCAGTTAGACACTGGATCTATCAGCACGCGTAAAAGCATGTTAGCAACAATGCCATGCGAGTGCTGGTCAGAAATAATCTGAATAATCTTGTTGTGCCAATTTTGGATGAAATCCATTTGTTAGTATAGAAGTTACATGTATTTTAAAATTGGACATATCAGCTGGCATAGAATCATGTTGGCAGCACTGCCTTGTATTAATTACTCCAAATTAATCTAGAATGTCAGGTGCTATACGTGTGCAAAGTATAGAGCTGTTGGCTTGCATACTTTCTGATATATTGATATTAGGGTAAAAAGAATATAGACAGCATTTATTAACAGTTGGCAGCCCTGATTGCTCTTAACAATACTTATAGTCATATCTGTTATGGAACACATAGCACATACGAAATTTGGTTGAAATCCAACTGATAGTATAGAAGTTACATGTATTTAAAAATTGGTACTATCAGCAGGCTTATAATCATGTTGGTAGAACTGACGTATATAAGTTACTCCAAATTAATCTAAAATGTCAGAATATACGTGTGCATAGTTTAAAGCTGTTGCCTTGCATACTTTCGGATATATTGGTATTTGGATAAAAAGAATAGAGAGAGCAATTATTAACAGTTGGCAGCCCTGGTGGCTCTTAAGAATACGCTCAGTCATATCTGTTTATGTACAGATATTACAAACAAAATTTGGTTGAAATCCAATTGATAGTGTAGAAGTTATATGCATTTAAACATTGCACCTATCAGAGGGCTTAAAATTATTTTGGCAACACTGTCATGGTTGGCCTCCTGGAAATTAAACTGAAATAGTATTATCTACATGTGTGCCAATTTTGGAATAGCTCCCATGCATACCTTGCAAGATATCCAACATGGAGCTCAAATTTCTAGTGCGTTTTTTCAGCAGTTGGTAGCACTGACATCATTTTCAAATATGGACGTGAGCTATTCCGGTGCACATCTTTACTCAAACTAAATTTGGTTTTGATTGCTGCAGCCGTTTAGGAGTTGATAGGGGGGGACACACACACAGCCAGACAGACAGACACTCATTTTCCCGGATCGATCTCATAAGTCTACTTTTTCTTCATTTTTGCAAAATGTGAAAAGTAGGCTAAAAATCTATTCGAAATTAGCTAATTCATTAAAAACATCAAAATTAAATCTATAAGAATATAAATTGAAATTTAATATATATATGTGTGTGAGATCTGTGCTGGACAAAACGGAGGCAGACAGGTTATTCTCCGGGTACTCCGGTTTTCCCTGTCAAAATTTCATTCCAGCAACACTCTCCACTATCATTTCATTTCATCTGTCATTCATTTAATCATTGCCCCAGAGGAGTGCGTCAGGCCTCGGCAGCCGGCACAGTTCATATCCTCGCCGCTAGATAGGGGCTTCATTCATTCCATTCCTGACCCGGTCGGAGACTGGAAGCAGGCTGTGGATTTTCATTTCATATATAAACATCAATATTAAGAAACAAAAAATAACATTATTTATAATTATTATAAATTAAAATAGTGTTGCCCGATAAATGCATTCAAATTCTCTGGAGAATCAGCTAAGATGAAGATGGCTTTTTTTTAGATTAGACAAGTATTCATAAAATTGGCCTACATATAAATGAGGGGTCTCACGTTCTCCCTATTATCTAATTTTACAGGAACTAAAAAAACTTCTTAAATGTATGTAACTAATGGAATTTCTAAGAGACTTTGCTTTTGTTGCAGGCTATCCTTAATTACACCTTCTTGTATAAACTATGTTTCATTATTTATATTAATTTATCTAAAAAATAGGTTTTAATTTTGGAGAATGTGACTTTTGTATCGAAACATTGGAGACTGTGAGTTTTGTGTCTGAACAAGTTGGAGAATGTTACTTTTGACACTAATAATAATATCGTATGGCCTCGGGTGCCGGGTGCCAACTTTGTTATTTGACACCAAGAGGACAGCTTGCATGTCGAATTTTGTTGTTCCTTGAAGCACTATGCAAGTCAAGGAGGTTAGATATCTAAATTCCTTGACACTACAGCGCTTCCTAGTAGAGAAATGAGGAACTTTGTGTTGGCAGAAAAGCCTGAGATTATTTCTTTCACTATGAACACGGCCTACTGAGTTCAAATGGGTTCATTAACATGCCAACATCGTATGACATGCGTGTCGTGAATTTTGTCACCTTTCAAAAATCACTTACCACGGCCAGGAGTGAACCTTCAAGCTTGAGGTTGGTAGACCGACGCGGTAACCACTCACCCACCGTGGCAAGCGACTTTTGACACTAAACAAAAGTAATTACTTCAGACAAAACAATAGACAAATTAACCAATTTTGTGAAAAATTTAGACAAATGAAACCAATTGCATTGTTGGAATACACTTATATTATGTAGAAGTTATGAGTTGAACAGACAATATTAATATTGGCTTACAGCTGTAGAAAGTCACATGACCAGAAGCTGTCTTGTGATTGGCCAACAGGGAGAATGTGCTCTTTGGAACTAAACAGTGTGGAGACTGTTAGTTTTGCATCTAAATTGAGATTTTGGCATTGGAAAACCGCTGGATATTGTGAGTTTGGCTTTTCAGCACTAAGATAGTCGTGTGTAGTTTGGAACGAAGCATAACAATGTCTTGCTAACTCAATTTCGAACGAAAGTGGAAAATGTGAGTTTTGGATCTAGACCCCTCAAATAATGAAAAGACCAAATACATGCAGGTTGGTGGAGTCCAGTATAACCGGCCCATAACAGTTCATGTTCAAGCTATAGAGCAAGTGCTACAATTCACATATCTTGGTAGCATTATCTCCATTGATGGAGGCACAGAAAGGGATATCACCTGTCGAATCGGAATGGCATCAGGCATATTTCAACGTATGCGCTCTATCTGGCCGACAACAGTCATAAACGTCGCCACAAAGCTGACACTTTTCAAGAGTATTGACATAGCTACTGCATTATATGCCTGTGAAACATGGAAATTCACGGCTAAGGTAATAAAGCGGTTAGATGTTTTCCAACAACGTTGCCTTAGACGAATTCTTGGAGTCTCTTATCGTGATCATGTATCAAATGAAGACGTCTTAAAAAAACAGACTCAGTACGCCTGTCAATGAGGAGGCCATGGAATATAGAGTTGCACATCCGTGTATATAATATCTTTTCACGATGTTGTTTTGTTTTTCTTTCTCTGTGTTTGTTCTAGTCCACTGGTTTGTTCTTGTGCTTTTTTATTCCATGCTAAAATTGTTATGTTGGGGAATAACACTGATGAGTAATTGTGCAAAGATGTTTTGAGAATGTTTTGGAAAGGAGAATTAGGACAAGGATAGAAGGAGGGATGAGGGAAGAGCAACATGGCTTCAGAGCAGGAAGGTCCACAGTGGATTTGATTTTTGCTGTAAGGCAGTTACAAGAACAGCACTATGAGTATGGAACAGATCTACTGATGGCCTTCCTGAACATTGAGAAAGCATATGACAGTGTATGCAGAAACAAAGTATGGAAGTCTCTGGAGGATAGAGGAGTAGAGAAATGGACTATAAGGAGGATAAAGGAGATGTACAAGGGAAGCGTGAGCTGTGTGAAAGTGGGAGGAGAGAGATCAGACTGGTTGGAACAGAGAAACGGCCTGAAACAAGGAAGTGCACTGTCACCGTTACTTTTCATTGTGGTGATGGATGACATAATGACCCGAGTGGCACAAGTAATTGGGGAAGGAAAGATGAAAGCAATGGTGTTTGCAGATGATTTGATGATTTGGGGAAACAAGGAGGAGGAGGTACAGGAACAGTTGGACGTGTGGGAAGGAATAATACAAGGATATGGGATGAAATTTAGCATAAATAAGAGTGAGATGGTGATCACAACAAGGAAGAAGGAAAGAACCACAAAGGGAATAACAATTGGTGGGGAACAGCTGAAGAAAGTGGAGAGTTTCAAGTATTTGGGAAGCCTGATACAAGATAATGGAAGAAACGATAGAGAAATAAATGAGCGGGGGAGACAAGCAGAAGCATTCCGGAGGAGTGTGAGAAGCATGTCATGGAGCAAGGATGTCCCTCAGAACAGCAAAAAGATCATATATCGGACGTACTATGTCCCTATCCTGACGCATGCCTCGGAGACCTGGGTTATGAAAGGAAGGGAGAAGAGCAAAATACAGGCCAGTGAGATAAGGTTCTTGAGAAGCAGTATTGCAGCTACAAAGATGGACAGAATAAGAAATGAGAGGACCAGAGAATTAAAGGAGGAACCATTACAGGATGGTATAGAGAAATCTAGACTTAGATGGTATGGACATGTAAAACGAATGGAGGAGAAGAGGATACCCAGGAGGATACACGAGACGAAGTGGGAAGGAAAGAGACCGAGAGGAAGACCGAGAGACAGGTGGCTGAAGGGGGTGGAAGAAAGCGTGAAGAAGAGAGGAGAAGACTGGACAAGGGTGGAGGCTGAGGGATGGTGGGAAGACAGAGGACGTTGGAGAGGCTTGAGTTCCAAACAGACCCGGCCAGTGGCTGGAAACTGTGCAAGATGATGATGATGGTTGCTTTTATAGATAGTGTTAGGTCTGATGATTGTTATGTGTTTGGTAAAAGTAGTAAGGGGATGAGATATAGAATGAATGAAGGTCTGGTTTTAAGGAAGAAAAAGGAATTGGTTGAATGTTCGGGATGATTATTGAATTGCGTCTGCTGGTTAATAGGAAGAAATAAAAGGATGGTTATATTTTTAGGAAATGTGCCCCTCATGGTTATTTAATACCACCACACCCCAGGGGGGGGGGGGGACGCAGGGGTATGCGTACCCCTTAAACATTTGAGAAGATGTTTAAGAAACAATATTGGTACATTTTGTATCTAGTCCGGCAAGTATAACTTCCGACTTGAAAGTTTATCGATCAGCTGGTGTAAACGCGCTGTTCACAACGGCTGGAGGAGAATTTGAGTTACCCTCGATTTAAATCGATCAATCGAATCAGTTTCTTTTGGTCGGCAACCCGGCACTCCGTTCTTATAAGCACGCAGGCTAGTGTTTGGAGGTGAGGTAGGTTGTTATTTTGTGAGTGTGGTTAGTTTAGAAGGATGAAGAAAATAACGAACTATTTAACATCCGCCCCGGCATCGATATATCTGAAAGTTAATGATTCGAACACAAACAATGACCGGACTTTACAAATCGCCGAAGATAGCAAGATCGTAATGTCTTGTCGGCTACAATTGAGAGTAACCCTTAATTTTATCATTTTTAATGATTATATCGACTTCGCTGGGGTCTGGCGTTACGTTACGGTGACGGGACGAAATGTACCGAGAATACAGTGAGGTGTGTGACGTCATAGTACTGCTTCCTCCTTTCCTCCGGTGAGCGTGACGTCATCCAGCGTTAAAAATCCCTCAGTATGCCTTCCTTCGGAGGGGAAGTAAAGCCGGCGGTACCATGTCATAGATTTATGGCATGTTAAAGAACCTTCCACTAATTACACCTGTGTGAAGCTAAATTGTATAGGTTAAGAATGTAAACAACGCTCTTAGGTTGCTACGTTCGTTGCCAAGAGCCGACTGTGGTGGCGTCTAGTAACTAAGTTCTGAACTAGGCCTAGTAGTAGCATTTAAAATGATATAAAGTCTAGTCTTTCAGACTGATTATCAGTGGGTTTTTTATTTTTATTTTTTTATTTAAATAGAACTGATGATTAGTATGAACCGCCCATCTAGGCCTACGTATTGTCCGAGCCGAGTGTGGAATGATATTTCACACAGAATGTAACAAGGCAACTGAATGTTTTGCTAATGCAGAGTCGCGCAGCAGTCAATAAGGGCCGCGTCGCGCGTGTTGCTATATCCGGCGAATAATGAAAACAAACAAGTCAACTAATGAAAAAGGAAGGCAGTTACGAGTAAATTGGTAGTGAAGTCTCGAGAGAGTGTTTCACAGGGTAGAGCTGCTAAATGGTCCACGTGCGAGGCGAGAGCAGTACGTCCCTAATTGAATTCACTCAACACCAGGCAGGCTTGGGAGCTCGTAGCTTACTATCAGGGCCCATGCGACACATGCAGGGCGCCACGCTGGTGAAGCCGGTGTCTTTTTTCATTTGTCGTTCTTAAATCATATTTTGCGGCGCTATAAAACTGAAATATAAACTTTGTCGCCCCGAATATGTAAAAATAGTAAGCATTAAATCTCGACATTTTATCGAGATATTAACCACCCCGAATGCCGAAAGGAAACGACAGTTGGATGCCGAACCGTATTTGACAAGTTGCTTGAAAATATCACGCTGCAATTAGTCGGATGTATTTCGATGGGATGTCAAATTCCTCCAAAGTTCTCCCTAACTTGGAGCGATCAATACTGTCATTATTAGGGCTCGGATTTCTAGGTAGATAAATATTTTTATGTAAATACATATTTTAAGCATATTTTCTATAAAAACATAAATTCCTGTTTTTCAATTAATAGCACATAAAAAAACATAATATTTACATTATTATTTTTTAAATCAGTAGATCATTGCAGTTCATTTCTGAAAATGTGAATTGTAAGGCAGTTCTACGATGCCTAAAGTAAAAGCAGCTAGAAGTTATCGTCTGTTGCAGAATTTGAAGACAATTTTACTTCTGATGGGGGTGTTCTGTTCTGCCAATCATGTGGGGAAAGCAAACAAGGCTGATCTCAAGTTACACAACAACTCGAGGGCAAGAAACATATTGCCGCAGTTTCGTGCCTTCAGAATAAGTGTTTCGCAATAATTGTCGGTCATTTGTGATGGACAACCTGAAGATGTATCTCGTTGTGTTTTGTAATGCTTCAGCAGTCAGTGAGGCATAGCATAAATTGCATTCGTGAGTACTGCATATTGTTTATATTCACATTAATAAACTAAATTGTAATTAAATGTTTTTACTTTTTTGTCATATAATATTTCAAGTATTTTTAATACATAAAAAATAAATATTTTCCCGATTTTTAGCAAGTAAGAATTCGAGCCCTAGTAATAAGCCTGCTGAAAATCAATGAAGATGAGGTGCAATTTCCGATCAAACTCATAAAATTTCTCTCGGTTGCCTAAAGGTAAATATGTAATTAAATGAACAACAAAATTAAATAAACCCTCAACTAGCGACACACACAAATGTTGGTTTGTTCCTCAGATTAGGGGCTGCAACAACGCGGTCATGTAGCCCCGTGTACTTTGGGTGTGTGTAGAATCTGTCTAATAACCGGTGTTAATTGTGATTGCTGTATTAGTGTGTGTTTTCTGTTTGTTAATTTAAATAAGGACTGCAGACATTCAATTTTCATGTAGTTCGTACTTTTGCCACCAAACGCCACCGTCGACGACAACTAGCCTAGTTATGAACTTATTTACTAGATACCATTGCAGTCGGCTCCTCGTGACGAACGTTAGAACCTAAGAGCGTTAGTCAAATCTAACCTATAATTTAGCTTCACTCAGGTGGAAGGTTCTTTATCATGCCATAAATCTATAACATGGGACCGCCGGTTTTACTTCCCCTCCGAAGGAAGGCATACCGAGGGATTTTTAACGCTCTTAAAAAATCCGACGACTTGAACATTTTTAGACGTAGTGTTTGGGTACGAATGCCGCGCGAATTTCAACTGACTATACTGTACCACCTATGACTTCATTGATCAGGAAGAAGACTTAATGTATGTTATAGATTTTTGCATTACATTCTACGGGATGATTTTAGTACGACTGTTGCATTAAGGAGGAGAATACATAACCAACACTATTGACAAATCTAAAAAGGAGCAACTAACTTAATTCCATCTCAAGAATCCCGTTTTTCTTCTACTATATATTTGTCAAATACCACTCACTCACTCACTGACTCATTCATTCATCACGAAATCTCAGAAACCACCGAACGGATTGGAATGAAATTTGCTATGCCGCTTCCTCAAGGAACGCAAACGCCCACTAAGAAAGGATTTTTGGATATTCAGGTTCTAAAGGGGTGTTAAGGGGGTAGACCTGCATTTCATTGAATAGCAATATCTCCCGATTGGTTTCATTGGGGGATGTGATACTCGGCATATAAACTCATCATTAAAAATAACAAGACACGTGTCCGAGGGTTTTTCGATGTGGTGTATATTATGAGGTGAAAGGGGGGAAAAGTGGGGGTTGAAGGATTCCTAACGGAGCGTGTATCTCTGAAACGACATAAGCGAGGAGTTTGAAACTCAGCGGAAAAAGATCAGCATAAAAAATAAGTAAATACGTGTTTGGCCGTTCTTTCATAAATCCAATTTAAGGGGCCCATGGGTAGGTGTGAAATTCTGGGGGGGGGGGGGGGAACAGGAAAGAAAGTGTCCTAACTCATCAAACTCAGGGGGAAAAACTGCTTAAAAATAATTAAATAGCTGTTCAACAGTTTTTTCATCAATCAAATTTAAGGATTTCATGGGGAGGGGTGAAATTCTGAAAAAAGAAAATTGAAAGAAAATGTCCTGACTCACTCACTCACTCACTCATCATCGCCCAGCCAAAATTATTGAAGTTTGAAACATGACAGTTTGGGGAAATGTTCATTGTATGTCAAAGACCGTCTACTAAGGGAGGATTTTCGGATATTCAGGTTTAAAGGGGACTTAAGGGGGTTAAACCTGCATTTCATTGAATAACAATATCCCCGATTGGTTTCATTGGGGGATGTGATACACGGTATATAAACTCATCGTTAAAAAATAAGAAGACATGTGTCTGGGGGTTTTTCGATGTGGTGTATATTATGAGGTGAAAGGGGTGAAAGGTGGTGGTTGAAGGATTCCTAACGGAGCGTGTATGTCTTTAACGACATAGGCGAGGAGTTTGAAACTCAGCGGGAAAAAATCAGCTTAAAAATAAGTAAATCGGTGTTCGACCGTTTTTTCATAAATTGCATATACTATATATATTTGTGAAATACCACTCACTCACTCACTCATTCATTCATCACGAAATCTCAAAAACCACCGAACGGATTGGAATGAAATTTGGTATGCAGCTTCCTCAGGGGCCGTAGGTGCTCGCTAAGAAAGGTTTTCAAAAAATTCACTCGGAATCATGGTCAAACCGCGAAAACCGCAGTTATATGAAGCAATGCGGGCGGCAGCACGTCGCCCCTACCAGTCTTTGCAGGCAGTGAGCTTACTGTCGTAATGTGCACGTCATTGTTGTCTGCGCTCCCGACCTTTACCCACTCTCTCTCTGTTCATACAGTACTTCTATGTAATTTCTCTTTGTACTTTATACTTTCACCATCACTTTATAATCATCATATTGCATTATATATTAGCCTTTAGTTGACGTAACTGTAGAGTTCCTTTGTTTGTTGGATTAGGTTCGGCGTTTTTCCTCATTTCTTCGTAGTACGTAGTCAGAGAGCAGAGTACAGGCAGCTGAGATGAGATTCCTGAGAAGTATGTTCCAGAAAACGAGGAGAGACAGAGTGAGAAATCTCAGTCTTTTACTGACGTCAAACCCGTGGCAGGGGTGGTCCAACTAACATTTCAAGCGGCATGTAAAGCACTTGGCTTCCTAGAGGATGATGCGCACTGGGACCGCACACTAGAGGAAGCGTCCAACACCGACTCTCCCCTCGAGCTGTTTGCCATCTTACTGGTGTTTTGTCAAGTGAGTGATCCCATCATGCTCTGGAAAAAACACAACGACAGCCTCGCGGAAGATGTGGTGAGAGAGGTTCAGAGGCAGTGTGCTGATGTCAACCTGGTCATGGGTGTTATTTACAACAAGTGTCTGGTGCTTCTTGAGGATTCAGTACTAAAAATGTCTGATTAACAACTGGAACGCTTTGGACTTCCGTCACCTTCTCGAGAACAAGATTCCGTCGTTGTTCACCGAGAAAATGTCAGTGAACTATCTTACGGCACAATTAAGTTGTCCAAAGTGGTTGCTGATAATGTTCCAAAATTGAACAACGAGCAGAGATTGGCCTATGACGAAATAGTTCGAACTGTTGTTTCAGAATGTGGTCAGCTCTTTTTTTTTTTTTTTTGATGCACCAGGCGGAACTGGCAAAACCTTCCTGATTAATCTCCTGCTCAGTACATTTAGAAGTCGACAGAACATAGCCATCGCAGTCGCCTCCTCGGGTATTGCAGCAACCCCACTGGATGGTGGAGGAACAGCGCATTCTGCCTTCAAGTTCCCTCTTAACCTCAGTCACGTTGCATCTGCCCTTTGTAACATCTCGGCAGTTTCCTTTAAATGTCTGCTACGCCACGACAATTAACATGGCTCAGGGGCAGAGTTTAAAAGTAGCTGGCGTCGATCTGAGAAGTGACTGTTTCGCACATGGTCAACTGTACGTGGCATGCTCCAGAGTCAGTTTTTCTGGTGGCGTATTAGTCAACAATAGACCCGAAAATACCCAACAACAATTCGGCTTCAGAAAAGGAAGATCCACCATACAGGCCATAGGAAATCTAATGAACGACATCTACCAAGCCCTAAGAATACCCAAAGGCAAATTCCACACTGTATTTATTGACTACACCAAAGCCTTCAATCTACTGGAAAGAACAAGACTTCTAAACAAACTCGAAGACCTTGGCGGAAAGAATGAGATCACAATAGCAATAAGAAACATACTGACCCACAACAAATCGTAATACAAGACGGAGAGGCATCTTCGAAGGAAATCACGCAAACAAACGGCGTACTACAGGGGAACCCAATGAGCCCTATACTGTTCAACATCGCCACAGCAGATATCACTAAAATAATTGAAAACACCAAAACAGTGTCATTATATATGTACGCAGATGATATGGCCCTGGGTTCATCTAACATATCGGAACTACAAGACACCTTGGATGCTCTCCACACTTGGGCGCAAGAAAACGAAATGTTAATTAACCACAGTAAGACGGTCCATATGGTATTTCGGAAAGGAGGAAAACTAGCAACAAATGACGAGGTAAAACTCGGAGATAACGACATCAAAAAAGTTAATACCTTTAAATACCTAGGGATGACACTCCAGACCACATGCAACTCATTCAGGGTCCATATACAAGAAAGAGCTGCTGCCGCCATCAGAGGAATGTTTGAAATCAAAAACATCACCAAACTCTCTCTACAAACAGCCATTGCGCTATTTCATGCCAAAATATCTCCAGTTATAACATACGGCATTGAACTAATATGGGAAAGACTAACCCTAACCAACCTTGAGAAAATCAAATCGAGATATTTGAAGAGAGCACTTGGAGTAGCGAGAACGACCAAGTCCAGACTGGTATATGAACTGGCAAGGGAACCGTTCTACATAGAGGACCTGAAACTCAAGCTGCTCCTACCTCACACCAAGCAAGTATCTCAATTAATAGAGCTAAGGAAACAAAAAACAAAAGAAATACCCGAAGACTTTTACGCTACAGACGCCATGATTGACAGGAGATGGACAAAAGCGAACCAAGAACTGCGATCGGTGCTAACCAGACTTTCAGTGCACGGCTATCACCACAAGATATGTAGAAATGACAAATTTCACGAACCAAACAATTCATGTGTATACGTACTATGCAACGAACATTGTGAAAAATACCACCTAACTAAATGTCGTAAGAGGACAAAGTCAATCATTGACTATAGCAAAAACTAGAGCTGAATATATCAAACATTGTACATAGGATATAAGTCTTTATGTATGCACATTTGTGCGCATTGTATGTAATAATAATTATTAGTCATTCTGCAGCCTGAGAGAAAGACCAGAATAATGTAGTTTACCGAGAAGTGCTTAGTCGTTAAAAACACTCTTGATAGGCATGGCAGTGGGCTAGGGGACCTGCCTTAAATCAAAGCTCCCCGTCGTATATTGCACCCGATTTTCAATTTCAACGCTCCATGTTGCCGTCATTATCTTCCACTACAGGAAAAATATATATAACTAATGTTATAACTGGATTCCAAATGTTATTGCGAGCGAAGCCGCGGGTAACAGCTAGTTGTTTTATAAACGTTTGGATAAATGTTAGAATTGCCACATATACTCATTGGGCTTTTCACTCAAATTCTTATACGAATTCCGAATTTCTCCATCCTATTCAACAAGGTTAATTCATGTCGTCGTTATAACTGGTTGGCACCTATCCAAAAAAAAAAAAAATCCGTATTGAAGAAGATTCAGCTTACTTAGTCAAGGGCTGAACTGAATTATTTTATTGATTTTAGAACTTGATTTTCTAAATTATTTTTGTGTATATTTTGATAAAAATATTAAAACTTAACATTTTTACACTCACCATTAATATTTATTATTTTCTAACTACATTTGAAAATTATTGTAAAAAGACCAATATTATATTTATTTTATTTAATACTACATTTTAGCCTATTTTAATTTTATGAAAAAAAAAATAGGCTTATGAGATCACCTTTTGTCCGTGTGTCTGTGTGTGTCCACCCCCTCCCCTAATAAATTCTTAACGGCTGGAGCGATTTCAATGAAACTCGGTAAGATCATAGCACTATTCACCAATCCAACATGGCGGCTGTGCGAAATATTTCACCAGCATTCAGTATCTCCGAAACTATTACCAATATCACCCTGAAATTTTGTACGGCGATAAGAGAACTACTAGAAATTCACATATGAGACTTTCAAAAACCTGGTAACTACAAATCCAACATGGCGGCCAAGCGAAGTTGAAACTTTTAAATAGACTTTTCTCGCGATTTAACCATCCAAACGTAATAACACCTGGTACAGAAAATGTTTATACATATTGTAATGCACTGGGGTCTAATTTAGTTCAATCGTTTACATAACCTCAAAATGGCGGCTGTGCGAAATATTTCATTGGCATTTAATATCTCCGAAACTATTACAGATATCACCCTGAAATTTTGTACGGTGATAAAGGGGACAGCTACAAGTTTATCTATGTAACTTTCAGAAACCTGTAACGTACAAAACGAACATGGCGGCCAAGCGAATTTGAAACATTTTAATAGACTTTTCGCGTGATTTCACCGTCTGAGCGCAGTGAAATGTGGTACAGTAAATGATTATACATATTGTAATGCACTGGCATCTAATTTAGTTCAATTGTTTACATAACCTCAAGATGGTGGCTGTGCCAAATTTTAAAATTAAGTTTTTATTCCTTGTGTCGTAATCATGCGATCGAAGTGAAAGTTTGAATAATGAAGCTACGCAATAATTTGCCTTTAATGGTACATAACGCTATGGCCTATACATATAATAATCCAAAATGGTGGGCATCCGAAATATTTTGACGGTTCTCAATATCTACGAATCTTTTACAGCAATCAAACTGAATTTTTTAATGTTCATAGAGGCTATGAACATAAGTTCGCCTATATGACTTTCAGTAACCTGGTGAGCACAAATCAAACATGGTGGCGACGCGAATTATAAATATTTAAATAGTCGTTTCTCGTTATTTAACCATCCGAGTGCAGTGAAACTTTGCACGTTAAATGCTTATACAAATGTTAATCCACTGGCATCTAATTTATTTCAATTGTTTGCATAACCACAAGATGGCAGCTGTGCGAAATTTTAAAATCTCGTTTTTCTTCTTGTGTCCTAATCATGCGATTGACGTTTGAATACCACACGTACACAATAATTTTCATGTAATAGTACAAAAATAAAAATCCAACCTGGCTACCATCTGAAATATTTAGACGGTTCTCAGTATCTACGAATCTATCACAACAATCAAACTGAAATTTTGTATGTTGATAGTGGCAATTACCATGAGTAGGATATATGAAAATAGGCTTCACGGAACTAATTGTTAAAGATATGCATTTTATTACTAAATTTCATTTATTACAATTATTATTATTAACTTTTCATTTCTTATTTAGATTTAAGTCATGTATACTATTTTCAGTTTTGAATTCTTAATTGATTTTGATTTTAAGCTGACGATGACCTCATTGCAGGTCGAAACATGTATTTGTTAAGTATTGATTTAGCGTATAATTTTGAACGTTTAATATGTTAAGAATTATCCCGATATTTGCCTGGAGTGAAAGTGAGAAACCATGGGTAACCACTTCCAGGATGGCTGAGATAGGAATCAAACCCACCTTTTCCATAGAGCACCACGCTCCAGACAATGGTTTTCAAAAATAACTATCCCCAGGAGACGTGGGTTGGCAACCACGGGACCCCAGCTGAGTCCAGCATTGCTTCCACTTACTTGTGCCGGGCTCCTCTCTGTTATCTTTCCTGTCGACCTCCCTTGTTCAACTCTTGTTCTCTTCCGACCCCGACGGTATTAGGATATCTGAGGCCTAGGAAGTCTTCCACTTTCCCGCCTTAATTGGACCTTGTCTCATCTTTCCTGATCCCTCCTTCTTCGAGGGGCCGACCTGTTCTCTTCATATCTCCTGCCTTCTGCTCAAGGCCCTCAAGGAGGCAGGGTGTGTGTAGCCCCACCACTTCTGCTGCACCCTCCATAGTGCTACACCCTCAAGGGCTCGCGTCTGGTGAGTTCGGGCGTCGACAACCCCGAGGGCTTCCTGAGCTGGCTCAGGTTTTTCTCCTTCTTCCATTGCCTTTGGGGCGGGCCCTCTCAAGGACTTCCCACTATACTTAAGTCATACATTTTGTTTTACTGTGCATTTGGCCCGCGACCAATCTCGAAGTTAATTAGTGGCCCATGTGAAGAAGATTGGACAGTCCTGCCGTAGAGCCTCTATCATCCCCGGGTAGCGCGAAGGTGCAATGCTCCCTTTTCCCATTGGACTTCTCTTTTCAAGGCTTGCTGACGTCACAGTCGATTTATCACTTGGTCGTAAGAGGATTACAGCTGTACTCATGATTTACTCTCACACACGAATAGACTACGAGGGGCATCCAATAAGTAAAATCTGTCACTGCCGCTAATACGGTCCGATAAGCCCCCAAAACAACAGCTCGAACACAAATAAGCACCTTCATGGTTTAGTTGGAGGAAGGCCCCGACTATTTGTGATTAGCAGTATGACGTGTCATCTTTTAATTGGTTCACCACAGGCATTGCTAACTTGTACAGAAATCCTGATCATAGTTCCCACATTGTAGAAATGCTAAATTCTTCTTCTTCTTCTCTTCTTCTTCTTCTTCTGTCGTTTAGGACGACTGTGGACCACGTTAATTTGATTTCAGCTTCTGGATTACTCCTTCAATCCATGGTGCCTGGATCCGTGATGTAAGATGACTCTTAATACCCGTGAAATTCTTAATTTCGGCTTTATACGCTTCCCTGTTGCTGATTTCATCTTCAGATGTTGCCATTCCTCCTGATACCAGCGGGCTGTGCTTTCCTGGTCGCAAAGAATTTCATTATCCGGTTGGTTAATCTACCTGGGTCCATTCTGTTTATATGTCCAAAGAACATGGCCCTTCTTTTCCGGATGGTGTCTGAGATTTTATCCAATCTGAGATATGATTCTCGGTTCCCTTTTTTTTCTATACGACCCATCTTCTGTTCTTTTAGGTCCAAGTATCTTCCTAAGAATCTTTCTCTCCGTTAGCTCCAACTTTTTGATCATTCCTTTCATTGTCAAAGACAAACATTCAGCTGCATATAGGCCATGGCTTCCGGACGAATCACTGTCTGGTAGTGTCTCAGTTTTGTGTTGATCGAGATGGTCTTCTTGTTGTAAGTGTTCCATGTTAATTTGTATGCCAAGTTTAACTTGTTAATTCTCGATTTCATGCCTCTTTTTCTGACAATTTGATCTCTATCCATTCTCCCAAGTACTTAAATTTATCCACTCTTTTGATCCGTTCTGCCTCTACTGCCATCCATTTGGGTGTTGTTTCGATGTTGATCATGTATTGCGTTTTTTCAAAGGCAATCCATAGACCAGTTTTACTTGCTTGTTCTTGCAGCTGAGCAATCTGATTTTGTGCCTCTTCTATTGATTCTGACAAAATCACAATGTCATCTGCAAAGGCTAATCAATCTACTTCAATTCCTCTGTTCTTGCATCCCATTCTTGTAGGTTTTCGCGCCACTTTCTAATAACCTTGTCAAGAAAACAGTTGAAGAGAAAGGGGAAAAGACCGTCTCCCTGGCTAACCCCAGTCTTAATTTCAAGGGGTTCCGACAAAATCCCTTTAAACTTGACCTTCGATGTTGTGCCCATCACCGTCTGTCTGATTAGTTCCTTGGTCTTCCTGTCCAGACCCATTTCTTCTAATATTTGGTTTCGTGTTTCCCTGTCCACTGAATCGTAAGCCTTTTTGAAGAGAGATTATTATTGTCATTTTTTGAGTTTTGTGTAATTTTATAAAAGTATATAATACATCATTATTTCGTCATTTTGTGGAATTGATTGGACTATTTTATAATTTATGTTCGACCCTGGCGAAATGTAAATATTATATGTCAGAAAATTGTACTATAACAAGGCTCATTATAGTACAAGTTTCCATTATGATACAGTTTCTCCCACCAATCAGAGCTCAAGAAACAGTTGTGTGACCAATTAGATAAGGATACCTTCGCGCATGCACTCAAAATCCAACATGTCTATAAAAATTACCGAAAGTGCACCTTCCATAGGTTCGCGTAAATAAACTGGTGAATATGAGACAAGAAATAGCACTGTACCTTAATATCCCGAAATCCAATTTCTAACAGCGCGTTGTTTTGAAACGACTTCGGTGACAGTTTTACTGAATACTGGTGCACAATCTGAACATATGGCATTGAAGCACACAGAGCGCATGCGTCGGTCGGCCAGAGAGCTTGGAAAACAGAGTTATACTACCCAGCGCAGCACCCGATCACAACATTCTAGTGACTGAACAGATATTTATGAATATTTATGTTAAAACATATAATAAAGTTATAATTATCGTCGAACATAAACAGTCGTATGCAACTCGCCTATAATGGTAATTAAGACACTCGTATGGAAATTATAAAACTCGCATTCGCTCGTTTTATAAACATACTCGTGTCTTAATTTTAGCCATTATAGGCTCGTTGCATAATGTACTATCATGTAACAGTACATAACTCTAAGACCTACTCCCCCAGGGGCTCACATCTAGTGGGCGTGGGTTGGCGACCACGGGGCCCCAGCTGAGTCCGGCATTGCTTCCACTTACTTGTGCCGTGCTCCTCTCTGTCTTCTTTCCTGTCGACCTCACTTGGTCAACTCTTGCTCTCTTCTGACCCCGATGGTATTAGGGTATCCGAGGCCTAGGGAGTCTCTTCCTTTCCCGCCTTAATTGGCCCTTGTCTCATCTTTTCTGATACCCTCCTTCTGCGAGGGGTCAGCCTTCTTTTTCTCTTCCTTTTACCTCCTGCCTTGTGCTCTAGGCCCTTAAGGAGGCTGGGTGTATGTAGCCCCACCACTTCTGGTGCACCTTAGATAATGCTACACCCTCAGGGGCTCACGGCTGGTGAGTTCGGGAGTTGGCGACCCCGAGGGATTCCTGAGCTGGGTCCGTTTTCCCCTTTTGTCCCTTACCTTTGGGGCGGACCCTCTCCTCTTTCACTTTCCTATCTGCCTTTCATGGCTCTCCTTCCTTCCAAGTCCCTCAATCCGCCTTCTTCGAGGGTTGAGGGCATTTCTTTTCCTCCTCTCCTTTATTTGCCTTATACTCCTTTATTTTTCCATTTCTTCTTCTAGTATGTAGGTTGGTAGTTAGTTCTAGTTTTACGTTTGCATTTCATTTTCATCTTCACGATCACCAAAACCATCAGGGGCCGATAGCCTAGATGTTAGGCCCCTTAAAACAACAATTATCATCATCATCATCTAAGACCTACATATATTTAAAAAAAACATGGCGACCATCCGTAATATCTAGTCGGTTCTCAATATCTGCGAATCTATTACAGGAATCAAACTGAAATTTTGTATGTTGATAGAGGCATTTAACATTTGTAGGATATGTGAAAATAGGCTTTATAGTTCTTCACGGAACTACTTGTTTTATTTGAATGTAATTTTCTTAAAGTATACATCATTATTTCGTCATTTTATGGAATGTATTGGACTATTTTATAATGTGTGAGTCATTGCCTGTTGCAGATGCATGCCGCCAATAACCTGCTCCTCCTACACCTGGGGGTGGTGGACACCCTGCTGTGCGCCATATTCCTGTTGTTCTCGGCGCCAGGGTTGCTGAGAGGGGGTGTGGCCGGCTGGTTGGCCCTCACTGCCCCGTGCTCTCTGCACGGCTTCCTCTTCACCCTGCTGCACCCTGTGGCGCTATGGACCGTGTGTGGACTCAACTGTGACCGCTACTACGCCATAGCGGCCCCTCTGCACTATGGCGCTGTGGTCAACACCCGCAAGGTGGCCCTGGGGCTGGGGGCCGCATGGGTCGTGGCCCTTGCCTTCAGCATCCTCCCGCTCTTCCTAGTGGCCCCGTATCGCTACAGCGCTGGTCTCTCCGGGTGTGCGCCTGACTTTGGACTGGGAGACGGCGTCATCTGGTACTCGTCCATATACACTCTGCTCACACTCCTCGTTCCTGCAGCCCTCATGCTGGGCTGTAACATCAAGGTACAGTAGAGGCGAGCCCAGCAAACAATTTATATTCTCTCCCTAGTCAAATCAGTTTCTGAAGCTTACAAGGGAAGTAGCAGGTAAGACAGGCTGAAACCTATCTTGAAACTTTGTCGACGCAATCGCTGTGCTATAAGAGAACAATCTCCGAAAATCAGTCGCCAGATCGAACTGCAAGGCTCCGAAATCGTACCTGACATCCTGGTGGAGCTGGACATCCCTGCGGCACTCGGAGTAGTAGCGAGACGGGGCGTATATGCTAACTGGAGCGTGCGACTCCTTCCCACCGACCTTGAGTGCTTCGGCGGTCAGGGCTGTCCATTCCAACATGTACGGTACTCGCTACCTCCCTTTGATTTATATGAGAGATTTTCCACATGATTTCAAAGGCTTGTAGTACAATCTGGCGGCTGATTTTCCGCAGATTGTCCTCTTATAGTACAACCAGTGCTTGATTTGTAAAAAAAAAAAGAGGTTCCGGTACTGTGGGCTACCGGGTGGTGCCGCTGTGAGGGGGGGGTATTTTCAGAACATTGAAATATAGAGTTCTGAAAACGATATTTTTACGCTAGTCTGACCACCTTTAAAAATTAATCAGCGGACAAAAGAGCAATCTAATTTTGATTGCAATTTTAAAATTAAATTGAAACTGATGTAGCAACATTTTTCTTACCATAGCCATTGGCCTATATTAAATTTTAATGCAGCCTAACTAGGCTACCATTTAAGCAATGCACATTATTTCAGTTTATTTTTTACGTTATTTTAAAAAAATACGTTCGGTTTGAAAATACACACTCTTTTATTTCTGGTTTTATAATTTTGTCTTTACAGTTTTGTGAAATAATTATCCATCCGAAGACCTAGTTGACCTTGACATACACAGTGCTAAAAATTATGTTATTTATTGGACTTTTCCCCCGATCAGAGGTTTCGACCTGACTTCCCTTGTCAGTACTTCGGGGGTGGAGGGGACCAAAGCGGTCTGGTACATCATGATCACGAATCTCTGCGGAATCCACTCCAGGTCTTTTTGGTCTTCGTTGAGCCACATGCTTCCAGTCTTATGTGAGATCTCTTCGGTAAGTAGTGTATATTCTCGTTCATTCCAAGAAGGTGCCTACGTCACAAACCGGTGTGGCCCGTTTCCAACTGTCGGTAGAGTTCGAAGTTCACTTTCAGTCTGTAGGATCGTCTGGAGGTATTCGAGGGTCCATGATCTTTCCGGAGGATAGGCTACGTCTTTAGACTATTTCCAGGACGTATACGGTACAGGGGCATTATCTCTGTGCGCCCCGGTAATCGCGGCAAACTATGGCGTCATTTGGCTGGCCAGGTGCGGAGCGAGTGGACCTCACAATACCCTGCTCGCTGACTCATATCGTTAGTTCACACATGGACGTGTATCTGCAAAGCTTAGACGTTAGTGAGTATTGTGATTACTGTGATTGTTGGTCATGCCAAGACACCAATTCACATTGCACGAACGTGTGTATATACATAAATCGTACATGAAAAGCAGAAAGTCTTGTTCTGAAACAAAACGAAAATTTCGAATCAAGTTTCCAGGAAGACCTGTGCCTAATTCCAGGACGATTAGGAGGCTCGCTAAGCGATTCAAGAAAACAGGCTCCGTAAATAATAAAAGAGTTGACAGACATTCTTTCATCAGAAGATGTCAGGTGTGTGTTACAAGAGAGGGAGGACATTTTTCAGCATCGACTATGAGCACTGTAAGTACATATTACTGAACATGTTTGGTAAAAGTGTAAAAGTGCGCGCCAACCACCGACTGAACCGTGTACGCGCTAAACGATCAGCGCCAGTCAACGCCGGCTTAGCTTGCTGTATTTACCGGGGCGCACAGAGATAATGACCTTAGTACCTTTCCTGTTCAGCAGCAGAGTCTCCGCTGCGTATAAGAACTGAAGTCTGACTAGTTCTGCAGTAAAGTGCCGTTTCTAGCATTGTGGTGGACCCATTCAACGGAAGTGATCTAATCTCCCAATCGTTCCATATAAGGTTTCCAAACGAGTTCTTCCGAGATGCAAGTTCTCGTAACATTTGCTCCTGTTAGATACAGTATTTGCAGTCCTGTCTTCACCGCTGTCTTGTTTAGGACTAGAGACAGCTATGACAGCCTTCTCGGATGGATTGGTTAGGATAACTATAATAATAATAATAATAATAATTCAATGAAGTGTGGCCTCCGAGGAGGCACTGTATCTTCAGCTGATGATAATTACACACCGATCCAGCTGTCATCCTTAGAATCACCAGTAAGCTAAGAGAAAACTATCGAATACAATATCGGGAATTATTGGAAACAGAAGGCGCTTCATGTTAAGTTTCCACGTGAGTTAGACCAGCACGCATGCCTGACCCACTCGGCCCTCTTCCCGGAAACAGAGGGATTTGTTGTAGCTATTCAAGACCAAGGTGTTGCTACTTGAAGCTACCGTAAATTTATCATTAAGGATCCAGCAACTGAGAGTGAGAAATGTTGCCGCTGTGGCAAATGCAGTGAGGCCATCCAACATAATCAGGTTGTTCCCACCTTGCCAACACTGACTAGAAATATAGACACGATCAAGCTGCCAACATTATCCGCCAGAAACTGGCCTTTCAGTACAAACTTCTTCAAAGCTCCGTCCCATATTGGAAATATGCACCATCCGAAGTACTCGAAAATGCCGCAAGAAGCTCTAGGAGTTGTGACGTCAGTGGCAGCGTTTGTTGATTATTGTAGCAGGAGCCCCGCGGGGTGAAGCGGAGGACACAGCGATGACAGAGTGCAGTCGACACATAAGTCAAGCATCATTCCGTCAGATAAGCGTCACAGGAGCTCATGTCACCACGGACAGTTAAACGATGACTGAGGCTACTGGAGCTGAGTCATATCCTACTCGCGCAACTGTATCTGTACACGAAGCAGGCTGACCTGTGACACAAGTAACAAAGAAAAGTTCCCATCTAGACTGCTAGCAATCAATTCGTGGAAGGGTAAATAACAATCGGCCAGATATCATTGTAGTCAATAAAAAAACACCGAGAGGTATTGCTGATACACATCGCATGCCTCAACAACTGCTGCTCAAATATGTAAGTACACAGAGGTGGAAATTGAGATAATTATTATGATGACGATGATGATAACTGTTGTTTCAATGCCTAATGGCTTGGGTGTTAGTGTAAATTAAATGGAACTAAACCTAAAACTACAAGAGGACATGGAAAACAAATTAGGGAAACAAAAGACCGGAGGAAAGAAAATGCCCTCAACCCTCGAAGAATGAGAATTAGGGGACTTGGAAGAAAGGAGAGCTAGGAAAAGTAAAGAGGAGAGGGACCGCTCCAAAGGCAATGGAAGAAGGAAAACCAGACCCAGCTCAGGAAGCCCTCGGGGTCGCTAAATCCCGAACTCACCAGACGTGAGCCCTTGAGGGTGCACCAGAAGTGGTGGGGCTACACACACCCTGCCTTCTTGAGGGCCTTGAGCAGAAGGGTGACCCCTCGAAGAATGTGGGTATCAGGAAAGATGAGAGATGGGCCAATTAAGGCGGGAAATGAAGAGACTCCCTAGGCCTCGGATATCCTAATACCGTCGGGGTCAGAAGAGAACAAGAGTTGACCAAGAGAGGTCGACAGGAAAGATAACTGAAAGGAGACCGGCACAAGTAAGTGGAAGCAATGCCGGACTCAGCTGGGGTCCCGTGGTCGCCAACCAACGTCCCACAAGTTGTGAGCCCTTGAGGGAGGGTAATTGAGATAGAGCAGGTGTGGAAACTTAAGTCGGTGCCTACAATCCCAATAGTTGTATATTGTTAAACCCACTCGAATCAATATACAGAGCGATCCATATAAATCTGAACTACTTTGGTTGGTTTGTTCCTCAGTTTAGGGGCTGCGACAACGCGGTCATGTAGCCCCGTGTACTTTGGATGTGTGTAGAATCTGTCTGATAACCGGTGTTAATTGTGATGTGCAGGTTCGATACCTGGCGCAGTCAGCTGGCATTTGAGGGTGCGCAAATGCGAGGGAGCCGTGTCAGTACATTTACTGGCACGTTAAAGATCCCCTTCGGGGCAAAATTCCGGCACCCCGGCGTCTCTAAAAGCCAGGGTAGTTAAAAGGGACGTAAAACCAAAAACATTATTATTTAATTGTGATGACTGTGTTAGTGTGTGTATCTGTTTTTTAATTCAAGGAAGGACTGCAACTTTGAATTTATCAAATAGTTCCTACTTTTGCCGCCAAATGACCACCGTCAACGACTACTAGGCAAGTTCAAGAACTTATCTACCAGACGCCACCGCAGTCTGCTCTTGGCAACGAACGTAGGAACCTAAGAGCGTTGTTTACATTCTTAACCTATACAATTTAGCTTCACACAGGTGTAATTAGTGGAAGGTTCTTTAACATGCCATAAATCTATGACATGGGACCGCCGGCTTTACTTCCCCTCCGAAGGAAGGCATACTGAGGGATTTTTAACGCTCTTAAAAATCCGACGGCTTCGGCCGGGTTTGAACCCACGACCTTGGGCATAGAAGCTCAGCATGCTACCGACTACGCCACCGAAGCCGCTACACTATTTTAATGAGTCATAATATTTGAACAATTAATGGGATACGTGTGCAACTTTGGGAGATTGCATACATACAGAAAAAGTCTGGCGAGGTTAGATCAGGTGATCGTGGAGGGGGTAACAATAACCCGTTGGAAGCGTCCTCCACCAGCATCCAAGCACAACTGTACTCGCTTCACCATATTCCATGACGTTCTGTGAAGTGTATTTTCACCAATGTTGTTTATTTCGTGTCTAATGACCTCATGGAGTTCAGCAGTTGTCCGTGGTCTATTTTTGTAGACTCTGCCTTTAACACTTTATACGGGATAGTGGTCTGAATATTAACCACCTACTATAAGGATAATATTGTCAAAGATGCAGTTGGTTGAATCTTTCACCCACATTTTAACGAATTCATGTGAAAGTGTTAATATTTCTGTAAACCAAATACCGGTATTATTTGTTTATCTCCTTGACTTAAGGGGCTTGATATTTATTCAATAAAAACCATTAAAACACTGTATTATAATTCTAATTTGTATTATTCAATTTTAATTGTTTAATAATATTTAATATGCTACTAAAAATAAATAAGCTTATGCAAATGATATTTCTAATGATTTTACCATCTTAATTTTAAGATTATAAGATTAATTATGAAATTTAATATCTTAAATACCGGTAATTTAAATCTAATTTCACCAAATAACCGACAAATTAGATTCATTACAATAATTATCTACACACCGACGATATTAAATTCAATAAACTAATTTTAATTTGTTAAAGAAAAATTAATAATAATTACATTTATGTAAATTATGTAAATAAATATAAATAAAATATATTTAATACTATTCTGCCCTATAATGGATTAAGATACCCGCATAAGAAAAAGTCCGGCGAGGTTGTTTTTGAGATTATTCGGTCACCAAAAAAACTGGTTAGAAGTTCCATGGAAGCGTTAGAGGCATGACACGTTGCTCCATCTTGTTGAAAATAACCGTCTGTCAGTTCGACGTCATCTAGCTGCTCCACAAATGCTGGACAGAGGAGCTCATGCGCAGAAACAATCAACAAACTTGCCAATGGGCAGTGGTACTGATTCTTCCACAGCCACTGAGATCATCTCCATATTCCCAGGTCGCTCTCCATCTCAGTCTATGCAAATACAATTCTTCTTCCTCTTCTCTTCTTCTTCAACTTTACACAATTCCACTCCTCTATCTTCCAGATCATATTTTATTTGGGAGATCCATCGTGTCCTTGGTCTTCCCCTAGGACGCTTTTCTTTTATGTCTTTATCAAACCATTTTCGTGCTACTCTCCTTAGATCCATCTTCTTCAAGTGACTGAACCATCTCAAACTTGATGTTGCTATAGTTTCCTTAAGTAGTTTCACTTGTATGTCTTCACGGATCTTTTCATTCCTGATCTTATCACGTCTCGTTTTCTGAAGCATTGTCCTCAGAAATTTCATTTCCCCAGCCTGAAGTCTGCTGCCATCCCTTATATAAGGTGCGTTCAATAAGTAAAGAGCGGGAGGCTGGAATGCGCAAACCGGTAACTACATCGGCTAATCGTGGCGTGTGTAACGAGGTGTGGTTCCGCTCAGAGCGTGGAAGGTCACAGCCCGTCGCTAGAGGGCACGCGTGCACGTCACGTGAGGATACAAAGCGAGCAGCAGCATGCATCAATCGTCCAACGCTCCCAGTCGCATTGCAAACAGTGACATGGAGGCGCCAACCGAAGAGCAAAGAGGTGTTGTTTGGTTTCTGACAGCGGAAGGAGTAGGGGGAACGGACATTCATCGCCGAATGTCACAAGTGTACGGCGAACACTGCATGTCCCTTGCAAGGGTCAAGGCGTGGCACAAGCGCTTCAGGGAAGGACGGGTGTCGTTAGCCGATGATGCCCGGTCAGGGGCACCCCCCTGCATTACCGATGACAACGTCTAGCTGGTTGATGCACTCATTACCCAGGTCCGCCGAGTGACAGTGAACGCCATAGCCGCCGTGGTCGCTTCACGACAATGCACGACCTCATACGGCCAACACAGTCGCGGCACTCCTGCAGAAATTCAAATGAGAGGTTCTCGGCCACCCTCCACACAGTCCAGACCTCTCTCCCTGTGATTACGCCATGTTTGGTCCTCTGAAAAGGGCTCTGCGGGGCCAACGATTCACCTCGAACGCCGACGTCCAGCTGTACGTGCGGAACTGGTTCATATCGCAGCCGAGGGAATTTTATGAGACAGCCATTCACCGCCTCGTGTCACAGTGGGACAAGTGCCTCAACAGCCAGGGCCAATACTTCTAACATTCAGGTATTGGTTTCTGTAATTATCCCTCCGGCTCGTTACTTGTTGAACGCACCTTATAATAATGGTGCATGTTTCCAGGTCATATATTGTTGTTGGTGCAATGTTCTTTTTGATATTAAAGGAATTTGACTGTCCCAAAGGAGATTCCTGACTTGGTGGTAAATATTTGCTCCCTTCCGAATCATTAAAATAAATTTCCCGTTTCTACGAGCTATCAGAGGGAAATTATGACCCATTAAAGTGGTTCAGTTTTATAGGTTATGGATCGCTCTGTAGTAAGCCTACAGTACTGTACAAGCAAGCCTTACAATGAACATAACGACATGCAATTGTCGGTTGTTTTAAGGGGCCTAACATCTGGGATATCGGCCCTTAATGGTTTGGGAGATGTGAAAATGTAAATGAAGTGTAAGTAAACCTAACACTAACTACATACTTACAAATTACAAGAGGACATGAAAAACAAATAAAGTATAAGGGAAACAAAAGACAGGAGGAAAGGAAATGCCCTCAACCCTCGAAGAATGAGAATTAGGGGACTTGGAAGAAAGGAGAGCCAGTAAAGGTAAAGAGGAGAGGGACCGCCCCAAAGGCAGTGGAAGAAGGAGATACCCAGCTCAGGAAGCCTTCGGGGTAGCCAACTCCCGAACTCACCAGCCGTGAGGCCTTGAGGGTGTAGCAATATCCAGCGTGCACCAGGAGTGGTGGGACTACACACACCCTGCCTCCTTGAGGGTGTAGCAATATCCAGCGTGCACCAGAAATGGTGGGACTACACACACCCTGCCTCCTTGAGGGTGTAGCAATATCCAGCGTGCACCAGAAGTGGTGGGACTACACACACCCTGCCTCCTTGAGGGTGTAGCAATATCCAGCATGCACCAGAAGTGGTGGAACTACACACACCCTTCCTCCTCGAGGGTGTAGCAATATCCAAGGTGCACCAGAAGTGGTGGGGCTACACACACCCTGCCTCCTTGAGGGTGTAGCACAATCCAGGGTGCACCAGAAGCGGTGGGACTACACACACCCTGCCTCCTTGAGGGTGTAGCAATATCCAGGGTGCACCAGAAGTGGTGGGACTACACACACCCTGCCTCCTTGAGGGTGTAGCAATATCCAGCGTGCACCAGAAGTGGTGGGACTACACACACCCGGCCTCCTTGAGGGTGTAGCAATATCCAGCGTGCACCAGAAGTGGTGGGACTACACACACCCTGCCTCCTTGATGCTGTAGCAATATCCAGCGTGCACCAGAAGTGGTGGGGCTACATACACCCTGCCTCCTTGAGGGTGTAGCAATATCCAGCGTGCATCAGAAGTGGTGGGACTACACACAGCCTGCCTCCTTGAGGGTGTAGCAATATCCAGGGTGCACCAGAAGTGGTGGGACTACACACACCCTGCCTCCTTGAGGGTGTAGCAATATCCAGGGTGCACCAGAAGTGGTGGGGCTACACACACCCTGCCTCCTTGAGGGTGTAGCACAATCCAGGGTGCACCAGAAGTGGTGGGACTACACACACCCTGCCTCCTTGAGGGTGTAGCAATATCCAGGGTGCACCAGAAGTGGTGGGACTACACACACCCTGCCTCCTTGAGGGTGTAGCAATATCCAGCGTGCACCAGAAGTGGTGGGACTACACACACCCGGCCTCCTTGAGGGTGTAGCAATATCCAGCGTGCACCAGAAGTGGTGGGACTACACACACCCTGCCTCCTTGATGGTGTAGCAATATCCAGCGTGCACCAGAAGTGGTGGGGCTACATACACCCTGCCTCCTTGAGGGTGTAGCAATATCCAGCGTGCATCAGAAGTGGTGGGACTACACACACCCTGCCTCCTTGATGGTGTAGCAATATCCAGCGTGCACCAGAAGTGGTGGGACTACACACACCCTGCCTCCTTGAGGGTGTAGCAATATCCAGCGTGCACCAGAAGTGGTGGGACTACACACACCCTGCCTCCTTGAGGGTGTAGCACAATCCAGGGTGCACCAGAAGTGGTGGGACTACACACACCCTGCCTCCTTGAGGGTGTAGCAATATCCAGCGTGCACCAGAAGTGGTGGGACTACACACACCCTGCCTCCTTGAGGGTGTAGCAATATCCAGCGTACACCAGAAGTGGTGGGACTACACACACCCTGCCTCCTTGAGGGTGTAGCACAATCCAGGGTGAACCAGAAGTGGTGGGACTACACACACCCTGCCTCCTTGAGGGTGTAGCAATATCCAGCGTGCACCAGAAGTGGTGGGACTACACACACCCTGCCTCCTTGAGGGTGTAGCAATATCCAGCGTACACCAGAAGTGGTGGGACTACACACACCCTGCCTCCTTGAGGGTGTAGCACAATCCAGGGTGAACCAGAAGTGGTGGGACTACACACACCCTGCCTCCTTGAGGGTGTAGCAATATCCAGCGTGCACCAGAAGTGGTGGGACTACACACACCCTGCCTCCTTGAGGGTGTAGCAATATCCAGCGTGCACCAGAAGTGGTGGGACTACACACACCCTTCCTCCTTGAGGGTGTAGCAATATCCAGGGTGCACCAGAAGTGGTGGGACTACACACACCCTGCCTCCTTGATGGTGTAGCAATATCCAGCGTGCACCAGAAGTGGTGGGACTACACACACCCTGCCTCCTTGAGGGCCTTGAGCAGAAGGCAGAAGATACAATGAAAAGAAAACAAGAGGTCTGACCCCTCGAAAAATGAGGAATGAGGAGATGAGACAAGGGCCAATTAAGGCGGGAAAAGACTCTCTAGGCCTCGGATACCCTAATACCGTCGAGGTCGAAAACGAACAAAGAGTTGAACAAGGGAGGTCGACAGGAAAGATAACACAAAAGAGCCCAGCACAAGTAGGCTAAGTGGAAGCAATGCCGGACTCAGCTGGATTCCCGTGGTCGCCAACCCATGTCCCACTAGATGTGAGCCCCTGGGGGAAAACAGACAAATAATCGTATTCTTTGAAGTGTAAGTTGGAGGACAAAAGAAGGAAGAACCATTTGTTAGCTACAGAATCAACTGTTACAGCAGACAAGATAGACTTTCACAGGGTGTCTGAAAGTTCTCTAAACACTAGACTACATTCTGGAACTTGGAAATTTTCCGTTAAAATGCGTATTTTGATTTCGGTTATCCGCATTTCACAGTTTCCGTTTAATGAAGGGAATTTAACACGGTTCTCACCTCGAAGTTCACGGGGCATCAAATAGGCTATTTCAGTTTAACCCTTTACAGGTTAGTGGTCTATGTATTAACATTGTCAGTGATGCTGATGCTTGAATCTTTCAGCCATATAGCAACAAATGTTATTGTGGAAGTGTTAATATTACTGTAAACCAAATACTATCTCTTTATCTCCTTGGCCTAAAGTACATGAAACACTTTTTTTAAATAAAAACAATTAATATTAAAAAGTTAAAGAAATGGTAGGCCAAATAAAATAATAACGAACGAGTCAAGATTGACCAGTGTAATCCACAGAGCCAGCTCCTGCAAGAAACCAACATCACCGTGGTACCAGCAAGTTAAACAAGATCTGTAAACCTTTAACATCTTCGAATCCGTTATACACGACAGACAAGCTTTCCGGAAAATGTTAAAACAAGACCCACAGATTAAACTTAAAGAAGGGCAGAGACCAAAGAGGTCAGAAGCAGCTAAACAACTACAAAGTCAGAAAATGAAGGAGATATGGGCCAATCCCAACTCATCAAGCTGAAAACCATTTTGGTTAACCTTCGTAGTCCATAGTTGGCTCATTCGAAGGAAGAAAGAAATAAACTTATAAAAATTAAAATTATAATACTTTTATAAACAAGTAGTTCCGTGAAGAACTATACAGCCTATTTTCATATATCCTACCCATGTTAATTGCCACTATCAACATACAACATTTCAGTTTGATTGCTGAAATAGAATCGTAGATATTGAGAACCGACTAAATATTACGGATGGTCGCCATGTTGGACTTTATATAAATATGTAGGTCCTAGAGTTATGTAATGTTACATGAAGATTATTATTGTGTACGTGTAGCATTCAAACATCAATCGCATGATTAGGACACAAGAAGTAACAAGGAGATTTTAAAATATCGCACAACTGCCATCTTGTGGTTATGGAAACAATTGAAATAAATTAGATGCCAGTGGATTAACATTCGTATAAGGATTTACTGTACCAAGTTTCACTGCACTCGGATGGTTAAATTGCGAGAAACGTCCATGTGAATATTTATACTTCGCGTCGCCCCCATGTTGGATTTGTGAGCACCAGGTTATTGAAAGTCCTATAGGTGAACTTATGTTCATAGCCCGTATGAACAAAAAGATATTCAGTTTGATTGCTATAATAGATTCGTAGATATTCAGAGCCGTCTAAATATTTCGGATGGTCGCCATGTTGGATTGTTAAATGTATAGGTCATAGAGTCATGTACCATTAAAGGAAAATTATTGCGTAGGTTCATTATCCAAACTTTCACTTCGAACGCATGATTAGGACACAAGAAATAAAAACTTAATTTTAAAATTCGAACAGCCGCCATATTGAGGTTATGTAAACAATTGAAATAAATTAGATACCATTGCATTACAACGTTTATAAACATTTCCTGTACCAAGTTTCATTGCGTTTGGAACATTAAATCGCGACAAATATCTATTTAAATTTTCAAATTCACTTGCCCGCCATGTTCGTTTTGTAGTTAGCCGGATTTTGAAAATGTTAGGCTATAGATGAACTTCCAGTAGTGCCCTTTATTTCCGTACAAAATGTCAGGGTGATGCCGCTAATAGTTTCAGACGCACAGCCGCCATCTTGTGGTTGTGTAAACAATTGAACGAAGTTAGATGTCGGTGCATTACAATGTGTATAAACATATACTGTACCAATTTTTATTGCGTTTGGTTGGTTAAATCGCGAGAAACGTCTATTTAAACGTCGCAAATTCGCTTGGCCGCCATGTTGGTTTTGTAGTTACCAGTATTTCAAGACTTACATAGGTGAACTTCTAGTAGTTCCCTTTATCACCGTAAAAATTTCCAGGGTGATATCGGTAGTAGTTTCGGAGATATTGAAATGCTGGTGTAATATTTCGCACAGCCGCCATGTTGGATTGGTGAGACGTAACAAAATTTGAAGGGCACGGTCGGGGTCGTCTGGAATAGTGCTATGAACTTACCAAGTTTCATTGAAATCGCTCCGGCCGTTTAGAATTTATTATGGGACACACACACCTCACACACACCTCACACACACACGGACTAAAGGTGATCTCATAAGCCTATTTTTTCAAAATTGAAAATAGGCTAATAAACAAAAATAATAATATTAGGATAAAACAATTAAAATTAAGAAGTTAAAAAGATAATAAAATTAGAATTTAAAATAAATTAAACTAAACAAGTACAAATAAAAGATCTGCAATAATATTGTGCCCATAAAGGGTCCGTTGAAGGCTGTATTAGGTTCCTATAATATTGCACAAATGCTAGAAACCACAAAATGTATATGGCAACCATCAAGAATACGGTACATCTCCAGTGTTCATTCATTATCGTGTTGGAAACCATTTTCCAGTGTTGCCTTAGTAATAGAAATTGAATGGTTTTCAGTCGGTCAACACGATTGAATCGGACGGAGCTGAAAAATATTGAGTCAGTTTCCACGACTTTTCAGGAGACAGATAAAACTTCATTGACAGAACAGAACTTAACAGACACACTATATTAGTCATCTACGTTGAGAAGCAACTATTCAGGTTATATTTCTGTTAGCGGAATATCAATTTTAATTTAATAAACATATTTTTCAAATCAATTTTGGAAACGTGACTTAATGCCTTTCAGCTCCGTGGTCAGTTTAGTGCGGCATAAAGCCATCCAGAATGGATATTTCGGCTCCGTGGTCAGTTTAGTGCGGCATGAAGCGATCCAGAATGGATATTTCAGCTCCGTGGTCAGTTTAGTGCGGCATGAACCGATCCAGAATGGATATTTCAGCTCCGTGATCAGTTTAGTGCGGCATGAAGCGATCCAGAATGAATATTTCAGCTCCGTGGTCAGTTTAGTGCGGCATGAAGCGATCCAGAATGGATATTTCAGCTCCGTGGTCAGTTTAGTGCGGCGTAAAGCGATCCAGAATGAATATTTCAGCTCCGTGGTCAGTTTAGTGCGGCATGAAGCGATCCAGAATGAATATTTCAGCTCCGTGGTCAGTTAAGTGCGGCATGAAGCGATCCAGAATGAATATTTCAGCTCTGTGGTCAGTTAAGTGCGGCATAAAGCGATCCAGAATGAATATTTCAGCTCCGTGGTCAGTTTAGTGCGGCATGAAGCGATCCAGGTCAGTTTAGTGCGGCGTAAAGCGATCCAGAATGAATATTTCAGCTCCGTGGTCAGTTTAGTGCGGCATGAAGCGATCCAGAATGAATATTTCAGCTCCGTGGTCAGTTTAGTGCGGCATAAAGCGATCCAGAATGAATATTTCAGCTCCGTGGTCAGTTTAGTGCGGCATGAAGCGATCCAGAATGAATATTTCAGCTCCGTGGTCAGTTTAGTGCGGCGTAAAGCGATCCAGAATGGATATTTCAGCTCCGTGGTCAGTTAAGTGCGGCATGAAGCGATCCAGAATGAATATTTCAGCTCCGTGGTCAGTTTAGTGCGGCATGAAGCGATCCAGAATGAATATTTCAGCTCCGTGGTCAGTTTAGTGCGGCGTAAAGCGATCCAGAATGAATATTTCAGCTCCGTGGTCAGTTTAGTGCGGCATGAAGCGATCCAGAATGAATATTTCAGCTCCGTGGTCAGTTAAGTGCGGCATAAAGCGGTCCAGAATGGATATTTCAGCTCCGTGGTCAGTTTAGTGCGGCATGAAGCGATCCAGAATGGATATTTCAGCTCCGTGGTCAGTTTAGTGCGGCATGAAGCGATCCAGAATGGATATTTCAGCTCCGTGGTCAGTTTAGTGCGGCGTAAAGCGATCCAGAATGAATATTTCAGCTCCGTGGTCAGTTTAGTGCGGCATGAAGCGATCCAGAATGGATATTTCAGCTCCGTGGTCAGTTAAGTGCGGCATGAAGCGATCCAGAATGAATATTTCAGCTCCGTGGTCAGTTTAGTGCGGCATGAAGCGATCCAGAATGAATATTTCAGCTCCGTGGTCAGTTTAGTGCGGCATGAAGCGATCCAGAATGGATATTTCAGCTCCGTGGTCAGTTAAGTGCGGCATGAAGCGATCCAGAATGAATATTTCAGCTCCGTGGTCAGTTTAGTGCGGCATGAAGCGATCCAGAATGGATATTTCAGCTCCGTGGTCAGTTTAGTGCGGCATGAAGCGATCCAGAATGGATATTTCAGCTCCGTGGTCAGTTTAGTGCGGCATGAAGCGATCCAGAATGGATATTTCAGCTCCGTGGTCAGTTAAGTGCGGCATGAAGCGATCCAGAATGGATATTTCAGCTCCGTGGTCAGTTAAGTGCGGCATAAAGCGATCCAGAATGAATATTTCAGCTCCGACCGATTTAATTGTAATGAGTGGTTCCCTAATCCTGGAGAAAAAAATAGATTGATAAACACACTTTCGATCGTCAAGCGAGCATCATCAGATCTTTTACACTTAGGCAGTTAAGGACAGAAAGTAGGTTATCGCTATTTAACTGCAGCCTATTTTGGGCAAAATTCGATCTAATACAGCTGGGCACCTATTCATAAAAGGTTGATGAAAATTTCCCCTTATACTTGTACAGCAGGGGTTCCCAACCTAGGGGGGGGGGGGCGTGGGGGCTTTATCAAGGGGGGCGTGACGTGATTTCTGAATTAAGGTTTTTTTAACTCTAATATTACAATTTTGTAAAATAAACATTTTTCGAATCTCTCAAAGTGATTGTCGCACCAAGTAAATCGTTCAAAGGCTGCCAACTGTCGGCACAAACCTCTGTGGAGCCGTGAGGTTGGAGGTGAAATAAGGAATTTGCTGTGTTGTAAGGAGCAAAATCAATGCCAATTTTATCGTCTCGTTGGCATATCTTTGTGATATATTTTAAGCTTTGAACAGTTTGAACTTAAACCTCCAAGGCAAAAACTCCCAATATTATGCATTCCTGGAAAAAATACAGTTATGGAAACGCTGGCTTCAGTTGAACAACTTCTCATCCATTCACCGCCTTAACGAAATTTTGCCGGAAAATAAACGTGATCGTAACAAACTTAGGTGCAAATTGAGTCACATTTGGATTCCCTGGCAAAAAAAAATCAACTTCTACCTTCCTGATATCTCGTCGGAAGAATGTTCCTGGATGTTAACACGAAATTCAAGAAGCACAGCTTCAAGAAGAAGCCATAGACTTGAAGTGTGAATCAAAGCTAAAAGATTATTCTAAAATATTAGGACTGGGTGACTTTTGGGTAAACTGTCTTGCAGTGTATTCTGTAATAGCCAAATTTGGATTGCGTGCCACTGACCCATTTTCAAAGATATATTTATGAGTGAAGATTTTCAACGCTGAGTGTCATAGAAACAAAGCAGCGCTGTCGGATTGGTGTTGCAAGTGATCTCCGCTGTGCTCTGTTAAATGTCAACCAAACATACCGAATCTTACCCAGAGAAAACAGTGTCAACCCTCTCACTGACATTTGCTGACTAATTTAAGGATTTGTTGTAAAAGTGTGTTCTTTGTATTGTGCTAAAATGAAGTCCGTGAGTTATTCCATTATGTAGTGTTATTAGGTTAGGTCTATATCATCCTCGTAAATCGAAGAGGTTATAAAAGCGATGATTGGAGGGGGGAGGGGATGAACTCCCGTATCACAAAAGTGGGGCGTCAGCTGACAAAGGTTGGGAACCAATGTTATTGACTGTGATAGTACATTTTTAAAATCCTAATGCAATTAGTTCACGTAAAATATATATTTTTCGAAAAGCCAAAAAATGTTTTTGTTCCATAAATGCTCATTTTAGGTACACTTTTGTCATTAAGTTACAAACCTACAAGCACTAAACTTGTAGAGAGGATATAACGTAAGAAATATGATCTACTGAATTAAATATTATTTTTAAAATCACCTATTATTTAGTAAAATTATTTTTCAAAATA
Source organism: Meconema thalassinum (assembly GCA_946902985.2). NCBI lineage: Eukaryota > Metazoa > Arthropoda > Insecta > Orthoptera > Tettigoniidae > Meconema > Meconema thalassinum. Next base: position 18,927,212 of record OX336396.1, read on the forward strand.
AATAATTTATTTTGCAATAAAATGTTATTAATATTAATTTATATAACTGAAATTTGTTCCCTTCAATTGATATAAATTTAATTCACCATTCTGAGGGTGGTTCCAAGAGATAACATAGATATGCTCAGAATTCTATCTCAAACAGTTCCTGAGAAAAGTGTACCTAAAGATGGGCATGCATGGAACAAATTTACTTTTTTGACCTTTCGAAAAATATATATTCTAGGTGAACTAACTGCAGTAGGATTTTTAAAATGTACTATCACAGTCAGCAACACTCTGCAAGTATAAGCCAAAAATTGCATCAACCTTTTATGAATAGGTAAAAGCAAACCAAAAAGCAAAGCCAACTCCATGCAAGCCATGGGGATAGTGGAAGGTAGAGGCTTCCACTTTTCGTGACAACGGTACTAGATGGGATGGAGCCCGGCCGTCTTTGCTCCCAGGAATTACCCTGGTACTCATTTCTGGTGTAGGCTGAGTGAACCCCAGGGCTATTTGCGTTTCCGAAAGTGGTAGTTTTGTTTCTAAAATCAACTACCTGGGTGGGGATTGAAGTCACTCCCTTTCAGTTAGAAGCTCAGTGCCTCTACCGACTGCGCCACGCAGCCCCCCTTTATGAATAGGTGCCCAGCTGTATTAGTATGCATTTCGCCCAAAATAGCCTCCAACTTAATAGCAATAACCTACCTTCTGTCCTTAAATCTATGTCTACAAGTAACAATATACACACTTAGGCTATATAGTTGCGATAGTAGCACAACTAGTCAAGATAATATGTGATTATTCTTGTTAAGATACTGATAGTGGTGATTGACCTCCAAGTTCCCTAGCTTATTATTAAATGGTCAGGTTATTATGGATTGTATACTTAGCTGTTTGAGCTATGTGTGGTCCGTTCCCGCGCAGCTGCCACCTCCCGTTGCCTGATGATGATCGCTTGACGGTCAAGTGTATTTGTTAATCAAACTAGCCTGTCTTTGCCCACAGGTGCTGATGATCGCGCGGTATCACCGCCATCGCATCGCCTCGGCCATCTTCGAGGTGGCGCTGTCGGCACAGGTGACGATCACCCATCAGAGGAACCCCTTCATGCCCCCCGTGCTAGGTGGCGCACCTCCAAAGTTCCGTAGCGGACGTAGTGCAGTGTCCACTGTGCTGCAACTCCTGGGCAGCTTCCTGATTCTCTACTTCCCCTACTACTGCTGCATCATCTGGGAATCTTCATCGTCAACTTTCCTTCCCGCGGGCCGACACGTCCATCCACACCTCGTCACTCTAGCCTCAACACTCCTGTCCTGCTCACCGCCAGTCAACGGTCTGCTTTATGGGGTGAAGAGCCAACTGCTGAGGAAGACTTTCCAGAACTACTGGCGGAAACAGATGTCCAAGAGCGAGATGAACCAAGAGATCCAGGCTCGAACCCCGTCTGCCTGTGGTTCACGTCGGCCATCACTCACTCCGCTGGGGATTCTCTCTCGGCCCTGCAGTTCCCATCTGCAGAGACGACTATCTGAGGTCTTGCTAGATCCACACCGCTCAAGTCCGCATCAGAAGCCAAAAATACAACGCATCGCATCGGAACTAAATTGGAGACCATCGTCAACATCGGGTCTGATCGGACTCGATGGCGCCAATATTCTACAGCGATCCAGGTCCTTCAAAGACAGGATTAACCAGCACACAGCAAGCTGTAATACATTACAAGTACCAATCCAGGACGAAAATGAAGAGCACCCAAAACACATGAACGCATTCCGTAGCAACATCGTGTCTAATATGAACAGTCGCAGTACAATGTCGATAACGAATTCAAGGCCAAACTTATTCTTGCAGAGGGTGTTCGGTATTGGGAATTATTCAGCGGACAAGAGTTCGAGTCCCGGGGCTGTGAACCGAGCAGCCGCTATACAAACAGTGTTGGCCAATGCGACACCGCGACGATCACCACGGATCCTCATCACTCGCGCGTTCTCGGAGGAGAGTGACCACTCGCCCCCGCCGGCACCTCACGGCGACAAGCAGTACTCCACGTCGACCACCTCGCTGCTTGACCGGAGATGGAAGAAAACTGTTTACCACGCGGACACTAAAGAGAGCAGCAGCGAGCAGGAGGTGGGGACGGCGTCAACCGGCGACAACAATAACAACAGCTGCACATCTTCATCGTCTGAGGACGAGGACGCTTCGGACGACTCTTCTGGGCGATTGTATATGTCTTTGGACGGGACGTCGCGCACAAGCACGGCGCCTCTCTGCGGTACCACTGGGGACGGCACGTCCACCAGCGGTAGTGGTGAGGCCTCTGCCCCAGCCTACATCCTGTCTTGGCCAACGGCGCGCCGGAAAACCGTGGCTGTCTCGTCGAGGACTCGAGTGCAGCTAGCTAGAAGTTTCATTGATATAACGGACGCTCCGGAGTTTGTGCTCTAGACAGCGCTTGTATTTACCGCTGCAACTACCTCAATGAGTTCCCATCAAACAAAATACATTAGTCTCTCAAAGATGCGACAGCAGATCCGCAATGAAACACTCGGGGGAAGAAAGTACGCCCGAAATGAAGGGGCACGTGTCTTACAAGGGAAGTGTCAGGTAAGACAGGTCGAAACCTATCTTGAAACTTTGTGGACACAATCGTTGTGCTATAAGAGAACAACGTGCGGAATATCAGTCGCCAGATTGAACTGCAAGGCTCCGAAATCATATGACGAATCTCTCATATAAATCAATGGGAGGTAGCGAGTACCGTACATGTTGGAATGGACAGCCATGACCGCCCAGGCACTCTAAGGCGGGTGGGAAGCAGCCCCGCCTCGCCTCTACTCCAACAGACACAGGGATGTCCAGCTCCTCCAGCCGTCATGCCTACGTACCAGCATGTCAGGAACGATTCCGGAGCCTTGCAGTTCAATCTGGCGGCTGATTTTACGCACGTTGTCCTCTTATAGTACAACCATTGCGTCCACAAAGTTTCAAGATAGGTTTCGACCTGTCTTACCTGACACTTCCCTTGTTAGTAGCCTATCGTGTACAATATTGCTGCAAAACCTATTCCAGAAACTTAAATTTTTATTCTTGGTATTATCCAAAGTTGTTGATGCAGCTAGCATCACAGCAAGCAAGCACAATGAGGCAGTGTTTCCCCTTAAACATTTTGAAACTGTGGGAATTTATCATGGATCCCTTTATTTTGTATGCAAAGCTTTATAAGGACTTTAATCAAATTTAAGTTACCGGTATTGAATTTTTGCGAGCCACTAATATGTTTGCGCCGGGACTTTCACTACGATACCATCCCACACATTGGGCTCCATAAGTGGACTCGCATCAAATAAGCTATACAAATAATGTGTTTATGAAACAGGACATTTTGTGGCCCGGTTATTGTTTGTAGGAATAACGGGACTATTTGTATATCTATGGCAATTGCCATTTTTATTGTCCGTGTTGATTATAATAACACTGTAATTCTTATCCATGTTTCAATACAATTTGTTTTTTTAAACACATTTTACATCAACGGTACATGTTTCGGTCTTCTGGGACCATCCTCAGCCTTTTCTCCAAATTTAGCAGTCAATCTCCAACCTAATAAATATATCTATTTGACATACTGTATATATTCAGAAAAATCAGTATACGTTGCTTACAATTTCTTTAAAATTATTTAAAATCCTTTTGAAAAAAATTACTTTAAAAATTCTTAATTTCTTTAGTAAAACGAGGTTATATTCTTCTTTGGTACAAATTTCACGTCGACTTCGGAGTTTAGTCGTAAAAGTTATCAAATTTATTTCAATCGGAATTCTATTCAGATGGTAATGTTTTCTTTGTTAGGTAGCATTTGACCTTTGTCTAGATATATACCTCCACAGCAGTCGGAGTCCACGACAACGTTTTACTAAATCGTCATCATCAACATCTATAGGCAATGCCTTGTCTCGACGACCATTGTTCTCTGTCTTCAACACCTCGTTTCATTTCATAGTAGGAAGGAACCATAATGAAGAGTTAGTGTGATGTCTTGCAGGAAAGATTTTCTCGGTCGACCTCGGCCTTTCTTCCCTGTGATTTTTCCTTCCAGGAGATTAGTTAGGAAAGTGATATGGCGCAAGATGTGTCCTGTGAATGTAGCTTTTCTTTTATGGACCGTTGGTCTCAGTTCTCTTTTCCCTTGAATTTCTTGCAGGATGCTGATGTTAGTCCTCTCTTCAATCCATTTTACCCGTAACATTCTCCGCCAGACGCTTCAAGTCGCTTCCAACCCTGACCTCTGATCGTCCAAGATTCACATCCATACAGAAGCACACTCCGTACAAAGGACATGACAAATTTCTTTTTAATTGCAATATTCAAATTTGCATTAATGAAAAGATTTTTCTTATTATTGAAAGCCTTCTTATCTCTTTACTACACCTGTTTTCATTGGTGATTACTACCTGATTAGATTTCCCAAATAAGAGAAACTGGCGACTTGTTCCACTAACTTGTCAGTAAGCTTAATGTTTGTGTGAATACTTTTACTAAAGACAAGGAAAAATATTTTCCAAAAATTTTAAATTATTTTTTAAAGAATAAAAGGATTTTAAATAATTTTAAAGAAATTGTAAGCAACTTATACTGTTTTTTCTGAATATGTATTATTTATTTATTTATTTATTACCAACACTGCAGTTCTCGAGAAAGCGCATCTCAATAGCATTGAGGCAACCGTCATCGCTCATCAACTGAGATGATTAGGCCATGTTCACCGTATGAGTGATACCAGGCTTCCACGTCAATTCCTTTATGGTGAACATTGCTCCGGCACGACAGTAGACCTCATGGGGCCCGTCTGAAGTGTTTTAAAGACCAGCTAAAACACACCATGAAGACAACTGGTATACCTAACCACTCATGGGAAACATCTGCTGCGAACCGTTCACTGTGGCGGAACACTACATCGACCACTGTCCACTTATTTGAAGAAGAACGTCGCAGACATGAAGAGGCCAAACGACAAGCAAGGAAGCTTCGTCGATTACAACCCCGCCCTCCCCCGACCATTGAGTGCAATTTATGTGGGCGCATGTTTCATGCCAGGATTGGCCTGTTTAGTCATCAGAAACACATCCACAAGCTAGTTTGAAAAGCTCTACGCAGGAAGAAGTAGGTGTACTCGGAATCGAGTTACAGCCGCCGATTTATTAGGTAGGAGATTGCTAAATTTGGAGAAAAGGCTGAAGATGGTCCCAAAAGACCGAAACATATACCGTTGATATAAAATGTATTTAAAAAAACAAATTGTATTGTAAAGTGGATAAGAATTACAGTGTTATAATGGGACACTAAATGAAGGGTTACTCTACTCAAAAACAAACATATTGGCCCATAAAAATTAAAAATAAATTTGACAGAAATCCTAAATATTGTTATTTTTCAAAATATTTTCATGGAACTTAGGAAGACTAAGAAAGAATCTTAATGTTTGCATGTTTTTGGGCTGGAATTAGCGTGGACAACATGACAAGTGAAAACCCACTCGTCGAAGCGTGTGCGATATGCAACACCAAATTGATCCTTTCATGGAACTCATTGGGAGTTATAGTTGCAGAATGTTGATATAAATGTGTTTTGAATAAAATAAACCATGAACCACATATCCCCTGAGCCGTGAGAACATATCGTCCTGGCCTAATGAGACTCAGCTCAATCTCCCCTGCATCAATGTAGTGTAATTGTATACTCAGTAGTATTAGTTCAAAGAATATCAGAGATATTTCACTGTATCAACGCCAAAATGTTCATTGACATATGTCTGTGGATTTAAAGTTCCCTGTGCCAGTGACCAACTTTACAGTATACATTCAGGGTTACCAGATGAGTGCATTGTCAAAGTCAACTACACAAACAGTGTTCACAGGGCGACACCTAAAACTCTCAATGCTATTGTATAAACATCATTCAGTGTTGCTGCTGTCATTCGAGTAAAATAGCAGATCATTCTATCAACGAGGCCAGTGATAAAACATGGAACACTTTGAAACATTTAAAAATATAAGATCAGTGGAGGATCCAGGCCTTGCGGGATCTGGGCGATATGATAAGGTGGGGTCCACAACAATAGGAAATAAAAAAAGATCAAATCAAATGGAAAATAGTTTAACCTTTAAGTCCCCTTAAAGAAGATTATGTAAACTACGAAATATTAAAATATTACTTTGCGACTTTTTCCCCGGCTCAAGTCTTCTATTATTTCACTGAAATCAAACTTGCTAAACGGTCACGGGAGGTCATAGCTGCACTGAAAAAAGGAATATGAATTACAAATTAGTTTGAAATGTATAATTAATTAATTCATTATATTTTTAAAAATCCATGGCGCGGGGCTACCCGGACCCGGGGTCCTGGGCGGTCGCCCTCCCCTAGATCTGCCCCTGTATAAGCTTATCAAATCACCATAGACTAGCCGCAAGAAGTGAGGCAACAATTACTGCATTTTCATCATCATCATCATCATCATTTAACCGTCTCCAGTTTCCCGGGTGCGGTGTAAGAGCGCTCTCCATTTCAGTCTATGCAAATACAATTCTTCTTCTTCCTCTTCAACTTTACACAATTCCACTCCTCTATCTTCCAGATCATCTTTTATTTGGGAGATCCATCGTTTCCTTGTCTTCCTCTAGGTCACTTTCCGTTTATGTCCTCATCAAACCATTTCCATGCTACTCTCTTTAGATCCATCCTCTTCAAGTGACCGAACCATCTCAACCTTGATGTTGCTATAGTTTCCTTAAGTGGTTTCACTTGCATTTTCATGATGAACTCAAATAAATTTCATTACAGAGGTTAACACGTCATCAACGTGCAGTACGAATTGAACAGTACACTAAATATAAAATCTACCAAGATTGACAAATGACGGTAGATTAAGACAAAAATAAAACACTATAGTGTACATGATCACTTTCAATACGACACATATTTATATGTTAATACTACTAATAATAATAAAGATGATATCCTTTAACAAGTAGTTCCGTGAAGAACTAAATAGCCTATTTTCATAATATATTCTACTTACGTTAATTGCCTCTATCAACATACAAAATTTCAGTTTGCTGTAATAGATTCGTAGATATTGAGAACCGACTAAATATTTTGGATGGTCGCCAAGTTGGATTTTTATATATGTAGGCCATAGAGTGATGTACTACTGCATGAAGATTATTTCGTAGGTGTATTATTCTAACATCAATCGCATGATTAGGACACAATAACAACAAAAAACGAGATTTTAAAATTTTGCCCAGCCGCCATATAATGGGTATGAAAACAATTGAAATAAATTAGATGTCAGTGGATTCAAGTTTGTATTAGCATTTACCGTAACAAGTTTCACTGCGCTCGGACGGTTAAATCATGAGAAACGTCCATTTAAATATTTTAATTTTGCGTCGCCGCCATGTTATTGAAAGTCCCATTGGTGAACTTATGTTAGCCTTTATCAACATACAAAATTTCAGTTTGATTGCTGTCATAGATTGGTAGATATTGAGAACCATCTAAACATTTTGGATGGTCGCCATGTTGGAGTTTTATATAAGTAGGCTATAGAGTTATGTACTATTAGATGATGATTATTGCGTAGGTTCATTGTTCAAACGTTGACTTCGATCGGATGATTAGGACAAAAGAAATAAAAACTGAATTCCAAAATTTTGCTCCACCACCATATTGAGGTTATGTAAACAATTCAACTAAATTAGATGTCAGTGTATTACAATGTGTATACACAATTGCTGTACCAAGTTTCACTGCGCTCAGATGGTTAAATCGCGAGAAAAGTCTATTAAAATGTTTCAAATTCGCTGCGACGCCATGTTCGTTGTGTACTTAACAGGATTTTGAAAGTATAATAGGTATATTTCTAGCAGTGCCCTTTATCACCGTACAAAATTTCAGGGAGATATCGGTAATAGTTTCGGAGATATAGAATACCGGTGAAATATTTTGTACAGCCGCCATGTTGGATTGGTGAGACGTAATAACATTTGAAGGGCACGGTCGGGGTCAGACGATATAGTATTATGACCTCAATGAGTGTCATTGAAATTGCTCAAGCCGTTCAGATATTATTAGGGGGACACACATACTCACTCACTCACACACACACACACACACGGACAAAAGGTTATCTCGTAAGCCTATTTTTTCATGAATGAAAATAGGCTAAAAATAGGACAAAAGCTTCTTCTGCTTGTCACCGATTGGATGGGTGGGACATATTATTCAGTGTTGGCAACTTTTGCATTTACACATACAGTATTTTGGCAACAACATATCATGAATTTAGTCTTGTTTAAATGTGATTCAGCAATGCTTAGTGACAGAGATTTTATTTTTCTATTTTGGTATCTTTGGTAACTGTGACTTTTGCGATATTCAGCAAATGTAAGTAGCAACACTAAATGTATCGTGTTAGTAGATACAGGAAATACATTTGGCGACAACCTGTGCAGTTTATATGCCTAGCAGCAATTACAAACAACGTTCTAATTTTCTCCAAAGGTTTTTTTTTTTTTTTGTGGTGAAAATAGACCTGTACATTGCTCATGATCTGCAGTAAAACTGTGCATTGCGGCAAAAGATTGAGAAATCTGGACAATTTCACTTTTGTGAGTTGGAAATGACACACTGTTGTGTAGTAGGTTGGAAACTTTGTGGCAAAATGAGCAAAATGACCGATATCACACATCTGGTGACCCGAGTTATACAACTGTAGTAAACATTTTAGACTGTGTGTCTGCTTTGATGTGAAGCTTAGTCAATTACAAGACAGGGTATTGTACTCCACAAGCGTAAGGTATCTAGAGTACGTTCTAGTCATTAGTCTTAAGAAATGAAGAGTTGAAATATGTGTGTGTGAGCTTCAAGCACAATGGCAAGAATAAAACATGAGCTTCGTCTGTCATTTCCAAACAAGCATTTGCATCATAGATTTTGGATATTGGCTTGTGGTGCCAAATGGGAATTGGTTTAGTGATCCTTGTCTTGTCATGACCAAGGGCCCAAATTCCTTGTGGATTTTTAGTAGGTTTACCCTCCAGTTTGGCTTCATCCCTCGGACTCAGCGAGAGATCCCACCATTACCCCCGCCAGGGCAGTGTCCTGGAGCTTGAAACATTGGGTGGAGAGATACAACTGGGGAGGTGGGACAAGCACATCGCCCATGCGGCCTCACCTGCAAAGCGAACAGGGGCCTTATGAGGGATGGGAAGATTGGGAGAGATAGGCAAGGAAGAGGGAAGGAGGCGGCCGTGGCCTTACAGTAGGTACCATCCCGGCATTTGCCCGAAGACGAAGTGGGAAACCATGGAAAACCACTTTGAGGTGGGAATTGAACCCCGTCTACTCATTTGGACCATCCGAGGCTGAGTAGAACCCGTTCCAGTCCTCATACCACTTTTCAAATTTCGTGGCAGAGCCAGGAATCGAACTTCAGACCTCCGGGGTGGCAGCTAAGCACGCTGACCACTACACCACGGAGGCGATTTATTATTCATCATTACAAAAGGTATTTCGGCTAATTTAACCAGTGTAGAAAGTTCACCACTCCTCAGTTGTTACGTAAGTTTCCTTGTAATTGCTGTTCACCATTAATATCTGCCCTTTGGTCTGTTACAACAGCAGGCTACATATTTTAACTCTTCAAGTACGGGAGTAGTTAAGTATTTATATATTTAATTGCTACAGTATTTATTTAAATGCAATGTGTGTGCTATGCTGTAATTGTGGTATGTGTATAGTATTCAACTCATGTGCAATGTTTGGGAATACAACCCAATTCTAGTTTACAAAGTACAGTAGGCTAGTACCAACTTATTTTGTCTTTTTACCCCACGGATCCAGTTTAAGGATATCAGGCCTTTCAACCAACCCAGCTGTATATTATCATCATCTTCATATTATAAGGAGCAGATGACCTTGCTGTTCCACCCCTTAAAACAATAACCATCATCTTTTTTAATGTAAATTCATCAGAACAGTAAACTGAAATGCCTTTATAGCTTACTTTGCCTTCAATATACAGTAGAACGTCGTTTATCCGGACCAATTGGGACCGAAAGTGTTCCGGATAACCATTTTTCCAGATAATCGTACATGAATTTATTTCATAGGAAAGAACATGTACAGTACTTTGTGGTGCTACATATTTTAAAATTCTTATTTATTGAACGAATGACAATAACAAAACATTTATGGTACTGTACTTTACATGAGAGGTCTACTCTACATTGCTGAAAAAATAATCTGAAATTTCTTTTTGTATAAGATTTCCTCGTCTTTTCTTAGCAGCTAAATCACGCATTCTCTTCAATAAAAGAAGTTGAGTTACTTTCTTCCTGTTTTTCATACCACGATAATGCAGTTTCTACTGTAGTAAAAGCTTCCCCATGACTTGGTCCTTCTTCATCTTCCTCATCTAAGTTTTCATCTTTTTCTTCATCACCATTTACTTCTTGCACCCGAGAAAAAATTTCATCATCATCTAAGATTTGAAAGCCTGGGTCACTGTCATTTTCCAACCAAGCTTGCGCGTCTTCTCTATCACAGTTGGAAAATCCAGCAATTTGTGGAAATAACTCGTTTGTCATTTCATCCAAATCTTCATCAACACTGTCGGTGGTCTTAATGGTCTCTTCTTCTCCTACCAATTTATTCCACGCATTTCGAAGATTCTGTGGTGTTAAAGTGTTCCACCCATCAGCTATCATGTAACAGCAGTCCTTAAGAGAAAGCTTTTTTGAAAATTATATCACGCTCTCTTCATCTTCTGCCAACAGTAAACGACGTAAAATTTCTTTCTTGTACATCCGCTTAAGCTTTTCTATCACCCCTTGATCCATTGGCTGTATAAGAGACGTTACATTAGGGGGCAAATATCTCACTTCAAAATCCTCGTCTATCGCATTTAACTGAACAACATCCGGATGAGATGGTGCATTATCAAGTAAAAGGAGCACTTTTCTCTTCTCTGAATCTCTTCACATCCGGGATAAATTTATTTTGGTACCAATCATAAAATATCTCGGCATTTCTTTGGGCCTTGTAGCATACAGGAAGGCATTTTACATTCTTAAAGTAACGTGGTTTTTCTGATTTTCCTATCCTGAGGAGAGGTAGACGATGAGTACCACTAGCATATGCGCACACGATAATTGTTACTCGTTCTTTACTGACCTTGCAGCCAGGAGCTGTCATTTCTCTCTTTGACGCGAGCGACTTGCGCGGTAGTGACCTCCAATTCAATCCCGTTTCATCAGCATTATACACGCCATCTAAAGAATAGTCTTCTTTAATCAAAAGTTCTAAGAAATTATTTTTGAATTCCTCAGCAGCAGTTGTATCACTAGATAAACGTTCTCCTCCAATCTCCAACTCACGAATGCCATGGCGAGATTTGAAATTCTTCAACCAACCTGTGCTAGCCTTAAAATCCGGAGAACCACCAAGCTTCTCATTTAGCTGCAACACTTTTTCACACAACAAATGTCCAGAAATGGGATCTCCCTTACTCCTTCTCTGAATAAAACATAAGTACACCGCTTCTTCCAATTGTTTATCCGCAGCGGATCTCATGATTTTTCTCTTTTTAGACCCTTCTTCACTACCTAACTTCGATGCATAATTCAGAATTTCACCATTTCAGTTCTTCAAATCATAAATTGTGGATTTTCCAACATTGTAAGTTTTCATTAAAAACTGTACACTCTCACCTTTATTCAATTTATTAATGATCTCCACCTTCTTCTCAATCGATATAACATTGCGATTTCGTTTGTCCTTTTTTTCCACTTGTAGAAGCCATTTTCACAACGGAATACATTACACACACTCACATAACAAGTTGAAACATTATTTAGTAACCAAATGGTAGGAGACAACAATGGTAAACGAGAACGGACTCACTATTGCGCAGCGCACGCTGCTTAATGTCTTTTTTTTATTTTTGCTCGTCCGGATAATTAACGTTCCGGTTGTCTGACGTCTGGATAAACGATGTTCTACTGTAATTCATTTGTTACCAAAGAATTTCATTGGAAAAATAATAGTTATGTTAGTTATTGTTGTTTTAAGGGGCAGAACTACGAGGTAATCTGCCTCTGAAATGGAAAAATAATATACGGTACCATAATTTAGTTCTCCCCAATGAACGAAGCCATGACATAAACTATAGGTGTTCAATTTATTTTATATTATTGACTTTCATTGCTTATTTAATTGTAACAGTCAAAATAAGCACAACTCCTGATGCAGGTTCCCTAGTTTTATTACTACAGGTAATTATCAGGTGCTTTTGGATAAATTATTTTGCCCACTATTCTTTTTGTTCATGTTACAGGTATAACCTAGAAACTTAAACCCTTTATATCAATTGTCTATTATCAGGTGTAAAAAATACTTTGTTATAGTGAATATGTACCATAGTGTGCGTAAGAGGAGCTCCTGGATATTATCAATAAGAAGCTAATGTGGTTGTGTTTGCAGGCAGAGGTTCACAAAGCTTTTAGATTTATTTTATTATAGTATGATCACGTTTATAACTAGGTGTGATCTAGAATACTGTACCGGCATACAGAGATGGGAAGTAGCCAACGTAGCCCGACATCTCCCAGCAAGTTCAAATTTCAAGTAGTTCCAACGTTGGCGATCAGATGTCACTGACAGCTAGCGGCGAACGTTGGAACTTGATATAGTATTGGTAACCAAATAATCTACAAATTTGGCTACACTACCAATTGTAGTGGTAGGTTCTTTTACACTATCCAATTTAGCTTCACACAGGTGCAATTAGTGGAAGGTTCTTTAAGATGCCATAAATCTATGACATGGGACCGCCGGCTTTACTTCCCCTCCGAAGGAAGGCATACTGAGGGATTTTTTACGCTCTTAAAAAAATCTGACGGCCTCGGCCGGGTTTGAACCCACTATCTTGGGCTTAGAAACTCAGCATACTACCAACTACGCCACCGAAGCCGCCTAGCCTATACATTGTTATTGCTTCTGCAGTGGTAGGGTAATCCAAAGATATCAAGAAGCAATGTTTGTGACTACATTGATGGTCAAGGAGGCTTTCACCTTGCTATAGCTGCAGAATGATCCACTTTGGTACCTCCACGATGGCAATCAGTTAAACAGCGTAATACCCAGTAATAGGGCTGCGGGGTTTAAGCTACCCAGTCAATTATGGGCCCAATTGAACCAGATACGAACTAAGCCTGAGACAGGAAACTATCACCAGCCTGCGACATCGCCTTTAAGTGTCATCAGATGTTACCCTGCCAAGAGCAAGATTTTATTGAAGTGACTCCTAATGCAGTTCTTGTCTACAATCTGTAAGGGCTGCTGGAACAAAGTCCATCATGAACATTTCTTTGCTTACGGTATTTTCTAATGTCTATGTGCTTTGTGTGTATATGAGGCGGTTGCAGCCAAAGATTACGACTTGTATTCATGCTTCCTTGGTCACCAATTACTTTCCTAACTTAAAAATGTTCACAGACAATTAATTTTGTTCCCCCTTATCGATCCCCCTCCAACAAGTCACGAAGCTTGAGATAATTTTCAGAGCATAAGCCCCTGATTGTTCTAAACAGAATTTCAAAAGATCTTCTTTGGACATAAGAATAAATAGAGTCTATTTTACAATCCATTCAACTCTTCCTACCTTGGTACAATAGTAACAGACCGATTGCTAGTTATTGGCCGATCCATAAACAGTTAGGTCTAGTCGACGAGCCTATTTCAACCCTACAACACTCAGAGGCTGGGGAAAGGAAGGGTTTTTTAAAATCTTCTTGCAACAGGGGTAGGAGTGTCCCTCTTTAGGCTAGTACAGTCATCATTCTCCTTTGGCCAGGCCAGTGCCAACGTTAAAACGGTTCATCACTGTCGGGACGACCTACATTCTTCAAAATACAAGTGTTTCACATATATAATGCATTCAGTAATCGCAAGTGACTAAGCCAGTCGTGCAATGCTAGCATTGTTCTACGATGAATGTTCCAACTTGCTCAAGCACTTAACCACACCCATGAACCAACTGGATAAGTGACTCGCTCTTTGCTTTCAATTTAAATTGTGTACCACTGCTGGACCTGGCAATTCTTAGCATTCATCATCATCTAACCTCCATGACTTTCATAGTGATTCAAGGAACAATGAAATTCGACATGCAAGCTACCCTCTGGGTGTCAAATAACAAAGCTTGCACCCGGCACCATACGATATTATTATTATTATAGCGGCTTCGGTGGCGTAGTTGGTAGCATGCTGAACTGCTGTGCCCAAGATAGCGGGTTCAAACTCGACCGAAGTCGTCGGATCTTTTAAGAGCGTTAAAAATCCTTCAGTATGCCTTCCTTCGGAGGGGAAGTAAAGCCGGCGGTCCCAAGTCATAGATTTATGGCATGTAAAAGATCCTTCCACAGACTAAACTTGTGTGAAGCTAAATTGTTAGGTTAGATTTCGTCGGAACGCTCTATCAAAGTTCCAACGATCACCACTAGGTATCATTGATATCTGGTAGCGAAAGTTGGAACTACATGAAATAGAACGGAACTTGTAGCTCACCCTAAGGGTGTCCACTGGAAGCAGCTACAGACTCAGGCGAGCCGAACCTGTCCTCGGACACTCCCGGCACTAAAAGCCATAAGCTAAATAAATGAATTATTATTATCATCATCAGTTTATCTGCCTGATGGCAGGTTTCCTCCACCTTATCCGGTCTTCAGCAGCTCATAAGATTCATCAATCTTGATGGAATCCAGCATCTGAAACCTTCTTCTTCCTCTTGGGATTTCCCCTTGGACTGTCCCTTCTAATGCACTTATCACCAAACCATCTCCTCATAGCCAGTGTCCAATCCAATTCATTTTTCATTTCCTTATCTTCCTTAGCATCATCCTTTGTTCTCCTACTTTCTTTAATACTTCCTCATTTCTCACTTTGTTCCTCCAACTTATGCTCACCGTTCTCCTCCACAGACACATTTCGAAAGCCCTTAGCATTCAACATCCATAAACCTTCTCTTTTGAGGAAAAGATTCCTGACAACACAAGCAAATTCACTGACAGACAACCATTGATGTCCAAATGCACCGACCTCTGGTAGCTAAGGCAGCGAGCGCATGGTGCAAGGCTCTGTGATTGGTTACTGGTAGTTTGATGTTTATACTGGCAGTAAATATTTTGTGTTTCTTGTAGTTGTAAAATGGGCTGAATTTGGTTATTTAAGGCGTAAAATCTTAGTTTTAAGTACCGGTTTGGTTTTGTGACCGATCATCCCAGGCAAGCCGGTAATACCTTTACTTCTCAGGCAGATAGGTCGCTTAGCCGTAATTTTGAAGTTATTGTGAAGTTAAGTATACATATGCGATGGTACTGAAGCAGACGTGATCGGGCTAGGCTATTGCGTGTTTAAATTTGATCCCATTTCAGGGTTTTTCGGTGCTGGGTGCGAATAGTTCGCTTATTAGTTGTAAAACGGTGGGGAGAGTATATTTTGAGTAGGTTTTTAGTTGTGTTAAGTTTTATGTGGAGCTGAGGAGTGAAATTGGTTTGGCTTCAAGTGCATTTTTGGCTTTGATCTACTTCCCGTTATTATTAAGTTTATTGTGCTGCTAGCGTGATTAAAAGCTGTAGTATTTGATGTAGAGTGTTGGGATTACTTGGGGGAAGGGTTGGTTGTTTAATGGAAACAGGAATTCATTACCAATTACCGATTACGATATGTCGAATCTAGGCCTGTATAGTGAGCTACGTTTAGGCCTATAGGTACATCATTTGAAGAATGCATAATTTCGTGGCATATATACATGTATACCGTATATACAATTTACAAGAATGTTTCCAGAAATTGTTTTTCACTCGTTACTCTGTTACTGATCGCTAATTGCGTGTACTCAGCACCTAAGTTGATATTTGTCAGCCGTTATTATACATTCATTTTTATTGCTATTCCGGAGATTTACTGACCTCGGAATGTCGAGTCAGTGATCCCAATGCTCTTATGCTATGAGTGAACATATCTCCATATTTTTATGTGCTTCACAGCACCATTAATTACGATTTAAAATTGATTAGATTATCATTGCTTGCCCGTAAGGACGGCTCCAGAATGGGTAGACCAACATGGCGGACCGCGCGCTCAACCTGGCGTACTTTCTCGTGCAGCGGAGAGCTGCCATCAGCGATCCATGCATAGAGATCAGTGGCAGTAGCTGTGTGCACACACCACAGTGACTCTTGAAAATGTGGTGGTACTCAATGGCTTATCCCAATTAATTGGGGTTTAGGCCACGTGATCTTCCCAGCACCTCGTCGCCGGGGTATGATCAGCTGTCCTACTGCACCATCATGCTCCCCAATTACTCAAAACTTGGTATCAACTCTGGTACTTCCCACCTCTGCAACTGGTCAGGGAAAAATGACGTGCCCATTATCATTCTTGTTTTAACAAATTATTCTTCATTTTAGTAACGGCCGTCAATGACGGTGCTTTTCCGTGCTCGGTCAAGCCTGACAAGTAACAGTGTTGCCAACAAAGTCAAAATGTGAATAATAATTCAGTACATGAATCCTTGAAAGTTAATTCACCTAAATAAAAGGGAAATGTAATTTCAAACAATACATTTCCTTGAGAAACATGGTAGCTGGTTATTACATTCAATTTAGCCACTAAGATACTAACGTGGGAGGAGGGGTCTTTCTCGTGCGAAGAGAAGACACAAGTTCATACTGAGTAATTAAATTCCATGAATTGAGCAGGACCAGTATAATAGCCAATACAAATACTGTTACTGTTCAATAACTTGTCATGTGAATCAGCATTATATTTTGTTGGAATTGATTTGCAATGCCTGTTTTGATTAGATTTGAAGATGGGATGTTAGACCTCACAACAATCTCCTTTTATAAAGAAAGGAGTCAACTTTACAATCATCGATTCAACAAGATGAACGACACCATTCTAGGTTCAAAGACACATTTTCAAGCAATGATAAAGAAGGAAGCGTGTAGTTTTACGCCACCATTAATCATGAGCCACGGGGACTCCACTTTACATGACATGATATTTCCCTTCCAAAATCTCACTTGCATTCACCGAGAATCGAACCTGGTCCACCTTGGTAAGAGGCAAGCAACTTGACCACTGGACCATCATGGCCCTTTTCAGACACTGAGCATCGCTCAAAAGGAAGTGCTCCAGGCAATGAGGCTTTGTATTTTAGATTGATGGATTTTGATATTCGTCAACATGTTAACTTGACGGCCCAATATCTAGATTATCAACCCGTACTGATCACAAATACTTACGGTAATAAACATTAACTTACAAACTAGTAGCAAGAATTGAAAAAAAGAAAGAGTAAAAATAAAACAGAAACTTATTTACGGTCACCTTTTGAGGACGACTGATGAACGATTAACGAAAAGAATATGGAGTTTCATTAAGCCTAAGGCTACAAGGTCGAGATGGTTCAAGGAATGCGATAAAGACGTCAGGCAAATTGGTATTCTAGACCGAGAAATTCCTGACAGGAACACATTTAGAAGATTGGTGAACAACTATACCACGGTTTTAAAATGGTATCAACTTCCGGAAGACGAAGAGGACCTTTGTCCGAAGAACATAAACAGGCACTCGTCGCTGGTTTCAGAAGATACTGGCAGGAAGTCAAAGCCGGAGCAAGAACAAGACCTAGACACTAAAGTGAAGTTGGTTGTTATCACTCAGTCCATTGAGGCTCAACTCAATGTATATAAAAAAAATAAAAAACGAAGAAATGACCTCCCCCTCGAAGAATGGGGGGTAATAAAGTAAGGCCATGGGAGGCAGAGAGTTCAGACCCAGCTCTGGAATCCCTTAAGAGTCGCCTAGTGCTAAGCTCAGGCTACAAAACATTCTTGCAATAAATTACGAACAAAAGTAATCTCTTGAGGTGATCCTGTTACTCGTTGCTTGGGACCGAGCACTGAGAGCCACCTCAGCAAATACTTGTCTAGCTATTGTACTTGTTGTTGTTGTTCTCAGTGTATGTACTGTATATATTGTATTTTGATGTGATGTGTCTATTTTTGAGAAGGAAATCCTGGCCCCAGGCTTTGTGCTGGATAAGTGACAGTTTCATTTTTAAATCCTATCATGTTACAGCTGCACTTCACTGTACCACCTCAAATAGCCATGGAAGAGTTCTGCATTCCATTTCCATGAGGGGCTCCTAATGGCACCGAGACTACACCACAGCCCCCAGCATGGAACTTCTGGATTAGACAAACTGAGCTGTGGAAATATTTTCAAAATCAGACAAGAAATTTTGGAGACACTTGCTGTATCTTGACTGTTGCACAAGACATGCTCACGTCTGAAATTACTCAAAATATGTTTTATTGGCTTTCACGGCCAGAGAGTTAAAATTCAGCAATCTTTCTAGGTTTCTGCCGTGTCTTGTGTGGGGTTTCGCCTAGGACACCTTGCTGGCTCATCAGCGGGCTCTTGGTGTCCAGGCCCGGACCTGCATAGGAGTAGCGAGCTGCGCTCTACCTCCCTTTTTATGAAGCGCACCTGCGCCTCTTCACTGCAAGAACTAAAGGCTCCAGCAGCCATAACCATGTCCGGCTGGGGACATCAAGACCCTGCTGATGAGCCAGCTTGGTGACCTAGACAAAACCCCTCGTAAGACACGGCACAAACCTAGAAAAATTGCTTAGTTTTACTCAAACTACCTTACATTCTTTCTTCAAAAGTATTCGTCTGATTTTAAAAATAATACATCGGTGTATTTGTATAGTTTTAGTCTGCTCTGCTCGAATTAGTGTAGCTCTATTTAAAGAAACACTTAGTGTAATATCACAGTCATTTGGCAACTTGTAATAAGAGGAAGTTGAATAAACATTCCCCGCCCTGTTCCCTCAGTGATAAATAATGCCCCAGGATATTGTTGTTCCGTGTTTTATGATGTGATAAAAGTGAAAACAGAATGTAGACACCTGCAACATATTAGAAAGGGATACCAACCCTTCTCAAGAGCAGCAAATCAACTCCAGAATGATTTGCGAGCCACGTAAGTATTTTGTATACAGTATTTGAATGAAAATCCACAGCCTGCTTCCAGTCTCCGACCGGGTCAGGAATGGAATGAATGAAGCCCCCATCTAGCGGCGAGGATATGAACTGTGCCGGCTGCCGAGGCCTGATGCACTCCTCTGGGGCAATGATTAAATGAATGACAAATGAAATGATAGTGGAGAGTGTTGCTGGAATTAAATTTTGACAGGGAAAATCGGAGTACCCGGAGAAAAACCTGTCTGCCTCCGTTTTGTCCAGCACAGACCTCACATGGAGTGACCAGGATTTGAACCACGGACCCAGTGGTGAGAGGTCGGCGTGCTGCCGCCTAAGCCACGGAGGCTTGTATACAGTATTTACATACAATAAATACGAATGAGATGGTGATCACAACAAGGAAGAAGGAAAGAACCACAACGGGAATAACAATTGGTGGGGAACAGCTGAAGAAAGTGGAGAGTTTCAATTATCTCGGAAGCCTGATACAAGATAATGGAAGAAACGATAGAGAAATAAATGAGCGGGGAAGACAGGCAGAAACATTCCGGAGGAGAGTGAGAAGCATGTTATGGAGCAAGGATGTCCCTCAGAACAGCAAAAAGATCATATATCAGACGTACTATGTCCCTATCCTGACGTGTGCCTCAGATATCTGGGTAATGAAAGGAAGGGAGAAGAGCAAAATACAGACCAATGAGATGAGGTTCTTGAGAAGCAGTATTGGAGCTACAAAGATGGATAGAATAAGAAATGAGAGGACCAGAGAATTAATGAAGGAGGAACCATTACAGGATGGTGTAGAGAAATCTAGACTTAGATGGTATGGACATGTAAAACGAATGGAGGAGAAGAGGATGCCCAGGAGGATATACGAGACGAAGTGGGAGGGAAAGATACCGAGAGACAGGTGGCTGAAGGGGGTGGAAGAAAGCGTGAAGAAGAGAGGAGAAGACTGGACAAAGGTGGTGGCCGAGAGATGGTGGGAAGACAGAAGACGTTGGAGAGGCTTGTGTTCCAAACAGACCCGGCCAGTGGCTGGAAACTGTGTAAGATGATGATGATGATGATTTACATACAGTAGAGTAATTATTAATCCAGTCATCAGCATCATCCATTTTCCACTCCAGCAAGCCAGGTATGGGTATAAATGTGCCTCTTCCAGTTTGTCCAGGCCTCCCACACACTGCGCTCCAATATCTTCTGCCAATCTGCATCCCTCTTGGCCAAGTCTCTCCAGATTTGCTTAGGAAATACCGTAGGCATCACAGATGACATAGTACTAGACAGAGCTAAGTCAATAATCACCGCTTTGCAGACCATCCAAGCAAAACCTGGTCAGAAGATCGCAAGAGAAGCCACAGCGAGAAGATGAAGAGATTTTGGGAGAAGAGAAAGGCAATGCCATCAGCTAAATAAGATCAATCGCGCTCTTTAGTCGGGCATGACAAAGAAAGAAAGAAAGCATTGGAGTTGAATTAAAATTCTCGAGCGAGTATAAAAAAACCTATTAATCCAAGTTAACAAATGTTATCAAACTACACAACAAGTTTTCACAAAACACATTGTACTTCACTTATAGAGGCCATATTGACAATACCAATTATATTTGACTTGTCTTGAAATAACATGTTTGGTTTCCAGAAACACCAATTTACTATTATGTTAGTTGAATTCCATAATGTGGCATACTGCTTCATAAGGAAATTAGAAACAATCGTTTAAGGGAGACCGTCCCATTATCCTGGTCACTAACAGGCCACTTACTTGCATCTGAAGAAAAGAGAAGACCATCTTGTTGGAGTTATATTCATCGTGGAGCCAAGTGTGTGGGTCTTACAGAACTGCACAGAAACCTCAACCATACCTCCACTCAGAGATGTGTAAACACAACAAACCTTCGTCATCAGACTCACCAGTGTTGTCTTTGCTCTGCAGTTCCCCTTCCGACTCGATATACACCATAAACTAATTACCATATTGTATAATTCCTTTGTAAATAAAATGTCTAAATGCTACTCCGCCCTTTCTTCTCTAGTGCAAGTTTCGACTACAATCTAGTCTTCATCGGCTAAAACCATTTCTTAAAACATCACAATTAACACAACAGTGTTCTCATCTAAATTACTATCACGTCTCATAATTCCTCGCATAATCGTCGCAGATTTTGGGCTTAATATTTGTAGGAGAAAAGCAGGTGCAACGTTGTGCGAGGAAGAATGAAAAAAAAAAGTTAATTACAAAAAACATATTATTTGAATAACTATTTACTGCACGAATAAAATTCAAATCTCTATATATAAAGCACAAAGTTTGTCTGTCTGTTACGTATACAAATCTACACCATTTCACCGATCTGAACCAAAATTTGTATACTTACCCTTTGGAAAACCCTGTCAACATTAAATTTCGGACAGACCACCCCATGCCCTGCATTTAGGCCCTTTTGCACAAATCTACACCGTTTCACCGATCTGAACCAAAAGTTGTATATTTAACCTTTGGAACCCTGCGAGTAACACTGTCCACTTAAAATTTCGGACAGACCACCCCATTCCCTGCATTTAGGCCCTTTGGTCCAAATCCACACCGTTTCACCGATCTCAACCAAAAATTGTATATTTACCCTTTGGAACCCTGCGAGTAACACTGTCCACTTAAAATTTCGGACAGACCACCCCATTCCCTGCATTTAGGCCCTTTGTTCCAAATCTACACCGTTTCACCGATCAGAACCAAAATTCGTATTCTTACCCTTTGGTACCCTGCGAGTAACACTGCCTGCTTGAAATTGCGGACAGACCACTCCATTCCCTGCATTTAGGCCCTTTGGCCCAAATCTACACCGTTTCACCGATCTGAACCAAAATGTGTATACTTGCCCTTTGGAACCCTGCGAGTAACACTGTCCACTTAAAATTTCGGACAGACCACACCATTCCCTGCATTTAGGCACTTTGGCACAAATCTACACCGTTCCACCGATCAGAACCAGTATTCAGAAACTTACCCTTTGGTACCCAGCGAGTAACACTGTCTGCTTGAAATTGCGGACAGACCACTCCATTCCCTGCATTTAGGCCCTTTGTCCCAAATCCACACAGTTTCACCGATCTCAACCAAAATTTGTATATTTACCCTTTGGAACACTGCGACTAACACTGTCTGCTTAAAATTGCGGCGAGGCCACTCCATCCCTTGCATTTAGGCTGTTTGGCACAAATTTACACTGTTTCACCGATCTGACCCCAAATTTATATACTTACCCGTTGGGACCCGACTAGTAACACTGTTCACTTTAAATTTCGGACAGACCACACTATTCCCTGCTTTTTGGCCCTTTGGCAGAAAACTACACCGTTTCACCGATCTCAACCAGATTTTACAGAATTACCCTTTGGAACTCGACGAGTAACACTGTCCACTCGAAATTTCGGACAGACCACTCCATTCCACGCATTTAGGCCCTTTGGCACAAATCTACATCGTTCACCGATCGAAAACAAAATGTGTATACTTACCCTTTGGAACCCGATGAGTAACACTGTCCACTTTAAAATTTGGACAGGCCACTCCATTCCCTGCATTTTGGCCCTTTGACACAAAACTTTGGAACCCGATGAGTAACACTGTCCACTTGAAATTTCTGACATACCACTCCATTCCCTGCATTTAGCTCAGGAACTCCTCGGAGTTGCCAGCTTCCTAACTCACCAGTCATGATCCCTTAAGGGTGTACCAGAAGTGGTGGGTCTACACACACCCTGCCTCTTTGAGGGCCTTGAGCAGAAGACAGGAGATATTATGAAAAGGAAAAGAAGGCAGACCCCTCGAAGAATGAGGGTATCAGGAAAGATGAGAGAAAGCCAATTAAGGCGGGAAATTGAAAGACTCCCTAGCCCTCGGATACTCTAATACAGTCTGGGTCGGAAGAGAACAAGAGTTGACCAAGGGAGGCCGACAGGAAAGAGAACTGAAATGAGCCCGGCACCAGGAAGCAGAAGCGATGCCAGACTCAGCTGGGGTCCAGTGGTCGCCAACCCACGTCCCACAAGTTGTGAGACTCTGGGGGGGGGGGGGGGGGGCAGTTGTGAGAATAGCTTGCTGATTCATCGCGAGGTGACTTGAGAGTACTTTCCAGAGCCCGCCGTGTTATCTCCTGCTGTCTATGCTGACGCCAGCACAGGGCCGTAGCGAAACAGTGAGTGATTCCCGGTCAATCTAAATAGGACGGGGAACCCCGAACGTGTGTCATCAGATTTCGTCATCATCTGCGATCATCTCAGGTTCGTGCAGCTTGGACCTATATTCTTTGTCTTTGCCGAGCAGTACGCTCTTTCACTAGACGCATCGAGTACAGGCCTAAGCCAGAAAATAAGGTTGAGACTTTGGAAGACATCGAAGCTAGACACCTGAATTACCTATACCAGTTATAAAATAACACCATGTTCATTTAGTAGTCATTTTTTCATTACCTTATTATCATCATAAGTGCAAATGACCTAGATGTTACGCGCATCATACCAATAATCACAGTCGCACAAAGTCTTTCTCGACTGTGATTTTTAAAATATTTATTTTTGGTTGGTTGGTTCTTAAGTTTAGGGGCTGCGACAACGCGGTCATGTAGCCCCGTGTACTTTGGGTGTGTGTAGAATCTGTCTGATAACCGGTGTTAATTGTGATGACTGTATTAGTGTGTGTTATTATCTGTTTTTTAATTTAAGTACAAACTGCAACTTAGAATTCTTCAAATAGTTCGTACTTTTGCCGCCAAGCGCCACCGTCAACGACTACTAGGCCAAGTTCGGAACTTAGCTACTAGACGCCACTGCAGTCGGCTCATGGCAACAGACGTAGACATCTAAGAGCGTTGTTTACATTCTTAACCTATCCAATTTAGCTTCACACAGGTGTAATTAGTGGAAGGTTCTTTAACATGCCATAAATCTATGACATGGGACCGCCGGCTTTACTTCCCCTCTGAAGAAAGGCATACTGAGGGATTTTAACGCTCTTAAAAAATCCGACGGCTTCGGCCGGGTTTGAACCGCTATCTTGGGCATAGAAGCTCAGCATGCTACCAAATACGTCACCGAAGCCGCCATATATTTATTTTTATTACAGTACATTGTGTACATTATACGTTGAAGTGTCAATTCAATACCGGTAGTAGTTTCCCTTATCATCCTCATCATAAAGGTACGTCCACACCAAGATGTTTTCGTTAACTTTGTTAATGAACACTGTTCATGAACAATGTTCATGAACATTTTTGACTGTTCATAAACAAAATAGCGTGTTCATTAACTTTTCGAGCATGTTCATGAACAAAATCTCTTTAACTTTTGTGAATGAAACTTTTCATTAACTTTTCGTGTTTTCGTTAACATTTTGATTCGCGCATGCGCAAAGACGCAATTAAGGTTATAAATTCGTAGCGCGGAATACGATGATCTTTTACCTCTCTAAAAATCGACTATCGAATCGCAAGTGACTCGTATATTGCGCGGAATTATGAAATACCAGGAAGCACATGTGAATATTAATTAACTTAATTCTAAACGCCTTTCCAATATTTTTCTTTTCCACACCTTGAGTCTGCGCTTTTCTCTAATTTTGTACTCACTAAAATAATAAAAGATGCAGCTGTAAGTACTTTCTTCTTCCTGACCCTATCCATTATAACCTCACAAACAGTTTATTTAATGTTGAAGAAGTTTGTTAACAAATGTTTAGTAAACATGTTGAGAAATGTTTTCATTAACATTGTTCATTAACTTTGGTGTGGACTAGCCTTAAGAGCAAATGACTTACAGTAGATGTTACGCCCATTACACCATTAATCACCACACACAATAAGTCTTCCTCGCCTGTGAATTTTGAAATATGTACTTCTATTACGGTAGTTTGTAAGTTTGACGTGTCAATTCAACAGTAGTTTTAATTATCATCCTTATCAAAAAGGCAAATGACCAAGATATTACTCCCTCATTGTCTTTGGGGGCAAATGACTTAGATTTTAAGTCCATTATATTTCTAAGGAGACCTTAAAACATTATCATCATTCCACCGGGCGAAGCCGGGTACTACTGCTAGTAAACTAATAAAAATAAGTCGTCCAGAAGTTATGTTCATCCATGGCGGTCATCTTGCCGATCTGAAAGAAATACCGTGCTTACGATACCAATTTTTGTTAAAAATTGGATATTGCAACTGTTCTGGTGGATTGTTCAAATTTAGAGAACTTACCAGATCTAATCATCTGCATCAGAAGAATGTCCACTCTCCTCGCTGCTCCTTGAGAGTGTTCGGTCGTCGTCTTGCTCCTCGTCACTCTGCCATAATTTGTCGTCCTCAGTGCCACCTAAAGCTTTCAAAATACCTGATTTTTTGAAGCTCTTCACAACTGTTTCAAGTGGAATAAGATCCCAGCTCCTAACAACCCATGTGCAAATGCATTCCATGGACGGCCGCTTAAATTTTCCTTTGGGAAAACCTCATGGTTGTCACTGATCATCCATTCATTGTAAAACTGGCGCAGATTGTCTTCGGTTGGTTGGTTCCTCAGTTTAGGGGCTGCGACAATGCGGTCATGTAGCCCCGTGTACTTTGGGTGTGTGTAGAATCTGCCTGATAACCGGTGTTAATTGTGATGACTGTATTAGTGTGTGTTATCTGTTTTTTAATTCAAGTAAGGACTGCAGACTTTCAATTTTCAAATGGTTTCTACTTTCGCCGCCAAACGCCACTGTCAACGACTACTAATTCAGAACATAGCTACTAGACTCCACCGCAGTCGGTTCCTGGCAACGAACGTAGGAACCTAAGAGTGTTGTTTACATTCTTAACCTATACAATTTAGCTTCACACAGGTGTAATTAGTGGAAGGTTCTTTAACATACCATAAATCTATGACATGGGACCGCCGGCTTTACTTCCCGTCCGAAGGAAGGCATACTGAGGGATTTTTAACGCTCTTAAAAAATCCGACGACTTCGCCCAGGTTTGAAACCGCGATCTTGGGCATAGAAGCTCAGCATGCTACCCACTATGCCACCGAAGCCGCATCCGATTGTCCTTTAAAGGTTTATTTATACAAACGTCCAATGGCTGAAGGATGGAAGTCAATCCAACAGGAATAACCACCTGCTGAGTATTCGTGTCCTTTAGGATTTCTTTCACTTCATTCACAAGGTGAGCCCTAAGACTGTCCATAACTAGCATCTCTCTTTGTTTTAGCAGCGCAACTGGCCGTTTGTTCCACACAGTCCACCATGACTTCCTGGTCCATCCAACCTTTATGTTGCACGCGCACGTGAATGCCACGTGGAAATTTCAGGTCCTTTTAAAAATTATGTAAGGCAGCAACTTTTTCCCGTCTGCGGTAACTGCGAGCATAACCGTGCAGCGAAGTTTCTCGTTACCTGTTGTTTAAGTGGTATGCTCGCAGCACCTCTCTCTGCAATTGTCCTGCTGCGAGGCATATAAGAAAAACTGGTCAACATTGCCAATTTACAACCAAAGAAATGGAGTTTTCTGGCGCTGACGGATCACAAACCGCTGGAACTCGATCACTTTGTCAGTATAGTCTGACGGCAACTTCTGACAAACAGTGGTCCCCATTCCCACAGATAAGCCTTCTCACGGCGTAAACCTCATTACCCAGCCACGACTAGCTTTGAACTGGGTTTCACACATGTGACGACGTGCTGCTTCACGTCCCTTCATTTGAAGCATATCGTATGTAACACTGCAGTCGTTGTTGCGCACTTCTCAAACATACTCCAGCACTTCATCAATTTCTGGAAATTTCCTTGATTTCGGTCCTCGAAATGCACGTCTGTATGGGTTAGTGTTATTCAACTAATTTTTAAGTTTCTGCCAGTCCCGAACTAATTTTTCACTAACTGTGAATTCACGTTCTGCAGCTCGGTTCCCGTGCGTTTCAGCGTATGTTATCACTTTTAATTTTAAATCTCGCCGTATAATTATTATATTTGCCCATTGCGAACATCTAGCAACTGAAAATAGCACACACTGGACTTCGTTACAAGGTTCCGAGGAAGTGACTGACAATGTACAGCTGTATTTCGACATAATGAATTGAAGTATGTGGCGGGAGCAATATCAAATGACCACCGGCGAGCTCCGTTTACACAAGACATTATTGTCAACGTGTGCTCATTCATTCAGTCGAGTATTAGCCATTGTTTCCTGTCATAGTGGTCAAATATTACCGCCTGGCATCTAATACCACTCGAAAATGCAAAATAACGTCAACAATAATCGCCACAAAAGAGACCCAGCGGAACGTTCAAACTATCGCCCAGAATTCTTGATCGATGCCTACGTGCCTTCACCGAAATCAGCTCCAACCAATGCGGGTTTGTCACGGGGGCTGGAACCACTGACGCCATCTTCGCAATGCGATTACTCATGGAGAAGCAGCGTAAAAAAATAAAGCCTCTGCACATTGCATTTCTTGACCTTGAAAAGGCCTTCAATCGTGTTCCTCACGAGTTGATTTGGTATGCACTCCGCAACCATGTTGTGCCAGAGTCATTTGTAAATGTGGTCAAGTTGTTATACACGAACACCAGCAGTAGAGTATGTTGTGCTGGTGGCACCTCGGAAAACTTTCCTCTAAATGTCGGCGTCCACCAAGGCTCAGCACTATCACCGTCCCTCCTTGTTCTTGTGATGGACACCATCACTTGTGACCTGCAACGGAATGTTCCTTGGACCCTTCTGTATGCAGATGATATAATGGTTGCAGATATCACCCGAGAAAAACTCCAATGTCAAGTTGAAGACTGGAATAACCGCCTCTCCCAGTATGGCCTATGTCTGAATTTGAAAAAGTCAGAGTATCTGGAGTTAAACCCAAGCGACGGTACCATTCAAGTCGCTGGACAAAATCTAGTAAAGACAGAATGCTTCAGGTACCTTGGATCTCATCTGCAGAGTGATGGCAACTTCAATGATGAAATAAGAGCCAGGGTAAATGCAACCTGGTTGCGGAGGAAGGAGGTCACGGGTGTGCTTTGCGACAAGAAAATGCCACTTCGTCTCTAATCGAAGATATATCGGACAGTGGTACGGCCAGTTGCGCTGTATGGAGTTGAATGTTGACCAACCGACAAAATTTCAGAACGTCACCTACACGCCATGGAAATGAGAATACTCCGTTGGACAATGGGCATCTCCATTATTGACCATGTCAGAAACGACACAATTCGGGAGCAAATGGGTGTCGCCCCAATTGTGGACAAAATGAGAGAGAAACGGCTCCGATGGTATGGCCATGCCCTGCGTGCAGCGCCTGATACTGTTACTAACACTGTCCATTTTGAGGTTGAAAGCCTACGCCCAAGAGGACGACCGAAGCACCGGACGCACGAAACCGGACAAAATGGAGGTCAATGACCAAAAAAGCGGACCCTGCACCAGCGGGACAACGCTAGGAAGAAGTGGCGTGTTTGAATATTCAGTGTAAATATTCCTCTACCAAACTTATGTCGAGCGATTATTATCAGTGAAGATTATGACCCGTTATTGCGG
The DNA here is from genome assembly GCA_946902985.2 of Meconema thalassinum. Classification (NCBI taxonomy): domain Eukaryota; kingdom Metazoa; phylum Arthropoda; class Insecta; order Orthoptera; family Tettigoniidae; genus Meconema; species Meconema thalassinum. Next base: position 18,955,886 of record OX336396.1, read on the forward strand.
TAATATTATTCCCGTTTTTCAACAGGGTAGGGGATGAGAAGCGATGTGGCGGATATCGTTGTTTGTTTCGAAACACACCACACAGTGTAGACGCATGCGTAAGCCTGCCGGCCACCTATCGCATAGCGTGAGTCATAGCCCTTACGCACAGAGACTTCTTTCTTCAAACAAGGTGACGGATGGTTAGCAACAGAGCTCGCGTATGATTGACATACGGCTGCATGTGTAACGGACTGGCACCCAAATACAAATGTGCTACGTGCTGAGTACGCCATGAAATGTTATGAACCAAATTTTTATTTGAAAGGCAGAGTGCGATGATTATGCGAGGAAATATGGTATTTCTGCATTTGGAGATTTTTGACAGGAGGCATCTAGGTATTCTCTAGCTTAAGACAAAATTCTAACTTTTTATTACTTAATTCAATGTTTGCATGTTCAAGTATATTGTCTATGTATCTTTTGAGCATTTTATGCTTACAATTATATTTTAACTAGGAATCCAACCCGCCCCGGCTTCACCCGCTATCTTTAATGGTTTACCTAGCACGGACGGCAGGCCCCAGACGCAATTCAGAACAGCGAAACTCCAAACACATGTACTCTTCTCAGAAGTCTTAACTCGACACGACTCGACTCGACAGTTCGATGCTGGCCGAAGCTGAGGTGATAGGCTAGCTCGTAAACTCACTCCGAAGCTAGTAATTTAAATTTCCACTGAATGGAGATTGTTCGAAGAAATGGAAACTTAAAAACACGTATAGTGGGCGGTGTATTCAAGGTAGAGATATGCTATCCCAGACCTTTTTGTAGAACTTTTCATGCTGAACAATTCTTACACTCGTAGTATACAGATATTTTTAACTGTTTACCCAGCGTAAGCTTAAAATGTTACACGGATACCAGACTTTTCTTAGACTCGATTCACTGGAATCATTACTGAGGCTTCCTTTGGTCGTAAATGAATGTTTTTCTACCTTCCTCGAGAAATCCTTTACAGAATGGTGAAAACCTCATCAAAATCCATCCAGTGGTTCTCGAGATTACCCGTAACATCCAAGAATTGGGGACATTGTTTTATACTACAGGGTCATTATGTGTGTGCGCACCAGTAAACACAGCAAGCTAAGCCGGCTGTGACTGCGCCAGTCACAGCCAGCTTAGCTTGCCATGCTTACTGGTGCGCACACACATAATGGCTCTGTATGTAGAGATTACATGAAGTGTTGCTCGTAATCCTCGTTTGCTATCAATCGGCTACAAAACACTATATTAACATTTCTAAATGCTATAAACCACAAACAATTGATGGATGCTATAAACCACACACAATTGATGGATGCTATAAACCACACACAATTGATGGATGCTATAAACCACACACAATTGATGGATGCTATAAACCACAAACAATTGATGGATGCTATAAACCACACACAATTGATGGATGCTATAAACCACACACAATTGATGGATGCTATAAACCACAAACAAGTGATGGATGCTATAAACCACACACAATTGATGGATGCTATAAACCACACACAATTGATGGATGCTATAAACCACACACAATTGATGGATGCTATAAACCACAAACAAGTGATGGATGCTATAAACCACACACAATTGATGGATGCTATAAACCACACACAATTGATGGATGCTATAAACCACAAACAAGTGATGGATGCTATAAACCACACACAATTGATGGATGCTATAAACCACACACAATTGATGGATGCTATAAACCACAAACAATTGATGGATGCTATAAACCACACACAATTGATGGATGCTATAAACCACAAACAAGTGATGGATGCTATAAACCACAAACAAGTGATGGATGCTATAAACCACAAACAAGTGATGGATGCTATAAACCACACACAATTGATGGATGCTATAAACCACACACAATTGATGGATGCTATAAACCACACACAATTGATGGATGCTATAAACCACAAACAATTGATGGATGCTATAAACCACAAACAAGTGATGGATGCTATAAACCACACACAATTGATGGATGCTATAAACCACACACAATTGATGGATGCTATAAACCACAAACAAGTGATGGATGCTATAAACCACACACAATTGATGGATGCTATAAACCACACACAATTGATGGATGCTATAAACCACACACAATTGATGGATGCTATAAACCACACACAATTGATGGATGCTATAAACCACAAACAAGTGATGGATGCTATAAACCACACACAATTGATGGATGCTATAAACCACACACAATTGATGGATGCTATAAACCACAAACAAGTGATGGATGCTATAAACCACAAACAAGTGATGGATGCTATAAACCACAAACAAGTGACGGATGCTATAAACCACAAACAAGTGACGGATGCTATAAACCACAAACAATTGACGGATGCTATAAACCACAAACAAGTGATGGATGCTATAAACCACAAACAATTGATGGATGCTATAAACCACACACAATTGATGGATGCTATAAACCACAAACAAGTGATGGATGCTATAAACCACACACAATTGATGGATGCTATAAACCACACACAATTGATGGATGCTATAAACCACAAACAATTGATGGATGCTATAAACCACAAACAATTGATGGATGCTATAAACCACACACAATTGATGGATGCTATAAACCACAAACAAGTGATGGATGCTATAAACCACACACAATTGATGGATGCTATAAACCACAAACAAGTGATGGATGCTATAAACCACAAACAAGTGATGGATGCTATAAACCACAAACAATTGATGGATGCTATAAACCACAAACAAGTGATGGATGCTATAAACCACAAACAATTGATGGATGCTATAAACCACACACAATTGATGGATGCTATAAACCACAAACAATTGATGGATGCTATAAACCACAAACAATTGATGGATGCTATAAACCACAAACAATTGATGGATGCTATAAACCACACACAATTGATGGATGCTATAAACCACACACAATTGATGGATGCTATAAACCACACACAATTGATGGATGCTATAAACCACACACAATTGATGGATGCTATAAACCACACACAATTGATGGATGCTATAAACCACACACAATTGATGGATGCTATAAACCACACACAATTGATGGATGCTATAAACCACAAACAAGTGATGGATGCTATAAACCACAAACAAGTGATGGATGCTATAAACCACAAACAATTGATGGATGCTATAAACCACACACAATTGATGGATGCTATAAACCACAAACAAGTGATGGATGCTATAAACCACACACAATTGATGGATGCTATAAACCACACACAATTGATGGATGCTATAAACCACAAACAAGTGATGGATGCTATAAACCACACACAATAGATGGATGCTATAAACCACACACAATTGATGGATGCTATAAACCACACACAATTGATGGATGCTATAAACCACAAACAAGTGATGGATGCTATAAACCACACACAATTGATGGATGCTATAAACCACACACAATTGATGGATGCTATAAACCACAAACAAGTGATGGATGCTATAAACCACAAACAAGTGATGGATGCTATAAACCACAAACAAGTGATGGATGCTATAAACCACAAACAAGTGATGGATGCTATAAACCACAAACAAGTGACGGATGCTATAAACCACAAACAATTGATGGATGTTATAAACCACAAACAAGTGATGGATGCTATAAACCACAAACAATTGATGGATGCTATAAACCACACACAATTGATGGATGCTATAAACCACAAACAAGTGATGGATGCTATAAACCACAAACAATTGATGGATGCTATAAACCACACACAATTGATGGATGCTATAAACCACACACAATTGATGGATGCTATAAACCACAAACAATTGATGGATGCTATAAACCACAAACAATTGATGGATGCTATAAACCACACACAATTGATGGATGCTATAAACCACAAACAAGTGATGGATGCTACAAACCACACACAATTGATGGATGCTATAAACCACAAACAAGTGATGGATGCTATAAACCACAAACAAGTGATGGATGCTATAAACCACAAACAATTGATGGATGCTATAAACCACACACAATTGATGGATGCTATAAACCACAAACAATTGATGGATGCTATAAACCACACACAATTGATGGATGCTATAAACCACAAACAATTGATGGATGCTATAAACCACAAACAATTGATGGATGCTATAAACCACAAACAATTGATGGATGCTATAAACCACACACAATTGATGGATGCTATAAACCACACACAATTGATGGATGCTATAAACCACACACAATTGATGGATGCTATAAACCACACACAATTGATGGATGCTATAAACCACACACAATTGATGGATGCTATAAACCACACACAATTGATGGATGCTATAAACCACACACAATTGATGGATGCTATAAACCACAAACAAGTGATGGATGCTATAAACCACAAACAAGAGATGGATGCTATAAACCACAAACAATTGATGGATGCTATAAACCACACACAATTGATGGATGCTATAAACAACACACAATTGATGGATGCTATAAACCACAAACAATTGATGGATGCTATAAACCACAAACAAGTGATGGATGCTATAAACCACACACAATTGATGGATGCTATAAACCACACACAATTGATGGATGCTATAAACCACACACAATTGATGGATGCTATAAACCACACACAATTGATGGATGCTATAAACCACAAACAAGTGATGGATGCTATAAACCACAAACAAGTGATGGATGCTATAAACCACAAACAATTGATGGATGCTATAAACCACACACAATTGATGGATGCTATAAACCACAAACAAGTGATGGATGCTATAAACCACAAACAAGTGATGGATGCTATAAACCACACACAATTGATGGATGCTATAAACCACAAACAAGTGATGGATGCTATAAACCACAAACAAGTGATGGATGCTATAAACCACACACAATTGATGGATGCTATAAACCACACACAATTGATGGATGCTATAAACCACACACAATTGATGGATGCTATAAACCACACACAATTGATGGATGCTATAAACCACAAACAATTGATGGATGCTATAAACCACAAACAATTGATGGATGCTATAAACCACACACAATTGATGGATGCTATAAACCACATACAATTGATGGATGCTATAAACCACACACAATTGATGGATGCTATAAACCACAAACAATTGATGGATGCTATAAACCACAAACAAGTGATGGATGCTATAAACCACAAACAAGTGATGGATGCTATAAACCACAAACAATTGATGGATGCTATAAACCACAAACAACTGATGGATGCTATAAACCGCAAACATATGATTGACAGCTGTGGAGCTTGTCCTTGCCTTCCCTCTGGCCGCACCAGCCTGTTTGTATCCCCACACCTTCTTGTGTTGTCCTACATGGATTTATTGTTCTAGGGAAACCTCAATTCATAACTTTTGACAGGATCTCTTCTAATAAATTACTACTTTTAGAGGAAAAAGTATTAGGCCCAGCCAAAATAAGCCAGGTTAAAGTGTTCTATGCCACTTTCTAACATTCGACTTTCAGAAAGTCATTCATTTTTTGAAAATTTTTAATTTCAAATGTAAGAGTGTCTGTGTCATTTTCTAAAGCAAAAACCGAGACAAGGCATGTGAGTTTTAAGAACACTATAGAATATAAACTTAGTTTATTTAGCCTCTGTAGCTCACAAGTAGATGCTACTGATTCTCCCTTCCTAATTTTTGGAAAAGCAGATTTTATCACACTTTTTTTTCTCCAACAAGTTATTGATTATGTAAATAAAGAACTTTGTAGGATACAGTTTTTCTTGTCACTGTTTCTCTCATTTCTCCACAAGGAATTCCTCTGAGAAAAAAAACACTGGATTTTATATAAATATTTTTGACAGGTGAAATACTTTTGTAATATAGCATATTTTCTTGAATATAATGCACAGCCTAACTTTCAAAATCTTCAAATAAAACAGATTTGTTTAACCACCAAAAAGCAATATTTTCTTTGAAGAACATTTTTCAGCCAAGATCATGCTGCCAACGTAAGAAAGTTACTTTCATGTTGTCGTAATACCACTCTGCAATAACATAACACAGGATTGTGCCAGTCATATACAATAATATGCATACATGAAGTTATTGTGTTCTTGTTTTGCTAACAATGTAAAGATTCGAGACCCTGAATGACGTCACAGAAAAACATGCTGCCAACTTACAAGTTACATTATACATGACAGTTTCATTGTTTGCAAACATGAGTGGCAACAGTGAATACAATCCAACAGCACAACTATAATATAAATCACATGTTTCTGGTAATGTGGACTATCATGCAGGCACACCCATTAGCATCACTCACGAGCTGATTATAACTCTACCACCACAGCCATTATTAGGGCACAGTTTCAGTGTCCGTGAAGTCTAACACAGGAGTCAGCCAAATTACATCATTGGTACCTACCTTGAATAACATGATACCAGCACGCTAATTGTTCACTCCCAATTCATGAAAGAAATACTGTATACAACCCGCCTTCGAAAATTCCCTGCTCCGCAGTTTTAAGGAGGAAATTTAACAAAAATGTCACTCACGAACGGATTGTGATTCTCAGCACTGCTGAATTCGCTAGTTCACGGTACAACATGAGTTCCGTCGGCCATCATTAGGGAGCATTTTGCGATAGCTTCAAGATGCGATATTATGGCGCAAGGACGGTCGGAAACAAAGATTAGTGGCACTAACGAGCGTATTGTTGTTCTCACCTCTGCAAATTTTGAGTATTCACGGTAAAACATGTGTTCCGCCAGCCATTATTTGGACACAGTTTTGACGGCAGCAGAAGTTGATATCGAGATATTATGGTGCAAGCACAAGAGGAATAAGGTTAATGTCACTCACGAACAGATTGTGATTCTCACCATCATAAACTTAACAAGGTCAAAGTGCAGGGTCATTATCTTTGTGTGCCCCGATAAGCACGGCTTTTGACTGGCACAGATCGCGGGTACGCGTACACTGTCAGCCGGTGGTTAGCGCGCACTTTTACCAAACATGTTCAATAATGTGTACTTACAGTGCTCATAGTCGATGCTGAAAATGTCCTCCCTCTCTTGTGACACACACCTGACATCTTCTGATGAAAGAATGCACAACAACAATCTCATCTAATTTTTGTGGTCTGTTAACTTTTTTATTATTCACGGAGCCAGTTTTCTTGAATCGTTTAGTGAGCCTCCTAATTGTACTGGCATTAGGCATAGGTCTTCCTGAAACATGACTCGAAATTTTCGTCTTGTTTCACATAACTCACTAAACAATATGAGTCAATGGAGTGGGGTATTGCGTGGTCCGCACTTGGCCAGCCAAATGACGCAATAGTTTGCCGTGGTCTACTCAGCCGGCTGGCCAGGTGCGGAGCGAGTGGACCTCGCATTACCCTGCTTCGCTGACTCATATCGTTAGTTCACACATGTTTTGTCATTCATATGGACGTGTTTCTGCAAAGCGTAGACGTTAGTGTTGCACGTTTAGCGAGTATTGTGATTACTGTGATTGTTGGTCATGCCTAGACACCAATTCACATTGCGCGAACGTGTGTATATCCATAATTCGTATAATAAAAAAGTTGACACACAACATTGTGTTCTCACTTAACAAACATTAGATGAGATTGTTGTTCATTCTTTCATCAGAAGATGTCAGGTGTGTGTCACAAGAGAGGGAGGACATTTTCAGCATCGGCAAGATGCATCGTTTCACCGTATATCGCAAGTGGCGGTACCACCTTGCCTGGAATAATACCCGCAGCCCAAGTATTCAATTCCTCATTTTTATAAAAATATGCGGGTAGTAATTGCGTACATACGGTATGGAAATAGTATTTGCAGAGTGGTTGTATCTGATTGATAATCAGACTGCTGTGTCCGGGCAGTGCACTCGACCCCCACCACCCTCTGAACAGCAACTCAGGAGCCAAGGACCTGACAAAGTGTCCGCATTACACAGCCAACACAGTCATGTATTTCCACAGCTTTGAGGAACTTTACAACACAAGATGCAGATGAAAACATAAATAACAGAGTGTAACCACATCACTTCTTGGACTTGACCTTGCGTAGGGAATAGCCCTCTCCAGTGAAGGCTTTGAACTCCTCCTGCGGTTCCTTGTTCTGCAACACACACAACGTACAGCTCATCAGCATTAATATTCTTAGAAGAAAAGCAGGGTGAGACAATTATGCCAAATAACAAAAGCGTGTGATCTGCAAACTTTGTCATCCCTTGTGTTTCTGCATACATTATCACTTTTAACTTAAAAGCTTACCGTGTAATTCTTGTATTTCCTCATCGTGAACACCATGTACCTACCAAGAACACACACTGTTTCCACTTTTCCTTTGGGCTCTGTCTTGCACTACACGAGCACAGAGACAGACAACTTTCTTCTGACAAGGTCACAGGGAGCTTGTATGACCACATAACTACCAACATGAAATGTGACGAATATGCAATGAAATTTTATAAATATTTTGTATTGGGAAAATAGGATACCATGATTATGCCCTGGCGACAAATATGCCAGGAATTATGGTAGCTTAACCATCTTAGTGCCAAGCCATTTCCTGAAATACAAGGGCTGTTTTTTAAGTAAGGGCCGTTTTTTTAAGCCCGTAGTTTGTGCGCACGCCGCAACAAGCGTGCATGCTACCTCCCGGCATCCATTGCGAACAAGCAGGCGTCAGTTGCAGCTGTGTAGCTAACCTGTACGCTGAACTGTGCATCTTTACAATGTTCAAGATTATTGATTCGCCCGCCGCGTGTGAGGTACGATCTGTGATATGTTTTATGAGTGCAAGAAACATGTCGGCTGCAGACATTCATCGTCAGCTTTGTGAGGTGTATGGTGATAATGCAATGACGGAAGGTCAAGTGCGAAAATGGGTACGCGAGTTCATAAGTGGCCGTGAATATGTTCATGACGATGAACGCTCAAGTGTGTAATCACAGATGACTTGGTGACTGCAATTGACACGAAAATTCACGAGCACCGAAAATCCATGATAACCACTCTATCAATGGATTTTCCTCAAGTGTGAATTCTTGGTTGTCAGAGCAGGAGGCAAACTTTTATGCAGAGGGATTTCAGAACTTAGTTTTAAGGTATGACAAGTGAAGGGGGTTAATCCTGCTCCACATGGTGTAGGATTCTTAAAAGTACACTTGCTGTATGCACTAATTACTTTAACTGACATTGCACACAATGAGATGTTTTATTAGCACCAGGTTCCATACCTTGATTAGCTTAGTATGCCATCTCTATAGGGAATTACCGATGCTGCCAAATTAGGAATCCAGTTACAGTAAAACCTTGATTGAGACAGAATCAATTACAGATTTTCTAATTAATCAAACCCAACCCACCAAAAACAACCTTGCAACTGATGGAAACATGCAATTACTGATATGCCTTTTGCAGTGGTATACAAGGAGAAATCGTTGGATGACGTGAAACATAACCTAAAACTCTCACATCATGGAAATAATCTCTACCGTATTAAAAAATATTACGATATCAGGAGGAATTTAAGGAAAAAGCAAACTGTACATTGTACCTACAGTATATACATAAAATGCAATGTTACGTGATAGTTTGTCTGTACTGTATGTCCCCTATGCTTTCATAAACTACCGTATTTGCTCGCGTATATCTCGCCCCCGCGTATATCTCGCACCCCATTTTTTATTTGAAATTTCGGGGGGAAATAAGTACTCGCATATATCTCGCATTTTTTACTGACGCCATCATATAAATGACCGTAATAACCTTGAGGTAGAAACACGTTCGATTTAGCGCGCCACAACAGTCGTCATTGTCCAGGAACTTACCCGAAGCGTTACTAACAGGAAGAGCGAGCAACAACGAGTTGATCCGAACTCCGATACGAGCCGATTAGGGATCGAGGCGCCGCGTGCAAGCATACGGCGCAGCGTGACTGTTAGCACACTGTACAATGTTAGTCTTCGGCCGCGGTTGGCTAAATTCGCCGCCTTGAGAGACGTTCGAATTAGTGATTAGCGCACCACATAAGTTGCGCAAGTAGGCCTACTGTTACATCGCAGAGAAACACAGTTCAGTCTTCTCGAATCTCAATGATTTCATCTTTACGCATTGCGTCGCATCAGAGCTCGGCCGCGTGCAAGCATACGGCGCAACGTGACTGTTAGCACGCTGTACATCGTTCGCCGCGTCTTCGGCCGCAGTTGGTAAAATTCGCCGCTTTGAGACACGTTCGAATTAGCGATTAGCGCGCCACAACAGTTGCTCAAGTAGGCCTACTGTTACAACACAGAGAAACGCAGTTCAGTCTTCTCGAATCTCAATGATTTCGTCTTTACGCATTGCGTCGCATCAGAGCTCGGCTGCGTGCAAGCATACGGCGCAGCGTGAGTGTTAGCACGCTGTACATCGCTCGCCGCGTCTTTGGCCGCGGTTGGCTAAATTCACGGCCTTGAAACACGTTCGAATTAGCGATTAGCGCGCCACAACAGTTGCGCAAGTAGGCCTACTGTTACATCGCAAATTTTATGTTTTTTCGGGAATACGGTCATTCCCCGCGTATATCTCGCACCGAAAATTTTCACACATATTTTCGGTCAAAAAAGTGCGAGATATACGCAAGCAAATATGGTAGTCATCAGATTGCGATGAAACTTGGGTGTGTTGTTGTGTGCACTTCAAAGAAGAATTGCAATGTCATCTGCGAATGCCAGCTGTGTTACGTATACAGGTGTCCCGCTTTGAATTTCTTTACCTGATTCTTACAGCTTTTCATGATGTCGTCAAGAAGAATTATGAACAAGTCTCCCGGTCGTACTCCAGCTGTTGTGATGATGTACAGTTGGATGTTCTTACCTGGTTTCTACATTTTCGGTAGAAGCTCTTAATTGCCTGCAATAGGGAGGGCTCCACATTTCGTCTTGTCAAAATTTCCCACAATACCTTCCATGCTTTGACCAGATCGAGGAAGCAAACATAAGTGTCTCTATTATGCTCTAGGTTCATTTCACATACTTCTCCAAATAAAAACATAAATTTATTAGCACAGAAACGTCATCATATATATTATTTCAGTAGTACAGATCCCTCCTGCGACGCTCACAAGCGACCGATCGTGATAAATGAGCATTCAAATGAAAGAGAATAGACATTAGCAGTGACGAATTGCACTCTAATATCATAAATATCTACAATTTCTTTAAAAACTTACTTTAAAATATGTACGAAGTGTGGATATTCAGATACTGTTGTTGTGGGAAAATACGATCCATAATTGCTGTCCACTTCACATTTTGGCCGCTGTGACGCCTGTTTCAAGTCATTTTGACATTCTGAGGTATTTCTTTTATCATTTTGCATGGATTTCAGAAACAGTAAATCAAAGAAATGAGTACTCAAATCGTATGATTTCATAAATATCAAATAATGTTGATTATTCAGGTCCGTATTGACGTAACTATAACTTTGAAAGAATAATAAAATTTCCGCCTTTCAATACTATTTATTGCTAATTACTTACAGGGACATGTTTCGAGGGCTAACACTCCCCCTTCATCAGCCTGTCCAACAAAACTTCAAAGGAAAACTTTCCTTGTATGTGCTTATACAAGGAAGCCCTCGAAACATGTCCCTGTAAGTAATAAATAGTATTGAAAGGCGGAAATTTTATTATTCTTTCAAAGTTAAATATCGAATAACCGGCGAGTGTTATCATGATCCAATTTTCAATGATTGCTTCTTAAGTTAGGGAAAGTAGAACTCGGAATTCTAACTGAAATGTGAATAGTGTTCTATAATCATTTGGTTGAAATAAAAACATAACAACCTTTCTTCTTAAGTCTCTCAATATGAACCTATTGGGGAAAGTGTGGATTATGAACATGCGAGATTTCTCGCACGGGTTCGCTAGTATGAAATAAATGCTGCAAGAGTAGAGAGTGAATCTGTCGGCTATCTTATACACAAAAACTAAAAAACGGAAGGCCTAGTCGTACTAACAATGTGCAGAACAAACTTTGAATGCAATTCTTTTTGCATTAACGACAAAACAAACGGAGAAGCAAATCAACACTTAAGAAGTGAAGTCAGTGATCTTCCTTTGACGCAACGCACTGATACGCTCGGTAGACGCCGACAGTGCATATACAGTATAACCCCGATTTAACGTGACCTCGATTTAGCGTAAACCCGCATTTAACGGAAGAAATTTCAAGTCCCGAAAATTATTCCATAAGTGCAATGCAATTTTATATTTGATTTAACGTAATTCACGTTACGCCAAAACCCGCATTTAGCGTTAGGAAATGTTAAAATTCGCGAGTATTTATTTTGATTCGTTATGGTTATGCGACATTAAGAACCTATGGAAAAGACGTTATAAGCTCGTTAAGGACGATTCAAGGCAGAAAGAAGACACAATGTAGGCCTAAAGCGTGCTAACAGTCACGCCGGCGCCGCATCGCATGCTTGCGCGAGGTCTGTACGTTCGTAGCGGCACTACAGTATAGCGTCAGTTTACGCAAGTTTGCATCAGTTCGTGTGTTATGGTTATGCGACATTAAGAACCTATGAAAAAGACGTCATAAGCTCGTTAAGGATGATTCATGGAGAATTTAGAGGGCAGACGCATAGCGATCGATACTATCGATATCTTCCATATCGATTTCTCGCTACATGCCCGAGCGAGCTCGAACTTAGCCGAGCGCGGCCGAAGCGGCGTCGCTTTACATGCTTGCACATGGCCGAGCTCTGAAGCGACGCAATACGTAAAGACGAAATCATTGAGATTCGAGAAGACTGAACTGCGTTTCTCTGCGATGTGAGAGTAGGCCTACTTGCGCAATCTTCGAAACATACGAGCATGTTGGCGCGAGTGGTATAGCACAGATTTCCTTATCTTCAAAGCCCAAACAATACAAGAGGAATGCACTTCACACTCGGAACCTACCCTACCTTTGCCAACAGCTGATCTGTGTGTTGTGAAGGATGGTGGATGGATGTGTGGACAGCGTATTGTAAACAGTGATTATTGCCAAATGGCGCAAACTTGCGCGACACCGAGAGCGTGTTTGTTTGATGCTCTTCATGCAGTCAACAAGACATGGGAGTAAAACACCGCTACTACGCTCGTACATAAGCAAGGGCAAGTTAGACGTCGATAAAGTCGATTATGATTTAAGACATGAAACCAAAGAAGAAATAGCACGGAATTGGACTGTTGGTTAGGAAAACGGAAATCCCGTTGATATCGAGTGCGGGAGTGATGCTACGGAAATCACTAAAATTTCACACAGTCAAGCTAGTGTCTCTAGTTACACTTATCTCTTAATAGAAAAACGAGATGAATTTTAGTTCTCATATAATGTTTTCTTCTGAAATGTGCAATCGAAAGGTAGAATAAACGATCTAAGAAACAGTTTATTTTCTAGGTTTAACAAAAATAACTGCGGATAATTCGCGATTTTATTCACGGAAGTTCGTGCATTAATTACCGCGAATTATCGAGAGTGCACTAACTTTTTTTGTTGTTAAATATTAATGTAGGCATAATCCACATAGCCCTACTTCTAGCCTAGCATGTCTTATAAGACACTACAATCAAGTGTTATAATTATTATTTTCCATGTTCAAGCCTATTTCTATATTTTAACCAATAGTTTTGTTTTTCTAGGCTTAACAATAATAACTGTGGATAATTCGCGGTTTTCGATAATTCGCAGAAGTTAGCGCATTAATTACCGCGAATTAACGAGAGTGCACTGTATGTGGAGAGAGTGCTGCAGTTAGTGATGAAACCTATCGAAACCTCGATTTAAGGTAAACCCCCATTTAAGGTTAAAAAATACCGGTCCCTAGAAAAACGTTAAATAGGGGCTCTACTGTAAAAATATTACAGTACAGTGTAATTGGTTTTCGAGCCTTCAAGACAATATGTTGTCGTATTTGACGATGGAAGGATAAGTGAGGAAATTAGTAAGAGGATCCAACAAGCAAATGGGTTTCACCAGAGTGTGAGGGGTCTGGTGTGGAACCAGGAAGTTCCTGAGAAATGTAAAAAATCGTGCATTCAACATATTACACAACTATATTGACGTATGCAGCAGGCACGTGGACAACAACTAAACGGGAGGAAAGTAGAATCCCGCCAGCTGAGATGAAGTTCCTTAAAGGTATAATTGAAAAGACCCGCAGAGACAAAATCAGAAACAAGGAAATTAGGGAGATAACAGGATTCCCGAAGTTACAAGACAAGATCGAGATCAGTAAGCTAAAATGGTATGGACATATGATGTGAATGGGAGAAGACAGAGTCCCGAAGCGATTATTTACTGAGAAAGTCACAGGAAGGCGCCAAAGGGGAAGGCAGAGGATGAGGTGGATGGATGCAGTGAGGGGGTGTGTTGAGAAAAGAGGAGTGAAAGTGGAGGATGTACTGGAAGAGGGACGAGAGTGGTGGAGACACAGGAAAGTACGGAGGTCCTTGATTCACACCCCAACCCAGATCACTGGAACCAGGGAATGAAGAAGAAGATTTGACGAAAGTCCTTCTAATCGGAATTTTCGCTAATCCGAACAGGGTCCGATCCCAATTACTTCAGATTAGTGGGACTCAACTGTATTATTCTTTTACACGCTTCTCTTAACAAGATTAACAAGATTATTTCCTCAAATTCCATTGTTAAATCTTGAGATATGCACGGGTCTTGTGAACTCGGCAACAAACCAGCTCCAGTGACGTGTGCCTTAAACAGCATCAGTGGACTACAGTGCCTTACCTCCTTGGACGGTGGTCGCGAGTTCCTCAGAAAGCGTAACGTTCCAACCTTGTAGTTGTAGTCGGGGATACCGCGCTGATATGCAACTTTCTGAGAAGTTGTGGGTGTAGCAGTGGCATCCTTTCTCTTCTTGCCGTCCAACCTGTGGAAGAAAGCATAACCTCACTGTGAGCTTTCAGACACAACCTCATCAATTAACCACAACTTGCAACATAAACCCAATACTTTTGCCACCACACCGAAATGAATTATTTAAGAAAGAAGTATTTTGAAATGAAAGTGGCTGGAAAAACATCTGTGGGTAGGCCCAAAAGAAAAGCAGTGGTTAAACCTAGTATTCTTCAAGAGGATACAATCCAGAAATGATTCACAACGATGTTTACAAGTACGGGACAAGATGAAAAGTGCTCATAAACCACACCAGGGAAACTGAAGTTGGGGTCTCTCCATTAAAGCAAATTACTTCTTAACATCAACTAATATGAGATTGAGATCTTTTCAGGGACCTCGGTTCAAAAGTGGACCAAACTTTGGAAAAGGTGTCCCAAATTCATATGAAACTTTGTGTACCCATTCATTTTAAATGCTTCAGTTATTAACAGGCTATCTTGTCCTAGACCGTTCCTTTTATAACTAAGTTTGCCAATCCTGGGTGCCTTAGATGTGCTTTACCAACCTATCTCTTCTCTTCATAAGCACTCGCCAGAAACCTGTCTCGCCTTAATACCTCTTCATTTGTTACTCTAGCTACTTATCTTATCTTCACCATTCTGTAACACCACATTTCATATACCATATTTACTCGGCTATAACCATTTTTTTCCTAAATTTTTAGTTCCGAAATTAGGGAGGAACTATAGCCGCAAATTTCGCAAAAATCCAATATTTTGGAAAAGGCAGAGAGTAAAAATAAGGTATTTTATTTTGATGCTATACACATGGTAGCCACTCAAATCTGTTAACGATTTTCTAGGAGTAATTTTCATTTTTCCAGATTTAAAAATAAGCGTGAGTCCCGGGGAGGGGCTTTATCGGTTGCCTATTTCAAGACCAAAATAAAGCAGTTGTGTTTGGTTTACTTATACAGATGTTGACAAAATTAGTGGTGATTGCGTTATTGATATGCAAGCCTATACACAAATGATTTAATTGTCGTTTTAAAAAAGCCTTTGTGACTGAAATATCCGCTTTAAAAAAAAGAGAAAAGAATGCCGCCTCCAATTTTATTGCGGTGAAGCTGTCTATACTCAATATGTTTTACAAAAATACTATCGGTGTTCTCCCACACAGAAACAGGTAGCCTGAGGAAATTTCTTTCGTTAACGATACAGTGCTCACCAAAAACCGCAGCGGGAGTATGATTTAAGATGGAAATATATCAAATTTTTCGTCATTTTCCAGGAGTTTTCCAGACCTAATAAAAATCCAGGAGTTTTCCAGGAGTAGTGGCCATCATGTACATAG
This sequence comes from Meconema thalassinum, assembly GCA_946902985.2. Lineage (NCBI taxonomy): Eukaryota > Metazoa > Arthropoda > Insecta > Orthoptera > Tettigoniidae > Meconema > Meconema thalassinum. The sequence goes on from OX336396.1 coordinate 18,972,252, forward strand.
TATGATGAATGATGATATATTTAATCAAAATAAACAAAGTGCGTGCATATGTCGGCCGGCCACTAGCGTCCCACCCTTACATGAATGCAGCAACACCGCACGTGTTGCCAGTGACCTCCCTCATAGCGTGCATACGGCGGCTGGCTATCTGTCGCATAGCGCGAGTTATAGCCCTTACGCACAGAAAGACAGAGACCTCTGTCTTCAAACAAGGTCATGCCTTGTTACAATCAGAGCTCGCGTACGATTGAATGGTATGGCCCAAGAAGCCAACATCTGGCATACAAAGACAAGTATATTCCATGATTATTTATTTATTGTATGGCTTTTAGTGCCGGGAGTGTCCGAGGACATGTTTGGCTTGCCTGAGTCTGTAGCTACTTCCAGCGGGCACCCTTAGGGTGAGCTACAAGTTCCGTTCAATTTCAAGTAGGGTAGTTCCAACTTTCGCTACCAGATATCAATGATACTTAGTGGTGAACGTTGGAACTTTGATAGAGCGTTCTGATGAAATCTAACCTAACAATTTAGCTTCACGCAAGTTTAGTCTGTGGAAGGATCTGTTACATGCCATAAATCTATGAAATGGGACCGCCGGCTTTACTTCCCCTCCGAAGGAAGGCATACTGAAGGATTTTTATCGCTCTTAAAAAATGTTTATTAGGCATAGCACTCAATTCAGGTTCCGTATTGACCGTATATACAAGAAGTACAACTATAAATTTTCTGCCTAATCAATACTTTACTTCCACATGTTTTGGTTCCTTCTTCAGCCCACAATAACACACTTCATCAATTAAAACATTAAAAATTAAATTGATTAGGCGGAAAATTTAAAGTTGTACTTCTTGCTTAAGAAATGTGACGACTTCGGCCGGGTTTGAGCCCGCTATCTTGGGCACAGCAGTTCAGGATGCTACCAACTACGCCACCGAAGCCAACCACTTTTGGAAAGATATCACACTTTCCCTGCGATTGTTTTGCCTGACCAACCGCCAGCCGTATCCCATCCGCGCAGAGCTCGTTGCTACACAATGACGGAGAGGACTCTCAATAATTAAGCGATTTCCAAGAATTTTATATTATGGCTCTCGAAAATTAATGGGGGTACTACAGCCGAGTAAATACGGTACTTCAATTCCTCTCCTTCCTGCTGCACTGACAGTGGGATCTACGTACCTGTTTCCTGCTCCTTGGAAGGCCACAAACCCCTGAGCTTCAGGTACCATTTCTGTGGAATCTACGTTCATGGATTCTTGGGCCCTGGGGACTCGCTCGGGCTCCTTGTAGCCAACAGGAGGAGCAAACTCCACCTGCACACATTAATATTACTGTACTCAGAGGACATGTCCAACATTTCCGCCAAGGTCATCAGCTCAGGAAAGTTACCCACAAATATTGAACTGATTGAAACAAAAGACTTGGCCTCCATTCAACCACAAAGTTTGATTCTTAAGGATTAAAGTTACAACTTTATTCGTTTTCAAGTTACTCATTTTATATCGTTAATTCCGAATCTGACCCTGTCGACCTATACCTTCCGATTTCTTTCTGCAGTTTGTTTCCAAAGTTTTGCGATAGGCAAAGCTTTCAGTTCTAGCGCAGAACATTTCTCTCTGCAAATGAGGATGAAAGTATAATTAAGTCACACAGAAGACTGTTACCAAAAACAAACTAATAACAGGATGTCTACCAAATCCAACTAACAGATTTCCCTGATTTTTCCAGGATAAATCAGAAAATTCCCTGAGTCACAGTAGTGACCATAATAGATATATAATACAGAGTTTGTACTTAAAGAGCATTTCAAAAAGTGCTTGAACAATAAAGGGTAACATGACAAAGTTGAAAAGAAAGAAAGAAAAAAATATATTATATATATTTTTCTACATTTTGCAAATTTCTAAATTTTTCATCCAGAAAAGCTATTGTACTTGTGAGTACTGAAAGTAGCTTGCAATAGTAATGCTCTCAAAAATCATACAGTTACACATTATATACGAAGGCTGGTTTTTTTTTTCAACCTCCGGAAGGTCATAAGTGAAAGACAAGTGTACATATCCAAATGAATTTATTACCAAAAGTTAGGTACAAATGTGGTCACTTTTCAACGTAATCACCATGAAGGTTGAGGCATTTGTTTTACCTGTGGACAAGCTTATCAATCCCCTCTGCACAGTATGTTGCCGCCAGTGAGTTCAGATAGGCCCGAACATTGGTTTGAAGATCTTCATCCGCCTCGAACATCTGCCCTCTCAGCCACTTTTTCAGTCCCAGGAAGAGGTGGAAGTCACTCGGCCTCACAGTGCTCATGTCACCCGACAACTTCTGCAGGAATTTCGGTGGGACGTTTTTGACCACCCACCGTACAGTCCCGATTTAGCGCCGAGTGACTTCCACCTCTTCCCGGGACTGAAAAAGTGGCTGGGAGGGCAGAGGTTCGAGGCGGATGAAGATCTTCAAACCTTCGTTCGGGCCTATCTGAACTCACTGGCGGCAACATACTGTGCAGAGGGGATCGATAAGCTTGTCCACAGGTATGACAAATGCCTCAATCTTCATGGTGATTATGTTGAAAAGTAACCACATTTGTACCTAACTTTTGGTAATAAATTCATTTGGATATGTACACTTGTCTTTCATTTATGACCCTCCGGAGGTTGAAAAAAAAAAAACGCCCTCGTACAAATACACAGTGTACACATGTAATTTGTGTGCTCGATCTTGCAACAAATGAGAGCTTACTGATTTAACGTCAGTACGAACATACATCTACAACAATCTACAGCTTAGATATCTAACCTCCTTGACTTTCATAGTGATTCAAGGAACAACGAAATTCGACATGCAAGCTTCCCTCTGGGTGTCAAATTACAAAGCTTGCACCCGGCACCCGAGGCCATACGATATTATTATCACCAGAATATACTTTTCCTCCATCAAAATTTAAATGCTTAATTTCTAATTATTCAAGGTTGGATCTTGTAAAACTAAAATTCCCTGAGTATCATTAAAATATCCCGACAATTCCCTGAGTTTTCTAGGATCTAAAAATTCCCCGAGTATTCCCTGTTTTCCCGAGTAGCAAACACCCTGAATAAACTATATTTTACATGTTTCTAATGTCATTCCACACACGGAGCTCAGTCTTGAGTTCCCATTACTCATTTTGTAGCTGGAAAACTACAATTTATTGTTGTTGAGCTAACAAGCAAGAATATCATTTTGGCACAACTAAGTGACTCTACTCGCAATACTGTGTATGATACAATATTTTGCACATTTCTCCATTTAACACCATTCAAATATTAGAAATACCCTTTCCTCTCAAGAAAAGAAAGTGCCATCACTAATGTTCTCCTACCAAAGACACTCACATTCATGTCACACTCGATGATGCTGACGGCTGAGCCCGGCTTGGTCTCCAGAACGCACAGCTCATAGATGCGGGCGTTGTATTTGATGGCGATGACGTCCCCCGCGGTGAGACACGCAAAGCTCCGCAGTCCGTTCTCCAGCACTGCCTTGGGGTTTGTGATGTCCAGGAAGTCCTCGGACTGTGGCTGGAAGCGTGAGAAGGTCGCCACAGGCAGTGAGACACTCTCTATCTGGAGCAAGTCTCCTTCTTCCAGAAGCAGGTTGTGCATCATCTGAAATAGTACACTACATAGTCACCACTAGTCCTCGGCTTCTTAGACTCCTTGCAAACTATCAAATCTTTGTTGTGACAGTTTTTAAACTGCATCAACTTTCAAAGAAAATTGAAAAAAAAATAAAAAATTGAACTGGCCAGCTCAAATCTGTTTATCAGTGTAGCACTGGGCTCATCAGTTGGTAGAGCAGACGCAAGAAAAGCTTGCCGAAACTCAACGATGCGCAGATACCAATATCAATCGGCGTATTTTAATGCTCATTGCGGGGCTCCTGTAATGCTGGTTACCGGGCTCACTGCTCACTCAACTCAAGAACGCAGCTCGCTCCAAGACGGTCTACAGCTGTAAACCAAGCGTAGAGAGCAGGTGGCATCACACGTGTGTGTGTATTATTACTATTTTATGTATATTTCGTAGCTGAAAGTGCGTTTGTTGAATACCTAAAGCCTTGAAAATTGTGTATAATATTCAGTGTACTTAGCAATGCCACCGTTTCGCTCTAAATTAGGGAGTGCCAAAACTTTACACAGTCAAACTAGGGAAGTTATTTATAATGTGTAAAAATTCATGAAAAACGAAACACATCTCATTGGAAACATACGCACAATTCAAAATAAAGTGGCTGAAGCAACAGGTGTGTCAGAAAGATCGGTGCGGAATATAATACAAGGCGCTAAAAGAATTGAAAGTGGTGAAGTGGATTCATTTTCAACGCCTGGAAAGAGAAGACCAAAATCTGTCAATAACCCAGACGATTTTGATAAATGCGTGGTCAGGCGTACGATTCATAATTTTCACAATACCAAAGGCGAGAGGCCAACGCTGGAAAAGATCCGTGGGAAACTGGCTGAGGATATAAATTTTAAAGGTGGGGTACGAACATTAAGCAAGATAGTTCGAGGCCTAGGCTTTAGATGGAGGAAGACAAGACATGCGTAGAATACTTATGGAGAAGCCTGACATAAGGCTCCTACGTATGCAGTACTTACAGAGCATAAGGCGTTACTGACAACAGGGTGGCCTATTGTTTACACTGATGAGACATATTTGCATAGTTCGCACACTAAGCCAAGGGCTTGGAGTGACGGTTCTCTTCATGGACTGAAGTCACCTATCTCGAAAGGGCAAAGATTAATAGTGGTACATGCCGGTTTCGTTCCAAATGCTTTGTTGGTTTTCAAATCCAACAAAACAACAGGGGACTATCACGATGAGATGAACTATAGAAATTATGAAAAATATCTGACAGAGAAATCAATTCCCAATTTGCCAACCAATTCTGTAGTCGTGATTGACAATGCCTCGTACCATAATGTCCAATGTGAGCGCGCACCCACATCATCTTCCCGAAAAACGGTTATGCAGGATTGGTTGACCGATAAGGGTATTCAATTTTCTACAGAGATGATAAAACCTCAACTGTACACTTTGATTAAATCCCATAAACCACTCTATAAGACGTATAAAATCGATACACTGCTTGCTACCTATGGACACACGATCTTGCGTCTACCACCGTACCACCCTGACTTGAATCCTATCGAAATGATTTGGGCTCATCTTAAAAATGATTTGGGCTCATGTTAAAAATTATGTAGCTGAAAAGAATGTTACTTTCAAACTTGATGATGCAAGAACATTGCTTATGGAAATAGTTGCGTCAACTGGAGCAGAAGAATGGTCGAGTCGGTGTAGGCACGTAATAGACATTGACAGCGATCACATAATGGATGAAGTATCAGACCGCATAATCATTAATCTGGGTGATGATAGTGACAATGACAGAGAGCGTGTTAGTAATCTGGGTGATGATAGTGACAATGACAGAGAGCGTGTTAGTGACTCCAGCACCAATAGCACAGATGACAGTGAAGGAGATATGAGTGGCTTTCAACCTCTTTCAGAAGACGTGCACTAGGAATAGGCCATTAGGTAAGTTTACTGCTATTTTACGATTAGATCATTCTTAATCTCTTTGTTGTTTCCTGCATCTTCAGTATTTTTAGGCTATTACTGTGTAAGACATTACATACTCGCGCTGAGATCTCACTTGAACCCCAGTCACAGTCAGCCTGCCAAGCCTGGGAAGACGATCCGTTCAGAACTGCTGCTAGCCAGCTACTGCCGGGAAGTGGGAGGGGCGTTGTATGCCACTACCGAACACTCACAAACACCCGAACATGGCCGAAGATCTGCGCACTTTTTTTCGGCAAGCTTTTCTTGCGTCTGCTCTACAGTACCTCACCGAGACATACCGAGAAGCTGTGTCAATGTACTGTCAGAGCTGGATATTTCAGACAACAAGTGAGAGACACCCGCTGTGGGTCATAGGAGGTCAAGCTCCGTGCTAAGTGCAAGGCGAACTGGACATAACTGACCTGCTTGGCTCTATGAGGAGAAAGGAAAGTTAACCAAGATACGAGAGCTGTTTTTTTTTAACTTCCGATGGACTGTATAAGAATAACAGATTGATATACCAAACTAATTTTACTACTAAATTTTTCCTTGTTTTATTCTTATGTCTCAACATAATCGCCAAAACGATTGAAACTTTTGTCGTATCGTTACACCAGCTTTCCAATGCCCTCTGCAAAAAAATCTGCTGCCACTGAGGTGGGTACGTCTGGACAGTCTCTTGAAGTGTTTCCCTTTTGGCGAGGCGTTGACGCCCAAACACACCTTCCATTCTCGAAAAAGGTGAAAATCATTCAGTGCTGGTTTGGACTAAACGGCAGATGGTTCAAAACTTCACACTTGAATTCTTTGAAAAAGTCTATCGTAACGTTGGCACAGTGCGGTCGTAAAAGAACTTGGAAAAAAAAAAAAACAGCCCTCAAATTACAAAATTTCATATACACAATACACAATACATGGATTTATTCATACAGGACTCAATTGTAGAAAATTGATTTTTTTGTGCTGGTCAATACAGAAACAGTGACAATGCAAGATAGGGGTGTACAAGGAGGTCTGACCCCAGCTGAATTTGGAAAAGGTGCGGTGTGTGCCCTTGGCAGAGGAGAAATGGATTACTCCCATGTTTACAGCATTTCATAAAAGAGAGTTATTGTGTCTTTATCTGAACTAAATGATCATTTTCAAAAATACTGCCACAGTTTCAGTGAATCAGAATATTTTCAGTAGTGCTACATCTGAAGAAAATACTGCAGCAGAAGAAGATATATTGATAGACCTTTCATCCGATTCCTCATGTTTTTATCTATGGCATTGTTAGAATGTTGGTATTCAGAAAGACTTGAGTTCCCAAGGTTGATCAAGAAAGCACAGTAATTAAGTCCTTTTGCAACTTCAGCAGTGATTGTTGTAGCTGCTTCTCTCTCATTTAGTGCACAAGGTGTGCAACAAGAAACCAGCTCAATTGTCACATTGAACTGAATTATGCTTGTTTCTCCTTCTTTCACGGCCTCATTGGACCACTTCAGTCAATCATTTCTTGGTCCTCTTCTTTAGTAAGTTTTCCTTCCGGGTTGCCCAGTAGCTTTTCATTCGCTCTGGTCTTCTCAGGCGTTCCTCATCTGTAAATACCCTTTTTACTGTATGACGTTTGTATATTTTTGGTTGATATCTTATTTTTATGTCTTACAGTTTTTTTTAATTGTTTGATTTGTTTTGCAAGTCATTTTTCATAATACTTTTTATGAAGTTTGTAATGCTGACTGAAAAATATTGCTACATGTTACCCCTAGTAGCACGTTCATTAATTGGATTACAGTGGGTAAAAGCACAACACAGTTGGTCCTTTAAAGAATGTTAGTTTTATTACAGGTCTACAAAAATACACCGTGCACACACACACACACACACTGAGTCTCACTTCATAAAACACTACTAGTCACTATTAGTTTCCACATTTACTTTCACACCACTGTCCTCGCTATTTATGTTCTCTCTGTCCGTGAGTCGTTACAGTGTTCCAGCTTACACACACACGTACAGTCTACACAGGTTCTCTACAGCCTTGCCCCTGCCACTTCACTTACTATCAGAGTTCTCTTGCTGCTTCTTGTGCGCTCTTGCTCGTCCCATGTCGATCCCAGATCCTCGACCACGTCTTCCACGAAGCACCGTGACACCTCCAAGCACTCACAGTCCCGACTCAAAGTTACACCCTGGCAGATAGGCCTCTACTCTGTTACCGTAGACGTCCAGTAATAATCGCTGTACAGCACCGCACTCACTCACAGAACTAGACACTCGTAAACATTCCAATACTGTCCAATACACTGCCTCCTCGCCGCGGCTCGCTGGTATATATGGAATCAGTCCCTGGCCTGGAAAGTTCTAAATGTCACAACCTATTGCGGCAAAGGGTTTGTTCTAATCGGTTCTAAGTCCAGACTTTTCGCGTATTCACTGGCCAGCCCGCGATGACTCACAGGTGCTCCGCTATTGTGTCTGCCGGTGGGAGGGGCCGGGAGGGTGAGGGAACTTTCTCTCTCCGGCTGATGGTTCTGTCAAAGGTCAACGAGACAGCTGCCTTGGTCTGTCACACTGCCACTCCCCCGAAAGTCTCATGCCGGTCCGCGGCGGTACATAACAATATGTACACCTTTTTCAGAAACTACAGTATGGTATCTGGTGCTTTCATTTTACAAATGCTAGTATCCCCAAGTAAAGGATTTTCATTAATACCTTGTAAATGACATAAAGAATGCTTATAGGGAAACATACCCAGTAAGGCAGGTAGACCTTCCCCTCGTCAGCGACAAACTCGAGCACGCCGCAATGAGTGATGCGGGTTGTCTTCTTGTTGGTCAGTTTGAACAGCATTGGATACACAATGTTGAGCCTCGTCAGCTGGTCCAGAGCCGATGGCGGCATGATGACTGCAACAACAAACTGATATTGAAGCACAGTGAATTATTATGTACTGTATATTATTGTCAAGCATGAGCTTGCCAACCATTGTTATAAAAGAAGTACGATTTTAATGAGAAAAAGAAGAAGGCACTTTGTTTCATGTCAAAGTTGCACGACTGTTAATGACTGAGAAAAAAGAACACCCTTTGAATGTGAATTTGATCCTAAAAGTTCTGCACGATCTGCGTTTGACACCTTCTCACAATCATGTGTCAAAGATTGCGGGTTCAAACCGGCCGAAGGCATCGGATTTTTTAAGAGCATTAAAAGTCCCTCAGTATGCCTTCCTTCGGAGGGGAAGTAAAACCGGCGGTCCCACGTCATAGATTTATGGCATGAAAAAGAACCTTTAACTAACTACACTTCAAAATTTGTAGATTATTTTGGGCCAACTCCAGGCGTCGCGTGTTTACATTTGTACATTTCTATCTAACATATATATGAAACTTACCATCTAAAAAAATTGAGATTTATGCATAATAACATCTAGATAATACTTAATAACCTCCACAAATTTCTTTGTTGTAGGCTTGATGTATGCAATTCTATAAAATTTTAAACGTAGCATTCGTGTTTACATGGGACGGACTTTTAATTTCACATATCTTTACGTCTTTTCAAACTTCTGCGAATTGTGATAACTTTCATTGGTAATGTTAAGATATTGTTTACAAGAAAGACAAAGGTACGTTTTTACGAAAAAAAACAAATGTGTAAGTTACGTAATATCTGCGTAATATAGTTAAATGCGATCGTCGCGTGTTTACTTGACAGCGTCGCGTGATTACACGTACGAATTAGTACTATCGCGACATGGCATGAGGAGCCAACTCGTCATCAAATACGATCACTGAATGATAAAATGTAGATTTAATATCGTAGTAAGTAAACATAAGTAAGGGGCGTGATGGCGCAGCAGTCAAGCTGACACTTGCAACCAACAAGACGGACTGGGTTCGAGTCCCGATTAATGCATGTGCGATTTTCGAGATGAAAGTCACATGCTGTGGTTCGGATTTCACGTAAAAAGTGAGGTCCCGTGGCTTATGATCGCGAGATTGTCGGTCGCGTAAAACTAGGCACAGGTAATTTTCTTGCAATTTTACTTTCATTTAAAAAGCACTCGTCTTTCATCGATGGTTCACAAAACAGTTTAGCTTCATCGTTGTAGTTGCGAAAATTGGTTACGAAATAAACATCACCATCACTTTCAGTTATGGTACAAACATAATATTTGGAATGTTTCTTTCCACTGTATTTTCCAAGTACGAAGTCGCCCACTTCAAAAGCTGTCACGGGGTGCATTTCTGTCATCTGCTTCGAACTTGTAATCTGGATGTAGAGAGTGTGTGGTAGTTGTTTCTGAATAATAATATTTTCTTGCCTGAACTATGTATTTTTTTAACGGCTCCACATAATGGATATCATGTGTGTTCCTGGTAGAGCACAGACATCGACGAAGCGGATTTCCAGAAGGGGTTTACTCTTTTCAACGTCTTCAGAGGAACAAATATAACATTTGAGCTTGCTGAATTTCTTTTCGCCACTTCCACAACATCGTGGACGTTTATAAGGTCTCTCTTTGCACGTAGAGCAACAGTCAAATTACGTTTTAGTGTCCCGAGTTCGTATGAGACATGTGGATTTTCTGTTCCCCAAATGATGCAGTTATGCGTGTTGACTCGGCCACTCGCATGGAATGTGGTTTCGTCCGTGAACATCCATCGTTTTAACCACCTTCCTGCCGCTCACACATCGTCGTAACAAAACTGAGTCGAGCTCCATAATTCAGCTGTGTCAATGCTTGTAGGTGCTGCATACAGTATGGACGCATGTGAAGATAACGCCTAGCAATCCTGTGACATGCTGTGCATGGTGTATTCTGCTCTGCTGATAAGCGGCTGAGTGACTTTTGTGGACTCTGCGTCATGACTTGTCGAATATCTTCCTCCTTGTTGCTATCACGCCGCCTTCCACCTGTGTGAGCGAGGCATCTGCAATCCATTTTCCAAAAACATGTTGTACCATTTAACAATGTCCCGATGTGATGGGACATCCCTAATGTTGTACTGACGTCTGAAAGCTCGCGGCTCCAAGTGACGGGAAACTCCCCAGCCGCCTACTCGCGAGAACGTCGTCAACACGCGACGTATTTTACTACCAGCTTTGTATGAATCCATTTGAAATTTTAAACGAGTGATATAGCAGTTTGAAAGGGTGTACAAATTGGCTTTGCATACGAAATTTTATTCAAATTGAGCCACGCACTTTTCGTCTACAGAAACTTTTATACCTTTTACGTCGCGTGTTTACATGGCCTGCAGCTATAAATTAGTCGCCTTATTACACCTTATATAAACTGTTAATAACCTAAATAAGTACTTTACTGTGAAGAGAAAGAACGTTAGAATTAACATTTACCATAATTATTTTCATACCTTTTCATCCTTTAATAAACTAATTCCTAAAACCATGAAGAAATTTCAAATGAATTTAGACTGACATAAAGGTTCAATTAACCACTCAATTAAGAACTGAAATACATCAGCAAATGAATACATATCATAAAATTAATAAAATTTCATGTTTTATCTATCATGAAAACTGATTGCAGAGTTTTTACATTCCATTTTACTTTTTCCTAATTGGGTGGACTATTCTCTGGAATCGCCCTTTGATTAACGCTCTATTAGTTCCAACGTTCGTCGCCGGGTGCTGGCTGCGATGGCGTCTAGTAGCCTCGTCCACTGTAGGTGTCGTGGATGGTAGCATTTGGTGGCAAAAGTAGGAAATACTTGAAAAAAATTAATCGTCTGCAGTACTTCTACCTGAATCACATATAACACTCACGAATACAGCCAGCCATCACACGTAACACTGGTTATTAGACAGATTCTACACACACCCAAAATAGACGGGGCTACATGACCGCGTTGTCGCAACCCCTAAACTAAGGAACTGATTAGGAAGATAACCGTTGTTTTACAGGGCATAAGCTTTAGCTATTGACTGATGATGTACTGCTCTGTACATACAAGAATAAGGTGAGACAAATAACAAAATAATAGAAAATAGTGGACCCATGCAAAAACTCTCGAATGCTTTATTGGTGTGTGGGCTGAACACGACACGGTTCTGGCAGAGGCTATCGTCTTGTATATTAGTTTAAACACACTTTATAAACAAATTGTCGATATTGATGAAATCAGAGCACAATTCGCCACAGCTGCGGGTAATTCTCTTTTCATTGAATGCTAATTTGTTACGATCGGTTACTTGTGAAACTGGCTGTGTGGTGCGGGTGTAACTTTCCGCCTGCTAATCCCAAAGTTGCAGGATCGAATCCTAACGCTGTCAGTCGGCATTTGACGGTGCGCAAATACGAGGGAGCCGTGTCAGTAGATTTGCCGGAGCAAACTTCCGGCACCCCGGTATTTCGAAAATCCTCAGTAGTTAAAAGGGACGTAAAACCAATAACATTATTATGTTGGTTTTTTTTTTATTTATTAATCAAAGCACAGACTACAGCTATGCTCGCCCTTCACGCTTGTACAAATAACAATTAAAAATAAAATATAAGATAAAATTTAACATATCACCGAACAAAACTAGTCCAGATCAAGAGCCAGTAGAATGTCCTTGCTTGTAGCCGTGTCATCAGTGGCCAAGATGACAGTTCTAAATACGGTTTATGTTCTCCTTCACCTGCTTCAGGAAGGTCCTCTTGTTTCTGGATATGTCCAACTCGCGTTTCCTTGCAATGCTATTGTACAGGGATGATATGCGGATTTGGAAGGATCTTTGGATTATGGAATGTTTAGTGTGTGGAATGTGCAAAATATCTTTGAGCCTGGTAGAACGGGAAGGGGCTCTTAGTTTGAAAAGTGACAGCAGGTGGTCCGAACGGTAATGGCCATTTAAAATAGAATGTAGGAAGGACAGGTCAGTTACCTGTCTTGTCGTGTTGAGGAGAGGGATGTTTATGACTGAAAGTACCTGCTGAGTGGTGAAGTGTCTAAACCTTGGCATTCTGTTCCTTACAATGGCAGCAAAGAAGGATTGAATTCTGTTTAATTTAGCTATGTTTGACGGGCAAGAAGTGGTCCAAATGGGAGAGCAGTAGTTAGCAATGGGCTGGATTATCGAGAGGTAATAGAGGCGAAGGGCTGTGGGATTTAATATTTCTGAGAAGCGGTAGAGTATGCCAAAAAATTTCATGGCTTTGGATACAGAATGTTATATGTGTTCTTTAAAGCTTAGCTGGTTGTCGAATATGACCCCGAGATCTCGCTGATGCGCAACTGCGGTAATGGGCCTGTCAAGTAAGGAATATGTTGTAGGTACTGGCGAATTGCGTAGGGTAATTGTTAAAAGGCTGCATTTATCTGGGTTTGGTTTCAACTTCCACGTGCGGCACCAGTCGGATAGAGCGTTAAGTTACTTGTGAGCGCCCCATGTGTATATACCACCCGCCCAGCTTTACTGTTATGCAGGCAGGACACGACACAGTTCTGACAAGGGATATCATCTTGTTTATTTGCTAACGCACTTTCTTCTTCTTCTATATGCCCTGCCATCTTCAGCTATTCAATAGTCCTTGTGACAGTCCAATTTTGAAGATTCTGAAGTCAAGATATCCCTTTCCTGCCCGCTCTTCAAAGCCCGTCAATTATGCCCTCTAAAATGAGGTGTAATATTGTAACGCACTTTATAAACAAATAATTACCGTATATTTTCGTTGACTTTTCACAAATTGCATTATTTTTCCAGTATGGGAAGGTGGGCCGCAGTGAGACATAGTCCCCAGTGAGACAAGCACATTAAATCTTTTTTTTGAAAGAGGGAATTTTTTTAATATTTCTTAGAGGTTGGCTCTCCTGGTAGCAGACATTTTGATCCTATCTACTCTTTGAAAGAAGCATGTTATGTAGGAGATAAACAACATCATCGTTTTTTGAGGTAAGAAAAATAAAATTTTCTTCGTTTGTTGTTTTTTTTTTTATAGTTATGTGTATCATTGTACATTAATGAATATGATATGGTCGAAATACATACATATTACTAAATAATTATTGGAATTGTCAGCTTGTTCAGTATTGTAGTTTAGAAAGTAAACACGATTGTTTTTTCATGTCGCAAGTGCGCCACAGTGAGACACAGTAGGGTGGGCTACAGTGAGAAAGATATACGGAGCTACCCCAAATTGAGGAGAAGGCAGAGTCAACTTCTAGGAGAGGAAAAAGGAGATCTTTTATTCCAACTGGCACCCCAGAAAAAAGAAAATTTGCTCTTAAGTCCACAAACAAAAAAAACAAATCAAAAGAGCTGCAAGAAGAGTTTGTTCAGCAAAAGGAACTTGAAATCCAAGAAGGCAACCCTAGCTACAGACATTTCAATGAATGATGTTGACGATTCTTCTAATTCTGACAGCTCATCAGATAAGGAAGAAATAGAGCTCCTAACATTTCATCAACTTGCTCGCAAACCTAAGGAAGGTGACTTCGTTCTGGTCGAGTTTTCAGGCAAACACTCAAGATTTTGCATCGGGGAAGTGAAACGAGATTTAGATAATGAAAATTATGAAGTAAAATTCTTAAGAAAAAGTGCAAAAATGAAAGGCAATTTATTTTACCCAGAGGGTACAGATAGTGCTTCAGTCCCCGCGAAATACATCAGATCACGGTTGCCGGTTCCCTGCGAATGTGGCAAAACAAAAAGACAAAAGTCATATCTAAAATTTTCTGGAAATTTTGGGAAACTGAATGTGCTGTAGTGTTTTCTGGCATTAATTCTTTGTTTTAGTGTTTATGTATTTAACCAGTTAAAATAAATTATTTTCGTTGTGTCTCAGTGTGGCCCACGGGTGGGCCACAGTGAGACGGCTGCAACATGTTCACAATTTATTATTTTTACAGAAACGTGTGGATGTTTTGGAAACTCTAAGGGTTTGAAATTGATGAGCAACAATCAACTTATATTTCAGTATGTAAAGACATTTTTAGGTATCAAAAAAAAAGACAGTATACTAAAATATATTTTTTCTGTCTCACTGTGGCCCACCCTCCCCTACTATTGAGACGATTTGTAAGATTTTCGCACAAATAGCACCTTCTAACTCCCTCTGGTTTAACAGCTTCAGTTTTGTGAAACATACACCTTAGCGTATTATATAAATAATATATGATGCTTACAACTCTCAGAAAATGAGGACTTGGCAAAAAGTAGGCCACGAATGGCACACTCATCCAAAAGTTACTGGACACAGGGAAGGTCTTAACTAAATCCCTTCGCCCTCTATTTGCAAGGGCTATCATAATCAGTCCTGTGAGTGACACATTATTGTATACTCCAGAAATGCCAAACTGAAAGCTGACACCACATAAGCAAACAATATCACGTACTCTTCCCTCCTCGCTCCACGTCGTGACGCTCATTCCCCGGCAGCATGGACACGGAGTAGCATTTGAACTGGGTGTTGAACTGGCGGGGAATCTCCGGAAACATGTTGAACCCAAACTGAAACAGCAAAACATTCCACCATATGAACAGGCTTCTAGTTTAGGACAGTAAAAGAAGTACTGTATAGTGAAACACATTAGCTTATTATAACACAGGTAAAATTGCAATGAACAGCACATTAGTATGTAAGATAACTGTCAGTGATATCTCCCATTCTTGGTGCTAAACTTGCCAACATGGTAGCCTACATTATAGCTGTATTTCGATTGTAAGAACCCCGACTTATTTGGCGGGAACCATTTAAAATGACCGCCGCGGGCTCCTATTGGCTGGATCAACTAGCGCCACATGATGCCAGCGCATTGCACATGATTCAGTCGCTTGTTAACAGCTGTCTGTGTCGGAGTTAGTTTCGGCATCATTTCGTTTACTTTTAACATCGAGTATTAATATTTAGGGTTTCCATTTTACTTCGTTATTTCTTTTATTATTATTATCATTTTCTAGTTTCATCGTATTCTTAGTTAGCTAGATAGTTTGATAATTATAAGTCGCTACTAGGTTAGACCACCATCTGGGCAAAACCATCGGTCGCTACTAGGTTAGACCACCGACTTGGCAAAACCATCGGTCGCTACTATGTTAGACCACCGTCTAAGCAAAACCATTGGCCGCTACTGGCTTAGACCACCATCTGGGCAAACCCATCGGTTGCTACTAGGTTAGACCACCATCTGGGCAAAACCAACGGTCGCTACTAGGTTAGACCACCGTCTAAGCAAAACCATTGGCCACTACTAGGTTAGACCACCATCTGAGCAAAACCATCGGTCGCTACTAGGTTAGACCACCATCTGGGCAAAACCATTGGCCGCTACTAGGTTAGACCACCATCTGGGCAAAACCATCGGTCGCTACTAGGTTAGACCACCATCTGGGCAAAACCATTGGCCGCTACTAGGTTAGACCACCATCTGGGCAAAACCATCGGTCGCTACTAGGTTAGACCACCGACTAGGCAAAACCATCGGTCGCTACTATGTTAGACCACCGTCTAAGCAAAACCATTGGCCGCTACTGGGTTAGACCACCATCTGGGCAAACCCATCGGTTGCTACTAGGTTAGACCACCATCTGGGCAAAACCAACGGTCGCTACTAGGTTAGACCACCGTCTAAGCAAAACCATTGGCCACTACTAGGTTAGACCACCATCTGGGCAAAACCATTGGTTGCTACTAGGTTAGACCACCATCTGGGCAAAACCATCGGTCGCTACTAGGTTAGACCACCATCTGGGCAAAACCATTGGCCGCTACTAGGTTAGACCACCATCTGGGCAAAACCATCGGTCGCTACTAGGTTAGACCACCGTCCGGGCAAAACCATCCGTCGCTACTAGGTTAGACCACCGTCCGGGCAAAACCATCGGTCGCTACTAGGTTAGACCACTGTCTGGGTAAAACCATCGGTCGCTACTAGGTTAGACCACCGTCGGGCAAAACCATCGATCGCTACTAGGTTAGACCACCGTCTGGGCAAAAACATCAGTCGCTACTAGGTTAGACCACCATCTGGGCAAAATCATCGGTCGCTACTAGGTTAGACCACCATCTGGGCAAAACCATCGGTCGCTAATAGGTTAGAACACCGTCTGGGCGAAACCATTGGTCGCTACTAGGTTAGACCACCGTCCAGGCGAAACCATTGGCCGCTACTACGTTAGACCACCATCTGGGCAAAACCATCGGTCGCTACAAAGTAGACCACCGTTCAGGCGAAACCATTGGCCGCTACTGGGTTAGACCACCGTCTGGGCAAAACCATCGGTCGCTATGAGGTTAGACCACCGTCTGCACAAGAATTACTGATTGTACCACATATAAGCGGGTCTGGGGAATAAGCCCCAGGTTGGGTATGTGTTAGTATGTAAAGCCTTATTAACACAGAGAATTTAACATGTGTGCATTTTGTGACAAGGGGAACTTTTTAGTGCAAGGAATGACCATCTATACTACTCCCAAAGGTTCAACATAACATCTTCTTCACATGAAGCACTGGATTCAGTACAGTAACAGATTTGATGCACAGGTAGGCCTACGTACCGGTAAATAAGTAGATAAATAAAAATACTTAAATCAGTTCAACATACCAGAATCAATCGACATTGTGGAGAAACTAGAGATAACTGTACAGATAAAAATAAAATACCAATTTAATGAACCATTAATTATTTACAGAAGGAGAATCATTATTGAGCCAATCACATAAAAGATGTGTGATGCAACACTGATTCTGCATTTATTGATTTCTCTTTGAACCATTCTTCGTTCACTTCCTTGCATCTCTTATTAATTTAACGTACCGTACCTCATTTTTCAAACATCTTTATTCTGCTTTCTCCCTTTCATCTCCTGTATTCTTGTGCTTCCGTCTTTTGCCCATCAGGCTAATTCTAATAGGCTATATGGTTTCCTGTGTGATCCAAGGTTTCCTACCTATTCTTTCCTTTCTACCAATGTTTTCTTATGTGGATTTTGTTATTTCTTTTTTTCAAAACGTGCACATTCCTCTGCATTTGACGTTCATTCAGGATTATTCATTAGTCCTTCCCTTATACTTTTCTTGAATCTTTTGTTCACGTCCTCTGCTTTCATTTTGTCTATTGCCCATCTTTTTGGGTTTTGACTTTTGTACAGTTTCTTTAGCGTTAACATAATCTGAATTTCATAACAACCAGTTTGTGGTCAGAGTTTATGCTGGACTCTGTTTTCCAATCCAACATCTGGTTTCAGAATCTCTGCTTAACTATAATGAAGTCGATTTAGAAAAGTCCTGCATCTCCCGGTCTCATCCATGTGCAGCCTATATTCTTCTGTTGTAGTAACTTAGTTGAATAATGTGTTAGCTATGACCAACTAACTTAGTGCCTGGTACAGAATTTGATCAGTCTGCTTCCTCTATCATTTATTTCATCCAATCCGAATCCTCCTAATATCTTCCTTCTCTTCCTTTTCCTAACACAGCATTGCAATCTACCATTACTAACACTTCGTCGCCCTTGACATAACTCAGAATTTTATCTATTTTTTCATGGACCTTGCCATGTTCCAAGCAAACATCAAACCGATACCTACATACGGGCTAGAAATCATATTATGGCAACATCTAACCAAAAGTAACCTGAAAGATATAGAAAAAGTAAAGGCCACTTTTTTGAAGTGACCTCTTTGTGTCTCCAAGTTTCCCTCATCAAGACATGGATACAAACTTAGCAGGGAAACAATGATCCTAGCTGATCTTTCTCTACAACTTCGCCTACCATCCACACCAGCGTAGCCTATAAGGAAGTGGTACAAGAACAGCAACGAAAGACGAATGAAATATGGCTCGATTTTGATGTTATGATTCCAGATGAATGGAAGGAAGAGTACTATAAGCTGAGGCATTTTGTCACCAGGCTTTCAGTTCATGGTTTTCATCATAGAATATGCAGCATGGAATGATTCTATGAACCATGTGAAGACTGTTGGCATGTGACAGATACCATGTAATTCACTGTCAAATAAGACATATATGTCACTGGCAAAATGTTGTATTGAGAATTGATCTAACTATGCATAGTTAAGGATATTTTGATTTTATTTGGCAAATGGCTGCAATAAAATTAACAGCACAGCTGTCACCAGGAACTCTCGCATAGACCATCTCCATCACAGTCAAATGAGACAATAAAATACAACTAATAAACAATGTAACTGCCACCAGGCACGCGAATTACGCATCAATCATAGCTAATTTACATCAGTTAATGCACACGGACGTACGATAACCTATTACAATTTGACAGTAACCCCATAATGACGTGTATGGTTTATAAAATATTACCATTGTGGAGTCGTGTGATTTCTTCTTGTATCTTCAAAAACGACTAAAATATATTGATTCAATAAACAAGTTAATTTCACTATTTAAAAAAAGAATTTACAGATCAATAATGACAAACAAAATATCACAGTACAAACAGTAGAATGGTTGGAAAATATATAGAAGCATGATTGCCAACCATCAATTGATATCCCAAGATCTTAGAAAATACTGATGGTTACTGTCACAGTCATTAATGGTATTAGTAAGGAGAAATTATTATTTTTTGGTCACTAATGGTGCAAATATTCCCCAAATCACCATTTGGTCAACAGAAAAATTAAACTATATCACATGTCATTAGATTGGCAACACTTTCAACACGACAATAATAACAAGCCGCGTTAGTCTTCGAATTTTATCACATAATGAAATTGTTGGAAACATCGATATTCCACAGCCAACCATTTTATTCCCTCTTCCTATAAAAGAGGGAATAATACAGTATAATGTATTGATGCCCGATCAAAACATTGAAACCATAAACATTGCTTTGTTATTGGTCAGTTCGCTGAAGTCACATGGTTACCACGTGAAACGGACCAATCATCAATCACTGCAGGGAAACCTCAGGGCTATATAGATAGATATAGATATTTTATTCAATTAATTCCAAAGAGCCATAGGCTCGTACAGAGGAATTGTACAGTAATGTGTGTTTACACACCAAGGAAGAAAATTCTGAAGGTAACACAAATTGATGAATAAGGACATAGGCCTATTATAAGGTTGATACCATATCTAAGATTGTTTAGACCAAGGTCCCTTAAAATGATAAGCACTTAGGATTTTTAATCTTATACATAACTTAACTTATTTGATGTATTAAGATGCATCGAATTTTTCCCACAATACTTCCATAGTTTTCCTCTTAAATACCGACAAAGTTGGTGCACTTTTTACTTCATCAGGAAGTTTATTATATGACTGTGATACAGAGAACTTGAAACTATTTCTACCATATTTAGAAGAGTGAATGATATATAAGGCTACGTCCTTCGCATGCCTAGATCCATAAGAATGATTGTCAGAGTTCAAGATGTAGGGAGAGCTATAGAGTATTGTGTTGTGTTTAATCTTGTATATTAGCATAGCTGCTCGGAGTTCTGCACTTATGCTGAGGGGTAGAATTTTACTTTTGATGTACAGATCTTTTACTGGAGTGCAGTAAGGAAGGTTAAATATGTTTCTAATAGCCCTATTCTGAATAGTCATTAAATCATTCAGTGTGGATTTCCTGCAGTGAGCCCAAATAACATTTAAATATTGGAGCTTGCTATGTACAAGTGAATAGTAGATTTGTTTTACAAGGTTTAGGGGAATAAGATACCGAACTTTCCTTAGGATCCCCACTACAGGTGAGAGTTTCTTAGCAATTCGTTCAACGTGTTCAATCCAGGTCAGGTGTTTGTCGATGATTAGACCTAAATACTTTGCCTGATTAACCTCTTTTATTTCAATATTATTTATATATATTTTGTCATGTGTGATTTCTTTCATGCTTTGTTTTGAAATTACCATGTAATTGGTCTTCTGTAGGTTCATTGTTAATTTATTGGCCTGGAACCATTGTGAGAGAGTATTTATATCTTGTTGCACATTTTGTATGATTTCAATTATGTCTTTCCCAGTGTAGAAGATATTTGTATCATCTGCATACAATTTGATATGCCCTCTCAAATTTCATTCCACTTGGGAGACTATCAAAGAAATCATACACAACAAAAAACCAACAGTTGAGACATGCACTTCACTTGAAATAAACAACAAAATTATCACAGACAATCAAGAGCTATGCGAATCATTCAACTTGTTCTTCACAAACATTGCTGGAAGTCTAGCAAAAGCTATTCCTGAACAGAAGGAAATCCTCAGTAAGGACCACAAGCAGTCAAATTCCCTCTACTTATATCCAACAGATGAAGCAGAGGTCAAGTCCATCATCACAAATTTAAAGAATAAAAAGAGCTGTGGCTTAGATAGGATCAAGACAAATTTCATTAAAAACAATATGCAATCATTTATTAAAATCTTGGTTGAAATGATTAATGAGTCCTTAGTTACTGGCATGATACCAGATGACTTAAAAGTGGCCAAAGTAGTTCCTATATTTAAGGGTGGTGACAAAAGAAATCCAAATAATTATAGACCTGTTTCTATTTTATCGGTAGTTTCAAAAATTCTGGAAGAAGTGGTAAAAACAAGATTGCTTTCATTTCTGAACAAGAATACATTCTTTCATAATATGCAATATGGATTCAGGGAAAAATCTAGTACTGAGGCAGCAACCATTGACCTAATAACAATGCTACAAGAAACTATTGACAAAAATAATATGGCAGTTGGGTTATTTATTGATCTCACAAAAGCCTTTGATACAGTAGATCATAAAATACTGTTGTCAAAATTAGAAAATGCTGGTGTCCGAGGTATAGCTCTAAAATGGTTCCAAAGCTACCTTCTTGGAAGAAAGCAGCATGTAGCTTTGAATAAATGCATAAGTTCAGGAAAATATATAACTCATGGCGTTCCACAAGGATCTATACTTGGACCTACATTATTCTTAATGTATATAAATGATATTGTGGAATGTAATTTGAGAGGGCATATCAAATTGTATGCAGATGATACAAATATCTTCTACACTGGGAAAGACATAATTGAAATCATACAAAATGTGCAACAAGATATTAATACTCTCTCACAATGGTTCCAGGCCAATAAATTAACAATGAACCTACAGAAGACCAATTACATGGTAATTTCAAAACAAAGCATGAAAGAAATCACACATGACAAAATATATATAAATAATATTGAAATAAAAGAGGTTAATCAGGCAAAGTATTTAGGTCTAATCATCGACAAACACCTGACCTGGATTGAACACGTTGAACGAATTGCTAAGAAACTCTCACCTGTAGTGGGGATTCTAAGGAAACTTCGGTATCTTATTCCCCTAAACCTTGTAAAACAAATCTACTATTCACTTGTACATAGCAAGCTCCAATATTTAAATGTTATTTGGGCTCACTGCAGGAAATCCACACTGAATGATTTAATGACTATTCAGAATAGGGCTATTAGAAACATATTTAACCTTCCTTACTGCACTCCAGTAAAAGATCTGTACATCAAAAGTAAAATTCTACCCCTCAGCATAAGTGCAGAACTCCGAGCAGCTATGCTAATATACAAGATTAAACACAACACAATACTCTATAGCTCTCCCTACATCTTGAACTCAGACAATCATTCTTATGGAACTAGGCATGCGAAGGACGTAGCCTTATATATCATTCACTCTTCTAAATATGGTAGAAATAGTTTCAAGTTCTCTGCATCACAGTCATATAATAAACTTCCTGATGAAGTAAAAAGTGCACCAACTTTGTCGGTATTTAAGAGGAAAACTATGGAAGTATTGTGGGAAAAATTCGATGCATCTTAATACATCAAATAAGTTAAGTTATGTATAAGATTAAAAATCCTAAGTGCTTATCATTTTAAGGGACCTTGGTCTAAACAATCTTAGATATGGTATCAACCTTATAATAGGCCTATGTCCTTATTCATCAATTTGTGTTACCTTCAGAATTTTCTTCCTTGGTGTGTAAACACACATATTACTGTACAATTCCTCTGTACGAGCCTATGGCTCTTTGGAATTAATTGAATAAAATAAAGAAAATAAAAAATCATTTATATACATTAAGAATAATGTAGGTCCAAGTATAGATCCTTGTGGAACACCATGAGTTATATATTTTCCTGAACTTATGCATTTATTCAAAGCTACATGCTGCTTTCTTCCAAGAAGGTAGCTTTGGAACCATTTTAGAGCTATACCTCGGACACCAACATTTTCTAATTTTGACAACAGTATTTTATGATCTACTGTATCAAAGGCTTTTGTGAGATCAATAAATAACCCAACTGCCATATTATTTTTGTCAATAGTTTCTTGTAGCATTGTTATTAGGTCAATGGTTGCTGCCTCAGTACTAGATTTTTCCCTGAATCCATATTGCATATTATGAAAGAATGTATTCTTGTTCAGAAATGAAAGCAATCTTGTTTTTACCACTTCTTCCAGAATTTTTGAAACTACCGATAAAATAGAAACAGGTCTATAATTATTTGGATTTCTTTTGTCACCACCCTTAAATATAGGAACTACTTTGGCCACTTTTAAGTCATCTGGTATCATGCCAGTAACTAAGGACTCATTAATCATTTCAACCAAGATTTTAATAAATGATTGCATATTGTTTTTAATGAAATTTGTCTTGATCCTATCTAAGCCACAGCTCTTTTTATTCTTTAAATTTGTGATGATGGACTTGACCTCTGCTTCATCTGTTGGATATAAGTAGAGGGAATTTGACTGCTTGTGGTCCTTACTGAGGATTTCCTTCTGTTCAGGAATAGCTTTTGCTAGACTTCCAGCAATGTTTGTGAAGAACAAGTTGAATGATTCGCATAGCATGGAGCAATGGAGCATTTGCTTTCCATCGGGCGTGAACATAAGCAACAAAAAACGGAGCCTCCAGAGGCTCATCATCATCATCAACATCTTCTTCTTGTCGTCGTTGTTTATTGACTGATTTGATGCAGCTGTTCATGCCTTTCTGTCCTGAGCTAATCGCTTCATCTCTATTACCCTTTCAGGAATTGATTGCCGGCGGTCGAGATAGGAACTATTATCTGTTTACTTGTGTCACACTGTCAGCCTGCTTCGTTGACAGGTACAGTTGCGCGAGTAGGTTATGGCTCAGCTCCAGTAGCTTCAGTCATCGTTTAACTGTCCGTGGTGACATGAACTCCGGTGACGCTCGTCTGCACTTTTAAGACAGGTAAGTTAGTGCGCGCAATGCTGCTTGACTTATGTGCAACTGCACTCTGCCAACAATGTGTCCTCCGTTTCATCCCACGGGGCTCCAGTTACAATAATTAACAAACGCTGGCGCGGCCACACTCAGCGGAAATCAAATCTTAAATGGGTAATACATAGACCGTGTTCTAACTTTGGTCTACCCCTACAGTTCTTGCCTTCGACCCTTCCTTCCATAACTAAGTTACGGTAAGTTTGTTATTCTTGGGTGTCTTAGTAAAGCTTCTATGCCCAAGATAGCTGGTTCAAACCCGGCCGAAGTCATCGGATTTTTTAAGAGCGTTAAAAATCCCTCAGTATGCCTTCCTTCGGAGGGGAAGTAAAGCCGGCGGTCCCATGTCATAGATTTATGGCATGTTAAAGAACCTCCACTAATTACACCTGTGTGAAGCTAAATTGTATAGGTTAGGAATGTAAACAACGCTCTTAGGTTCCTACGTTCGTTGCCAAGAGCCGACTGCGGTGGCATCTAGTAGCTAAGTTCTGAACTAGGCCTAGTAGTCGTTGATGGTGGCATTTGGAGGCAAAAGTAGGAACTATTTGAAAAATTCAAAGTTGCAGTCCTTATTTGAATTAAAAAACAGATACACACACTAATACAGTCATCACAATTAACACCGGTGATCAGACAGATTCTACACACACCCAAAGTACACGGGGCTACATGACCGCGTTGTCGCAGCGCCTAAACTGAGGAACCAACCAACAAACCTGTCTTAGTAAGTGTCCTATCAACCTACGGTATCTCTTCTTGTCTATAACAGTCGCCAGAAACAATTCTCCTCTCCCACTCTTTGTAATACCTCTTCATTCGTTTATCTACTCATCCAAGGTCGCGGGTTCAAACCTGGCCGAAGTAGTCGGATTTTTTTAGAGTGTTCAAAATTCCTCGGTATGCCTTCCTTTGGAGGGGAAGTAATGCCGGCGGTCCCATCTCATAGATTTATGTCATGTAAGCGAACCTTCCACTAACTACACTGGTGTGAAGCCAAAATTTGTAAGTTAGGTTTGACTAATGCTCTTAAGTTCCAACATTCATCACCGGGCGCTGGTTGTGATGCCATCTAGTAATAGCGAAGTTCACAGATAGGTGTCGTGGCCGGTAGCATTTGGTGGCGAAAGAAGGAACCACTTGAAATTATCGTCTGAAGTCCTTTCTTGAATTAAAAACAGATAACACACACTAATACAGCCACAATTAACACCGGTTATCAGACAGATTCTACACACACCCAAAGTACTCGGGGCTACTTGACCGCATTGTCGCAGTCCCTAAACTAAGGAACCAACCAACCTATCTATTCACCTGATCTTCATCATTCTCCTGTAACACCATATTTCAAATGCTTCTCTTTTCCTCTTTTCTGCTGCACCAACAGTATAATTTCACTTCCATAGAGCACTACCTCAGACAAAGGCTTTCAAAATTACTTTCTATTACCTAAATCTATTTGTGTCAACAGATTTATTTACTGTATAAATGCTTTCCTTGTCTTAGCCAACGTTCTTTTTATATCCTCTTTGCTCCGTCCGTCATTAGGTTATTTTGCTTGCTAAGTCTCCTAATTCCTTTGGTTTCTCACCTGCCATTGTGACGTCAATAGGGGTTTCTCATTTCTTTCGGCTCATCCTCTCTATTAACACCAAATGCTTGCAATACAAGAAACAACAAAGGGAGGTTGAATAGATTCAACAACGTGTTAAGCTTATAAAAGGACTGGCCCACTGGGGTCATATTATGATATAGGACTGTTTTAATTTGTAAAACGTTTCATTGCTATCACGCTGAGAGAATAAGACTAGAATATCTTGATCTGACATTTATTGATTATGTATATGTTGGTATTCATGTGTTCGTTATTCTTTGAACACCCATAGTTGAAGTCAATAATGTAATGTTGTTTGTAAATTAATCGTGGTTCAATGTTTCCTTAGAAAGGGTCTTCTCCAGTGGCGGCTCATGCATTTAACACCATTGGGGTCTGCATTTATAGATGAGCTGCATTCGGCGAGACTTGTAGGTTGAACATTTGGTATATTTCTCATTAAAGTAGTTTCCACTGTCAGCATTGCCAGAGCCTCTTCTCGTGAAGTAATTGTTTAGTATATTCCCACATTTGGCGACCGGTGACAAACATTATTTATATATAGGATAGCAATGGATAAGTTAATTAAAGTTCGAGTGGTACATCGGCGTGCTTACACACGAATTTTCAAGATCGTCAAGGGCGTAGAAAGAGCAGAACTTGATCCAGTTGCTATTGAAGCAGAATTTAATTTACTTCGGGAAAAGAGGAAAGACCTCAAGTGGTTTGCTGCTGAGACCTGTGCAGAGAATCTACGAATTGGAACTGGAACTTAATCAGCAGGGCGAATCTTCAATCAAGAGGAAATCACGGAACAGCCTCAGGATGAAATGAACATTGAAGGGAAGATTTCCAAGAACCAGGTGGTTGGTTCCTTAGTTTAAGGGCTACGACATCGCGGCCATGTAGCCCCGTTTTTTTTTTGGGTGTGTGTAGAATTTGTCTGATAACCAGTGTTAATTGTGATTACTGTATTAGTGTGTGTTATCTACGATTCAGGTAGAAGGACTGCAGAAGATCAATTTTTCAAGTAACTCCTACTTTTGCTACCAAATGCTACCATCCACGACACCTAGCTGCGGACTTGGCTACTAGATGCCATCGCAGCCAGCCCCTGGCGACAAACGTTGGAACTATTATAGCGTTATCAAACTAACCTACAAATTTTAGCTTCCACAAGTGTAGTTAATGGAAGGTCAAGAACCAGGTGGAGACGAGATTCGTAAGGACTGTTCGCAAGCCTGTGATTGTTTTTTGTAAGTTATTGTTGGGCTGGCTACCATTAACTTAGGTGGGAGAATGTGAGAAAAAGACTAGAATATCTTGAACTGACATTTATCGATTATGTATATGTTGGTATTCATGTGTTCGTTATTCTTTGAACAACCTTAGTTGAAGTCAATAATGTAATGTCATCATCATCTTGCACAGTTTCCAGCCACTGGCTGGGTCTGTTTGGAACACAAGCCTCTCCAACGTCTTCTGTCTTCCCACCATCTCTCATCCTCCACCCTCGTCCAGTCTTCTCCTCTCTTCCTCACGCTTTCTTCCACCCCCTTCAGCCACCTGTCTCTCGGTCTCTTTGCTTCCCACTTCGTCTCATGTATCCTCCTGGGTATCCTCTTGTCCTCCATTCGTTTTACATGTCCATACCATCTAAGTCTAGATTTCTCTATACCATCCTGTAATGGTTCCTCCTTCATTAATTCTCTGGTCCTCTCATTTCTTATTCTGTCCATCTTTGTAGCTCCAATACTGCTTCTCAAGAACCTCATCTCACTGGCCTGTATTTTGCTCTTCTCCCTTCCTTTCATAACCCAGATATCTGAGGCATACGTCAGGATAGGGACATAGTACGTCCGATATATGATCTTTTTGCTGTTCTGAGGGACATCCTTGCTCCATAACATGCTTCTCACTCTCCTCCGGAATGCTTCTGCCTGTCTCCCCCGCTCATTTATTTCTCTATCGTTTCTTCCATTATCTTGTATCAGGCTTCCCAGATACTTGAAACTCTCCACTTTCTTCAGCTGTTCCCCACCAATTGTTATTCCTGTTGTGGTTCTTTCCTTCTTCCTTGTTGTGATCACCATCTCACTCTAATTTATGCTAAATTTTATCCCATATCCTTGTATTATTCCTTCCCATACATTGAACTGTTCCTGTACCTCCTCCTCCTTGTTTCCCCAAATCATCAAATGATCTGCAAACACCATTGCTTTCATCTTTCCTTCCCCAATTACTTGTGCCACTCGGGTCATTATGTCATCCATCACCACAATGAAAAGTAACGGTGACAGTGCACTTCCTTGTTTCAAGCCGTTTCTCTGTTCCAACCAGTCGGATCTCTCTCCTCCCACTTTCCCACAGCTCACGCTTCCCTTGTATATCTCCTTTATCCTCCTTATAGTCCATTTTTCTACTCCTCTATCCTCCAGGGACTTCCATACTTTGTTTCTGCATACACTGTCATATGCTTTCTCAATGTCCAGGAAGGCCATCAGTAGATCTGTTCCATACTCATAGTGCTGTTCTTGTAACTGCCTTACAGCAAAAATAAAATCCACTGTGGACCTTCCTGCTCTGAAGCCATGTTGTTCTTCCCTCATCCCTCCTTCTATCCTTGTCCTAATTCTCTTTTCCAAAACTTTCTCAAACATCTTTGCACAGTGACTCATCAGTGTTATTCCCCGATAGTTTCTGCATTCTGTTCTACTACCTTTCATGAAGATCGGGACAATTATTCCCTTTTTCCAGTCCTCTGAGGTCTTCTTTCCTTCCATGCTGTCTTCATCACTCGGTACAACCATTGTATCCCCACCTCTCCTGCTGCTCTCACCATCTCCACACTCAACTCATCCACACCCGGTGCCTTCCCTCCTTTCATCTTCCTCACTGCATCTTCCACTTCTTTCCATGTTAAGTCCTTTCCTGTTTGCAGTCCACCATCCTCCTCCCCGATTTCTTCCTCCTCGCCGTGGTTTCCATTTGGGTTCACAAGTTCTTCAAAATATTCTTTGCACATTTTCTTCAGTTCTTCCCTATTTTCTATCTCTTGTCCCCTTTTGTTCACCATTCTAACATAATCTGTAGGATCCTTCCACCTCTTATTTTTTACCATCCCATACAGGACCTTTTTTGTACCTTCACTATCCTCCTTCATCATCTTTGTCCACTCTTCCATCCACTTTCTTCTCTCCTCAGCCACTACTCTCTTTGCCTCCTTCTTTCTTTCCTGGTACTCTTCCCTTGTCTCTACCATCCTATTTTGATACCACCTCCTAAAGGCTCTATTCTTTTCCCTTACTAATCTTTTGTCTTCTCATTCCACCATGGCGTTTCCTTCCACCTCTTCTTAACTTACTACTTGTCCTCCCACATACTGCTTCTGTTGCACCTACTAGTGTCTTCTTAAATCTAGCCCATTCCTCTTCCACCCCTCTTTCTTCATCTGTTGGAATTCCTTCCTTTACCATTTTGAGGTACTCGACCCTTCTATCTCCTTCTTTCAGTTTCCATATCCTTATACGCCTTTCCTGGTTCTCAGTCCCTTTCTTCTCCATAGTCACTCTCAGGTTCGTTACCAGCAATCGATGGTCGCTCTCCAGGTTCTCCGATGGTATAACCTTGATGTCCGTGATGTTCTTACTTAATTCTTTCTCATACAGTATATAGTCGACCACCGACTTCCTGGTCAAGTCATCACTGTACCATGTGATTGTGTGGCTCTCTCTTTTCTTGAACCAGGAGTTCCCAACTAGCAGGCTGTTCCTTTGGCAGAAGTCCAACAGTAATGTAATGTACCGGGTGTTAATAAATCGTGGTTCAATTTTTCCTTAGAAAGGTAACTTACAAAATTTTGTCCAAAGCCCTTTTGAACCGTGCCTATCTTCAACTGGATCCGTAGATTGGTGAATACCAAGGTGGGTTCCGGAAAGACCGATCGTGTACAGAGCAAATTATCAATTCGAAAAACTCAATGTCTTACTTCCATAAAATGTCAAACAAAAATTATGCCATTACTTTTGTTGACTTTGGTTGGTTCTTAAGTTTAGGGGCTGCGACAACACTGTCATTTGCCCTGTGTACTTTGGGTGTGTGTAGAATCTGTCTGATAACCGGTGTTAATTATGATGACTGGATTAGTGTGTATCTGTTTTTTAGTTTAAGTACTGCAACTTAGAATTTTTCAAATAGTTCCTACTTTTGCCGCCAAGCGCCACCGTCGACGACTACCAGGCCAAGTTCAGAACTTAGCTACTAGACACCACCGCAGTCGGCTCTTGGCAACGAACGTAGAAACCTCAGAGCATTGTTTACATTCTTAACCTATCCAATTTAGCTTCACACAGGTGCAATTTGTGGAAGGTTCTTTAACATGCCATAAATCTATGACATGGGACTGCCGGCTTTTCTTCCCCTCCGAAGGAAGGCACACTGACGGATTTTTAACACTCTTAAAAAATCCGACCACTTCGGCCGGGTTTGAACCCGCTATCTTGGGCATAGAAGCTCAGCATGCTACCGACTACGCCATCGAAGCCGCCTTTTGTTGACTTTGCAAAGGCTTATGACAGCATTAACCGTGAATCCCTTGTTGCTGTACTCTCAGAATTTGGATTAGATCACAAGACAACATCAATCATCAAAGATACCCTCTTGAATACAAGTTCAAAGGTTAAATTTATGGGAGGACTGAGCGCATAATTTTCAATTAATACAGGAGTGCGTTAAGGAGAGGGATTATCTCCATTGTTGTGTAATTGTGCGCTCGAAAATGTCGTCGGAGAATGGAGACGAGTTGGTCACCATCCCATTGACTAGGACCAAAACTCAAAGGGATAACACTTGATTGTTTGGCATTTGTAACCCGGCCTCTCACCGCTGAGTCCGTGGTTCAAATCCCGGTCACTCCATGTGAGATCTGTGCTGGACAAAGCGGAGGCAGACAGGTTTTTCTCCGGGTACTCAGGTTTTCCCTGTCAAAATTTAATTCCAGCAACACTCTCCACTATCATTTCATTTCATCTGTCATTCATTCAATCATTGCCCCAGAGGAGTGCGTCAGGCCTCGGCAGCCGGCACAGTTCATATCCTCGCCGCTAGATGGGGGCTTCATTCATTCCATTTCTGACCCGGTCGGAGACTGGAAGCAGGCTGTGGATTTTCATTTTCATTCAAATTAAGTCATTAAGCATAATTAACACTCCGAACTGTAAGGGGTTGCAATTCTGGCTGTGTAACATTCATTTTAAACATAGCACATGGCATACATAAACTAGGGGAATGACTTGCTCCTCAAATGCCTGAATGTGTTGCTTTCATACTTCATTATTATTAGTGGTGTAAGCCCACTAAGGAGTGCTTCTGCGATGCTTTCCAATATCTCCTCAGTCCAGCCGATAACTTGTCCTTCTTCTCCTGTGTGAGGGTGGTCGGGTCTTAATCACTTTGGGTGGTGGGGACCATACTTAATACTTTATCTTCTTCTTATGACGCCGTCTCCCTCCGAAGGTTGGCGATCCAATTGATTATCATTACACGCGAAACGGCAGCACGGAAGATTTCTATAGACGTACGTCAATACCACCGCCGCAAGTCTTTCATCCAGGAATGTCTTCGTCTTCCCACAGATCTTTTCCCATCAATCTTCCCTCGAATGATCAGCCAGAGAAGTTCATATCGTTCACCTCTCATGATGTGCCCGAGGCAGCTGAGCTTACGCTCCTTGATGGTTGTGAGAAGCTCTTTCTTCTTGTTCAAGATGTTGAGGACTACTTCATTTGTTTTCCTTTCTACCCAAGATATTCGGAGTATTCTTCTGTATAAATACATCTCAAAAGATTTAATCCGCTTCTTCAGTAATGGGCTGAGCATCCATCCTTCGAAACCATACAAAAGGACAGGAAAAACATAGCAACGTAGCATTCGAACTCTCAGCTGAAGGTTGAGTTCTCGGCTGGTGAATAAGGTCCTCATGGTATTGAACATATTTTTTGCTTGTCCAATCCTGGATAAGATTTCACTCTTTGAATCACAATGCTGGTTCACTCAAGTTCCAAGATATTTGATGGAAGATACTTGTTGGACGATGGTGTTGTTGATGTGAAGGGAGACTGTTTTGGTGTTTTCGAGATTACCATCAGCTTGGTCTTGCTAATATTCAAGGATAAACCGTAGGTTTCACTAGTCCTCACGATATTGTTTATAATAATTTGAAGATCACTAGGGTTGCTGGCTAGCACAATCGTGTCATCAGCAAATCGGATGTTATTAATGACATAGCCATTGATCTTGATGCCTAGGTTAACATCTTCAGCAGCCTCTCTGAACACAGTTTCAGAGTAGATGTTAAAAAGGAGTGGGGACAGGACACGTCCCTGGCGGACACCTCTTCGTATAGCTATGTCCCCAGTAGTAGTTCCTTCTATTTTGACCTATGCCGTTTGATTCTAATAAATAAATATTATTGAAATGCCAGCGGATTCGGATAACAAACATGCGGATAACGTTTTGTGTATCCGCACATGGCTCTAATAATAACTGCATTTGAGTATCTGTACAAATATTACGTTGTACAGAAACGTTCATTTCTATGACACAGCCATATTGTATTGAATGTTCTAATTTGTGACAAATCAATTTCCGTAAAGACTAGAGAGGCAGGAATTGGATGTGGAACATGTTTCCTTGTTGAGTCACCTTACTAGGAAGCCAAAAATAACCGAAGGTGCTCAACTCACCCTTTGGAGAGGGTAACTTTATATGGGCTGTTCGACACAAAAGCCAGTATTTAAACACAAAAAGTGATCAATGTTCCGGCATAACTTAACAAAATTGCCAGCGTTTCGCCCCGGTGTACCATTGGGCTCTTCAGTTGGTAAAAGTACACCTCACCAAGACGCTGGCTAGCCCAATGGTACACCGGGGCGAAACGCTGGCAATTTTGTTGAGTTATGCCGGAACATTTATCACTTTTTGTGTTTAAATATATAATGGCTCAACGGACAATACATATTTTTCTTTTAGGAAAATTATATATTCAATGCCAAGGTAAGGTTATAATTGCTTTGGAGTGGAGCTTTGACTCCCATAGTGCACTGGCTTTGCTCGTGACGCGGATACACATGTATCAAATACGTCTTGCAATGGCCTTCCCAGTGTGTGCTAGCCAGCGTCTCGGTGAGGTGTACTTTTACCAACTGAAGAGCCCAATGGTACACCGGGGCGAAACGCTAGCAATTTTGTTGAGTTATGCCGGAACATGTATCACTTTTTGTGTTTAAATCATCATCATCAACCGATACTCGTATCCGAGTGTTCGTTTCTTCCCTGCACTCCAAGTTTGGCAGGGAAGAGTGCCACAGGCGGGACTTTGTTTAAGGTGGATTTCAACTTGCCAAGGACAAATCCACGCACTATGATTCTGGCACCACCCACTGCAGCTCATATATAGAATAAGACGTGCAGTTACAAGTACCAGAACTGCAATGGACTGATGCAGACTCAAGAAGTCGTGAGTTGCGCCTTTACAGCCAGTCCATCTGGCATGACCTCTTCCGCCTCAGCAGCCGTTGGGTAACCTCGAAGTTGATAGGTACCTCTTCCACCCGCGTTGCCGTTGGGGCCAAAATATACGTAATGGGTTTCAGTGTCATTTCCTACACTGAGGGGCTCATCCGCCAGAAGCCGTTGGCCCGTTCAGGGGGTCGAGTTATTTACCGCCGCCCAACATTAGACGTTAGCTGTTTTTACAGCTGGTTGCGAAACCAGCTAACCCTCCTCCTTTCGCATTCCGGACAAAGGCGGAGTTGTGTTTAAATACATAATGGCTCAACGGACAATACATATTTTTCTTTTGGGAAAATTATATATTCAATGCCAAGGTAAGGTTATAATTGCTTTGGAGTGGAGCTTTCACTCCCGTAGTGCACTGGCTTTGTTCGTGACGCGGATACACATGTATCAAATACGTCTTGCAATGGCCTTCCCAGTGTGTGCTAGCCAGCGT
Source organism: Meconema thalassinum (assembly GCA_946902985.2). Classification (NCBI taxonomy): domain Eukaryota; kingdom Metazoa; phylum Arthropoda; class Insecta; order Orthoptera; family Tettigoniidae; genus Meconema; species Meconema thalassinum. Next base: position 19,005,662 of record OX336396.1, read on the forward strand.
CTTGATGAGGTGTACTTTTACCAACTGAAGAGCCCAATGGTACACCAGAGCGAAATGCTGGCATTTTGTTGAGTTATGCCGGAATATGTATCGCATTTTGTGTTTAAATATATAATGGCTCAACAGACAGTACATATTTTTCTTTTGGGAAAATTATATACAAAAGCCACAAAAGCCAGTGTTAACTATTTCCCAGAGTTTACGTAAGGTCTTGCAATAAATCTGGGCATTTATTGTATAATTGGGGCACACAAAACCACAAGCGAAAAGTCAAAGCACTGCGTACGTACTTGGTTTTGTGCATCTCCATCAGCTTCTTCGGTACTCATCATGAGCACAACAATTCAAGGGTCCTGTCGCAATTGCACAAAGAAGACAATTTGAAATTTCACAAAACTCATAATGATGAAATCATAAAGCGTTCGCTTTCTCGAACCTTTTCATCAAGTCTCGAGTCATGAGTCACACACTACGCTCCCCATCATGGACTTTAGTATGGTCTTCCTTAAATGCTCTAACCCATTTTCATACCATTCCTTTACTCGGAGAGTGTTCTCCATACACATCAATAATCTTCCGAGGAATTTCAATTCCTTCCACATTTTTTGATTTGCAAAACATATAACAGCGCGTACTGCACACTCGGTGCAACCATTATTGTCAGAGGCATTTTCAATACACACAAGCATAAATACGGATGAATGCTACCACAATGGTGTTAGTGACTATGTACTGAGTGCACATTCACCAAACAACGACTGCAGTGGAAACGTAATGGCGGCCACCCAAATGTTCAAAGCTTAAATCAAATTACGACCCACCTAATCATTTGATCTCTACCAAATTTTGCAACAAAATACCTTTTTGTGGGGAGCATCTTTTGACTGAACTACAAGGTCATCAGCCCAATAGTTTGCAGATAGCGACCATTTATGTGTGCAAATCGATTCACCATAATTCAAACACAGTGAAACCGAATCGAATGAAATTTTGTACAGAGGTATCACTAGCAAAGGGCACCTCATATTCATGCTTAATATCCGTAACACGTTATATTTCAACAAGCTACTGCAACCAATATTGAATAATACAACTTGAAAAGGACAAAGAGTAATAACAATACCCATGCATTTAGGAGAAAGTAGGCTAGGCCTATATGTTCTTTACTGAACATCTTGTTTATGTTTATTTTAGAGTTTGTACCAAGAATAACATAAAATTTCTTGAATTTCACTGTTTAAGCGTTTTGTTTCAATAACTTACGAAATGCAGATGTCGACTTTTGGAAATAGGCTCCTCATATAATAAGATATATGATTTTCATACTTTGTGGGAGCCATCAGGAATTATCACTGCTATATTACATAATTAAATGTTCTTATTTGTTGCTCATTCAACGGCAGCAGCCATGTCTCCAAGACGCATGAGGTCTCTTTAACTGCTACTTGGGCGGACAATTTACATCATTTCACTGTAGCCAACATGTGGGATAAAACATACATCACACGACGCATGTAATATTGTAAGAGCATTAATTGGCAAAACCCATTGGCCTGGATAAAGATTATTGATGTGTAACTACCCCCACTGTTTACAAAAACCAGGGGTGTATATAGGGTGAGTCACCTAAACCTAAAACACTGACCTTCAGAGGTTGGCCGGCCCGTTCAACGGATTTGACTCTCAGACTTTTTTCTGATGGGAAAGCTGTATGACACTGTCTAGAAGGACATACCAACCACACCGGATGATATGCTGCCTGCTCTGACATTTCCACTGAAATGCTAGAACGTGTGCAGTGTCTTTCCACGGCAGACTGGAAGCACGTATTGACACCACCGGTGATCATTTTGAACATAATCGTTGAAGGTCAGTGTGCTCTTTACTTGTCAGAACCCACGTAAGGAGTGTATTCACATTTGTCTTTCTTTAGTTTGTGCTAAGTGTGGGTGTGGAACCTTTTCAACATACGATATCTCAGAAACCACTAGCACTAGAATCCTGAAACAAGGGTCATTGACCTTCTAGTTTACCCTACTTTTATTTTGTTAATGTCAATAGGTATTGTTCCATTTAAAAAAGTGTACGCTCAAGTATTATTCAAATATGTTTATAGGCCAAAAATACGAGCCCTTAACTACCAAGCCAGTCTGTGAAAACAGCACATCAATAGCTTATTTTAACGTGAAATAAAACTGTCGATTTCAGTGTTAAAACTGACGCTATTTCGGTGGGTATTTCGCGAAATAGATTGTCATAATGCTCAATGTTTCTTCTGAAATCTTCCTTATAGTATGGGGTAAATCTAACAAATTATGTGATAAGAGGGTTTTTAAACGTCTTTACGATGAGTAGAGTATCGCCGAATGTTTTTTGCCGCTTAGAATTATGTTCATTAATTTCCTTCTTTCTTCCTCATTTTGTGAGTTTCTGAATCCCTGCAGTGCTTATCGCACATGTATTTTCGTTCCCACTGAATACGAACATTGGGAGTATTTACACATTAGAATCTTTCTTGCAGCGTCAAATCGACTACACAGAACCCCCTCACTGTTGTATTCCTTGGCCCTCGAGAAAACTGTTGCGACTTTTATTCTCGGCATTTTGATACTTAAATGCTGGATGTTTGCCGATAGTTTTATCAGTCGCGAACTCTTACTGCTGTATCTACGACCACAACGCCATTTGATGTAATTGATAGCAGATATCGATTTTCATCGATAGCCTTAGAGACTGCGGAACTGAATACACATACTTCCGGCTTTGTAGGCAGTTATGTAGAGAGTATGCAGCACTATCAATCAAACGAGAAGGAAACCATGATGGTCAATTCTCCAGAAGCATTTAAACGTGTATTGGAGAGCTTTTTCGATAATATTTAGCATTTTCGTACTGAGTGGAGTATATTTCGTGATTATTTGTGCAATTCGTGCAATAAATCATATTTCGTGATATTTCGCGAGATCATTTTGCTAAAATATACTACTTGAAGTACCTACAAGGTCATATATAGGCAAGAAAGGAGATATGAAAAAATTTTGCGCGTATCGCTATTACCAAAAAATACGGCCCCTATCAATAGCTCTTCCCATTTCCGAAATATTTGTGGTGCAAGTTTTAGGTGACTCACCCTGAATATTAGCTAACCTGGTACACTACCTAGCTATTGTTGGTCTAGGCAAAAACCATTGATCTCCATGAAAATTATTTATGCGTCTTTGGTAGGATATACAGAGACCAGATGTTATTTCAAAAACTGGTGCACTAGGGTATCATGGGGGTGATTTTGTTTCAAAGAGGGGCTTGAATGGAACTTGGCACTTTTTTGTTTTACAATAGTGGCTATAAAGCAGCATGGGACAACTCGTTGGCAATGCTGTATTTGTCCATAAATCATGCGTATAATGGCAGACTCAGCTAAAATTTCATTGATATAAGTCGTGATCTGAAAAGGGGATGGCGGGTGGGAAGTAGTCAGCAGAGGAATCCCTCCCTATATTATTCTGCTAAGGTCCCATTGCAGTTTTGTACTAAAAGGTCCCATTAACACCAACCTACACATATGGGGTACCTACAGGTTCAGCATAACCCAATGCGTAAGCGAAACACACTCACTTACTCTTCAAATGCCTCACAATTAAATAAATACCTTAAAACACGTATATTTACAATGAAATAATGAAAGAATGCAACACGGTAACCATGGTAACAGAATCTCAGAGGTCCATCTATTTCTGTAAGACGCAATGCAATTCCAATTATTACATTACTGTGAAAGTTTCCAGACGGTTATAAGGTTATCACTGAACCAAATTAAGCTGTAAAATTCATCAATACATACAGTATAATGCACTTAAGGGGGCCAAGGGGCACTCTAGAATTTTTTCACACAATGTTCACGTGTGAGTGTGGTACAAAAGGTATTTTTCACCCGACTAAAAAAGGTCTCCGAAAACCACATTTAAAGGCCCTTAAATTAACAGTGTCTGTGATATTCCCAGAAAACTAACTTCGCTCTGATATACCTATGAAGGAATGACAAACCCCTAACCACTGCACCAGTAGCTGAATAGATAAAGTCTGATTATTCATACCAAGGATAAATCAGTCATAGCATTCATGATTGAGATTTTGCTAACTGTACTCTTTACAAGTAGAATATTCGCGGGCAAAGCCGCGACGGGTAATGCTAGTAAGCATCTATTACTACTTCATCTCCAGATTTTTCCCCAACCTTTTACCACAGGTATTTTGGCTAATTTAAGTACAGTAGTTTAAAAAACATTTTCTCCTGAATTTGATCTCCTTCAATGTTACCACAAGAACTTCACTCAGAAAAGCTGCCAGTGCAGGACTTGAACCTAGGATCTCCAGTCCAGGACAGCTCAGCTGTGTTAGTGGGTCTACTAATATTCGCTCTGATACAATCAAAGGTTCAAACAAAATTATTGTACAGTACGGCTCCCAGCTCATGATCCTTGGTAGGAGGGGAAGGTTGAGGGAGGGAAAGTAGAGTGGGTGAGGGAGAGCGCTGCTGAGTGCGAGACAAGGAAACGTTTCCGAATGCTGTTATGAAAGCATTGGGTGCTAAGGTGGCATGTACCAATATATAAGGTGCGTTCAAAAAGTAACAAGCCGGAGGCTGGAATGCGCAAATCTGTGACGACATCGGCTAATCGTGGCGTGTGTAACGAGGTGTAGTTCCGACCAGAGCCTGGAAGGTCTCAGCCTGTCGCTAGAGGGCACACGTGCACGTAACGTGACGATACAAAGCGAGCAGCAGCATGCATCAATCGTCCAACGAAGACAAAGACAGTAGGCCATTCGACATGCTTCCTGGTGTGGTTGAAGACTGTGGGGCACCCATTGGGCACACACTTTCCGCAAGTGCAGTCGTTCCTTCATGATGGTGTGCACACGTCCGACGCTCAATCCGCTATGGCGTTCACTGTCACTCGGCGGTCCTGGGTAATGAGTGCATCAACCAGCTGGAAATTGTCACCGGTAATGCAGAGGGGTGCCCCAGACCGGGCATCATCGGCTAACTACACTCGTCCTTCCCTGAAGTGCTTGTGCCACGCCTTGACCCTTGCAAGGGACATGCAGTGTTCGCCGTACACGTGTGAGATTCGGCGATGAATGTCCGTTCACCCTACTCCTTCCGCTGTCAGAAACCGAATAATACCTCTTTGCTCTTCGGTTGACGCCTCCATGTCACTGTTTGCAATGAGACTGGCAGCGTTGGATGATTGATGCATGCTGCTGCTCGCTTTGTATCGTCACGTGACGTGCACATGTGCTCTCTAGCGACGGGCTGTGACCGTTCACGCTCTAGTCGGAACCACACCTCGTTACACAGGCCACGATTAGCCGATGTCGTCACTGGTTTGCGCATTACAGCCTCCGGCTCGTTACTTTTTGAACGCACCTTATAAATGTTTCCTGTACCGTTAGTAGTAGTGGTAGTGGTAGTGGTAGTGGTAGTGGTAGTAGTAGTAGTAGTAGTAGTAGCCCCTGTCAGGCAGTCCGCTGATGTGATGTCGGTGGTGCGACCACATTCCTTGCAGGGATTACGAGCTCAGAGGCGTACTGTATGTCCCAATAATGTAAAAATTGACCTCTTCTGAGGCCCATTTTTCTAGGAATTGGTTTCACATTCACAGAATAATATCAGTAGCAAAATCAACAATCTTGTTCACATCTGTCCTCTGTTTCATAGCACCTGCCAACCTTTGTAGGTAGGTACCCTCTAGAAATATTTGCTCTGAGTTACGCTGACAAGTCAGTGGCTAGCTGACCCAATGCCCAGTAAACTGAGAACGATCAAGGGAACTACTCTCGTGTGGCGGAGCTCTTTCCGGTCACGGAGAGAGTCCGTCATTTTGTGTAGGCTAAGGATAGGTCCGACAAGATCCACCCACTCGTACCTAATGAGAAGGGAAGACCCCCCACTTTGTACCTGTGGAGCCGTTTTCACCGTGGCCCACATTTTAACCGAGTGTGTGGATCTTGCTGACTTACGAAGAAACCTTGGTTTGCAGATGACACTCAAACTTATATTAGCCGATGACGCGGTGGCTGCTGATCGCGTTATCCGCTTTATAAGTGAGAGTGGATTAGGGCCAGCAATCTAAATTTTCCAATATACATTAACTCAACGACTTGTTCCTTTTTGATTTTCTGAATTCTTTGTTTTTCCGTAATTTGTGTTTATTTTTATATCTATTTAGTTTTATTAACTTTAGGTCTTTTCATATTTAGGTTCCACCTCTAATTCCAAATTCCTATACTTTAATCTGTGTTAAGAGGGGCAGATGACCTAACAATAACTAACTAACATTGTGGGACCACTTACCGTGTCTTGAAAACATGAGGAATCTCTTACCATTACGAACAATGTACAATTTAATGGTATTTATTGACTTATGTACAGATATGTAACAAAAAATAGTCTTTGATGTTCTGCGAACTGTTTCACAACCAAAAGTAGCGTCGTGTCACCGGAAAGTAAAATGTGGGAGCACAAGCTCTTCCAGGCGATGCAGTGTCCACCGCTTCACCTTCAGAGTCACGAGTCGTGAGCCTCCACGCCACTGTCCATGAAGTCCTTCATGATCTGCGTCGCTTTCACGGGGAACAGTCTGCAACAATAGGACGAAACATTCATCAACTGGAGGTTGTTTTCATCTCAGCTCACAAAGGATATCTCGTGCTGGTTATGGTGGTGCTGAAAGTAATGAAGAGTTCGAGGATATCATTATGAAAGTTAAGGGGGCTGATACATCTGGAAATATGATTTTTTTTTAATTTTTTGTTTTTGATCTCGAATGAAAGAATAACCATTTCTTTATTTAAATCTGAAGTTTTATAGCGAAATTTCCAATTTTGACCGAGATATTACGATTTAAATCCATGCATGTACTGAACTGTCAGCTGAGTGTTACGTGTAAGTGGAAATGTATATACAATATTTAGAGCCAATTTCCCAAAAGTTTAATTTTTTCACACAAAAAGCACAATAACTCAAGAACTAATGGTCCAAAATGCATGAAATTTGGAATTCCCCTTGTGGGAACTAAGTTATAGAGGATGAACCTCAATTATTGAATTCCTTTGAGAAATATGCTCAGTGTATCTAAAAAAAACATGTGAAATTCTTAATTTTTTTCAATATTCAAATGAAATACCTGGGTAATTTAGTGTTGTCTTTAAGGAAAAAATAATGTTTATGCCAATCACATTGATAGTGTGCAAGAAATTATGTTTTTTGTAACATTCAAAAAATAATTTTTAATATTTTAATATGCTAATTTTATTACACTTGTACATACTGAATTTTAAAACTTTGTACATCAAATGAAAGCCCAGCATTTGTACTATAACCCTATAAGTGTAATAAGTTTAATTCCAATCCCTGTTATGGTTCCATAGATATAGAGTAATTTACAAAATGCATGCATTCCAGGTGTATCAGCCCCCTTAAAGAACAAAGTGAAACCATGGGCTTGTACTTGAATATCAACAAGACAAAACTAATGACAACAGGTTTACCATCAAACATTATGATAGATAATAAGATAATCACAGATGTGAATAGTTTCTGTTTGTTGGGATCAACCATTAGTAGTAGTGGCTCATGCAGTCGAGAGATTCGCCGAAGACTTGCCCTAGGAAGAGCAGCTTTTAAAGGTCTGGGTAAGATCTTCAAGTGTTCCGATGTTTCTTTGCCTGCTAAAATTAGAATGGTTAAGGCACTAGTCTTTCCCATAGCTACATATGGTTGCGAAAGCTGGACCATAAGGAAACGAGATAGGAAGTATATTGATGCTTTCGAGCTCTGGTGTTGGAGAAGGATACTGCGTATTCCTTGGACAGCCAAGAAGACAAATGTATGGGTAATTCAAAACATCAAACAAGATATGTCTCTTGAAGCATTGATAACAAGATTACAGCTGTCATATTTTGGACACATTATGAGGCGTTCTGATTCGTTGGAAAAGACGATTATGCTTGGAAAGGTGGAAGGGTCTCGGAGACGAGGGCGGCCAGCATTGAGATGGATCGACTCCATCAAATCCAACATGAATATGTCATTGAAGGATCTGAAGTACCGTATATACCCGAATGTAAGACGAGGTTTTTTCCCACTTTTTGTGTTATAAAAATTTGGGGTCGTCTTGTATTCAGGGTATTAAAATATATAGATAGCCTATATTTTTTTTAAATTATTATTATTTGCAAAGTAGTATGTGGTGTTGGCATCTTGTAACTCGCAACAAATCAATGCGTTAATGAAGATTAAAATATGGTTTGTTATGTTTAATTACCATGCATATACGAATAGCGTACATTTTGAGGTTAGGATTTACGCATACACGTCATTTTAAGCGGATAAATTATATGTTCGAAAGCATACGGAAATATGTTTTAAAACAATCTTTACAAGAACAACCAGTCAGTTTTACGAGCAGTAATTGAGTGATCAACGTATCTTAATTTAATAACGTCTCCCATTCTTGAACAAAGAAATTATAGAGTATGTCTTGGAAAAGCGGGCCGAGGGATATCCGATAACACGAGACGTTATAAAAATGAAAGCAAGACCTTAAGGGCATATATTGTGCAAGTTATGTGTTAGCGAGTATTTTTTTGAAAAAATCTGTAAGAGGCAGTTGATAACTAGGCCTCGTCTTATATTCGGGGTCGTCTTACATTCGGGTATATACGGTATATGCTGATCACGTATTTCTTGCCATCAAATTCATTAAAATCTCGAGACTCGTACTCTGTGCTGGAAAGATCGCCTGGGCGGAAATGGTTTAAAACTCAACATAGGAAAAACCGTGTACCTACAAAGTGGCCCACAGACCAATGGTTCCATTAACATTCTCGACTGCTGTACGGAAGGTTGCCGGAGCGAATCCTGGGGCAGTCAGTTGGGATTTGACGGTGCGGAGATGTGAGGGAGCCGTGTCAGTAGATTTACTTAGTTAAATATAATTTATCCAAATTGGCGAATATTTGAAGTACTGTAGTCGAACGATATGTGCAGCACGAGCTTCAAGAGAGAAGAGCTGTTGCTGTCATGAAACATACCTGATGAAGTGATTGAGACCAAGTAGTCCGCTCGGTATCGCCATCTCGGGGTAATCTCTCCTCATCGCCTTGATGATCTCGCTGGCGGCCTTCTTAGGTGGGACGATGCCCAGCAGGCTTGGGAACCTGAAACACACACAGGCGAGTTAATGGAACAGGGGAGGAAGGACAAACACAATTTCGAATTGAGAATAGAGTTGAAACACCAATGTGTGTTGTCAATTTGGTCTAGTCCAAACGATTTGTTGCTGCATTTGAACAGAATGGATCGAAAATCAAGCGTTTACAAAATACTGAATGCAGCGCTATGGATGAAGTGCTGCTTAACCTCTCAGCATGGCGACATCGCAGGCCATTCCATTAGTGCAATGGTGGACTCCTGGAGAAAGTTTTGTACCACCGCCGCTCAATGTGGTAAGTAAATGTACAAGTTTTTGTGATGTGTATAATTTTTAAGGTTCGTTGGATGTCGTGAAAACAAAGTTCAACTGTATGTTTATAATTATAAGACTGTACAACATTTGTACCTGGTCTTTGGCTTCTGGCAGAGGCCTGTGTCCACGATGAACGGCAAGATGGTGGTGAACTTGACCTGGATGTCACGTGCGTCTTCTCGCAGCTCTTCCGTGAGAGCCTCCATCATTCCCCGGACGGCGAACTTGGAGGCGCAGTAAGGAACTAGGTTCGTGATGCCCATGACACCTGCCATGGACGAGATACCCACCACGTGTCCATGGTTGTTCGCGATCATCTTGGGCAGGAATGCTTCCAGGATCTGAAACACATTTACCAACATAAATCTAACAATGTTTTTATCAAATGTGAAACTATGTGAATAGATTCAATCATCAACAACAGTCATAAAATTTAATTGCATGTTATCCTATTTTCTTGATATTAATATCACAGATGAGGGGTGGTTTTAGGGGTGCCAAGGCACCACCCTCTAAGAGAAAAGGAAATTAACTATTCATAATCCTGATGAATAATTGTCGAACGCCCACAGATTAATGTCTAAATCCTTTCAAATTTCTGACAAGGGAAGTATGAGGTAAGACAGGTCGAAACCTACCTTGAAGCTTTGTGGACACAATCGTTGTACTATAAGAGGACAACGCGCCGAAAACCAGCCGCCAGATTGAACTGCAAGGCTCCGAAATCGTACCTGACATCCTGGTGGAGCAGGACATCCCTGTGGCACTTGGAGTAGTAGCGAGGTGGGGCGTATATGCTGACTGGAGCGTGCGACTGCTTCCCACCGGCCTTGAGTGCTTGGGCGGTCAGGGCTGTCCCTTCCAACATGTACGGTACACGCTAACTCCCATTGATTTATATGAGAGATTCGCCTCATGATTTCGGAGCCTTGCAGTTCAATCTGGCGGCTTATTTTCCGCACATTGTTCTCTTATAGTACAACGATTGCGTCCACAAAGTTTCGACCTGATACTTCCCTTGTAAGTACTTTAAACATTCCTGGCTCAGCGGCAATGTTCTCACCTGCTGAGCTCCAGATAGCGGGATCGAATCCTGGCGGCCGGCACAGTCAGCTGGCATTTGAGGGTGCGCAAATGTGAGGGAGCCATGTCAGTAGATTTACTGGTACGTTAAAGATTCCCTTCGGAGCAAAATTCTGGCACCCCGGCGTCTGTAAAAGCCGCAGTAGTTAAAAGGGACGTAAAACCAATAATATTATTTTTATTATTTTATTTGTTAATTCCTCGTAAGCCTCCGTGGCTTAGGCGGCAGCACGCCGGCCTCTCACCGCTGGATCCGTGGTTCAAATCCCGGTCACTCCATGTGAGATCTGTGCTGGACAAACCGGAGGCAGACAGGCTTTTCTCCGGGTACTCCGGTTTTCCCTGTCAAAATTTCATTCCAGCAACACTCTCCACTATCATTTCATTTCATCTGTCATTCATTTAATCATTGCCCCGGAGGAGTGCGTCAGGCCTCGGCAGCCGGCACAGTTCATATCCTCGCCGCTAGATGGGGGCTTCATTCATTCCATTCCTGACCCGGTCGGAGACTGGAAGCAGGCTGTGGATTTTCATTTTCATTTGTTAATTCCTCACAAGGAGAGCGTTCATGTTTCATTCCGGACCTTTCTTCTTTTTGATGTGTAACATCTTTCCGCTCGGTTGCTGGATAGTTTTGTGGGAGTGATTTTGAAAATTGGGGACGGAAGTGGATCGGAACGATCGAGCTGGCAGTGGTGGATCAAACGGAAGTATGCACTGCCCGCTCGATCGATCGAACAGAAGTGTACTACCTGGCAGTGGTGGACAACGGAAGTATGCACTGCCCGATCGATCGAATGAAAGTGTGCCCTAGCTGGCAGTGGTGGATCGAACGGAAGTATAAGACGCACTGCCAACTCGATCGATCGAGCTGGCACTGGTAAGAGAAACAATCAGCGCGTGGTGTCGGAAATTGATACCATGATGCACTCTCGGCCATGTGGAATATATATGACATACTGAACGGAAAACGCTCATGCGAACTCTGGTGTCAAGTGATTTAAACAAATGACATGGTACATGCTCGAAGTCTTCGTATCAGTATTTAAATAGTAAAATGCCTTAATATCAAACATTGTAAGAAGTTGGCATTGCATTGGCATAAGGCATTTTAAACTCAATGTCACTCAGGAACATTATCGAAGCAAGCAAAATATAAATGAAACTTAATTCCGTAATGCGGTATTATTGGAACGTGGAAATAGGTCACCATCTTGTGCACAAAATTTGTGTAGTCGAAATAGCTGTGGTGTTATTGCGTATGACAGTGAATCTAGAGATCTTGGGTTCGAATCCTGGGCAGGGTAGATATTTTTGCTAACAGATTATCATTTTAAACGATATTTATCATATCAATATGACTCATTTTAACAGAATCCATATGAAATTATGTGTTGGTCTGTGAATCAAGAGGATCTGTTTATAAGGAATTTAAGGTTATGAGCGGTGTCGCGTCTATTAATCTAGTTGATCCATAACGTATTCTTTATTTAGGCTAGTGCTGGTGGAAGCTACAAATCATCTAATAAAATGAGTTCCGTATTATAAACTACAATATCTGTAAAACACTCCCTTTTACAATAGATTAATATTTGTGCCAATAATAGTATAAAATACCAGTGTATGAACAATTTCACGTGAGGTTTCTTCTATGTCAGATGTTACACATCATATGCGACTACTGTAACGCTCGTCATTTCTTTCCCCAAAACCTATGCTTCTTCTTTCTCTCTTCTGTCCACTTCTTTCCCAGTTGTCTCTCTTTGGGAGTTGGCTCAAACTTCTGCTGTCTAAGTTTTTCTCTGTATGTGCTCCTGTCTTCTGTAGAGATGTTCAGTTTCTTGAGGTCTTCCAAGGTTTCCTTTACCCAATTGATTTTCAGTGTACTATTCATAACTACAGTATATTAATAACGTTCTTGGTCAGTCTGTCTTCGGTCATCCTATGTATAAGTCCATACAATTTTGCCCTTCTTTTCCTTATGTTGTTTGTAATCGTCTCTGTCTGTTTGTACAGTTCTATTGTCGGTCTCTTCACCCATATTTCCTCTTTCTGAACTGGTCTGTAAATCTTTCCAAGAATTTTTCTCTCTTGTTTTTCTAATTCCTTGATTTTTGTTCGTCCCTTGATTGCTGTCGTTTCTGAAGCGTATAAGGCCTGTGGTAAGACTACTGTACGATAGTGTCGTAATTTGGCAAATAACATTATTATTACTAGCCTATTTAAACAATCATTTATTCTATCTTCCCCACAGTGTTACCGTGTGCCTGGGTCTATCCAACACGGTTGACGCATGCGCGGAGTCCAAATTACAATCTTTATCGCAGTCTCGTTTCTCACCGGCTATGCCTGAGTCAGTACAGGGAAGTACTGGAAGTGAAGTGCAATGCCATCTACCGGTCGGTATTGCTCCGTGTGTGGCAAATCGACCCCTTGCTGAGAAGTGAGCAAGTATCATGTTATATAAATACCTATACAGTAAAACCCCTGAAATCCGAACTAATTGGGGCTGTAGCCTGTTCGGATTTCAATTTGTTCGGATTAGCCGAAACTATCCATAACATAATAACCTGCCCTCGTTACGGTATATGACTACGTTGAGCTAGCGACAGTGAGGAAGAAGAAACTTGGACAGACAATGTGACATACTGAAGCTGCATCTGCTCTTAACATCGCATTGCGCTTCGTAGAACAACACGCAGTAGTCACGCCAAACGATGTCATGTTCATGCGACGCTGGCGCACGATTGCCAACGCGGAAATGTTTTCGTCACTTCGACAATTTGAAGATAACTGATTTCAAGTGAAAGATTAAATTATATTTTGTGTATTTCTATTGTTATTTCATTGTTTTTGCAAATTGATTAACCTAAGAAATTACAATAACCAACTTTTCCGTTTATCGATCCTGGATGAGATAAGTTTGTAGCTTAGGCACCTTTACACTTTGTTAGGTATGCCAAATGTACTTCTTTGTTAATTTATCAACTAATTATTTAAAATAACGTTATATTGTAGAATATATAATTGTTTTATCACTAAAATAAGTTTCTCTCTTTTTTTTCAAACTTGAAATTGTCGAAAATAACTCGTTTGGATTACCCGGGATTTCGGATTTCTGGGGTTCGGATTTGAGGGGTTTCACTGTATCTTCAGATTTGGAGCTACCCCTTGTACTGGCCTGGAAGACACCTCTGTCACAGATTCTAATAATATTGTGATTTTCTTTAAATACATAATGCCTAGTTTGTAAATTTCACCATAGCAAAATAACATTATTGCATTGCTGATTCCATTCTAATACTTCTGTTAACTCTTAGAAGTTCTGTTTTTAGCCTATTTTCATTTATGAAAAATTAGGCTTATGAGATGACCTATTGTCCATGTGTGACACGGTGGCCACTCAAATCGGTCAATGATTTCCCAGGAATTTCCCAGGAGTAATTCTCATTTTTCCAGACTTAAAAATAAGCGCGAGTCCCGGGTGGGGGTGGGGGGGGCTTTATCGTTTACCTACTTCAAGACCAAAATAAAGCAGTTGTGTTTGGTTTACTTATACAGATGTTGACAAAAATTAGTGGTGATTGCGTTATTGATATGCAAGCCTACACACAAATGATTTAATTGTCGATTTAAAAAAGCCTTTGTGACAGAAATATCTGCTTAAAAAAAAAAAAAGAATGCCACCTGCAATTTTATTGCGGTGAAGTTGTCTACTCAATATGTTTTACAAAATTACTATCGCATGTTCCCCCACACAGAAAGAAATTTCTTTTGTTAACGATAGAGTGCTCACCCAAAACCGCAGCGGGACTATGACTTAAGATGGAAAGATTTTTATAATTAATTAACAGTGCTATTTTCCAGGAGTTTTCAAATTTTTCATAATTTTCCAGGAGTTTTCTAGACCTAATAAAAATCCAGGAGTTTTCCAGGATTTCCAGGTTTTCCAGGAGTAGTGGCATCCAATCTGTGTCCGTGTGTGTGCCCCCCCCCCCCCCCTCCCCCTCCCCCGCTAATTCCTCCTAAACGGCTGGAGCTATTTCAATGACAGCTACCAGAGCTGTGACCTTCACTTCCATACTGAAATGAATATTGGGGGTTACAACTTTTCTCTTCTAGTCCACAGTCAAATTGTTTTCAGATCTAAAAGCACACACACTTTAAGTTAAAGTGTTTGGGTGGAGTCTCCCTGCTGTTTGTCTTATTCAGCTTGGTAAGAAAGATACGTATTTGGGTGCAATTTCCGTCTTGCTGTTTGTCTTGTCCTAGCTTGGTAAGAAAGATGAAGGTTGTAGAGCGCAACTCACCCAGAAATGTGCGAGCACGTTGACATCGAAGATCCTGCGTATCTCTTGAGAGTTGTGGGCAGTCAGAGGGTGGCAAGGCATGATCCCTGCATTGTTCACCACCACCGTTACGTCCCCGACCTCCTGCGTAACCTGCCGAGCTACCTCCAGGACCTCCTCTCTGTTCGACACATCACACCTGCGGAAAAACACAATTACATGAGACATTTGATTTGATCCTCGCCATGTTCCCAGTAGAACCAAACAGTGAGTGGGAAGTTTTGTGCTAGTAATACCCCATTGAGACGACACGATCTAAAATCCAGTCTTATGCCTCAGAAAGAACTTACTGTCACCAATCTGTAGGCCTACACTGATACCAACTCACAAAAGTAATGGTGGAATATTGACCCTCATGGAAGAAACTGTGAACTCATGAATTGAAAATGCTGATAAACTGAGAATTTTCAACGAGAATGTGGACGGCAAACTTTAAACTCAGAATGTGAGTATGTTCTTGTTCTGAAACGAAACAAAAATTTCGAATCAAGTTTCCAGGAAGACCTGTGCCTAATGCCAGTACAATTAGGAGGCTCGCTAAACGATTCAAGGAAACAGGCTCCGTAAATAACAAAAGAATTGACAGACATTTTTCCATCAGAAGATGTCAGGCAGTGCCGTATTAAGGTAAAATGAGGCCCAAGTCCCTCAGATTTTTGGGGCCTCTTTATTTTTTCAAATAATTTTTATTTTTAGCACCTGTACATTTAATATAGTATATACAAGAGCTCTTTTTCTCAAGATGAATAATACACTTTTTATTAAATCACACATAGGCCTACATAATACATACATTTCAGTTGAAATGATCATCATTATTTGAAAACAATTTAAGAAATCATACTTCTGTAAAATGTAATCAATTTTTTTTTTCTGTTTTTTCGGTCAATGAAATCTTTTACAATGTTATCAAATTTCCTGCAGAACATCTGACTCGATATACATTAAACTTGGCATGTCTAATCGTTCTTGTGACATGATACTTCTTTGCACACTTTTGATCCGTTTCAATTTTGAAAACGAGCGCTCCGCAGAAGAATTCGTTATCATGAGGGTCAGGAAAATGCGGAAAGCAATTTCAACGTTCGGAAAAACAGACTCAAGCTTGTCTCGAATAAGAATTTCGTAAAGTTCAGAATGAGTGAACTCAGTTTTTAAAGGACATTGTAATTTAATATAACTGTCTCAGTTCTGGATAAAAAAATTCTAAATCTTCAGAATAAAATTGAACTAATTAGAAATTGCTTGGGGGCCCCTGGCCTGCGCCGAGTCGGGCCTGATGGGTAATCCAGCACTGATGTCAGGTGTGTGTTACAAGAGAGGGAGGACATTTTCAGCATCGCTTATGAGCATTGTAAGTACACATTATTGAACATGTTTGGTAACAGTGAGAAAGTGCGCGCCACCACCGGCTGGACCGGGTATGTGCTCGCGATCTGCGCCAGCCACTGCCGGCTTAGCTTGTCGTGTTTATCGGGGTGCACATAGATGGTAAGACTAGGATAAGAGAGAAGTATTACTCACTTGTAGGCATGCGCCTTGAAGCCCTGCTTGGTGAGCTCTCGAGCAGCCTGCTCATTGGCCTCCTTGTTGACGTCCCAGCACACGATGGTGGCCCCGAGCTCGGCGAACTGCTGGACCAACTCCCGGCCGATGCCGTGCCCTGCGCCTGTGATCTGCACACAGACAACTCTCTCCAATTACAACTAATCGATTTTTTATCCATAACTAAAAGTGATCATAGTAAATAAAAGATAGTCAGTCTGAGAGACTAGACTTTATATAATTTCAAATGACGCATGCTACAAAAGCTACACATGTTGGAAAGGCTCAGGAGGTCTTCTCGCTTCGCTCGAAGCCCCAGGACTCTTTCAACTCAGGCTTCCCACGCGGAGAATGGAGAGCAGGAGGTGCACTCTGCTGCATGACGTCACGCACTCGTCGTCTCCGTATCGCATAACGCCAGACCCCAGGAGTAAACTCAGACTCAACAGACTCCATTACCCATTAACTTAGGCTTCCCGCGCGGGGAACGGAGAGCGGGAGGTGCACTCTGCTGCATGACGTCACGCACTCGCCGTCAGCATATCGCATAACGCCAGACCCCAGGAGTAAACTCAAGACTCGTTGCATATGCAACATGATGACGTCACACACGCCGTAACTGTAACGCGTAACGGTAGACCAAAGCATAACGATGAAGTCGACAAGATGATTTGAAATGATAAAAGAGACGTAGTTTGATGGTTTTCAGTCGGTCAACACGATTCCCTAATCCTGAAGAAAATAAGATATAGCCTACTTTCTCCTAAATGTATGAGTTTAGTTATAACTCGTTGTTATTATCAAAGAGTATAATAGAATCATTTCTTGGTTGAAGACCTTAGAAACTATTTACCTCTACCAAACGCCACAACCTAGAAAAAAACTACTACCATCATTGAAGAAAGATAGATAAGAAGTATCTCAAGAATGTTATGGATCTGGAGACATAATCGACCGGACTGGCTGCGTGGCTCAGCGGTAACGTTCTCGCTTGCTGGGCCCTAGGTTGCAGGTTCGTATCCTGGCGCAGTCAGCTGGCATTTGAGGGTGCACAAATGCGAGGGAGCCGTGTCAGTACATTTACTGGCACGTTAAAGATCCCCTTCGGGCCTAAATCCCGGCGTCTCTAAAAGCAGCAGTAGTTAAAAGGGACGTAAAACCAATAACATTATTATTATTATTAGTATTATTATTACATAATCGACCTGCCGTGGGCAACATTCAACTTTGAGTTGAGGCATGTCTTTACACGTCTGGTTGTGCAATGGCTTTCACAATTAACAAATCTTTCCATGACCCTACAGAGACGTGTGTATACAAACTATCTGGATATTTTCGATTGCTATTTTCCTGAAATAAAAGTATTAATTAATAACCTGAACTAGCACCAACGGCTAGAATTCAGTTACTATGTCAAATCGTTCTGTTCTTTACTTCAAATAACATTTTCAAAAAACGCACAATAGGCTGTTACAAACCCTTTAAAATAAAAAGTAAAAATGTATCGTAGTATCATCTTGTCATTCTTCAAATTCGATACGCATAGAATGCCAATGGTATGGTAATCAATGGAGTCCCACGTAGACCAGTCGTGACATCTAGTGGAGAAGTATCGAACAATATAATCCTAACAGGGCGAGTGCATTCTAGCGGTCATAAGAAGAAACTTTTCAATAAAATCTGGTCGGCGTGCAGTTACCTTTTTGGCTGCTAGATGTCTCGAGCAAATCTGCTGGCGAATTATGTTTTAATTAAATATATATTTTCCACCATAATATGCACAATATAACGCTTAATTTTAAAACGTCTGAATCATTACAAAACAATAAATATATAAAATTTCAAGCAAAAAAACCTAACTCTGATGGGGTTTGAACCATAGGCATATAAGCGATAGGCCAACGCTTTACCACTGAGCCAATTGTGCCAACGAACATCGTTCTATATAAAATGACTTACATAGAACTTGTTAGGAAATAATGATTTATACTAAACGATTTCATCAGTGGAGTATATTATTTATATATAAAGCATTTCATACAAAGTTTATTTATTTTGTATCAGTACGCTATATTGCATGCAATACTCAAATTAGTGAAATATAAGTCAGGCACAAGATATCCACTGTCATCTTGTCAAATAACCGAGACGACTCAGCTTTTTAAAATCACGTCTGCACTATAGTATTACAAAATAAACTTTTAATTTCGAACGTGCCTCTTCCTTTAGAACAGTTAAAACGATTCTCGGCTCGATAATCGGAACTGGCGGGTCCCATGATATGGATTATAAAGTTTGCATAATTCGCACGGCCGCCATCCTGAAATGGTATGGCGGATGACCTTGTAGTTTGGTCACAAGACGCGTCCTGTATGAAGGTATGTTGTTACCAAATTTGGTAGATATCGGATGATTCGGTTAGTCGTTATTTGATTTTACGTTTTGACCACTTTGAGTGACCACCATTCAGTTTTGGTAAAGATGGCGGCGATATAAAACATGACACTGAGGTGCCCTTTGCTTGTTCTACCTCTGTACCAA
Source organism: Meconema thalassinum (assembly GCA_946902985.2). Taxonomy (NCBI): domain Eukaryota; kingdom Metazoa; phylum Arthropoda; class Insecta; order Orthoptera; family Tettigoniidae; genus Meconema; species Meconema thalassinum. The sequence continues at coordinate 19,024,710 of OX336396.1, forward strand.
ATTTCGTTCAATTCGGTTTCACCGTGTTCAAATTGATAGGGGGAGGGGGGGGGACAGACATTCAGAGTACACACACACACACACAGACACACATTTTTTGGCCCTGTAGTGATCTCATAAGTCTACTTTCATTTTGTGCAAAAATCGAAAGTAGGCTAAAAATTACATGAGATTAATAAATACCCTTGGATGACCAGTTTCGATCGTCAAGCGATCATCATCAGATCCATTAGCGGTGCACTTATAAAATCTCTGTAAGAGAGTATGGGTGAAAATATTATTTAGTTGCAGTAGTAGTTGAGATGAGATAGTATTGACGAGTTGCATTATCTCAACTACTACTGCAACTAAATAATATTTTCACCCATACTCTCTTACAGAGATTTTATAAGTGTACCGGTAATGGATCTGATGATGAACGCTTGACGATCGAAACTGGTCATCCAAGGGTATTTATTGTATAAGGTGCGTTCAAAAAGTAACGAGCCGGAGGCTGGAATGCTCAAACTGGTGACTATATCGGCTAATCGTGGCGTGTGTAACGAGGCGTGGTTCCTACCAGAGCGTGGAAGGTCACAGCCCGTCGCTAGAGGGCACGCGTGCACGTCACGTGACAATACAAGCAGCATGCATCAATCATCCAACGTTGCCAGTCGCATTGCAAACAGTGACATGGAGGCGTCAACCGAAGAGCAAAGAGATGTTGTTCGGTTTCTGACAGCGGAAGGAGTAGGGGTAACGGACATTCATCGCCGAATGTCACAAGTGTACGGCGAACACTGCATGTCCGTTGCAAGGATGAAGGTGCGACACAAGCGCTTCAGGGAAGGACGGGTGTCGATAGCCGATGATGCGCGGTCTGGGGCACCTCCCTGCATTACCGATGACAACGTCCAGCTGGTTGATGCACTCATTACCCAGGACTACCGAGTGACAGTGATCGCCATAGCCGCCGTGGTCGCTCCACGACAATGCACGACCTCATACGGCCAACACAGTCGCGGCACTCCTGCAGAAATTCAAATGGGAGGTTGTCGGCCACCCTCCATATAGTCCAGACCTCTCTCCCTGTGATTACGCCATGTTTGGTCCCCTGAAAATGGCTCTGCGGGGCCAACGATTCACCTCGGACGCCGACGTCCAGCTGTACGTGCGGAACTGGTTCACATCGCAGCCCAGGGAATTTTATGAGTCAGCCATTCACCGCATCGTGTCACAGTGGGACAAGTGCCTCAACAGCCAGGGCCAATATTTCCAACATACAGGTACTGGTTTCTGTATTTATGCCTCCGGCTCGTTACTTTTTGAACGCACTTTATATCTCCATCCCTTACTATTCCCGTTTTCCAACGGGGTTAAGGATGAGATGCGATGGCGGATGGTTTCTACGGCCGGATGCCCTTTCTGACGCACACCTCAAGAGAGGAGTTAATGAGAGATGAAATGAATGATGTTGAATGAAACTGGGCAAGGAGATGGCAGGAAGCGGGCGTGGCCTGTCCCAGCATTTGCCTAGAGTTGAAAATGGAAAACTGCGGATAACCATTTCAAGGACGGCCGACAGTGGGGCTCGAACCCACGCGTCTACAGAGTCAGCAGAGAGCTTGGCCCCATGACCAACTGAAGAACATCAAACTACGTTCACTAAGGAAGCACTGGACAAGTAGTTCCGTGAAGAACTAAAGCCTATTTCCATATAACCTACTTATGTTAATTGCCTCTATTAACATACAAAATTTCAGTTTGATTGCTGTAATAGATTCGTATGTATTGAGAACCGTCTTAATATTTTGGATGGTCGCCATGTTGGATTTTTATATACAGTGAAACCTCCCTATTAAAAGACCACCCCTCTTAAAGATCGATTTTTCTTGGAACCGATATAAAACCTCATAAGGTCAATGTATTTGTTACCTCTATTTAAGGACCACCCCTCTCCCCGACCAAAGACCAGGCATTTTCTCAGTCTGACCTCTTTCAAAAGACCACTTCTCGTCTGCCTTCCCATTGGAGATGGTGATGATGTGAACAATGCTTCTGTTGGCACAGAACTGCATCAGCATACAATGTCAATAGACGAAGTGTTATGTAACGTATAAAGAATACAAAAAACGGCTCTCCTAGAAGATTGTTCGAACCCAGAACAAATTAATGGACTTTGAAACTCACTCGGAGATATTCTAGAAAGTGAGATTGTAAAAAACAAGTAGTTCCGTGAAGAACTATACAGCCTATTTTCATATATCCTACTTATGTTAATTGCCACTATTAACATACAAAATTTCAGTTAGATTGCTGTAATAGATTCGTAGATATTGAGAACCGACTAAATATTTCGGATGGTCGCCATATTGGACTTTATTTATGTAGGTCCTATATTTATGTACTGTTACATGAAGATTATTGTGTACGTGTAGCATTCAAACTTCAAACGCATGATTAGGACACAAAAAGTAAAAACTAGATTTTAAAATTTCGCACAGCTGCCATCTTGTGGTTATGGAAACAATTGAAATAAATTAGATGCCAGTGGATTAACATTCATATAAGGATTTACTGTACCAAGTTTCACTGCACTCGGATGGTTAAATAGCGAGAAACGTCCATGTGAATATTTATAATTCGCGTCGCCGCCATGTTGGATTGGTGATCACCAGGTTATTGAAAGTCCTACAGGTAAACTTATCTTCATAGCCCCTATGAACATAAAAATATTCAGTTTGATTGCTATAATAGATTCGTAGATATTCAGAGCCGTCTAAATATTTCGGATGGTTGCCATGTTGGATTGTTAAATGTATAGGCCATAGAGTCATGTACCATTAAAGGAAAATTATTGCGTAGGTTCTTTATTCAAACTTTCACTTCGATCGCATGAATACGACACAAGAAATAAAAACTTATTTTTAAAATTCGCACAGCCGCCATGTTGGATTGGTAAGACGCAACAAAATTTGAAGGGCACGGTCGAGGTCACCCGGAATAGTCCTATGAACTTACAGAGTTTCATTGAAATCGCTCCTGCCGTTTAGAATTTATTAGGGGACACACACACACACCTCTCTCTCTCTCTCTCTCACACACACGCACACACACACTCACGGACAAAAGGTGATCTCATAAGCCTATTTTTTCAAAATTGAAAATAGGCTAAAAAAGATGTGCTAATCTGAAACAGAGATCAGTTCGTGACTTTTTAAATGACAGAGCTCAGAAAATAACTAATTACAATTAATTTGTACTAAATGTGAACCAATGCAGACAAATTGTAATCATGTTTGTGTTCCAACTGTACTTTATTAATATGCAGTATAAAGTTATTTTTAATGCCTACCCCTATTAAGAGACCACCCCTCAAAAGACCAGTTTTCCATGGAACCGGCACTGGTCTCTTAATAGAGGTTTCACAGCGTTAAAGGTGACTTACAATATGCCCAGAAACATATCAAGTAACGGTTCTTTTCAGGACCATCAAACTATAGATGAGAAACATCTAGTCCGTACTATGCAACTTAATATTGAAGGCATAAGTTCTGCCAAATGTGAGTATCTACAGAAACAACTGAATGATCTTAACATTGATGTTGTTAACATTCAAGAAATCCATACCAAAGACGAACAGGATCTCCAGCGCAGAGGACGAATACCCGGTTACACACTGGTCAAAGCTATCCACCATCCACAATATGGAATAGCCACTTATGTGAAGTCAAGTTTAAACGGAGTGCAAGTAATTGATTCAACAGAAGTTGACTACATCTATACAATAGCAATTCAGATAAATGATTTAAAAATTGTCAATCTGTACAAGCCTCCGTGTGTGAATTGGGCTCCTACAGTACTGCCAGCTTTTGACCACCCTTGTATATACACTGGAGACTTCAACAGCCATCACACAAACTGGCGGTATGACACCGTGGATGTGAATGGGGAGAAACTAGTTCAGTGGGCAGAAACTACAAATATGCACCTGGTCTTTGATGTAAAAGACAAGGGAACCTTCCACTCTGCACGCTGGGATAAGGATTACAACCCAGACTTGACATTCGTGTCTAAAGATCAGTTAGACCAACCACTCAACACCACTCGTACTGTTCTGTCCAACTTCCCAAACAGTCAACATCGACCTGTTATGGTGGAAATTGGTTTGAAAATTCCCCTTGTAAACTCAATGCCCTTACCCAGATGGAACTTTCGACGAGCTAATTGGGATGGATTCTCAAAAGACCTTGACTCCAGCTTAGTTGCGGAGAATCTACAGCCGACAGCAAACAACTACGATGAATTTGTGAAACTAGTTATCAAAGCTGCTAAGTCAAACATTCCTAGGGGTTACAGAAAGCAATATGTGCCTGGCTGGAATTAAGAAAGTGAGGTTTTATACCAAGAATACCAAAGTTCTGGAAATCAAACAGTGGGTTCACAGCTACTCCACTCTTTAAACAAGAATAGACGAGAGAAATGGGAAGCAACACTCGAAGAAATGAACTTTGCAAAGTCAAGTAGGAAAGCCTGGCGAGTCTTGAATGGGCTAACTGGCAAGCAACACCCCAAAAAGCCGCATACTAAACTGAGTCCTGACATTATTGCCAACAGGATCGTAGACCTCTCAAGGGCAAAGAGAGACAAGAATCATACCAGAGTGGTAAAATGTAACCTCTCTAACCTCAAGCACAGTGCCCCAAGAAACGAACCGCTTTCCAATCCCTTCTCCACAGCGGAAGTAGAAAGTGCAATCAAACAACTGAAAATCGGCAAGGCTGCTGGTCCCGACAACATCTATAACGAGTTCATTAAGAACATGGGTCCGTATTGTATATGCTGGCTCACTTCTCTCTTCACTTACATTCTCAAAGAGAACAGACTGCCCAGACAATTCAAACTGTCAAATGTTATAGCCATTCTCAAACCTGGCAAACCTGAAGACAGCCCCGAAAGCTATCGTCCAATAGCACTGCTCAGTTGCATATTAAAACTTTTTGAACGAATCCTTCTAACCAGAATAGCACCGCTCATTGAGGCTGTTATCCCTCCTGAACAAGCTGGCTTCAGACACGGACGCAGCTGCACTGATCAAGTTCTTGCCCTAACTACACACATTGAAGCAGGTTTTCAAGGTAAACGGAAATCAACAGCTGTTTTCATCGACTTGACAGCTGCGTATGATACTGTTTGGCGACAAGGACTGATCTACAAACTATTGCAAGTTGTACCAAGCCGAGAAATTGTGGATCTAATATCTAGCATGCTTAGTGAAAGGCAATTTGAAGTGTTCCTAGGAAACACTAAAAGCCGCAAACGAAAACTAAATAACGGCCTACCACAGGGATCTGTTTTAGCCCCACTGCTATTCAATTTGTACATCCATGATTTACCAACTACAACATCAAGTAAGTTCATCTATGCTGATGATATCGCGCTGGTAGCTCAGAGCAATAACTTTGAAGATGGCGAACAAATCATTACGGAGGACCTGGAGAAGATGTCAACTTTCTTTAAAACCTGGAGATTGATCCCAAGCACAACAAAAACTGAAGTCTCTTGTTTCCATCTAGCGAATCGTGTCGCAAACTACAAACCTAGAGTCCTGTTCAATGGACAAGAGCTGAGGTACAATCCTTTCCCAAAATATCTCGGAGTCACTTTTGATAGAACCCTGAGCTACAAAGAGCACATCACCAAGCTCTCTCACAAAGTCGCCGCAAGAAACAACATACTGCATAAGCTCAGTGGTACCTCCTGGGGAGCCTCTGCTGACTGTCTACGTTTAACTGGCATCAGTCTTGTTTACTCAGCTGCTGAGTACTGTGCGCCTGTCTGGTTGGAAAGCGTACATGTGAAGAAGATAGACACGAAACTGAACGATACAATGCGTTGCATTACTGGTACCATCAAATCAACTCCATGTCACTGGTTACCCGTGCTGAGCCACATCCCTCCACCTCACTTAAGGCGGAAGCAAGCTCTACTGAGGGAGGCTAAGAAAATCTTTGCATCACCCTCTTTGCCACTGCATCAGGAATTCTGCCATCCGTCACAACAACGATTGCAATCCAGAAGACCGGCAAGTGTCACTGCAAGGCAACTCATCGCGGATGGATTTGACATAAAGGAAAGCTGGAAGCATGAGTGGTCAACAAAAACATTGGGAACAAGTGTCCACCATCTTGATCCCACAAAGAAGCCAAATGGTTTTGACCTACCAAGGAACCTCTGGTGCCGTATCAACAGGTTGAGGACGGGACATGGGTGTTGTAATTATTTCAGGTACAAGTGGGGCTGGATCAGTTCACCAATGTGTGAATGTAACTTAGAAGAACAGACGATTGAACACCTGGTCCTACGCTGTCCTCTTCATTCATACCCTGGAATTCCTGACGACTTGTTTGATCTCACACCTAGTCTAACCGAATGGTTGAAAAGGAAGGACTTTAAAGTTTAATTTTGTCTTATTTGTATTCTGTATTGTATCACCATACGATTAAATAAATAAATAACTGTATATAGGTCTTACATTTAAGAGTTATGTACTATTACATGAAGATTATTGTGTACGTGTAGTATTCAAACTTAATCGCATGATTAGGACACAAGAAATAAAAACGGGAGTTTATAAATTCGCACAGCCGCCATCTTGTTGTTATGCAAACAGTTGAAATAAATTAGATGCTAGTGGATTATAATTTGTATAAGCATTTACTGCGCTCAGATAGTTAAATCGCGAGAACGTCCATTTAAATATTTATAATTCGCGTCGCCACCATGTTGGATTTGTGCTCACCAGGTTATTGAAAGTCCCATTGTTGAACTTATGTTCATAGTCTCTATCAACATACAAAATTTCAGGTTGATTGCTGCTATAGATTAATAGATGTTGAGAACCGCCTAAATATTTTGGATGGTCGCCATGTTGGATTTTTATATAGGCCATAGAGTTATGTTCTGTTAGATAACGATTATTGCGTAGGTTCATTATTCAAACTTTCACATGTGTATAAACACTTATTGTACCATATTTCACTGCGCTCAGGTAGTTAAATCGCGAGAAAAATCTATTAAAATGTTTCAACTTCGCTTGGCCGCCATGTTCGTTTTGTACTTAACAGACTTTGGAAGTTACATAGATAGTGCCCTTTATCACCGTACACAATTTCAGGGTGATATCAGTAATAGTTTCGCAGATATAGAATGCCAGTGAAATATGTCGCACAGCCGCCATGTTGGATTAGTGAGACGTAATAAAATTCTAAGGGCGTAGTCGGGGTCGGCCAAGATGGTGCTATGACCTTACCGAGTTTCATTGAAATCGCTCTAGCAATTTCGAAGTTATTAGGGACACACACACATACACACGGACAAAAGGTGATCTAATATGCCTATTTTTTGTAAAAAATTAAATTAGGCTAAAAATACAACCTGGGGAAAAAACTTCTCATTTGGTCGCCTCTCTAACAAACTTTCTTTCCCGGTAATTTTGGCGGCAAAATTGGTCAATTGCGTTCCGCGTTAACTTCCTATTGGCAACACTTCGAGCTATTATGACTGTGCAGTTGTTTTCTCCATATCTTGTTTGTGATGGATCCGCTGTGGGTGCTTTCTCGAAGTGTTGCCAATCGGAAGTTATAGCGGAACGAAATTGACCAATTTTGCCGCCAAAATTACCGGAGAAGAAAGTGTGTTTGAGAAGCGACAAAATGAGTAGTAATTTTCTCCCCAGGTTGTATTTTTAGACTACTTTACACATTTTGTGGAAATTAGGAAAAAACGTAGACTTATGAGATCGATCCGGGCAAATGTGTGTCTGTCTGTCTGGCTGTGTGTCCCCCTCTATCAACTCCTAATCGGCTGCAGCAATCGAAACCAAATTTAGTAGGAGTGGAGATGTATACCTGAATTTCTCAAGCCCATATTTGAATATGATGTCAGTTACACATCAAAAGTAAGTTGGCTCTGGCAAAGAAAGTATTTCATTAGAAAATTAATCTGTTGACATCGAATATAGATTTAGGTATTAGAAAGTTATTTTTCAAAGTCTTTGTCTGGAGCGTGGCGCTCTATGGAAGTGAAACTTGGACTGTTGGTGCAGCAGAAAAGGTGAGAATTGAAGCGTTTGAAATGTGGTGTTACAGGAGAATGATGAAGATCAGATGGGTAGATAGGGTTTCAAATGAAGAGGCATTAAGACGACTGGGAGGGGAGAGATGTTTCTGGCGACTGCTAATGAACAGAAGAAATAGGTTGGTAGGACACACACTAAGACAGTCAGGAATAGCAAAGTTAGGGTCGAGGACAAGGACAGTAGAGGTGGACCAAGGTTAGAATATGTTAAACAGATTGTATCGGATGTAGAGTGTGGTAGCTATATAGAGATGAAGCGATTAGCTCAGGGGAAGGAGTCATGGAGAGCTGTATCAAAGCAGTGAAAAGACTTATGACTCAAGCAACAAAGCTAATGTTCTCCACTGGGTTAGACCACTGCCTGTTTGCTGGGGTGGAGGAGTGTGTTCGGTTTGTTTCCGTATGCTAAGCTTTAGGCTATTATTAACGCAAATAATATAACAAGTAGGCCTATGTATCGCCATGTTTACTTGACCTGAGTGGGAACGTACAGTAGATGTCACTTTGTTTCATGTATTGCCTCAAATTCCCGCCATGCCACTTTCCTACTAAAATGTTTCTAAAGTTGGCATGCGATTTAAAATTACTAAGTAACGATTAGCATACCTATGAAAAGGTGCGCGGTTAGGGGAGGGACGGTTTCACTTACCAGCACCACCTCCCCCACGACAGACTTCTCAGTGGGGGGCACGATCATGTAATAGACTGCCTCCAGGATGGCCAACACGATCTTGAAGAGCATGGCCACGAAGTCCAGCACCAAGATGACGGCCAGGTACATCTTCGCCATCACGTTGCGCTCCTGCTGCTTCCTGGTAAATATACAAACAAAATAAGAATAAGTAGTTCCGTGAAGAACTATACAGACTATTTTCATATATCCTACTCATGTTAATTGCCACTATCAACATACAAAATTTCAGTTTGAGTGTTGTCATAGATTCGTAGATATTGAGAACCTTCTAAATATTTCAGATGGTCACCAGGTTGGATTTTTATTTATGTACTATTACATTAAGATTATTGTGTACGTGTGGTATTCAAACTTCAATCGCATGATTAGGACACAAGAAGTAAAAACGAGATTTTAAAATTTCGCACAGCTGCCATCTTGTGGTTATGAAAACAATTGAAATAAATTAGATGCCAGTGGATTAACATTTGTATAAACATTTAACGTGCAAAGGTTCACTGCACTCGGATGGTTAAATCGCGAGAAACGTCCATTTAAATATTTATACTTTGCGTCGCCGCCATGTTGGATTTGTGCTCACCAGGTTACTGAAAGTCATATAGGTGAACTTATGTTCATAGCCTCTATGATCTCAAAAAAAAATAGTTTGATTGCTGTAAAAGATTCGTAGATATTGAAAACCGCCAAAATATTTCGGATGCTCGCCATTTTGGAGTGTTATATGTATAGGCCATAGAGTTATGTACCATTAAAGGAAAGTTATTGCGTAGCTTCATTATTCAAACTTTCACTTCGATCGCATGATTACGACAGAAGAAATAAAAACTTAATTTTAAAATTTCGCACAGCCTCCATCCTGAGGTTATGTAAACAATTGAACTAAATTTAATGCCAGTGCAGTATAATGTGTATAATCATTTACTGTACCACATTTCACTGCGCTCAGAGAGTTAAAACACGAGTAAAGTCTATTAAAATGTTTCAACTTCGCTTGGCCGCCATGTTCGTTTTGTACTTTACATGTTTTTGAAAGTTGCATATTTAAACTTGTAGCAGTGCCCTTATCAACAATATTTCAGGGTGATATCTGTAATAGTTTCGGATATATTGGAAGCCAGTGAAATATTTCGCACTGCCGCCATTTTGAGGTTATGTAAACAATTGAGCTAAATTAGACGCCAGTGCATTACAATGTCTATAGATATTTGCTGTACCAAGTTTCATTACGTTCGGATGGTTAAATCGCAAGAAAATTATATTTAAAAGTCTCAACTTCGTATGGCCGCCATGTTGGTTTTGTAGTTACCAGGTTTTCAAAAGTCTCATAGAAGAACTTGTAGTAGTACCCTCTATCACCGTACAAAATTTCAGGGTGATATCCATAATAGTTTCGGAGATATTGAATGCTGGTGAAATATTTCGGACAGCCGCCATGTTGGATTGGTGAGAAACAATAAAAGTTGAAGGGCACGGTCGGGGTCGGCCTAAATGGTGCTATGATCTTACTGAGTTTCACTGAAATTGCTCCAGCCGTTTAGAATTTATTAGGGGGGGGGGGAGGGAGGGGGCACACACATCATCACACAGACAGACACACGGACAAAAGGTGATCTCATAAGCCTATTTTTTTTTTTCATAAAATGAAAATAGGCTAATAAGTAAATAAATAAATTAGTAATTTAAATAAATAAAAATAAATTAATAAACGAGTAAAAAAATAAATTGATGGATGAAAATTGAAAACAAGAAATAAATAATAAAAAATTAATATATATAAAATAAATAACTAATTAATTAATTAGCTAATAAATAAGTAAATAAATGAAGTACATAAAGAAATAAGCGAACCATAGATCAGAGTACTTTATAGTCAACACTCGTACTAATGCTAAAGATAGAACATTGACATTCACGTCAAAGTATTAAACTCCCGTTAATCTTGTAGGTTTTCGCCGTGTCTGTTGCATAGTTTAAGCTTTTAGTACGTCTATAGGGAAGAGATAATGTTGAGGGAGCGCTTAGTTCCCCAGCAAAGGAATGCAATGTGCTTTGGAATGGTCCATTCATTGAACAGCCACGCCACGCTCAGGCGCAAGAGCCAAGCCTGCCGATCACTAATGTATGAATGGTAGCCTAATGGTCCTCAATGCAGGCTCAACACTAGAACAGAAGCTAGGTCTGAACTATGGAGCTTCCACGAGTCAAAATGACATTATACACGAATTATGGAGACCGAAATCTTCTGATTCACATATGCATTGCATTTCTTTACAAACATTTTGATCAGTAATATGTATCAGACAAGATGCCAGAATTCTAAATACATAAATCTGCAAGCCAGTACGGTGTAAAATCGTTCTGTGAAAGAAAAAAGAAAAAACAATTTCGTCGAGATCTGACGTGCATGCAGTAAAATACATTCCTCCATTTCGAGGAGGACTTTATTTGTCACGATCTTCAATAATTTTCAAGCATAATTTGTAGTAAATTAATGGGTAAATATGCAACCTTTAGAGATGGTAAGCATCATTAATACACTAAGCAGTCAGAGGCAAAGTGCGGCCTTGAGCTAGTCTAATCCGGCTACCTACAATTATACATAGGTCATATTTCCTGTTCTGTGAACCTAGAAATGAAAAACTATTTCAATCTCATTGTGTTTATGCGTTTTGTGTAATATCTTTTTGTGCGAAATATCTCCACGACGAATTTGAATTAAGATTTCAGAACTTCAAAGTACTTCTTACATTTATAAAAGAAGCACGGCTTATCCTTGTGGAGCCCGAACGCGGTCAAATATAAAGAAAAATAAATATTAAATGTACAGTGATCAAAATCTTGAAGTAAACCAACAGGCAATGAGAGAAGATTGGCTGAAGAACTGAAAGGCAAGTGAATTGATATTCAATAAGGACGTGCTAAATTCCAGAGAGTGTTTTTTTTTGGTCAAATAAATACAAGCTTAATAATTTCAAAATAATGTCGCTGGTTGAAACAAGTGGAGGGGCATGGAATCCAGCACTTACTGTCGACCAAAGTATTATGTGCACTCGAGTTTGAAGGTTGTTTGTGAAGTAACCAATAGACCTACATAAAATCCAATAACATCATCATTTTCGTAGTTCTATTTTACGTTAGTTCATGTAGGTTTGAAATTTTTAATTTATATTTTAATATTTTTTATCGCAGTTGGAACACAAAAAGTGCCCATTTTTAAGCGTGTTTCAACCATGGGTCACATTTAAGAATTATTATCTCAAAAACCCGTCATCAGATAGAATCCAAATTTTAACACAATATACATTGGAATGTTGTACAACTGGCTTATTAATTCCAAAAGTTTGTGTGCCCATCACGCATCATGGCGCGCCTCGCTCGGAAGTGATGGGCTCCATCTCAACAAAGCTGTACAGCTTTCCCTGGAGCGGCTAGTTGGTGAACCATGTCTTATTTCCCCGTATAAGTACAAACCGATATAAAATAAGTGAATTAATTTACGTATTTCACAGTCATACAGCATAACCTTTTGATGTATAAGGATTACAACGCGACCAAGAACTACATTTTCTAACGACCCCGAGCCGAGAAAACGTTACCTTACAAAAATGATAACAACTTTATTTTTGGACACACAATATTTTGTAATTAATAAACCAGTTATACAACATTCCAATGCATAGTGTGTTAAAATTTGGATTCGATCTGATGACGGGTGTTTGAGATAATAATTCTTAAATGTGACGCATGGTTGAAACACGTTTAAAAACGGGCACTCTCCGTGTTCCCACCGCCATTGCTATTGAATCTACCATCTTAATGACTTTATCTGTATCATTAATTGGAATAAATTGCAGAAACTCCTCATGAACTGAATTATCTTTAACGAAACGGACACACAATTAAAGAACCCCGAAGAGACGTGGAAACGGTTACCGATCGCACACTTCAAAAGTAAAACTGATCCATGGCTCGCTCCAACGGGTGAAGGACATTTACCAAGTGACGAACGTGCTCACTTTTAAAATATATCCACTAGCTGCAGCGTTAAAAGGTGATAGTTGGGACAATATAAAGGTTCAAGTAAAGAAACGTCTTTGGGGGGGGGGGGGGGTAAACCCTAACCCCCCCCCCCCCCCCCGTCAGTATGCCACTGGAAGAAACCGACGGAAACCACACTCAGCATGGCCACTATGATAGCAGAGATTCGAGCCACCGATCTCCAGTCTTGATGGAGCTATGTCGAGGGGTCTACCGGCAACTGTGAAGAGGGCACATACAGCTCAAGGAGCCACAACAATAACGAGTTTAATATTATAACAATGCCTGTCACAAATCTTGTACAACAATGATATCCATTTCCAAGGAAACACACACACTTTGCTATTAGAAGCAAAGTTAAAAAATTTCAAAATTCAAATGATAATTATTTTTATCAATTTTTTGAAAATTGGTTCTTGTTTTGTGCTGACCTTCACCGTTTCCCTGATATCTCCCGTGTTTATAGGAATTTTTGGAGTTTTCTTTTTTTAATGTGGGTGTTAAACCTTCTGCTACAAAATGAATCTCACTCAAAACCGTTGTGACTTTAATTAGTCTTTCTATGAAACTTAAATATATTTTTTTAGTTTGCTCAGAATAAAAATGGAAATAATTACGCTTAATAAATTAATTAATCATGTGAAAATATGCGAGATTCATTTTGTAGCAGAAGGTTTAACACCCACATTTAAAAAAAAAGAAAACTCCAAAAATCCCTATAAACACGGGAGATATCAGGGAAACGGTGAAGGTCAGCACAAAACAAGAACCAATTTTCAAAAAATTGATAAAAATAATTATCACTTGAATTTTGAAAATTTTTAACTTTGCTTCTAATAGCAAGGTGTGTGTGTTTCCATGGAAATGTGTATCATTGTTGCACAAGATTTGTGGCAGGCACAGTTATAATATTTACATCGTTATTGTTGTGGCTCCTTGAGCTGTATGTGCCCTCTTAGGCTACTTCACTCGACAGTTTAACTGGACAAGTCGAGAATGTAGACTCCTCAAGAGAAAAACAAGAAGTTCCGTGAAGAACTATACAGCCTACTTTTCATGCCAATGATTATTCTACAGTATATGAACCTATCTAGAATAATGACGAAATTAAGTTGGTAATATCGAAATATCTAATTAGTTCAAAATATACCTGGTATAATGTAGCCTCATAGAGCACTACAGTTGGCAGCCCTGGTGACTGAATATATTCTTAGTTCCATCTCTTAAGGTACAGAATACAAAATTTGGTTGAAGTCCAATGGACGTTACATGCAGTTAGACACTGGATCTATCAGCAGGCGTAAAAGCATATTGCCAACAATACCATGCGTGTGCTGGTCAGAAATAATCTGAAATATTATGATATCTTGTTGTGCCAATTTTGGATGAAATCCATTTGTTAGTATTGGCAACTCCAGCTATCTGATATGACATCTAGCGGTAAAAATGAGAAACGTACCAAGTAGGGTACATTTGTCACGTGGTGACTGTTTGTATATGGTTTCTTGTATTGGTAAACAGATCGTGGTAAATTGTTCGTGTCTTTATACATAAGTAATAAGTTTTACTCGTTAATAGAGTGAAAAATGAGTAAAAGCAAAGTGTATTGCTCAGTTTACGGCTGTAAGTCGATGTATAAGAGGGCTGCGAACATACGTTTTCATCACTTTCCAAAAGATGCAAATAGCAATAGCCGAAATGTGATGATACCTAATAATAATACCTTTCCACCCCGGGAAGGATCTAACACTTGTCGAGGTAGACAGACAGAAGACCTGCGACGTAAAGCCAGCGAAGGATATTCAGTTTAAAAACAGCTGTTACGATGGGCGCGCTGGTAAGATTGAAGTTACTTGAATAATTAATTATTGGCTGCTTGGTAGGGAGAAGGGATGAGTTTAACTTGTATTAAAACTCGGGGGGCGACAGGAATTGCTTGATTTGGATGGTTAAAAGGTGGGTTTGATGTTGAATATTTGAATGGTAGCGGAATCACTCATTCTACAGTGCCCACGGGGAGGCAAATTAGGCCTATATGACTCGTAGTGGAATAGCTCGAATATCGAAGAACTTAGCGATTACGAGGTGTAGGCTTGGCGGGAAGGCTGGCGGATCATCAGTTTGACATCAATTCACGAAATAAGTCGGAGCTTGGAACAGTGGCGTCTGGTTTGCGAGGATGCTAGTCTCGGAATGATAAAAGTAGCACAGCTTCGGTGTGTTATTTATTTGTTTATGTACCGTATTTCTCTATTTGAATGTCCTCGGCGTTGACTCAGGATCGACATTTACATTATATTGCGCATAATAGTACCGAAATAATGTCCGAAGTGTAGCCCTGTGTAAATTTGAATCGGCTGATCTACATCACCCATAAAAACTGATGCTTGATAATATGCAAATGACACCAAAAATCCAGTGGAACACACAAATTAGATCACGTGTATCGCACAGTTATACATATATACAATTAAAAATAACACTGTCATTACTTTAGAGACCATATTTACTGATTATAACCGAAAAATAAAAAGTGTTCCATATCAAACGCGTGTTATTGAGTATTTTAAACCCTACTTATTCAGACCGACCGCAGCGCCCCAAGTGTTAGTTTGAGTTGCCAATAGAAGTTACATGTATTTTAAAATTGGACATATCAGCAGGCATAGAATCATGTTGGCAGCACTGCCTTGTATTACTTACTCCAAATTAATCTAGAATGTCAGGTTCTAAACGTGTGCAAAGTATAGAGCTGTTGGCTTGCATACTTTCTGATATATTGATATTAGGGTAAAAAAATATAGACAGCATTTATTAACAGTTGGCAGCCCTGATTGCTCTTAACAATACTTATAGTCATATCTGTTATGGTACACATAGCACATACGAAATTTGGTTGAAATCCAACTGATAGTATAGAAGTTAGATGTATTTAAAAATTGGTATTATCAGCAGGCGTATAATCATGTTGGTAGAACTGACGTATATAACTTACTCCAAATTAATCTAAAATGTCAGAATATACGTGTACATAGTTTAAAGCTGTTGGCTTGCATACTTTCTGATATATTGGTATTTGGATAAAACAAATAGAGAGAGCAATTATTAACAGTTGGCAGCCCTGGTGGCTCTTAAGAATACGCTCAGTCATATCTGTTTATGTACAGATATTACATACAAAATTTGGTTGAAATCCAATTGATAGTGTAGAAGTTATATGCATTTAAACATTGGAGCTATCAGAAGGCTTAAAATTATTTTGGCAACACTGTCATGGTTGGCCTCCTGGAAATTAAACTGAAATAATATTATCTACATGTTTGCCAATTTTGGAATAGCTCCCATGCATACCTTGCAAGATATCCAACATTGAGCTCAAATTTCTAGTGTGTTTTTTCAGCAGTTGGTAGCACTGACATCATTTTCAAATATGGACGTGAGATATTCCGGTGCACATCTTTACTCATACTAAATTTGGTTTAGATTGCTGCAGCCGTTTAGGAGTTGATAGGGGACACACACACACACACAGCCAGATAGACAGACAGACAGACACACATTTTCCCGGATCGATCTCATAAGTCTACTTTTTCCTCATTTTTGCAAAATGTGAAAAGTAGGCTAATACTACAATTGTACCTTTTTTAAAATACCTGGACACTGAGCAGTTTGTACGAGAGATAGATGTTAGGTTCCAGGTCGCAAGCTAACGCAAGAAGTGCTTGCTGGTGTCGAGAAATAGCTTGTATTCTACTAGGGGCTGGAGACAGTGGCGATATATCTGAGGTTATTCACTCTCGCAAGAGGTCGCACGTTCTTTCCGCGTGTCATTAACGTGCCATTAGGAAAATTCTTTCATAATCTGAGCTCTGAATGTTTGTAACCATTTCGCTCTTAGAACAACGTAGCGCTATAGTTTCCCTCGAGCTCTTGGCATAGTCGAAGAAATATAAAGTAGGTTGGCTCAGGCAAAGAAGGTATTTCTACAAAAACGGAATCTGTTGGCATCGAATATAAATTTAAGTTAGGAAGTAATTTTTGAAACCTTTGTCTGGAGTGTGACCCTCTATGGATGTGAAACTTGCACTATTGGTGCAGCAGAAAAGAGGAGAATTGAAGCGTTTGAAATGTGGTGTTACAGGAGAATGATGAAGATCAGATGGGTAGATAGGGTTACAAATGAAGAGGTATTAAGACGAGTGGAAGAGGAAAATATGTTTCTGGCGACTGCTAATGAAGAGAAGAGATAGGTTGGTAGGACATTTTTTTTCATTTTATTCAATACTGAAAATATCTTTATTGCAATTATTATGTTCTGTTACAACTGTACATATTTACAACTTCATACCTGTTATATAAAAACGATTATTTATATAACAAAATCAACTCGTCTATTTTGTTTAGCAAACCTTGTGATTACTGAATCGATGCTTATCGTTATGTCACGATGAATGTGCAGCAACGCACGGATATGAATTGGGGCATTTTTCGCATCAAAAAATTATGCCGACGTCCAAAACTGCAAGCTTGGTTGGCAATTTAAGCTGTGACTTTCTTCCTTTGTCGGTACCAACTCGACTTACCGAAACTGTAACGTACCTTGATACTTTTCTCGAAGCTCAATGTAAAAGTCGCAATACTCGCCGTTGCAATTTGTACGAATATTTTTGGTGTGCTAAACGCATCAAATTTCTATCCATGTAGCTTGCAAAAAAAAAAAAAAATGGTCTGGTTTTGTACGTTTGGTTATTTTGTGATTGCGTTGTTAGTGATACCATTTTTAGCCTACTTTTCACATTTTGCAAAAATGAGGAAAAAGTAGACTTATGAGATCGATCCGGGAAAATGTGTGTCTGTCTGTCTGTCTCCCGGTCTGTCTGTCTGTCTGTCTGTCTGTGTGTCCCCCCCCCCCCTCCTATCAACTCCTAAACGGCTGCAGCAATCGAAACCAAATTAAGTATGAGTAAAGATGTATACCGGAATACCTCACGCCCATATTTGAAAATGATGTCAGTGCTACCAACTGCTGAAAAAACACACTAGAAATTTGAGCTCCATGTTGGATATCTTGGAAGGTATGCATGGGAGCTTTTCCAAAATTGGCACATATGTAGACAATACTATTTCAGTATAATTTCCAGGAGGCCATACATGACAGTGTTGCCAAAATAATGTTAAGCCTTCTGATAGGTCCAATGTTTAAATGCATATAACTTCTACACTATCAATAGGATTTCAACCAAATTTTGTATGTAATATGTGTACATAAACAGATATGACTGAGCGTATTCTTAAGGGCCACCAGGGCTGCCAACTGCTAATAATTGCTCTCTGTATTTTTTTATCCAAATACCAATATATCAAAAAGTATGCAAGCCGACAGTATTAAACTATGAACACGTGTAGTACGTGACATTTTAGATTAATTTGGAGTAAATTATGTATGTCAGTTCTACCAACATGATTCTAAGCCTGCTGATAGGACCAATTTTTAAATACATGTAACTTCTATACTATCAGTTGGATTTCAACCAAATTTCGTATGTGCTATGTGTAACATACCAGATATGACTATAAGTATTCTTGAGTGCAATCAGGGCTGCCAACTGTTAATAAATGCTGTCTATATTTTTTTTACCCTAATATCAATATATCAGAAAGTAAGCCTCCGTGGCTTAGGCGGCAGCACGCCGACCTCTCACCGCTGAGTCCGTGGTTCAAATCCCGGTCACTCCATGTGAGATCTGTGCTGGACAAAACGGAGGCAGACAGGTTTTTCTCCGGGTACTCCGGTTTTCCCTGTCAACATTTCATTCCAGCAACACTCTCCACTATCATTTCATTTCATCTGTCATTCATTTAATCATTGCCCCAGAGGAGTGCGTCAGGCCTCGGCAGCCGGCACAGTTCATATCCTCGCCGCTAGATGGGGCTTCATTCATTCCATTCCTGACCCGGTCGGAGACTGGAAGCAGGTTGTGGATTTTCATTTCATCAATATATCAGAAAGTATGCAAGCCAACAGCTCTATACTTTGCACACGTACAGCACCTGACATTCTAGATTAATTTGGAGTAATTAATATAAGTCAGTGCTGCCAACATTATTCTATGCCTGCTGATATGTCCAGTTTTAAAATACATGTAACTTCTATACTAATAAATGGATTTCATCCAAAATTGGCACAACAAGATATCATAGTATTTCAGATTATTTCTGACCAGCACAGGCATGACATTGTTGCCAACATGCTTTTACGCGTGCAGATAGGTCTAATGTCTAACTGCATGTAACGTCCATGGGATTTCAACCTAATTTTTTATTCTGTAACTTAAGAGATGGAACTAAGAATCTATTCAGTCACCAGGACTGCCAACTGTAGTGCTCTATTAGGCTACATTATAGCAGGTATATTTCGAATTAGTTAGACATTTCGATATTACCAACTGAATTTCGTCATTATTTGAGATAGGTTCATATACTGTAGAATAATCATTGGCATGAAAAGTAGGCTCTTTAGTTCGTCACGGTACTTCTTGTTCTTAACAATTTCGATTCTGTGACCCCCTCAAAGTCGAACTCTGGATCCGCGCCTGCACTTTCATGGGGTCTCTTTTTACCACTGCTAATAAGCCACCTATCCATGGGTAATGGCGTCGCTTGTAACAGTTTACTGTGAATCGGGCTAACCTCTTCCACTAGAATTCACTTGCTAACTCACTGTTGTCTATTTGAACTGACAATGGCAGAAATAGCAGAATATATTCTTGTAAGGAAGTGGCGGTCACATCGTCAAGCGCCTTGGTTGGTTCCTCAGTTTAGGGGCTGCGTCAACGAGGTCATGTATCCCCGTGTATTTTGGGTGTGTGTAGAATTTTTCCGGGCGGGGACACCAAGAGCCCGCTGATGAGCCAGCTTGGTGTCCTAGGTGGAAACCCCACACAAGACACGGCACAAACCTAGAATAATTGCTGAGTTTACATTCACTGGCGGTGAATAGCCTATACCTTGTGTCTGTCTGTGTGTGTGAGTGTGTGTACTCTGAATGTCTGTCCCCCCTATCAATTCGAACACGGTGAAACCGAATTGAACGAAATTTGGTACAGAGGTAGAACTAGCAAAGGGCACTTCAGTGTCATGTTTTATATCGCGGCCATCTTGACGAAAACGTAATAGCGGCCACCCAAATGTTAACAGCTTTAATCAAATTACGATTAACCTAATCATCTGATCTATACCAAATTTTGCAAGTTATACCTTTATGTATAGAAATCTTTTGATCAAACTACAAGGTCATCAGCCCAATAATTTACGGATGGCGGCCATGTATGTGTGCAAATCGATTCACCCTATCAATTCAAACACGGTGAAACCGAATTGAACGAAACTTGGTACAGAGGTAGCACTAGGAAAGGAAACCTCAGTGTCATGTTTTATATCGCCGCCATCTTGACGGAAAAGTAATGGCGGCGACCCGAATGTTCAAAGCTTAAATCAAATTACGACTAACCTAATCATCCGATCTCGACCAAATTTTGCAACAACATATATTCAGATGGCGAGTGTCTTTTGACTAAACTACCAGGTCATCAGCCCAATAGTTAGCAGATGGCGGCCATATATGTGTGCAAATTGATTCCCCCTATCAATTCAAACACAGTGAAACTGAATTGAACAAAATTTGGTACAGAGGTAGCACTAGCAAAGGGCACTCCAGTGTCATGTTTTATATTGCAGCCATCTTGACGAAAACGTAATGGCGGCCACCCAAATGTTCAAAGCTTAAATCAAATTACGACTAACCTAATCATCTGATCTCTACCAAATTTTGCAACAACATATTATATTCATGTGGCGAGCATCTTTTGACCAAACTACAAGGTCGTCAGCCCAATACTTTGCGGATGGCGGCCATGTATGTGTGCAAATCGATTCCCCCTATCAATTCAAACACCGTGAAACCGAATTGAACGTAATTTGGTACAGAGGTAGCACTAGCAAAGGGCACTCCAGTGTCATGTTTTATATCGCGGCCATCTTGACGAAAACGTAATAGCGGCCACCCAAATGTTAACAGCTTGAATCAAATTACGATCAACCTAATCATCTGATTTCTACCAAATTTTGCAACGGTATACCTATATGTATAAAGAATCTTTTGATCAAACTACAAGGTCATTAGCCCAATAATGTGCGGAGGGCGGCCATGTATGTGTGCAAATTGATTCCCCCTATCTTTTCAAACACGGTGGAACTGAATTGAACGAGATTTGGTACAGAGGTAGCACTAGCAAAGGGCACCTCAGTGTCATGTTTTATATCACCACCATCTTGACGGAATCGTAATGGTGGCCATCCAAATGTAAAAAGCTTAAATCAAATTACGACCAACCTAATCATCTGATCTCTACCAAATTTTGCAACAACATACCTTTATATCTGTTATATTCATTTTTAATATCCGTACAGAACGTTGTATTTCAACAAGCTACTACAACCAACATTCAATTATACTCCTTGAAAAGGACAAAGAGTTATAACAATACCCATGCATTTAGGAGAAAGTAGGCTATATGTTCTTTACTGTTATGCTTCTCATCTGTCGCCTTTCTATCGCATATTCCCGTGATAACATTAAACAGTTTATCTCCAATTCGTATTTAGTCAACCCCTGGCACTATACAGCCCCGACCAAGCGACCGCTGCCCAGCCATTTGGCCTGCAGATATTGGGGTGACGCGTGATCATCGCGTCGGGTCCCCTCGGCCGTTAATCTTGGTATTCGTGATCGGGGCGCTGTCTCACTGTCAAAACAGCTACTCAATTGTCCTCACGAGGCTGAGTGCACTCCGCTCCAACCTTCACGTCAGTTTTAAAATCCCTGACGGAGCCGGGGATCGAACCCGGGGCCTCCGGGTGAGAGGCAGGCGCGCTACCCTAACACCACGGGGCCGGCACCAATTCGTATTTAGTGATTGTATTTCATTGTGCTATTCATTTTCACTTCCAATCTATCTTCCTTATCTACAAACTTTGCTCTTATTATCTTGAGATATTTATTATATAATAAATAATCTTGAGATAAGGATACAGCAGATGGTATCCCAAACAATATACCTTAATTAAGGTCAAGGATAGCGCCTCTGTACCGATTAGGATGAGATAAACGATAAAGGTAGATTTATTAAACACATAATAAATGATACTGCCCAATATATGCATTAAATGTAAGTCACTATTGGTCGACACTCAACTGTGTCGCCTCTGTTCACACCACAGTGCGTGGTATCTATCACACTTCTCTCCGCACCACGAGCGTACACATTCTGGGGATGGTTGGTGGTATTTCTTGTTCATGCATACTTTGTAATGGAATCCGTGAGTCGCGAATCTGGTCGTAATTCACGTAGGCTTAGCATCCACTCTTTGTCTATCATCGCATCCGTGCTGCAGAAGTCGTTCCAAATGTCGTTCTGTTCCATCTTTAAGTCGCGTTTCAGTCTTTCAAAACTGAGGGTCGATGGCAGGAGAAGTTTGAGTCTCAAGTCTTCGATAAGCGGTGGTTCTCTTGTTAGTGCATAGCTTACGTCAGCCGGGATGGTGTGAATTTTGAGAGGCATAGGGCTCTTTTCAGAAAGTTACTCTTGATCTTTTCTGGTTTTGTTAGGTTCTTGTAGCTTAGATTAGTCCGTATGTCGCCACGCACATAAAGGATAAGATAAATAAGAATAACATAGCACATACTTAACAGCCATCATTAATGTTTTCAGTAATATACCAGGTGGCCCTCCTGCGCCTTACTTTCTACTTATAAGTGTGCTGCACGCGCGAATGATGAACGGGATGCCTAATCGCTGTTTTCAAAGGAGCGCTACAGCGGATGTGAAAAAATAGGAGGCATTTTACTACACAATTTTCGTAAAAGGGTTATTATTAGTAATATTATTATTTTCTTTATTTCCTCATAAATATGGAGAATCTCAACATACAAGGTACGGACTTGACAATCGGGCAACTTATAATTATCACTGGGATAAAAATAATCTGCATTCTGGTGACCAGACGATCCTCCGGACCCGTTACTGGAGTGATGGACGAAGCAAAGAGGATATAAAAAGTAGGTTGCCTGAGGCAAGGAGAGTATTTCTACAGAAAATAAATTTGTTGACATCATTGAGGAGCTTGGTATGAAAGTTGGACAACTCCTCTTTTGCTTTTTTACAGGAGAGGTGAAAAACTAAATCCACAATAAGGTTGTCAGTATCATGGTAATCTTTTTATTTCATTCTTATGGCCCACATAAACATTTTTTCATACTCATTTTTAAAATTAAATGTATATTTAAGCCGTAATTATAATTTAAATAGTGGAGTTGGCCATGTATGAACCGAAGTCATGGAGTTGTCTGTATTTGAAGCCAAAGGGAGCCATTTTGAAATTGAATCTATTCTCTTTTGAAACAGAATAAATGCGTTCGATATCAATGAATTAATTTTATTTTCTTCATCTAGACGTCTAATGACTGAGGATGTTTTAAAATAGTGTAATTATGTCTAATGTATTAAAACAAAATCATATAAAATCGGTCTTATAGTTAACAAGTAGTTCCGTGAAGAACTATGCAGCCTATTTTCATATATCCTACTTATGTTAACTTCCACTATCAACATACAACATTTCAGTTTGATTGCTGTAATAGATTCATAGATATTGAGAACCGACTAAATATTTCGGATGGTCACCATGTTGGATTTTATATGTAGGTCCTAGAGTTATGTACTGTTACATGAAGATTATTGTGTACGTGTAGCATTCAAATTTCAATCGCATGATTAGGACACAAGAAGTAACAAGGAGATTTTAAAATTTCGCACAGCTGCCATCTTGTGGTTATGGAAACAATTGAAATAAATTAGATGCCAGTGGATTAACATTCGTATAAGGATTTACTGTACCAAGTTTCACTGCACTCGGATGGTTAAATTGCAGAAACGTCCATGTGAATATTTATACTTCGCGTCGCCACCATGTTGAATTTGTGATCACCAGGTTATTTAAAGTCCTATAGGTGAAATTAAGATCATAGCCCCTATGAACATAAAAAAATCACTTTGATTGCTATAATAGTTTCGTAGATATTCAGAGACGTCTAAATATTTCGGATAGTCGCCATGTTGGATTGTTAAATGCATAGACCATAGAGTCGTGTACCATTAACGGAAAATAATTGGGTAGGTTCATTATTCAAACTCTCACTTCGATCGCATGCTTACGACACAAGAAATAAAAACTTAATTTTAAAATTCGCACAGCCGCCATCTTGAGGTTATATAAACAATTGAACTAAATTAGATACCAGTGCATTACAATGTGTATAAACATTTCCTGTACCAGATTTCATTGAGTTTGGATCATTTAATAGCGAGAAATGTCTATTTCAAATTTTCAAATTCGCTTGGCTGCCATGTTCGTTTTGTAGTTAACCGGATTTTGAAAGTCTTTTAGATGAACTTCCAGTAGTGCCCTTTATCTACGTACAAGATTTCAGGGTGATACCGCTAATAGTTTCAGGGATATAGAATGCCGGTGAAATATTTCGCAAATCCGCCATCTTGTGGTTATGTAAACAATTGAACGGAGTTAGATGTCGGTGCATTAAAATGTGTATAAAAATATAAAGTACCAAGTTTTATTGCGTTTGGTTGGTTAAATCGCGAGAAACGTCTATTTAAAAGTCGCAAATTCGCGTGGCCGCCATGTTGGTTTTGTAGTTACCAGTTTTTCAAAAGTCACCTAGGTGAACTTCTAGTAGTACCCTTTATCACCGTGAATAATTCCAGGTTGATATCGGGAATAGTTTAGGAGATATTGAATGCTGGTGAAATACTTCGCACAGCCGCCATGTTGGATTGGTGATACGTAACAAAATTTGGAGGGCACGGTCGGGGTCGTCCGGAATATTGCTACGAACTTACCGGGTTTCATTGAAATCGCTCCATCCGTTTAGAATTTATTAGGGACACACACACACACCTCACACACACACACACACACACACACACACGGACAAAAGGTGATCTCATAAGCCTAGTTTTTCAAAATTGAAAATAGGCTAAAAATGACATTAACAATTTGTACTGAGCCCCCTTTTGACCAAACTGAAATCATGGAGTATTTCTAACAACTCAGAAAGAACTAGTTCATCAAAATCTGCACTCTCCAACTCATCTCACTCACAATGTCCACTGTTTAGAATATTACCAGCGTCGTTACAGGTTAAACATTCAACCATGATGGATTTGCAGTGCATGTTGGGAGCAGACTGCATGGATGCAAGCTTCTCATTGGCTACTGAAGGAGTTGCCATTTTTTGAAACGAAACTATGGTGGAATTGTCCATGTTCTGATTCTGAACTGAGCAAATTTCCCTAAGTTCTGTCTTCTTTTGAAGCAGAACAGTTGCAGATTCGCATTCAGCATAAGACGTCACATAAGAGTGAAGCAAAATCTCAAAACTGATAAAAAATAGAGTTGTCCTACTTTGATACCAAGCTCATCATATAGATTTAGGTATTAGAAAGCCATTTTTGCAATCCTTTGTCTGGAGTGTCGCACTCTATGGAAGTGAAACTTGGACTATTGGTGAAGCAGAAAAGAGGAGAATTGAGGCGTTTGAAATGTGGTGTTACAGAAGAATGATGAAGATCAGATGGGTAGATCAGCCTATAGTAACAAAAACGTTGGCCGATAAAATTCATAAGTATTCATTTATGTATTCATGATGATGATAATTGTTGTTTTAAGGGGCCTAACATCTAGGTTATCGGCCTTTACTGGTTTGGGTGATCCTGAAGACGATAATGAAAAGTAAATTATAACTAAAACTAACTTATTTAATAGAAGAGGAAGAAATGGAAAAAAGGAGAATAAGGCAAATAAAGGACAGGAGGAAAAGAAATGCCCTCAACCCTCAGAGAAAGCGGATTGAGGGGCTTAGAAGGAGGGAGAGCCATGGAAGGCAGATAGGAAAGTGAAAGAGGAGAGGGTCCGCCCCAGAGGTAATGGAAAAAGGGGGAAAACTGGACCCAGCTCAGGAATCCCTCGGGGTCGTCAGCTCGTGAACTCACCAGCCGTGAGCCCTTGAGGGTGTAGCAATATCCAGGGTTCACCAGAAGTGGTGAGGCTACATACCCTGCCTCCTTGAGGGCCTTTAGCAGAAGGCAGGAGATAACAAGAAAAGAAAAAGAAGGCTGACCCCTCACAGAAGGAAGGTATCAGAAAAGATGAGACAAGGGCCAATTAAGGCGGGAAAGGAAGAGACTCCCTAGGCCTCGGATACCCTAATACCGTCGGGGTCGGTAGAGAACAAGAGTTGACCAAGTGAGGTCGACAGGAAAGAAGATGGAGAGGAGCCCGGCACAAGTAAGTGGAAGCAATGCCGGACTCAGCTGGAGCCCCGTGGTCGCCAACCCACGTCCCACTATATGTGAGCCCCTGGGGGGTTTATGTATTCATTTATGTAAATGATGTATTTATGTAGTTGTCTTGCTGGTAATGTCACAGTCGGACTGGAGAAATTAAGAAAACAAAGCTAAATCCTCAAATCGATAAAGCTCTCCATTTGAAACCTTTCCGGGCCCTTTAGCCCTTTACGTTTAGCACAATTAAGGGAATTGCTCAATTGCTAAGATGGGGACCCCTACTTTGTCTGCTAGGAAATGTTTCAATATGAGAAAGAACCTTCCACTAACGACAATTGTGTGAAGCCAAATTTTGTAGCTTAGATTTGATAGAAGTTCTTGAGTTCCAACGTTCGTCACCATGCGCTGGTTGCGATGGCATCTAGTGGTAGCGAGGTTCACAGCTAGGTGTCGTGGATGGTAGCATTTGGTAGCGAAAGTTAAAAGTACTTGAAATTATCGTCTGCAGTCCATACTTCAATTACAGATAACACACACTAATACAGCCATCACAATTAACACCGGTTATCAGACAGATTGTACACACACCCAAAGTACACGGGGCTACATGACCACGTTGTCGCAGCCCCTAAACTTAAGAACCAACCAACAAAGAAACAGGAACTGGAGGAGGGTCACCCGGAAATGAGATGCCTGCCTAGGGCGGCGCTCTGTTGCACCTCGTCAAATGTTCGCATGTTTTCTGTATTATGGACACAGTGACCAACCAAGAAGCGGTCTCACTTTCTACAACTTAACCCAGATTGAGGCCCGCGGGAACAAAACACGCTTTCTTCAGCAGACAGAGAAACTGCATATTCTCACAGGAAGCCAGAAGAATATGGGACAGAGATGCATGTGAGACAGGAGATGGTATATCCATTCATGTTCAAAAGGCTAATAACCACACTCTTCCGTCGTTGGCGGTTCGTTTCAGTTCCATGTAATTGTCACATCCCATTCTATTCTTGATGTCTTCCAAATACTTCGTCCTAGTCCGTTCTCTTCCTTTCTTTCCCAGCATTTTCCCTTCAAGAATGTCAACGATGAAAGTGTTGTGTCTGATGACATGTCCAATAAATTTTATTTTCCTCTTTCCCATTTCCTCCATTAATCTTCTCTCTTTTTTGACTTCCCTTAAGACTTCCAGGTTACTTTTTCTCTATATATGAATGTTACATGATAGTTTGTGTGAGTGTGTCCTTTATGAGTTCATAAACCATTCATCCGATTGCCATGAAACTTTTGGTGAGTTGTTGTGTACACTCCTGCAAAGGTCTCTGACGTAGTAAATCCATTTTATAATAGATAACGCACGAGTTGTTTCAAAAAATGAGTGACGGCACGCGAATCGTTTCAAAATAGTCTCGTATGCACTCATGTTGCTGCGAAGTTCTGCAACATGGAATAGGATTCTAAAACAAAACACCCTACAGTGTTATTTGGATCGTATTTACAAGGAAATAAACCTGACACTAGGAGCTCCTGCTGTGACGTCACGGTTCCTAAGCGACGACCAATCAGAGTTGATCAGACAAGACTATATGGGGCTCATGACCCAGATGTCACAGACAATACATATTGTAGTTCTAGATTCATTTGAGGGTCTTGGACATCGTGGTCATGTGTGTAAAGCTGTGTTATTGTGATGGCTGTATAGGTGTGTGTATTTCTAATCCAGGGCATTTCCCACCATTTACCTGGAGTAGAAGTGGGAAACCACGGAAAACCACTTCCTGGATGACTTTTGTGGGAATTGTCGGCAGACAGCTAGGAGTGCTAACCACTACACCACCAGCACTGTAATTGGCACTGATGAGACGATTCACGGTTCGTGCACTTGACTCGCGCGCGAAGGCGAAAGCTACTCAATTAACAGCTGATAAGTTAGTCTCATCAGAAAGTTATGTTCACTGTTGCCTGTGGTTGATAGTCATGCGCGGATAAACAAAACAGAATACCTTACATTAGAGAATAATGGTGGTGAGAAACTACAGATCGGAAATGCAGAAATTCAAACAGTCACTAAATTTAAATATTTGGGTTCAATAATAGAAGCTGCGGGAACAAGTTCATCTGAAATTGAGAAAAGAGTAAGTAAAGCTAGAAGAACAATTGGAGCATTACATTCCGTTTCATGGATCAGAAATATTTTAAACAACACTAAGAAACGTATTTACAGTTGATTGGTACAAAGTATTTTGTTATATGGAGCAGAAACTTGGACGTTAAACAGTCAGCAAGCAAACAAATTATTAGTAACAGAGATGGATTATTGGAGGAGGGCGACAAGAAAATCAAGATTGGATAAAATTAGAAATGCGAGAATCAGAGAAACAATGTACTAGAAGTGGTTGAAGAAAGAAGATTACACTGGTTTGTGTGTGTGAAAAGGATGCAGAATAGTGTTGTGGGGGGAAATAGCGGTGGTTAATAGGTAAATGTTATCTGGATCAGGTGTACTATGTACTTCTTTCTGGAATAAACCTAGGTCGGTATGCGCGGCAGTATTAAAGGTGCCGGGACGTGTTCAATAGACCGGGCAGCGCCTAGTTCGAATGGCTTCTTAGTCCATGCGTGGCGAAGACAGTTCCACGGTCTTTAATAGTTGTAGATCTTCCTGTATTCAATAACATACATTCTTATCGAGATTTGGCAACATCACACAAATAAACATTGCACTGACCTCAGAGAGCACACAGGAACAAAGGGGAGAGGAAGGAAAAACCAGTTTCGTCCAGTTAACACCCGGGTTCAGTCGACCAAAACTGGTGCTAGAGTGAACACGAAACTGCTCGAAGCTCCAGTATAACCATAGTTGATTTTTACAACCATATTATCACCCCAAACAGACAAACTCTGGATTTCTATCACCGTTTTAGCATTTCACCTAATATTAGATATACTACATTTAGCATACACCGACAGTTGCAGTACCAATACTGCAACTAAATAATTGTACATATTTTTCACCTGTATTCTCAAACATAGATGTTATTGCCTAAGTGTAATGGATCTGATGATGATCGCTTGATGATCGAAACTGGTCATCCTAGTGTATTTATTAATCTCATGTAATTTATTTCAGGATTAGGGCATAACCCAGCTCTTTTTGGTACATCCGTGTTGACCGACTGAAAAGCACCAAACTTTTGTTTTTGATGCAGAATAGTAGAATTCCAAAATAAATATTACATTGGCAAACTGAAGGCAAAGGGAAACGGGGTCAACCAAGAGAAGAATAAAGAAGAAGGAGGTTATTATTCTACCCAAGGAAGCACTTAGCTTATATCTCACCCTACAGCAACAGGGTGGTCGTTGGAGATGATCCAGCTAACCTTCGTGCCGGCTCGTACACTAGTACTCGCACTTTCCATTTCAATTGTCTCCTGAGACGTGTTGTAACTGTCAGTGGGTGCGAACAGAGTAATTGGCACTGAAGAGTCGTTTCACGGTTCGCGCACTTGATTGTTCAAGACTTGTGCTCGTCAAGTTGAAAGCTACTTAACTGATAAGAACTAGTGTCTCTCCCTTGGTGGTGCGGCTTGCTCTTGTTGTCATGGTAACCAGTTGTCCATATAACACGCTTCACGAGTGCGATCCAAGTCTCTACTGAACTAGAATAGGCCTAGACAACGAACACGTGTTGCCATGGTAACTAGTTGTCCATACAACACGCTTCACGAGTGCGATCCAAGTCTCTACTGAACTAGAATAGGCCTTGACAACGAACACGTGTTGCCATGATAACTAGTTGTCCATATAACACGCTTCACGAGTGCGATCCAAGTCTCTACTGAACTAGAATAGGCCTAGACAACGAACACGTGTTGCCATGGTAACCAGTTGTCCATACAACACGCTTCACGAGTGCGATCCAAGTCTCTACTGAACTAGAATAGGCCTAGACAACGAACACGTGTTGCCATGGTAACCAGTTGTCCATACAACACGCTTCACGAGTGCGATCCAAGTCTCTACTGAACTAGAAAAGGCCTAGACAACGAACACGTGTTGCCATGGTAACCAGTTGTCCATACAACACGCTTCACGAGTGCGATCCAAGTCTACTGAACTAGAATAGGCCTAGACAACGAACACGTGTTGCCATGGTAACTAGTTGTCCATACAACACGCTTCACGAGTGCGATCCAAGTCTCTACTGAACTAGAATAGGCCTTGACAACGAACACGTGTTGCCATGGTAACTAGTTGTCCATATAACACGCTTTACGAGTGCGATCCAAGTCTCTACTGAACTAGAATAGGCCTAGACAACGAACACGTGTTGCCATGGTAACCAGTTGTCCATACAACACGCTTCACGAGTGCGATCCAAGTCTCTACTGAACTAGAATAGGCCTAGACAACGAACACGTGTTGCCATGGTAACCAGTTGTCCATACAACACGCTTCACGAGTGCGATCCAAGTCTCTACTGAACTAGAATAGGCCTTGACAACGAACACGTGTTGCCATGGTAACTAGTTGTCCATACAACACGCTTCACGAGTGCGATCCAAGTCTCTACTGAACTAGAATAGGCATAGACAACGAACACGTGTTGCCATGGTAACCAGTTGTCCATACAACACGCTTCACGAGTGCGATCCAAGTCTCTACTGAACTAGAATAGGCCTAGACAACGAACACGTGTTGCCATGGTAACCAGTTGTCCATATAACACGCTTCACGAGTGCGATCCAAGTCTCTACTGAACTAGAATAGGCCTTGACAACGAACACGTGTTGCCATGGTAACCAGTTGTCCATACAACACGCTTCACGAGTGCGATCCAAGTCTCTACTGAACTAGAATAGGCCTAGACAACGAACACGTGTTGCCATGGTAACCAGTTGTCCATACAACACGCTTCACGAGTGCGATCCAAGTCTCTACTGAACTAGAATAGGCCTAGACAACGAACACGTGTTGCCATGGTAACCAGTTGTCCATACAACACGCTTCACGAGTGCGATCCAAGTCTCTACTGAACTAGAATAGGCCTAGACAACGAACACGTGTTGCCATGGTAACCAGTTGTCCATACAACACGCTTCACGAGTGCGATCCAAGTCTCTACTGAACTAGAATAGGCCTAGACAACGAACACGTGTTGCCATGGTAACCAGTTGTCCATACAACACGCTTCACGAGTGCGATCCAAGTCTCTACTGAACTAGAATAGGCCTAGACAACGAACACGTGTTGCCATGGTAACCAGTTGTCCATACAACACGCTTCACGAGTGCGATCCAAGTCTCTACTGAACTAGAATAGGCCTAGACAACGAACACGTGTTGCCATGGTAACCAGTTGTCCATACAACACGCTTCACGAGTGCGATCCAAGTCTCTACTGAACTAGAATAGGCCTAGACAACGAACACGTGTTGCCATGGTGACCAGTTGTCCATATAACACGCTTCACGAGTGCGATCCAAGTCTCTACTGAACTAGAATAGGCCTAGACAACGAACACGTGTTGCCATGGTAACCAGTTGTCCATACAACACGCTTCACGAGTGCGATCCAAGTCTCTACTGAACTAGAATAGGCCTAGACAACGAACACGTGTTGCCATGGTAACCAGTTGTCCATACAACACGCTTCACGAGTGCGATCCAAGTCTCTACTGAACTAGAATAGGCCTAGACAACGAACACGTGTTGCCATGGTAACCAGTTGTCCATACAACACGCTTCACGAGTGCGATCCAAGTCTCTACTGAACTAGAATAGGCCTAGACAACGAACACGTGTTGCCATGGTAACCAGTTGTCCATACAACACGCTTCACGAGTGCGATCCAAGTCTCTACTGAACTAGAATAGGCCTAGACAACGAACACGTGTTGCCATGGTAACCAGTTGTCCATACAACACGCTTCACGAGTGCGATCCAAGTCTCTACTGAACTAGAATAGGCCTAGACAACGAACACGTGTTGCCATGGTAACCAGTTGTCCATATAACACGCTTCACGAGTGCGATCCAAGTCTCTACTGAACTAGAATAGGCCTTGACAACGAACACGTGTTGCCATGGTAACCAGTTGTCCATACAACACGCTTCACGAGTGCGATCCAAGTCTCTACTGAACTAGAATAGGCCTAGACAACGAACACGTGTTGCCATGGTAACCAGTTGTCCATATAACACGCTTCAGTCCCCCAGGGGCTCACATCTAGTGGGACGTGGGTTGGCGACCACGGGACCCCAGCTGAGTCCGGCATTGCTTCCACTTACTTGTGGCCGGCTCCTCTCCGTCTTCTTTCCTGTCGAGCTCCCTTGGTCAACTCTTGTTCTCTTCCGACCCCGATGGTATTAGGGTAACCGAGGCCTAGGGATTCATTCACTTTCCCGCCTTGATTGGCCCTTGTCTCATCTTTCCTGATCTCTCCTTCTTCGAGGGGTCAGACCTCTTGTTTTCTTTTCATTATATTTCCTTTTCTCTTTAAGATTCCCGCACTGTTTTTGTTAATTGGCTCCCCGTGTATCTAAATCCATTTAGCGATTAGTTTTGCATCTCCACGCCATTTTGTAGGTGTTTTCAATCTACGTTGCATTTTGTAAGTCTTTTCGATCTACATTAAGTTGCATTTTGCAAGTGTTTTCAACCCCAATTGCATTTTGTAAGGATTGACTATCTAAATTGCTTTTTAGTAAGTCTTTCATTATAGGGGATGGGACTTTTGTGAGTATTTTGAATTTCAATTGCATTTTGTATTTTCAACCTAAACCGCTTTTTGCAAGTATTTTCAATCAACATTTCATTTTGTGTGGTGGGCATTTTGCAAGTATTTTGATTCTCAATTGCATTTTGTGGGTATTTTGAATCTAAATTACACTTTGTAAGTATTGTCAATCTAAATTACATTTTGTAAGCATTTTCAATTTCAATTGCATTTTGTAAGTATTTTGAATTTCACTTGCATTTTGTAAGCATTTTCAATTTCACTTGCATTTTGTACGTATTTTGAACCTAACCTACATTTTGTGCGTATTTTTCAATCTATTCCTTTTGTGAGTATTTTCGTTCTAAATTCCCTTTTGTAAGTATTCCCGCTGTCCATTTTGTGAGTAGTTTCAATCTGAGTTCATTTTCGTAAGTGTTTCCCTTCTCACTTAATTTTCTTTCTGGTTTCCACTTCATTGTCAATTTCGCTATCACCCAGACCATTAGGGGCCGATAACCTAGATGTTAGGCCCCTTAGAACAACAATTATCATCATCACCACGCTTCACGAGGTCGAGTGTACCCTGTCAGAATTAATACATCACTCCACTATATATCAGGATTTGAGAATGCTACTTCAGTATGTTTGTCTTCTTAGTGGGCATTTGCTCCCAATGTTACATTAAAGTAATTTTATCTAAATGCTAACAAAACAGAGTAGCTTGCCTCGGTGGGTGAGTGGTTATCATGTCGGACTACCAACCCCAAGCTTGCAGGTTCACTCCTGGCCATGGTAAGTGATTTTTGAAAGGAGACAAAAATCACTACTAGTATGTCATACGTTGTTGGCATTGTAAAGAACCCATTTGAATTCAGTTGGCCGTGTTCATAATGGCAAAATTAATCTCGAGATATTCCGCCAACACAAAAGTTCCTTATTTCTCTACTAGAATGTGCTATAAAGTCAAGGAGCTGGACTTTCATGGGGCACCAAGGAACACCAAAATTCGACAAGCAAGTTGCCCTCTGGGCGTCAAATAACAAAACTTGCACCCGTCATCCGAGGCCATAAGATATTATTAAAAAAAAAAAAAGAAGTCTCTACAGGCCCACGGCCAACGAGAAATACTGGCCCTGGTGCACTTTCGTGACATCAGCAAAGCAGTTCTGTTGCACCACTTCCTGTAGGGTTATGTATGACGGGAACATAAACCGTATTGTCTACAAGATGCTGAAAATCACAGAATTAGAACATCGTACTTAACCCACATCATATCAGAAAACGCGCAGTAAAAAGCATTGACCCAACACAACCATGGCTTCTGGCAAAACATACATGGTAATTGCAACTCAAGTCTTACACTGATCAATCTTATGAAGTCCAATACTTAGCCACAATTTACTTATTTATTCATTACACTAAGTAGTACCAGTAGATCACTTATCTTTAATCGTTGTAGTTGATCACAAGAACGAATGTTATCTTTCCTTGGCGGCTGCTTGTTAATTATGTGGAATTACTTGACGGTTACAAAGTGTTCAGGAATGTTATGAAAAGCTATGAATGGCGCTGGACAATGTATGCATGTATAACTCTTATAATTCAACGATATACATAAATGTATCAAACGTTTTTATAATAGAAAGATATTCACGAACATAATATTCTATGGTCCTCGTCTTACTGCCGGTGTGGTAGTCGTCTTGTCTAAAACATTCAACCTGTATAAACTTTGGTATTCATGTATCACTTGTCTTCATAGATGGTATTGATGTGAGTCGTTAGTCGGTGGCGAGTGTATTCCGCAGATCTCTTCTATAAACGTATTAATTTCTGTTCCTTCCTTTAAAACAACAATAACTACGTAATGCTTTCACTGTAAGACTCTTCGATCTAAATATACTCATGTGCACATAAGTTACTCACAACGAAGGTCAGAGGCTCTACAACTCAACTTACTGTACTCGTTGCAGCAATTAAAGACACAACAAATCCTTGAATCCTAGTTCGAGTGGATTTTTGTAACGAGTAACTTCAACATGTAAATAGGCTATCTATTGCTGGCGTAGTTTTATAAACCTATAAAGTATAATTTATCGTGTTTGAAAACACACGGAACATATAAATTGCGTCCATTTCAAGAAGATTGATATAAAATGTCGCATTTCTGTTAAAGGTACAAGCACTACATTGCCTTCGTCACAGACGGATTTGGTTTACGCGCCATGGCCTGTCTTTCTAGTTGGCCGTGCTACAGGCCTAGACGACGAACACTTGTTGCTATGGTAACTAAATTGTTGGATTTTAGCCTATTTTCATTTATGAAAAAAATAGGCTTATGAGACCACCTTTTGTCCGTGTGTCGGTCTGTGTGTGCGTGTGTGTCCCCCCCCCCCCTAATAACTCCTAAACGGATGGAGCGATGTCAATGAAACTCGGTAAGTTCATAGCACTATTCCGGGCAACCCCGACCGTTCGCTTCAAATTTTGTTACCTCTCACCAATCCAACATGGCGGCTGTGCGAAGTATTTCACCAGCATTCAATATCTCCGAAACTATTACCGATATCACCCTGGAATTTTGTACGGTGATAAAGGGAACTACTAGAAGTTCACGTATGTGACTTTTGAAAATCTGGTAACTAAAAAACCAACATGGCGGCAAAGCAAATTTGCGACTTTTAAATAGACGTTTCTCGGGATTTAAACAATCAATCGCAATGAAACTTGGTACAGTATATGTTTATACAAATTTTAATGCACCGACATCGAACTTCGTTCAATTGTTTACATAACCTCAAGATGGCGGCTGTGCGAAATATTTCACCGGCATTCTATATCTCTGAAACGATTACCGGTATCACCATGAAATTTTGTACGGAGATAAAGGGCACTACTGGAAGTTCATCTATGAGGCTTTCAAAAACCGGTTAACTACAATACGAACATGGCGGCCAAGCGAAGTTGAAAGTTTTAAATAGACTTTTCTCGCGATTTAATGATTCAATCGCAATGAAACTTCGTACAGGAAATGTTTATACACACTGTAATGCACTGGCATCCAATTTAGTTCAATTGTTTACGTAACCTCAAGATGGCGGCTGTGCGAATTTCGAAAATTATGTTTTTATTTCTTGTGTTCTAATTATGGGATCGAAATCAACATTTGCATAATGAACGTAAACAATAATCATCATCTAATAGTACATAACTCTATGGCCTACATATATTAAAATCCAACATGGCGACCATCCGAAATATTTAGACGGTTCTCAATATCTATTAATCTACTACAGCAATCAAACTGAAATTTTGTAAGTGTATAGAGACTATAAGCATAAGTTCACCTATGGGACGTTCAATAACCTGGCAAGCACAAATCCAACATGGCGGCTACGCGAAATTTAAATATTCAAATGGACGTTTCTTGCGTTTTAACCATCCGAGCGTAGTGAAACTTGATACGGTATATGCTTATACAAATTATAATCGACTGGCATCTAATTCATTTAAATCTATTCCATAACCACAAGATGGCGGCTGAGCGAAATTTTAAAATCCCGCTTTTATTTCTTGTGTCGTAATCATGCGATTGAAGTTTGAATAAAACACCTACACAATAATCTTCATGTAATAGTACTTAAATCTAAGGACTATAATATAAAATCCAACATGGTGACAATCCAAAATATTTAGACGGCTCTCAATATCTATGAATCTATTACAGCAATCAAACTGACAATTTGTATGTTGATAGAGGCAATTGATATAAGTAGGATATATGAAAATAGGCTGTATAGTTCTTCACGGAACTTCTTGTTTTCCACACTATTCACTGGTTTCTAACAGTTTCTATGTTATAGGCGCTACTTTGAAACTGCTCCGCACATGTTCATTACGGATTTACATTACATCTACGTTACATACGCATTTCAGTGGTATGTAGCTTTTGCTCATGTGCCTTTGTAGTAGCCCATGTTTCACTACCATAGAGCAGGATTGGTCTTAGGCAGTTTTATAAACTTCCCCCTTCGTTCTTATGGGTATTTTCGGATCACATAAAACTCCTGTTAGTTCGCGCCATTTGTTCCACCCAGACGTGGCCCTATGGATTATATCCACGGTTATCGTGCCATCTTCAGCAATGACAGAACCTAGATATTTGAATTTTGTTACCCTTGGTAAGGTTTCACCATCTAGTTTAAGTTCAATATTTGTCATACTGGGTTTATTGTTGTGGAAGTCGCATACCATATATTGAGTCTTGGTTCTACTAATGCGCAGTCCATTAGACTCTAGAGCTCTCCTCCATTGGTCTAAACTCTCCTGTAGGTCATAAATACTGTCAGATATTAGTGCCACATCGTTAGCGTACAAAAGATTCCACGGTAAGGGTTTCTGAAATTGTTTTGTTAGGTAATAAGCGGACCCAGCTCAGGAATCCCGAGAGCCCTAGAGGTTGGTTGGTTGGTTGGTTGGTGCCTCAGTTTCGGGGGTTGCGAAAACGCGGCCATGTAGCCCCATGTACTTTGGGTGTGTGTAGAATCTGTCTGATAATCGGTGTTAATTGTGATGACTGTATTAGTGGGTGTTATCTGTGATTCAAGTAAGGATTGCAGACGATCAATTTTCATATTGTTCATATAGTTCCTACTGTCAACGACCAACTTGTTCTGAACTTGGTTACTAGATGCCTCCTCAGTCAGTTCCTGGCGACAAATGTTGGAACCTAAGAGCATTAGTCAAATATAACCTATAATTTAGCTTCACACAGGTGTAATTCGTGGAAGATTCTTTATCATGCCATAAATCTATGACATGGGACCGCCGGCTTTACTTCCCCTCCGAAGGAAGGCATACTGAGGGCTTTTTAACGCTCTTAAAAAACGACGACTTCGGCCGGGTTTGAACCCGTGACCTTAGGCATTGAAGCTCAGCATGCTGCCAACTTCGTCACCGAAGCCGCCTTACATTATTTTATACCGGAGTTAGGACGCGTCACTAGCGTAAAACAGGTGATGGTTGGGGCAATATAAACATTTAAGTAAGGAAATGTCTCTGGGGGGGGGGGGGGGGGTTTAAACCCTAAGACCCCCACGTCGGTAGGCCACTGTATATAGTCACCAGAGAGACACAGGTTATCATACTGTATATTCGACCCAGACAAAACGGGCTCAAAACGAAACCATCGTCGCGATCACGATTTCCATTAAAAGTGCACACAGTGGAACCAGTCTTAGCCCGCTCGGCTGTGGAGGTTTATCCTTACATAACTGGTCAGAAACTGTGACACTCTCTGGGAAAGCAAAGTAGAAAGTGTAAAACCCACAGCATCAGATATCACTGGCTCTCTTCTTGTGATAGCCTCAAGCAAATGTTACGTCGCGGTGAACGAGGATTCGAGTCCTGGCAGCCATCTTCAAATTCAGCTTCGTGGCTAAGAGGTTAGCGTGATAGGCTTTGATCTAAAGCACCCACGTTTGAATCTCGGCCAGGCTGTGGGGAATTTTAACCTCCTATTTGCAAATACAGACGAACTTTTACATGGTGGGGCAAATAAAAGTGGCTCGGCGAACAGAGTTCCAGGTTACAGAGATCGCAGCGTCCCTGTACGTAGGCAACACCTACTGCAGTACCGAATGGTGGGTGGTCTACACTGTGTCAGATCTCAAAACTTCACAATACTGTTTGACAGCTAAAGTGTATCGCATCAACCCTCATAGTCTTCAAGAACAGCAGCAGAACATTTCTGATGAGATTTTAGCAACTCCAGCGGTCTGGCTGAGATCTGTCTTTCGCAACTTGCTGACCAGCGCTGAAAGGTGCGAAGAGATGAATGATGGTCATTTTCAACATCTGCTATAAGCAGGTTAGCGAACTATCTCCATTCCTTTAGTGTGTGTCTTTGTAACCTGGAACTCTGTTACATGTTACCAGGGCCGCCGGGAGGATTTAAGGGCCCCTATGCCCCCCTTGAAATACGTTAATTATCGCTATCTACTACTAGCTATTCTGGAAAAACAATGCCATCTCGAGAAAAGCATCTAATGCTCAGTCATAATTTTAAAAACAGGTTATCACACACAATTCCACACATACCCAAGTACACGGGGCTGAATGACCACTATGTCCAAGCCTCTCAAATTAAACAACATCAATATAGTATAGTTTGTGACTGGCACTCATTTCATGAACTGACAGCTCATTATATAGCTTACGCCAAGAACGATCGGTTTGCCAGCCTTCGTCAGTAACTAAAACTACCAGGGTTGTGACCAAGTAATCTGCAAGGAAAAGAATATAAGTTGTATCACTACACACTAACCACATTCCCCATTCTGTAGTTTTGAAAAGCAAACTGTTCTCAGGAAGTTTCTTGTTCCGTCACTTGGAAGGTTATTTATGCATTGCAGAGGGACCTCTTGGAACAATATCTTCAATAACACTTCCACTTGTCCTACCAGGTTTTAAATAACAATACATTTAAAATAAATAAAACAATATTGTCTGGCATTTCTGAAAACTTAGCTCATGCAACAGTACAAATCAATCTATTAGAAGAGATAGCCAATAAAACAGGTTTAAAGATTTCTGTAGAAAAAACAAAATTTATGACGAATACTAAAAATGCTCCAGAAACCCTAATAACAAAAATTGGTCAAATTAAGAGGGTAGATAAGTTCAAATATTTGGGGGAAATAATTCAGAAGAATGGCTTAGAAAAATCTGCTGCAGAAGAAAGATTCAAAGAGCATATGGTATAACAAAAAATGTTTATCTAAGAAATTGAAAATACAGCGCTATAGAACAGTAATTAAACCAGAATGCCAGTGAATATCTAATATTAAATTATAAATTGGA
Source organism: Meconema thalassinum (assembly GCA_946902985.2). Lineage (NCBI taxonomy): Eukaryota > Metazoa > Arthropoda > Insecta > Orthoptera > Tettigoniidae > Meconema > Meconema thalassinum. The sequence goes on from OX336396.1 coordinate 19,064,558, forward strand.
TAAATTAGAAGTATCAGAAAGAAAAATTATAGGCAAAATTCTCGGTCCATTAAGAACTACAGAGTTTTGGAAATCAAGAAATATATCGGAACATTGAAAACATAACGGAGACAATAAAGAAGAGGCGATTGTTATTTTTCGGACATTTATATAGAATGAATGATAGCAGATTAACGAAACAGATTTTTAAATATCTTTGGAAAAATAAATCGACAACAGTCTGGCTTCAAGAAGTAAAGAAAGATTTAGAAAAAAAAAACAATGTAAGAGAAGAAGGTGTTGGGAATGGAAGGACTCCAAGGAAGGCAATATAAGAAAACAGGCTCAGAATGGTCGGAACAGAGAAAGAAGAGACACAGCGAAAAGATGAAGGAGGACTGGAGGAAGAACAGAGGACTAAACATTGAAATCGGTTCGTGGTCCTCAGAAGGAAGCCTCCGTGGCTTAGGCGGCAGCACGCCGGCCTCTCACCGCTGAGTCCGTGGTTCAAATCCCGGTCACTCCATGTGAGTTCTGTGCTGGACAGAACGGAGGCAGACAGGTTTTTCTCCGGGTACTCCGGTTTTCCCTGTCAAAATTTCATTCCAGCAACACTCTCCACTATCATTTCATTTCATCTGTCATTCATTTAATCATTGACCCAGAGGAGTGCGTCAGGCCTCGGCAGCCGGCACAGTTCATATCCTCGCCGCTAGATAGGGGCTTCATTCATTCCATTCCTAACCCGGTCGGAGACTGGAAGCAGGCTGTGGATTTTCATTTTTTCGTGGTCCTCAGAAGACAAAGAAGAAGAAAACAATATTCGTAAGAAAATGTAAAGATTCACTAAAGGGCCCTCTTGCCATTCCCCCCTCTCGGCGGCCCTGCCCCACCCTGTAGAAGTCGAACTTCTAAATCTTGTATGTTTGACATCTCGAAGTAATTTTGATTTTCCGGCGAGGTTCTACACAATTTATATCATGTTTTCCTTATAATTTGAAGTTCTATTTTTGGAATATTTCGATAACTAGAATGTTATTATTTGTTCTCCAGACATAAAATGTGTGTCCACTGATGATAAATCACCAATGAGTAGAAACCCTCGAGTCATGGATGCATACTGACGAGGTGAATCAAGCTCACCTCAAGACAGATGTTTCCAGAAACACAAGGTTGTACGGTTCCAACTGTTCCTCAAATTTTAAAGAAGGCAATGGAACCATTCATTACAGCGTTTCCAAATGCGCTCCATGTGCGGCAAATTGTTTGACACTGAACATGTGTTCTTCGTTATTGGAACATGTTTTCGGCCCTTGAATGGGCCTTCTTCAGCTGAACACTTCACAAGAATCACAATATAAATAAACACTATTTGAAATGGGCGTCCTTATATTTATCGTATTCGTATCGTAGAAAAACATTCATTTACGACTAAAGGAAGCCGAGCAGTAACGATTTCAGTGAATCGAGTTGAAGAGAAACCTGCCGTTTGTGCACCTTTTAAGCTTACGCTGGATAAACCGTTAAAAATGTGTATATACTATGTTCAGCATGAAAAGGTACACAAAAAGTCCGCGACAGCACTTCTCCATCTTAAATATATCGCCCACTATAAGCGTTTTTACGTTTTAATTTCTTCCAACAATCTCAATTCAGTGTAAATTTAAATGACAAGCCTCAGAGCTAGTTTACGAGTTAGCGAGCGAGCCTACCACCCCAGCTTCAGCCAGCATTCGTCAGCGCCAGTCTGTTGCACATAGCAATCACTGTCTGTCCAGAGATATAACATGAGCTCGCTCCTAGGGTAACCATTATGAGCGGAATTCAGTAGCTTTATGAACATTCATAGATATTCTCACGTTGGGATTATTTCATTGCACAACACTGTACCTCCATCAAGAACCAAAAGATGTTACTCTATGGAGTATACTTTGTCCAGCACTGTACTGGCATCATAGAATAGACGATGCCAATCTATGGAGTATACTTTGCACATCATGGAGTAAATTATGCTACTCTGTGGAGTATACTTTGCCCAGCACTGCACCTACACCAAAGCGTGTACTTTGCACATCATGGAGTAAATGATGCTACTCTGTGGAGTATACTTTGCCCAGCACTGTACCTACACCATAGCATATACTTTACCCAGCACTGTACCTACACCATAGCATATACTTGGCCCAGCACTGTACCTACACAATAGCATACACTTGGCCCAGCACTGTACCTACACCATGTCATATACTTGGCACAGCACTGTACCTACACCATAGCATATACTTGGCCCAGCACTGTTCCTACACCATGTCATACACTTGGCCCAGCACTGTACCTACACCATAGCATACACTTGGCCCAGCACTGTACCTACACCATAGCATACACTTGGCCCAGCACTGTACCTACACCATAGCATACACTTGGCCCAGCACTGTACCTACACCATAGCATACACTTGGCCCAGCACTGTACCTACACCATAGCATACACTTGGCCCAGCACTGTACCTACACCATAGCATACACTTGGCCCAGCACTGTACCTACACCATAGCATACACTTGGCCCAGCACTGTACCTACACCATGTCATATACTTGGCCCAGCACTGTACCTACACCATGTCATACACTTGGCCCAGCACTGTACCAACACCATAGCATACACTTGGCCCAGCACTGTACCTACACCAAGTCATATACTTGGCACATCACTGTACCTACACCATAGCATATACTTGGCCCAGCACTGTTCCTACACCATGTCATACACTTGGCCCAGCACTGTACCTACACCATAGCATACACTTGGCCCAGCACTGTACCTACACCATAGCATACACTTGGCCCAGCACTGTACCTACACCATAGCATACACTTGGCCCAGCACTGTACCTACACCATAGCATACACTTGGCCCAGCACTGTACCTACACCATGTCATACACTTGGCCCAGCACTGTACCTACACCATAGCATATACTTGGCCCAGCACTGTACCTACACCATAGCATACACTTGGCCCAGCACTGTACCTACACCATGTCATACACTTGGCCCAGCACTGTACCTACACCATAGCATACACTTGGCCCAGCACTGTACCTACACCATGTCATACACTTGGCACAGCACTGTACCTACACCATAGCATACACTTGGCCCAGCACTGTACCTACACCATAGCATACACTTGGCCCAGCACTGTACCTACACCATAGCATACACTTGGCCCAGCACTGTACCTACACCATGTCATACACTTGGCCCAGCACTGTTCCTACACCATAGCATACACTTGGCCCAGCACTGTACCAGCACCATGTCATATACTTTACCCAGCACTGTACCTACACCATGTCATACACTTGGCACAGCACTGTACCTACACCATAGCATACACTTGGCCCAGCACTGTACCTACACCATAGCATACACTTGGCCCAGCACTGTACCTACACCATAGCATATACTTTACCCAGCACTGTACCTACACCATAGCATATACTTGGCCCAGCACTGCACCTACACCATGTCATATACTTGGCCCAGCACTGTTCCTACACCATAGCATACACTTTACCCAGCACTGTACCTACACCATAGCATACACTTTACCCAGCACTGTACCTACACCATGTCATATACTTGGCCCAGCACTGTTCCTACACCATGTCATATACTTTACCCAGCACTGTACCTACACCATAGCATACACTTGGCCCAGCACTGCACCTACACCATGTCATATACTTTACCCAGCACTGTACCTACACCATGTCATACACTTGGCCCAGCACTGTACCTACACCATGTCATATACTTGGCCCAGCACTGTACCTACACCATAGCATACACTTGGCCCAGCACTGTACCTACACCATGTCATATACTTGGCCCAGCACTGTACCTACACCATAGCATACACTTTACCCAGCACTGTACCTACACCATAGCATACACTTTACCCAGCACTGTACCTACACCATGTCAAATACTTGGCCCAGCACTGTTCCTACACCATGTCATATACTTTACCCAGCACTGTACCTACACCATAGCATACACTTGGCCCAGCACTGCACCTACACCATGTCATATACTTTACCCAGCACTGTACCTACACCATGTCATACACTTGGCCCAGCACTGTACCTACACCATGTCATATACTTGGCCCAGCACTGTACCTACACCATAGCATACACTTGGCACAGCACTGTACCTACACCATAGCATACACTTGGCCCAGCACTGTTCCAGCACCACAGCATACACTTGGCCCAGCACTGTACCTACACCATAGCATACACTTTACCCAGCACTGTACCAGCACCATGCAGTAGATGATGCTACTCTATGCAGTATATAATAAAGGCAGTACTCACATGTCCGACGCCGGCCACTTTCTCGACCTGATCGCTGCCCGAGTTACGAACTAACTGACGCACGCCACTTTCTACTATCTCCTCCAGTTATCTCGAGTGCGGCCATGACTTGGCATGCGCGCACGCCGCGCCGAGGGTCCGCGATCGATACCAGACCACGAGATAGGCTACAGTATGACTGCAAGTCACTTTTTACTATGCTTGAATTTACACTCCAGGGAAATGGTGCGATGATACCCTCTATAATGCCACGGCCGCTTCCTCCCAAGTCACTCCACTCATGCCTGGCTGCGGTAAGGTCCAAGGTACACATTAAGGGGGCGAGTAGCTTTACTGGCACGTTAAAGATTCCCTGCGGCATTCCAGCGTCACCAAAAGCAGACGAACGGCTGACCGTTTCGCTCATTCAATAAGAGTTAAGTTGTTGTTGTTGTTTGAGGTTGACTGGTTTGATGCAGCCCTCTATACCTCCCTGTCCTGAGCTAATCGTTTCATCTCTGCATAACTACCACACCTTACATCCGAGGCATTCTAACCTTGGTCTATCCCTACAGTTCTTGTCTTTGACCCTTCCTTCCATAACTAAGCTTGCTATTCCTGGGTGTCTTAGTATGTGTCCTACCAACCTACCTCTTCTCTTCATTAGCAGTCGCCAGAAACATCTCTCCTCTCCCAATCGTCTTAATACCTCTTCATTTGTTACCCTATCTACCCATCTGATCTTCATCATTCCCCTGTAACAGCACATCTCAAACGCTTCAATTCTCCTCTTTTATGCTGCACCAATAGTCCAAGTTTCACTTCCATAGAGCGCCACACTCCAGACAAAGGCTAAATCTATATTCAATGCCAACAGATTCCCTTTTTGCAGTGTAACACTGAATTGTCGCACAAGTGAAAAGAAGTACTTTCAAACTCAATGGAATAATTTGTGATGAATTCGAAGATCGGTTTGATTCAAAATTAAACACTTCAACAAACTTCATGAAAATGAAAATCCACAGCCTCTATCCTGTCGACCGACCGGGTCAGGGAATGGAATGATTGAAGCCCTCATCTAGCGGCGAGGATATGAACTGTGCCGGCTGCCGAATCCTGTCGCACTCCCCTGTGGCAATGATTAAATGAATGTCAGATGAAATGAAATGATAGTGGAGTGTTGCTGGAATGAAATGTGTGACAGGGAAAACTGGAGTAACGGAGAAAAAGCTGTCTGCCTCCGCTTTGTCCAGCACAAATCTCACATCGAGAGACCGGGATTTGAACCACGGACCCAGCGTTGAGAGGCCGGCGTATTGCCGCCTAAGCCACGGAGGCTCACACTTCAACAAACTTCCTAGTTTCATTATTTGGCTCGGGGGAGGGGGGGGGGGCATTGTTCCCCCTATAATAAAAATAATCTCGTTTGGCCTCGGGTGCCGGGTGCAAGCTTTGTAATTTGACACCCAGAGGGTAGCTTGCATGTCGAATTTCGTTGTTCCTTGAACCACTATGAAAGTCAAGGAGGTTAGATATCTAAGCTCCTTGAACACTATAGCGCTTTCTGGTAGAGAAATGAGGAACTTTGTGTTGGCAGCAACTCCTGAGATTAATTTTGCCATTATGAACACGGCCTACTGAATTCAAATGGGTTATTTGACATGCCAACATCGTATGACATGCGTGTCGTAAATTTTTGCCGCCTTTCAAAAATCACTTACCACGGCCAGGAGCGAACCTGCAAGCTTGGGGTTAGTAGACCGACGCGTTAACCACTCACCCACCGTGGCAAGCCAATGGCAGATGAGATAAAATGACAGTGGAGAGTGTTGCTGGAATGAAAACAGGAGTACCCGAAGAAAAACCTGTCTGCCTCCGCTTTGTCCAGCACAAGTCTCACATGGAGTGACCGGGATTTGAACCACGGACCCAGCGGTGAGATGCTCGCCTAAGCCACGGAGACTCACACTTCAACAAACTTCCCCCTGATATCTCTCCGTAGCTACGCCACTGCTCTAGTATCGACAGTTTTCTGAGAATAATAAACGCTGGTCCGTTTACATAAGAACCACTGTCACATTGAAACATGAGAAGGTCATTCATTGCCAAGGTAATGCTGGAATGGAGAGGTGTCATTATGAGAGCCAACCTTGCTCTGCCAAAACCAGCAAGAATTTTACTGGAATGTGACTTCAAGGTGCTTGCCTCTCACCAAGGCGGACTGGGTTCGATATCCGGTTCATGTTTTTGAGATTTATGAACTGAAATACCGTATCGCGTCCTGTGGTCCGGATTCCACGTAAACATGGAGATCCCGTGGTTCATGATCGTGAGATTGGTTGGATGGTACCTTAGTTTAGGGGCTACGACAACGCGGTCATGTAGCTCCGTGTACTTTGGGTGTGTGTAGAATCTGTCTGATAACCGATGTTAATTGTGATGACTATATTAGTGTGTGTTATCTGTTTTAATTCAAGTAAGGACTGAGCAGACGATCAATTTTAAGTAGTCCCTCCTTTTGCAACCAAAATGCTACCGTCAACGACACCTAGCTGTGAACTTGGCTACTAAATACCATAGCAACCAGCACCTGGCGACGAACGTTGGAACTAATATAGCGTTATCAATTCTAAACAACAAATTTTGGCTTCACACAATAGTAGTTAGTGGAGGTTCTTTTACATTCCATAAATCTATGACATGGGACCGTCGGCTTTACTTCCCCTCCGAAGGAAGGCATACTGAGGGATTTTGAACGCTCTTAAAAAAATCCGACGACTTCGGCCGGGTTTGAACCGGCGACCTTGGGCATAGAAGCTCAGCATGCTACCGACTACGTCACCGAAGCCGCCTCGGTACTCTCCAAATCGGTTATTCGAAAAGAAGAAGAAGAAGAGTGCTCCTAGGATATTATATAAGGCGCTTTCAAAAAGTAACGAGCCGGAGGCTGGAATGCGCAAACCAGTGACGACATCGGCTAATCGTGGCGTGTGTAACGAGGTGTGGTTCCGACCAGAGCGTGGAAGGTCACAGCACGTTGCTAGAGGGCACGCGTGCACGTCACGTAACGATACAAAGCGAGCAGCAGCATGCATCAATCTTCCAACGCTGCCAGTCGCATTGAAAACAGTGCCATGGAGGCGTCAAAGGAAGAGCAAAGAGGTGTTGTTCGGTTTCTGACAGCGGAAGGAGTAGGGGGAACAGACATTCATCGCCGAATGTCACAAGTGTACGGCGAACACTGCATGTCCCTTGTAAGGGTCAAGGCGTGGCACAAGCGCTTCAGGGAAGGACGGGTGTCGTTAGCCGATGATGCCCGGTCTAGGGCACCCCCCTGCATTACCAATGACAACGTCCAGCTGGTTGATGCACTCATTACCCAGGACCGCCGAGTGACAGTGAACGCCATAGCCGCCGTGGTCGGATTGAAGTGGGCACACCATCATGAAGGAACGACTGCACTTGCGCAAAGTGTGTGCCCAATGGTAGCCCCACAGTCTTCAACCATACCAGGAAGCATGTCGAATGGCCCACTGTCTTGGTCTTGGTCGGACGATTGATGCATGCTGCTGCTCGATTTGTATCGTCACGTGACGTGCACGCCTGCCCTCTAGCGACGAGCTGTGACCTTCCAAGCTCTGGTCGGAACGACACCTCGTTACACACACCATGATTGGCCGATGTCGTCACCGGGTTGCGCATTAGAGCCTCCGACTCGTTACTTTTGAACGCACCTTATATGTCGCATTCGAATAATATCATAGGAACATTATAGGCTATTAATACTAGGGTGGTACCCGTTGATAAATCATCATCAAATGAAATAATATGATCAAATTGCTGTCCTATTTTAACTTCCAGGTAAATAAAATACCTAGTTCCTCCCCAGGGGTTCACGACTAATGGGACGTGGGTTGGCGACCACGGCACCCCAGCTGAGTTCGGCATGACATCCACTTACTTGTGCCGGGCTCCTTTCTGTCATCTATCCTATGGACCTCCCTTGGTCAACTCTTGTTCTTTTCCGACCCCGACTGTATTAGGGTATCCGAGGCCTAGGGAGTCTTTCACATTCCCGCCTTAAATGGCCCTTGTCTCATCTTTTCTGATACCCTCCTTCTTCGAGGGGTCGGCCCTCTTTTTCTTTTCATGATATCCCCTGCCTTCTGCTCAAGGCCCTTAAGGAGGCAGGGCGTGTGTAGCCCCACCACTTCTGGTGCACCCTGGATATTGGTACACCCTCAAAGGCTCACGGCTGGTGTTTTCGGGTTTGGCGACCACGGGGGATTCCTGAGCTGGGTCCGGTTCCCCCCCTCCCTTTTTCCACTGTCTCTGGGGCGGACCAGCTCGTCTTTCCCTTTCCTCTCTGCCTTTCATGGCTCTCCTCCCTTCCAAGTCCCTCAATCCGCATTCTTCGAGGGTTGAGGGCATTTCTTTTCCTCCTGTCCTTTATTTGCCTTATTCTCCTATTGTTTTCCATTTCTTCTTCTAGTTTATAAGTTAGTAGTTAGTTTTAGCTATAGTTTACATTTCATTAACATCTTCACGATCACCTAAACCATTAGGGGCCGATAACCTAGATGTTAGGCCCCTTAAAACAACAATTATCATCAAATAGCCACTCAAAGGCCATTACCAGTAACTCCCCTTTTTCAATCACGATCATTTATTTCATTTATCAATACCGAGGCAGGCGTCACCACGGTAATTAATGTTGCTCTTCGTCCCTGGCTCCGTATAAGATATGATAAGGCCTGCGATATAAGATGCGATTGTTGATTAAACAAATCAAGATGCAACAGAGTTCAACAATCAAATGTATCTTATCAAATCAAAAATTACATAAGTACTCAGATAATAATGGTCTTGTTGGTGGGATGTAAACTAGGCCCTAATCGTGTGAGATTATTTCTCGCAGGCTGAGTATCATAAGGTGCGTTCAAAGAGTAACGAGCCGGAGGCTGGAATGCGCTAACCGGTGACTACATCGGCTAATCGTGGCGTGTGTAACGAGGTGTGGTTCGGAACAGAGCGTGGAAGGTCATAGCCCGTCGCTAGAGGGCACGCGTGCACGTCACGTGACGATTCAAAACGAGCAGCAGCATGCATCAATCGTCCAACGCTGCCAGTCGCATTGCAAACAGTGACATGTAGGCGTCAAGCGAAGAGCAAAGAGGTATTGTTTGGTTTCTGACAGCGGAAGGAGTAGGGGGAACGGACATTCATCGCCGAATGTCACAAGTGTATGGCGAACACTGCATGTCCCTTGCAAGGGTCAAGGCGTGGCACAAGCACTTCAGGGATGGACGGGTGTCGTTAGCCGATGATGCCCGGTAAGGGGCACCCCCTTGCATTACCGATGACAACGTCCAGCTGGTTGATGCACTCATTACCCAGGACCGCCGAGTGACAGTGAACGCCTTAGCCGCCGTGGTTGCTCCACGACAATGCTCGACCTCATACGGCCAACACAGTCGCGGCACTCTTGCAGAAATTCAAATGGGAGGTTCTCGGCCACCCTCCGTACAGTCCAGACCTCTCTCCCTGTGATTACGCCATGTTTGGTCCCCGGAAAAGGGCTCTGCGGGGCCAACGATTCACCTCGGACGCCGACGTCCAGCTGTACGTGCGGAAATGGTTCACATCGCAACCCAGGGAATTTTATGAGACAGCCATTCACAGCCTCGTGTCACAGTGGGACAAGTGCCTCAACAGCCGGGGCCAATACTTCTAACATACAGGTATTGGTTTCTGTAATTATGCCTCCGGCTCGTTACTTTTTGAACGCACCTTATAGAATTAGATATAAACAATTGGAAGAAATATGCAAATATCCAAACTCTTATAACACTCCTTCTAAAATATTTAAAATACAGCGAATGTCTCATAGTAATGTCGTGTTTTTTTTTTTTTTCAAAGAAAATTTTATTTGGAAAGTTTTCTGAGAAGAAATTAAACTATTCTTCAAAGCAGAGACCATCAATCCTATGGTCTTGAGTCATCTTTCAGCGAGGTTTCTTAACCCGCGACGGTACCAGTCTCTGGGTTTTGATGCGAAGAATTCGGTGAGACCCACTTCCACAGCTTCAACGTTTTCGTAAGTTCTTCCACGCAAGAAATGGACCCTGGATCGAGAAAGATGATAATCTGAAGGAGCAAGATCAGCGATGTATGCTGGATGTGGTAACAGTTCGACTCCTCCCAATTCCTGAATGTTTGCCATGGTTGTTCGTGCAGTATGAGGCCTCGCATTGTCCTGCTGCAAAAGAACTCTACTTCGCTTAACTAATGCTGGGTATCTCCGTCCAGACATTACATGAACTCGTTCCAGTTGTTGAGAATAAAGATCAGCATTGACTGCTCGCCCGTTTGGAACAAACTCGCAGTGAACCACTACTTCAAAATTCCAACAGACCCACAACACCACTCTGGGGCCTAATCGATCCTTTTTAACGTTGACTTTGGGAGGTTGATGGGGACTGAGCCAACGTTTTGAGGCGTCAGTGTTGCAGTAATGACCCATTTTTCATCAAATGTGACAATTCTTCTCAAAAATCGATCATTCATGGGGTTACCGATAAACTGACGACAGATAATAATATTCACTCTCCGTTGAGCCTGATCAATTCATGAGGTACAGATCTACAGCTTCTGTTTGATTTGCCAAGTTTCTTACTCTGACGATGTATGGTATCTTTGGATGCGCCAAGTTCTTCTGACAACCAACGAGTACTTCTTTGCGGATTTGTTTTCCAAACCTCTGCGTGTATTCTCAATATTCCATAGTTTAGGCCAGGGCCATCCAGACAGCGCTCTGGCCGCGCTCTAAGCCAGTGTTCCGAGCGCTTTGTTGGAAGGTAGTTTCAGAAGTGGTGGGAGGAGCTTGGCTGGCTGAGCGCGCTGAACTGTCTCTAGTCTAGTCCAATGCGCTTTGTTGACAGCGTGTAAGTAAATCAGTTTCGCAGTTGTCATGACTGAACAGCATACAAAAAAGGAGTGGTGAAGCAGCAGTCTTTAAAGCAGAATGGGAAATTTTATTTTTCTGTAAAGCTTATAAAGGGCATGCCAACTGTTGAGTGTGCAACAGAGATGAAATGTGTTAAAAAGAACACAATTTGTTGTTGAATTTTTCTCTCTAATATGTTCACATTTCAGTTTGGAATAAATCACAATAGTCTTTACCTAAAACTTGTGTTCGTTTCCTGCACATTCCATGCATCGGAGTACCATTCTATTTGTATATGCGGTATATTTGTTATGGCCAAACAGCCCTAATTAATATGTCAACAATCCCACAAGAGCCGTCGGCCGCACGACTGTACGTACGAATCTAGTCAGCGTGGTCCGTCTCCTGGCTGCCACAGTGTAGTGGTGGTAGGGGAAGGAGCGCTAGTCTGACTGCCCAGTGCTCCGAGAGCGCGGCCGTGCGCTCAGAGTGCAATGACTGGATGTCCCTGGTTTAGGCCTTCCAGAACGTGATAAATCTGTAGTTTTCTTCTTCAGAGATGAAACGTTGGAACCATCGTTATGCCGCACGCATACTAACGACACCTTCTCCTTCATATTCTTGGAACCGTGGCAGCCGCTTTGTAATCTTGTTTCCAGTAGTGCTTTAGAAGGACCTTTGTGATTGTGGATCAACAACTGACGACTCATACACAATTCTAGTCATGGCCTCATGTAAATAGCATTGGCGAACCAATTCTATCTTATTGAACACCAAACTTAAAAAAGCGACAAAATTTAACTTATGAGACATCCTAATAATTTGAAAAAAGAATATTGGGTGTGTGCAACTCCGATGCGCGACGATATTTGAGCCTGACAACGTATTCTCGGACTGATTTCTTTAAACTGTCGCTCTTACGAAATTTCAGCTCCGTATATTTTTTAATTACGTATTTCGCGGAACGGAAAGTTTACAGGCGAAATGAAGAAAAGCCGAGTAGCACTTCCAGGGAAACTCCAAACACAACCACTCTTCTCTGAAGTTTTAACTCAACACGACTCGACAGTTTGCTGCTGGCTGTATCTGGGGTAATAGGCTCGCCCGCTAGCTAGGCTGTAACTGGGGTGATAGACTCGCCCCTAGCCAGCTCGTAAACTGTCGCCTCAGTATTTGAATGGAGATTGTTGGAAGAAATTAAAACGTAAAAACACATATAGTGGGCGATGTATTAAAGATAGAAATATACTCTCCCGGACTTTTTTGTAGAACGTTTCATGCTGAACAATTCTTACGCTCATAGTATTGAACCCTTTATCCTCTGATGGATAAATGATTCGATGTTTTATTTCTACAATTAATTAATATTTCCACCAGCGTCATGAAATAGCCAGACGAAGATGAGGAAACTTCAAGCATTTGTTGGAGGCAGTGGGGATATACCTGCAGCAGTTTGACAAAAGGCTAAATACTTAAGGAACATGAAAGGAAATAGCCTATCGATGATTCAGAAGGACAGGTGCTGGCTACCTCAGAATAGAAGGGACGCGTGGTGAGACACGCTTGTGGCATGTTCATTGTACTATTCGCGCCTAAAAAAATTAATGCAGTAACTTGAGTGGCTGATGGTACTACTGGACACTCCCACTAGGCCGAGGTCTGATGAAAACCGCGAAGGCAACGTAAAAGTGGAACCAATAGGAGATGAATGCTTATGAACGCGCCAAGTCTAGCTGGGGCACGCGATAGCTAGCATTAACGCGGGAGATCGGCTAGACAACATCTCTACGATCGATTCTAGAATTAATGGGCATATTCTTGACCTGCGCATTTTTACGAGTCCAGTGATATTTGTTTAATTCCTGTACTACTATTATTTTGAGAAATTTTTATATATTTTCCCCCTCTATCGATACTTAGGGCCTGTTCATTTATAAGTGGCGTGAAGAGCCAAGATGATTAATACATTTCGTGCGTCTGAGGACGTAAGAGACATAACTTATTCTGCGTGTCCGAGGACACAAGTTATTTTCATTGGTGTGTCGAGAGGCACTTGTACTTTTGTGTCATAAAGACACTGTTATAATTTTGAGGCTACAAGTTGTGTTAAATTCAGTGAGTGTTAGGTAGTTCCCAGCACTACAATAAATAGGGCCAGTTTCGTCGATAATTCGCAAATAGACTAGTCCAGGGAACTGAGTACCTGGATCGGCGAATTTAGCAGAAGGAAACAACGTGTGTAGTAACTGTGTATTTTTTTTTATCAGCACGAGATGACGTCGCACTGGGAAGAAGAAAATTGTGAACACTCTGTCGAGATGTCACGGAGCAGCTAAGCATCTAATCAGGGAGATGGCTGCAGATGTCCGCTGACGGGTGACTGGCCGAGGATGAGTACTGAATAATATTCTTATTATCTGATAAATCAATTTATGGTATATGGAACATATTTTGTTTGTAAATATCTTGCTTGTGTTGATTAACGTAGTGTATTTAGTTTTGGTCTAACACACATTTTGCATGGAAACAGCTCGCACAATTGTTTGTAGACGTAGGTTCATGTTTGTTTGTTATAATTAACGTGGCTATGTGGACGACCGTGTTCGCATATGTTTACGCAATGCGGTTAAGAAACGTCTCTCGGAGATATGTTGTGTTTCAGAAGTAGGACTGAATTAATATAATCATAAAGTAGATTGGCGGGTAAATCGATCTTTGTAGTGTTTATTATTGGTCAGATTCATTGAGTTTATTGCCTTTGGAGCAATGTGAGTTGTGGCGAAGAGCATCCAGCTCTCTCATAGGTTTTAATATTCTTAAATAAATTGTGAGCATCTGATTCAACCGACCTGTGTGAAAAGTGTTATGTCATTCCCAGCAATGAGTGTGTGTGTGTTTTATTGGTCATTACAAGCGGGAATTTCAGCGTAGACTGATTTCTGTCAGTTTGGTGCCGAGTCCATATCGTGACCTTGCGAGGGCGTGTGTGACTATATCGATTAATGTCTTGCCATATGTGCATGTGGTTGAGATTTCTACGAGATAACGGGACAGTAGGTCAAGTTATTTTACACACTGGAGCTGGATGATGACAAAAGTTGAGGAGAAGGGGGAACCTGTTTTCACAAGGCGGGTTGAACAGATTTCATCGAGGTCATTAGTGGAGTACAGGTTGGCTCCGTATTAATAGTTGAAATACAGAATAAGAACTGATCTATGATAAATAATTGTTTAAATAAATGGGAGTTGCCTAAGAATCATTATAATCTCCGAAGCGTTATCTTATCGCAATTTTTTTTATTCATGTAAAATAATGTCAGCCGTGAAGCATATGTTTTTTTTTTGTTGGTTTATTTTTAGTCTTGTGTCAGTGACTCCGAGTGGTCACGTGCGGTGCTGTGTTTCCTTGTTTGTTTATTTGTTTGAGCATTTGGCCGTGCAGGCAAGCTCGTTGTTAGATGAGCTATCTCACTGGGGAGAGGGTCTCGAGGGTGATTCCTGAAAATATTTGATATTAGGTTGTGTGTCAGCATTAATTTAAGGGTTTTTATTAGTGTTGTGCCCTATATCCGTAAACGTTGATTTACGAGATGATTGTTCGTAAGCACCGTGGCTGTTACCCGCTGTAAACGAACAGTCATCCAAGTACTCATTCCTCGTAGTTAGTCATTACGCGTGCATAAAATCCTGATGCAAGTTGGTGGAACTTGAATCCACACTTTTATGAGGAGGAGATCCGTCTGATCCCTCAACGTTATGTATATTTCTGTCATGGGAAGATTCAGGGAGGAATAATATTGTTGTTATTTATATTCATTTATGCACTATTAGTCATTAAATTATGTTATTATTTTACGTCTTGTCACTTCCTTTCTTAAATATAGTTTTAATCTTATGACCCTTCACTCAGTAGAGCATGTTGTTTGGCGAACGTATATATCACACTTTGAACTGAGCGCGACCCCTTGATAAAGATTCTTGCATATAAACACTGCGATACTGATGGGTTCAGTATATTGATATTTTTAACGGTTTGCCCAGCGTAAGCTTAAAAAACGCACGGACGCCATGTGTTTTATTCGACCGTTCCACTGAAATCGTTACTGCTCGGCTTCCTTTGATCATAAATAAATTATTTTCTACAGAAATCTTCCTCAAAATATCCTTTACAGAATGGTGTAAACCGCACCAAAATATACCAGAAGTTCACCCGTGACATCCAAAAACGACAGTAGCGACACTCAGGCGCAGCAGCAGTAGAGAGAGAGAGAGCGTTGCAGCAGAAGAGAGATAAACGATATCATCACCTTTCACTGTAACACTTCTTCACGGACGTCTCTGTATTCCAACAATTTATTGGACGTGACGTCAAAAAATATGGTAGGTCTACTTTCTTATTACGTCAGCGATGATGAAAAATATTCAACATGCATCAATGGGAGGGATGCAGCTGTTCCTTTGAATTAATTATATCTAAGGTTTTGGGGAAGATCATCCAAATTCTCAATCTGAGGGCTGCTGGATGATTTCTTACAAGTTTAATGTAGCAACTCGTTGAAATGATTGCCTACACAAATAATTAGTGCTTCCAGTGTTGCCAACTTCGTGTTTTTAGCACCAGATCTGGTGTTTCTGAAGTTCGTCTGGTGCCAGAAATGTTCTAATATCAACCATAGAACTTTCTGTAATTATCTTAGATAAGATTCAAAGTGTATATAGCCTACAATTATTGGCAATACAAAAAAAGTTGCAAAATACAGCACAGCACACAAACAAGAAGTTCCGTGAAGAACTATACAGCCTACTTTTCATGCCAATGATTATTCTACAGTATATGAACCAATCTAGAATAATGACGAAATTAAGTTGGTTGCGATATATATGCCTGCTTTATTGACTATCAAAAGGCTTTCGATAGAGTAAGACATCATAAGATGATAGAAATTTTACAAATGATTGGCTTAGATGATAAAGATTTACGAATAATTGTGAACTTGTAATGGAATCAATCTGCTTATGTGAGGTTGGGTAACGAGAACATGGAAGATATAGATATTCTAAGAGGTGTAAGACAAGGCTGTATATTGTCTCCATTGTTATTTAATATCTATTCGGAATATATCTTTAAAGAAGCTCTAGAGGATGTTGAGATGGGAGTGCTCATGAATGGTAACTGGATAAATAACATTCGATATGCCGATGACACTGTGATTTTTGCGGATAGTCAAGAAAGCCTGCAACATATCATTGATAAAGTTATCCAAAAAGCCGTGAATATGGTTTAGATATAAACCCTCAGAAGACAAAATTGATGGTCATTAGTAAAAACAAAGTCTCTGCATGCAAACTAAATATAGACCAGAAACCCATTGCACAAGTGCATAAGTATATATACCTTGGCATGACCATAAATGACCAATGGGACCCTTCTGATGAGGTGAAGTCTCGAATTGGGAAAGCCCGGACAACTTTCAATAAGATGCGGAATTTGTTCAGACATCATGGGCTGACAATGACTACGAAAATCAGGCTTTTGCGTTGTTATGTGTTCTCTACTCTTTTTTACGGTGCTGAGACATGGACTCTGACAGAGTCTTTATGTAAACGGTTAGAGGCTTTTGAAATGTGGCTGTACAGAAGGATATTGCGGATACCATGGACGGACCATGTGACAAATGTTGAGGTTCTCCAAAAAATGAAAAAAACTAAGGAGGTATTAACCACCGTGAAAATCAGGAAAATCCAATACCTAGGACACATCATGAGGAATACCACCAAGTACCATCTTCTACAGTCTATTCTTCAAGGAAAAATACCAGGGAAGAGAAGTGTTGGACGAAGAAGAATATCCTGGTTAAAAAATCTCACAGCCTGGACCTCAAAAACATCTACTGAATTATTCCGAGCTGCAAGTGATAGGAACAGCACAGTCAAGATGGTAGCCAACATCCGGAACGGATAGGAACCATAAGAAGAAGAATATCGAAATATCTAATTAGTTCAAAATATACCTGGTATAATGTAGCCTAATAGAGCACTACAGTTGGCAGCCCTGGTGACTGATATATTCTTAGTTCCACCTCTTAAGGTACAGAATACAAAATTTGGTTGAAGTCCAATGGACGTTACATGCAGTTAGAAACTGGATCTATCAGCACGCGTAAAAGCATGTTGCCAACAATACCATGCGTGTGCTGGTCAGAAATAATCTGAAATATTATGATATCTTGTTGTGCCAATTTTTGGATGAAATCCATTTGTTAGTATAGAAGTTACATGTATTTTAAAATTGGACATAGCAGGCATAGAATCATGTTGGCAGCACTGCCTTGTATTAATTACTCAAAATTAATCTAGAATGTTAGGTGCTATACGTGTGCAAAGTATAGAGCTGTTGGCTTGCATACTTTCTGATATATTGATATTAGGGTAAAAAAATATAGACAGCATTTATTAACAGTTGGCAGCCCTGATTGCTCTTAACAATACTTATAGTCATATCTGTTATGGTACACATAGCACATTCGAAATTTGGTCGAAATCCAACTGATGGTATAGAAGTTACATGTACTTAAAAATTGGTACTATCAGCAGGCTTATAATCTGTTTGGTAGAACTGACGTATATAAGTTACTCCAAATTAATCTAAAATGTCAGAATATACGTGTACATAGTTTAAAGCTGTTGGCTTGCATACTTTCTGATATATTGGTATTTGGATTTAAAAAAATAGAGAGAGAAATTATTAACAGTTGGCAGCCCTGGTGGCTCTTAAGAATACGCTCAGTCATGTCTGTTTATGTATAGATATTACATACAAAATTTGGTTGAAATCCAATTGATAGTGTAGAAGTTATATGCATTTAAACATTGGACCTATCAGAAGGCTTAACATTATTTTGGCAACACTGTCATGGTTGGCCTCCTGGAAATTAAACTAAAATAGTATTATCTACATGTGTGCCAAGTTTGGAATAGCTCCCATGCATACCTTGCAAGATATCCAACATGGAGCTCAAATTTCTAGTGTGTTTTTTTCAGCAGTTGGTAGCACTGACATCATTTTCAAATATGGACGTGAGATATTACGGTGCACATCTTTACTCATACTAAATTTGGTTTTGATTGCTGCAGCCGTTTAGGAGTTGATAGGGACACACACACACACACACACAGACAGACAGACACACATTTTCCCGGATCGATCTCATAAGTCTACTTTTTCCTCATTTTTGCAAAATGTGAAAAGTAGGCTAATAAAATTTTATAGTTAATGAATGTTCTATTGTGGCCCATGGAGTATGAATGGAAAATATCTAAATATTAGCCAATTTACTAAGCAGAAAGGTGAACAGTTCTTTTTTTTTTTTTTTTTTTTTTCAAGTTGATAATTTATTTCTCAAAAGTACCGTACTGTGGAATTCACAGTTTTGCCTCACAAGGCTGAGTGTAACCTGTTCCAGTCCTCAGACTAGAATTAACATTTGTTGGCAGAGCCGGGAAACGAATTCGAACCTCTTGGGTGGCAGCCAAGAATGCTAGCCATTACTCCACGAGGCAGTCTAATTTCAATCTTAATATCAATATAGCGCTGCCTTGGGTTTTTGTGGGTATCTACTCACATAACCTAACGGTGGTACTGTTTGAGGATCCAACCAGCCTTCGGGCTGACTACCTAACAGACAGAGAGATTGTTTATAACTTAGCCAATAAGTTAAGATTAGGACACAACCAAATGTACAATTATTTTATGCTCTTACCAAAGCAACACTTTCTTATTTTTTCTTGTCTTTTTTCGTGGGAAGGAAAGGGGGGGGGGAGGGAAAGGGGGGATGGGGGGAAGAGGGGTCTGGAGCCCCCTCAGTACCCCACCGTATATACGCCCCTGCTTCAAAGAGTAACGTTATTACTAGGGCCCGGATGTTGATGAAATGTCATCTTTTTACTGAGCTGTCTAAATCAATGCTGAAGTACATAGAAACTCCGGACGGGCCACCCCGTCTTCAAATATGCCATTGTTATTTTGCATCTTTTTGCATTTTTTTTGCTATTTTTCAATTTTAAGAGCATTTTTTAAAGTTTGGTAGATATTTTTGGTCTTATTTTAGAGAAATCAGCCTTTTAAGGTAATTTTTAGCCTACTTTTCTCATTTTGCAAAAATTAGGAAAAAGTAGACTTATGAGATCGACCGGGAAAATGTGTGTCTGTCTGTCTGTCTGCGTGTGTGTTCTCCCCCCCCCCCCCCCCCCCCACCTATCAACTCCTAAACGGCTGCAGCTATGGAAACCAAATTTGGTCTGAGTAAAGATCTATGCCCGAATATCTGAAGGCCATATTTGAAAATGTCAGTGCTACCAACTGCTGAAAAACCGCAATTGAAATTTGAGCTCAATGTTGGATATCCTGGTATGAATGGGAGCTACTCCAAAGTTGGCAGACATGTAGATAACAATATTTCAGTTTAATTTCCAGGAGGCCATACCTGACAGTGTTACCAACATGATTCTAAGCCAGCTGATAAGTCTAATTTTTAAATGCATGTAACTTCTACACTATCAATGGGATTTTAACCCAATTTCGTATGTACTATGTGTAAAATAACAACTATGACTGTGCGTATTCTTAAGAGCAACAAGGGCTGCAAACTGTTAATAAATGCTCTCTCTAGTATTTTATCCTAATACCAATATATCAGAAAGTATGCAAACCAACAGCTCTAAACGTTGCATACGTATAGTACCTAACATTCAAAATTAATTTGGGGTAACTAATGTACGTCAGTGCTGCCAACATTATTTAATCCTTCTGATAAGTCCAATTTTTAAATGCATGAAACTTCTATACTAACAAATGGATTTCATCCAAAATTGGCACAATAATAGATCATAACATTTTAGATTAATTCATAAATTCTAAGAAATGTAGGTTCTTTAGTTCGTCACGGAACTACTTGTCTTTCTTCAATTTAGTCATGTTACAGCTTTATATGAGGGAGTTACATCTCTCAGAGTTAAGAAGTTATGAACATAGACCTTTTGTTAAGTGCTAGAAATCTATTTTGATTGACTTTCCAGTTTGAGCTTCAGAGGTCATTTTTAAAATATTGGCAAGATCATTTTCTCCATTTTTCGAATTTTTGAAATTTTGATAATCATTTTCTCCATTTTATAGTGCATTTTTCGATTTTTAAGGTAATTTGTTACAGTCATTATTGAAAATTTTAAGTGCATTTTTTAATTTGTTTTACGGCATCAACATACGGGCCCTAATTATTACGTTAATGGCGTTACAGATAACGTAGTTACTCTCGTTACGCCTAGAGCCTGAGTTGGGACTGAAGTGATCATTAACTAAACGGACCAGCAACAGTTGAGCCAAAGAGTAATAAATGATGCGAGGGCCTCCAGCTATTACTGATAACGTGTGACGTCATAAGTGGTTTGTTTTTCTCCAATCGTATCGCGATAAGCGAGGAATGCGTGTCATATGGACCATTCTGCTCATCCTACGCTAACATGGCCCGGAGATTGTGTCTTCGATGCTCTTATGTTTATGCTTTCAAGCCATTTTACAGTTTTACCACATATTGTTTGAGTCTTCAGTCTTTTGACTGGTTTGATGCAGCCCTCCATTCCTCCCTGTCCTGAGCTAATAGTTTCATCTCTACATAGCTACCAGACCCTACATCTGCGGCAATCTGTTTAACATATTCTAACCTTGGTCTACCCCTACAGTTCTTGCACTCGACACTTCCTTCCATGACTAAGCTTGCTATTCCTGGGTGTCTTAGTATGGACATACCAACCTATCTCTTTTCTTTATTAACAGTCGCCAGAAACATCTCTCCTCTCCCACTAGTCTTAATACCTCTTCGTTTGTAACCGTATCTACCCTTGTGATCTTCATCATTCTCCTGTAACACCACATTTCAAACGCTTCAATTCTCATGTTTTCTGCTGCACCAGTAGTCCAAGTTTCACTTCCATAGAGCACCACGCTCCAGACAAAGGCCTTCAAAAATGACTTCCTATTATCTAAATCTATATTCGATGTCAACAGATTCCTTTTCTGTAGAAATGCTTACCTTGCCTGAGCCAACCTACTTTTTATATCCTCTTTGCTTCGTCCATCACTGGTTATTTTGCTTCCTTAGTAACAGAAGTCTCCTACTTCCGTTAGGTTTTCATCTGCCAATTTGATATCCATAGAGTCTTCTGATTTATTTCGGCAGCATTCCAATATTTTTGTTTTACATTTATTAATTTTCATCATGTATTCTTTCCTCAAGACGGAGTCCATACCATTCAAAAACTCATTCAAATCCTCAGGCGTGTCGGCCAAGATGACGATGTCATCAGCAAATCTCAGAGTTGAAATTATTTCTCCTTGAATCTTCACTCCCACTTTAAACTTTTCTCTAATTTCCTTCATTGCTTGTTCAATGTAAAGATTGAAACGTTTGGGTGATAAGTTGCAATTGACAATTGATATTGCAACTTTTCAGTACGTCAACATTTTTATCTGATGATGCTCGCTTGACAGGTGAAACCTGTAGTTAACATCAAATATAAATATTTTCAGTCAGTTTTTTTTTCACATATCCCAGTCAGGTGTGTTGACCAACTGAAAAGTGACAATATCATTGTCAGTTTCTTGTGTCTGCAATCGTGGTGACTTTATCACACGAGTGGCAACCCTGATTCAACCAAACAGTAAGAAAATACCTGTTTGTAGTGATATGGGTACTTGGTCATTATCTATGTGTGCGCCGATAAACACGGCAAGCTGTCTGGTGCAGATCGCGGGCGCGCGTACCCAGTTCAGCCGGTGGTGGCGCGCACTTTCACACTTTTACCAAACATGTTCAATAATGTGTACTTACAGTGCTCATAGGCGATGATGAAAATGCCCTCCCTCTCTTGTAACACACACCTGACATCTTCTGATGAAAGAATATCTGTCAACTCTTTTATTATTTACGGAGCCTGTTTCCTTGAATCGTTTAGTGAGCCTCCTAATTGTACTGGCATTAGGCACAGGTCTTCCTGGAAACATTATTCGAAATTTTCGTCTCGTTTCAGAACAAGATTTTCTGCTTTTCATATACGAATTATGGATATACACACGTTCGCGTAATGCGAATTGGGTCCAGGCATGACCAACAATCACAGTAATCACAATACTCACTAAACGTGCAAGACTAACGTCTACGTTTTGCAGATACACGTCCATATGAATGACAAAACACCTGTGAACTAACGATATGAGTCAGCGGAGCGCGCCGACCACCAGCTAAACCGCATGCGCGCGCCCGCGATCTGCGCCAGTCACAGTTGGCTTACTTTGCCGTGTTTATCGGGGCGCACATAAATAATGACCCTGTACAAATGGTAAAGTGACTACTTACCCCGAAGATGTCAGCTGGTGATGGCTGCCCTTGGACAACGGCGCCACTGTGCCGTTATTGGTGCTGGAGTAGACCATCCTGAGGCAGGAGCCTGCAACACAACGCATATTTAGTTAATAAGACTCTCACAAAATAAATCAGAGGCATTTGAAAAGTTATTCAATTACTGCAGTTGGATACATCATACACATCGCACTGAATTCACAATGTTTGTAGCCATTGGCCAATGGATGTTGGAACAGTTGCATTATTTGGAGACTATCTACATGAAGGTCATCATTCTTGAGTATTTGAGTGAGTATATTGCTTCCATGAGAGCGGGGAGTGTTGGTAGAACAGCGGTGAGGAACTGAGACTCTCGTGAGAGCGGGGAGTGTTGCTAGAACAGCGGTGAGGAACTGAGACTCTTCTGAGAGCGGCGAGAGTTGCTAGAGAAGGGTTGAGGAACTGAGACACTCGTCAGAGTGGGGAGTGTTGCTAGAACAGTGGTGGGGAACTGAGACTCTCGTGATAGTGGGGAATGTTGCTAGAGAAGGGTTGAGACACTGACTCTCATGAGAGCTGAGAGTGTTGCTGGAGCAGTGGTGAGGAACTGAGACTCGCGTGAGAGCTGAGAGTGTTGTTAGAACAGTAGTGAGGAACTGAGACTCTCGTGAGAGCTGAGAGTGTTTCTAGAGCAGTAGTGAGGCCTGAGACTCTCGTGAGAGCTGAGAGTGTTCCTAGAGCAGTAGTGAGGAACTCCGACTCTCGTGAGAGCTGAGAATGTTTCTAGAGCAGTAGTGAGGAACTGTGACTCTCGTGAAAACGGTAAGTGTTGCTAGAGCTTTATACAATAAAATAATAAATAATATCAGTTCCAATATAAAGTTAGCTTAAAAAGAAACGATCCCGCGGCGAAGCGTTGCTCTTCGGTCGTGTTGGCAGCTGCAGCAAGTCCAGAAATCGCAGGGTCGATTCCCGGAACTGACAGCGGCTACCCTGAATATGGTTTATCCCCGGGGGTTTGCAAACACACTCCAGGCAAATGCCGGGATAGTAACTTATTTCATGTCCCGGGACAACTCTCTCATCCGTGTCCCTAACACAGCTACACACACTACTACAGGCAACACATAAATACAGGTTATCACACCCAACTAGACGGGGCTGATAACCAAGAGGTACAATTGCAGAATTGCAGAGTTGGCCACACTTTTTTAAACATCATTCTTTCAGAAATGATTAACCTTTTAAAGGTTGGCAACGAAAACACCGTTATGCACTGTTGATACTGTGAGGGTTGGTAGCAATGTCTCCGTATAAGTGCATCAGATGTATGAATATTGCGCAACACTGTAGCTTATGTAACTTAAGTACAGACTTCAAATGACGTCATATTCATCCTTGATTTGAGGTTCACCACAATGACGTCACGAGTGTTCGATTACATATCGCTCGACCTGAGGATAGCGGCACGTTTTTAGTTTATAATATATGACAGTTCCTTTGCACTGCGGTTGAGCGGCTGTCCCACCGGAGGTCCGTGTTCGATTTCCTGCTCTGCCAAGAACTGTAATTCTTGTCTGAGGGCTGGAACGGGGTACACATAGCCATCCTAGAAGTGGTTTTCCGTGGTTCCCCACCTCTACTCCATGCAAATGCCAGGATAGTTCCTAACTTTAGGCCATGGCCGCCTCCTTCGAATTCTCACCTGAATTACATATACACACACACATCACACCAGACACCACAGGTTATCAGACCCTTCATAGGGCAGAATATTATTGAGGGTAGTTTATTTGTAATTATTTGAATTTAATTTTAATTAATTCAGCCTATTATTATTATTATTATTAATCTTGATTGGTCACATTGGACCACTTGAGTCGTTCCACAATCACTTCTTCTTTGAAGGTAGTACTGCTTGGTTCTTGCGCTCTTTCCAGTACTTTTTCATTCTTTCAGATCGGGATTTTCTCAACTCATCTGAAATCTCCATAGGCTTTCCATGAGTCATTTCTGCAGAAAATTTGCGACTTTTAAGAATAGTGTTAATTTTATTTTTCTCCTCTGCATCTGTTATCTTGAGTCCAACTGCTTCGAGATCTTGTTGGATTTCTTGGATCCATTTTCCTCCAGTTTTCTTTCCTAGATTTCTCATCACTAGTTGGCGTACAATTCTGTTTTCTGGAAGCCGTAAGATGTGAGCAAAATATGAAATTCTTTTCTTCTGGATTGTGCTGGTGATTGGATCAATCTCACGATAAACAGTTTCATTTGGGAGAATCCTCCAGACTCCCTCAACCTGACACTTTTTATTTATGCACGTTCAAATGATTCTTCTTTCCGTTTTGAGGAGCTGATCAGTTCTTTGTTCATTTTTAATTTGGAACAGAGTTTCACAAGCATAAGTGGCTTCTGGGAGAGTTACAGTTTTATAATGTTGGATCTTAGTAGCTCTTGATAGGCATTTTTAAAATTATATGTTGACAAGGTTAGAGATTGTGCCTTTTTCATTTTATTTGTTCTATTTATCCAAGTTACTTTTTCGTTTAAGTTATGTGTGATAATTTCTCCAAGATACCTAAATTGAGGAACTAGGTTAATTTTATGATTATTTATATAACCTTATTTATATCTAACGGTTTCATAGGCATGATCAAAGGATATCTGTAATCCTATTTTTGTATTAATTTTTTTCCTTTGGCATTATCATGTTCATATTTATTTTTATGAATTTAATTTTATATAATTATTAGTGTGTGTTATCTGTAATTCAGGTACGGACTAAAGACGATCACTTTCAAGTAGTTCCTACTTTTGATACCAAATGCTACCAGCAACGACACCTAGCTGTGAACACGGCTACTAGATGCCTCGCAAAAGGCACCTGGCGACGAACGTTGGAACTAATAGAGCGTTAATCAAATCTGACCTACAAATTTAAATTCAGGTGGAAGGTTCTTTTACATGCCATAAATCTATGACATGGGATCGCCGGCTTTACTTCCCCTCCGAAGGAAGGCATACTGAGGGATTTTAACGCTCTTAAAAAATCCGTTCCTGGGCATATAAGCTCAGCATGGTACCAACTACGCCACCGAATCCAATTTACACAGTTAATGGACTAGAAAGTTTCTACAAAGCTTGCTCTGATCCTAGTCACTATTCACGAGTCTGAAGGCCGACTTATCGTATCGCGGAATGTGACCTCGGTGTTTAAAGGCTGTGTCTCAAAGCTCAAGTTGATAACAACACTGGTGTCCAAAAGTTGGGCATAATCACTAAATGAGTCCATACCGCCTGATAGGAATGCCAGACGGATTTAACAAATCTTGGCAATGTCTTCCACAACACAATATGCTTCCGAGCGAAGCGCGCCATGACGCTGTACAGCTTTCCACGAAGCGGCTAGCTGGTGAATGTCGTTATTTCCCGGTACAAATACAAACCGATATAAAATAAGTGAATTAATTTACGTGTTTCACAGTCATACATCATAACGTTTTGATGTATAAGGAATAGACGGCGACCAAGAACTACATTTTCCAACCACCCCGAGCCGAGGAAAAGTTACCTTACAAAAATGATAACAACTTTGTTTCTTGGACACACTCAATTTTGAAATTAATAAACCAGTTAAACAACATTCCAATGTATATTGTGTTAAAACTTGGATTCGATCTGATGACGGGTTTTTGAGATAACCATTCTTAAATACATAATAAGTTACTTTGGTCGACAGTAGTGCTGCGATGGGTTAATGTGGAGACTGTGGAAAAATAATGTAACATATATTTGTAATTACCAGTATGTACTCTTTTGGCTAAAGAAAAATAGGAGCAAAGGGTTTTTGGTCCATCCTTCGTACAATGCCTGAGTACACTTTACCCGGGACACCTTTATTATTATACTAGCAACCCAACCCGGCTTCGCCCGGGATCAGTTATGAATGCATTACGTGATAAGCGTTTTTTTTTTCAATGTCAATGAACAACGACCAATATCCGTTTTACGTCTCGGCATGATGGGTTAAAATCACTGACTGGACTATTAATTATATTATCATGGAGATGCATGTGCAACACATTCTTGTCAGACGTAATTTAAGAATGGCGAGGTGCATGAAACACAAATCCCCCTTCCGTCCAATCTTAACTTGACTGTGTCTCAAGGCGAAATGAAGAAACCCCGAGTTGCACTTCCAGGGAAACTCCAAACACAACCCTCCTTCTCAGAAGTCTTAAATCAACACGACTCAACGGTTTGCTGCTGGCTGTATCAGGAGCAATAGGTTCACCCGCTAGCTAGGCTGTAACAGGGATGATAGACTCGCCCTTAGCTATCTCGTAAACTGTCGCCTCAGTAGTTGAATGGGCATTGTTGGAAGAAATTAAAACGTAAAAACACTTATAGTGGGCGATGTATTGAAGATAGACATATGCTCTCGCGGACTTTTTTTTAGAACTTTTCATGCTGAACAATTCTTACACTCATAGTATTTAGATATTTTTAACGGTTTGCCCAGCGTAAGCTTACAAAGCGCTCGGACGCCATTTTTTTTTCGACTTTTCCACTGAAATCGTTACTGCTCGGCTTCCTTTAATCATAAATAAATTATTTTCTACAGAAATCATCCCCGAGATATCCTTTACAGAATGGTGAAAACCGCATCAAAATCCATCCAGTGGTTCTCGAGTTGACCCTTGACATCCAAGAATCGGGGACTTGGTAGAGATTCGCTGGGGCCATCAAGGACCACGTTGAGTCTTGTTGCATTTGGCACTGAACTTGGCCTTCTTCAGAGCCCAGATTCCCCTCATTCTCTGTGAGTGGGGCTGCCTATCCTCCTCTGTCCAAGGGGCATCGTGTCTTCTCTTCGGTTGCTCGTCTCGGTTTAGCCCGTTCGTCAATATTTTCTTGCGGAAGAGATCTCTGTTAGTGTTAAGGGCGTCTTCAGCTGAGATATGTAGCATTTGCAGGTCTTCTCTGGTACTTCTAAACCAGGGAATTGTGATTTTGGGGTTTGAATCAAAAAAGGTGAAAGATCTCTTTAGTTAACTTTCTTTCGTACATTCTTTTTAGGTGACCGTAAAATCGTGCCCGTCATTTCCGGATTGTGTCGGTAATTTTCTGTATTTTGCTGTAGACTTCCTCGTTGGTTTTCTTTTGATGGATTCTATTTTTAGACTACTTTTCACATTTTGCAAAAAATAGGAAAAAGTAGACTTACGAGATCAATCCGGGCAAATGTGTGTCTGTCTGTCCTTCTGTCTGTCTTCTGGCTGTGTGTGTGTGTTCCCCCCCCCCTATCAACTCCTAAATGGCTGCAGCAATCGAAACCAAATTCAGTATCAGTAAAGATGTATACCGGAATATCTCAAGCCCATATTTGAAAATGATATCCTTCTGATATTCCAATTTTTAAATACATATAACTTCTATACTATCAGTTGGATTTCAACCAAATTTCGTATGTGCCATGTGTAACATAACTGATACGACTATAAGTATTCTTAAGAGCAATCAGGGCTGCCAACTGTTAATAAATGCTGTCTATATATTTTTACCTAATATCAATATATCAGAAAGTATGCAAGCCAACAGCTCTATACTTTGCACACGTATAGCACCTGACAATCTAGATAATTTGGAGTAATTAATATAAGTCAGTGCTGCCAACAAGATTCTATGCTTGCTGATAGGTCCAATTTTAAAATACATGTAACTTCTATAGTAACAAATGGATTTCATGCAAAATTGGCACAACAAGATATCATAATATTTCAGATTATTTCTGACTAGCACACGCATGACATTGTTGCCAACATGCTTTTACGCGTGCTGATAGATCCAATGTCTAACTGCATGTAACGTCCATTGGACTTCAACCAAATTTTGTATTCTGTACCTTAAGAGATGGAACTAAGAATACATTCAGTCACCAGGGCTGTCAACTCTAGTGCTCTATTAGGCTACATTATACCTGGAATATTTCGAACTAATTACACATTTCGATATTACCAACTTAATTTCGTCATTATTCTAGATAGGTTTATATAGTGTAGAATAATCATTGGCATGAAAAGTAGGCTCTTTAATTCGTCACGGAACTTCTTGTTGTACTTTGATTTCAAGATTCCTCTTACAATTTTGCGCTCTTTTTTCTCCAGTTCTTCAAGGAGTCTTTTGTTAGCATTTAGAGATAGGGTTCGGCTGCATATAGAACTACTGGCTTCAGAAGTGTTTCTTAGTGACGTATCTTGGTGCTTTTGCAGAGGCATTATTATTATTATTATTATTATTATTATTATTATTATTATTATTATTATTATTATTATTATTTAGGAAGAGATTGAAAGCAGTTTATAAATAACTACCAATCAACCCCGGTTTCGCCCGGGAACAGTTATGAATGCATTACGTGCTATCTCGTAAACTGTCGCCTCAGTAATTGAATGGAGATTGTTCGAAGAAATGAAAACGTAAAATCACTTATAGTGGGCGTTGTATTGAAGGTAGAGATATGCTCACGTGGACTGTTTTGTAGAACTTTTCATGCTGAACAATTCTTACGCTCATAGTAGGCTATATTGATATTTTTAACGGTTTGCCCAGCGTAAGTTTAAAAAGCACACGGACGCCAGGTTTCCTTTTCGACTTTTTCACAGAAATCGTTACTGCTTGGCTTCCTTTGATTATAAATAAATAATTTTCTACAGAAACCTTCCTCGAGATATTCTTTACAAAATGGCGAAAACTGCATAAAAATCCATCCAGTGGTTCTCGAGATTACACGTGACATCCAAGAATCGGGTCTTTGTTTTATACTAAGTAGAGATATATAAATAAATAATACTAGCATTACCGGTCGCGGCTTCGCCCGAGAAAATTCTAGTTGTAAAGAGTACACTTAGCAAAATCTCAATCATGAATGCTATGACTGATTTATCCTTGGTATGAATAATCAGACTTTATCAATTCAGCTACTGGTGCAGTGGTTAGGGGTTTGTCATTCCTTCATAGGTATATCAGAGCGAAGTTAGTTTTCTGGGAATATCACAGACACTGTTAATTTAAGGGTCTTTAAATGTGGTTTTCGGAGACCCTTTATAGTCGGGTGAAAAAGACCTTGCGTACCACACTCACACGTGAAAATTGTGTGAAAAAATTCTAGAGTTCCCCTTGACCCCCTTAAGTGCATTATACTGTATGTATTGATGAATTTTACAGCTTAATTTGGTTCAGTGATAACCTTATAACCGTCTGGAAACTTTCACAGTAATGTAATAGGCTAATTGGAATTGCATTGCGTCTTACAGAAATAGATGGACCTGTGAGATTCTGTTACCATGGTTACCGTGATGCATTCTTTCATTATTTCGTTGTAAATATACATGTTTAAGGTATTTATTTAATTGTGAGGCATTTAAAGAGTAAGTGAGTGCGTTTCACCTACGCATTGGGTTATGCTGAACCTGTGGGTACCCCATATGTGTAGGTTGGTGTTAATGGGACCTTAGCAGATTAATATAGGGAGGGATTTTACGAAGTCTCACTTGTTGCAGACATTCTTCACAATATCTGTGGTGATAGGGTAAAGGTCATCCTTTGAAAGATTTACGCCTTGGAATGTATAAATGCTGAGTCACCACATACAGTGTGTAGTAGAGCCATGGAGCCATGGAGGTCAGAGCACCCAATGTCCTTAGCTCCTTGAAGAGCCTGTCCTACGAGCATAGCAAGTGTTCTCCCTGCCACTACCCTCACCTCATCGTCCAGAGACTGGATATCACAGAGCATGACAGCGCAGCGCACAGGTGAGACTGAATGGAGTCAACTTTTTATTCCAGTGTAATCAACCGAGTGAGACGGTCACGACACAGTTTCCAGCGGAAATATGCTTCAATGAGGTCAGCGGGGATCTGAGACTTCCAACATGCTAATACAGCAGGCTGTTGCTTCATGTACAGCAGGACTAGCTTGATGTACAGCAGGCTGTTGCTTCATGTACAGCAGGACTAGCTTGATGTACAGCAGGACTAGCTTGATGTACACAGCAGGACTAGCTTGATGTACAGCAGGACTAGCTTGATGTACAGCAGGACTAGCTTGATGTACACAGCAGGACTAGCTTGATGTACAGCAGGACTAGCTTGATGTACAGCAGGCTGTTGCTTCATGTACAGCAGGACTAGCTTGATGTACAGCAGGACTAGCTTGATGTACACAGCAGGACTAGCTTGATGTACAGCAGGACTAGCTTGATGTACAGCAGGACTAGCTTGATGTACAGCAGGACTAGCTTGATGTACACAGCAGGACTAGCTTGATGTACAGCAGGCTGTTGCTTCATGTACAGCAGGACTAGCTTGATGTACAGCAGGACTAGCTTGATGTACAGCAGGACTAGCTTGATGTACACAGCAGGACTAGCTTGATATACAGCAGGACTAGCTTGATGTACAGCAGGATTAGCTTGATGTACAGCAGGACTAGCTTGATGTACAGCAGGACTAGCTTGATGTACACAGCAGGACTAGCTTGATGTACAGCAGGACTAGCTTGATGTACAGCAGGCTGTTGCTTCATGTACAGCAGGACTAGCTCGATGTACAGCAGGTTGCTGCTTCATGTAAAGCAGGACTAGCTTGATGTACAGCAGGCTGTTGCTTCATGTACAGCAGGTTGTTGCTTCATGTACAGCAGGACTAGCTTGATGTACAGCAGGACTAGCTTGATGTACACAGCAGGACTAGCTTGATGTACAGCAGGTTGTTGCTTCATGTACAGCAGGACTAGCTTGATGTACAGCAGGACTAGCTTGATGTACACAGCAGGACTAGCTTGATGTACAGCAGGCTGTTGCTTCATGTACAGCAGGACTAGCTTGATGTACAGCAGGACTAGCTTGATGTACAGCAGGACTAGCTTGATGTACAGCAGGTTGCTGCTTCATGTAAAGCAGGACTAGCTTGATGTACAGCAGGTTGTTGCTTCATGTACAGCAGGACTAGCTTGATGTACAGCAGGACTAGCTTGATGTACACAGCAGGACTAGCTTGATGTACAGCAGGCTGTTGCTTCATGTACAGCAGGACTAGCTTGATGTACAGCAGGACTAGCTTGATGTACAGCAGGACTAGCTTGATGTACACAGCAGGACTAGCTTGATATACAGCAGGACTAGCTTGATGTACAGCAGGACTAGCTTGATGTACAGCAGGTTGCTGCTTCATGTAAAGCAGGACTAGCTTGATGTACAGCAGGTTGCTGCTTCATGTAAAGCAGAACTAGCTTGATGTACAGCAGGTTGTTGCTTCATGTACAGCAGGACTAGCTTGATGTACAGCAGGACTAGCTTGATGTACACAGCAGGACTAGCTTGATGTACAGCAGGCTGTTGCTTCATGTACAGCAGGACTAGCTTGATGTACAGCAAGCTGTTGCTTCATGTACAGCAGGACTAGCTTGATGTACACAGCAGGACTAGCTTGATGTACAGCAGGTTGCTGCTTCATGTAAAGCAGGATCAGCTTGATGTACAGCAGGTTTCTGCTTCATGTAAAGCAGGACTAGCTTGATGTACAGCAGGTTGCTGCTTCATGTAAAGCAGGACTAGCTTGATGTACATCAGGCTGTTGCTTCATGTACAGCAGGACTAGCTTGATGTACAGCAGGCTGCTGCTTCATGTAAAGCAGGACTAGCTTGATGTACAGCAGGTTGCTGCTTCCTGTAAAGCAGGACTAGCTTGATGTACAGCAGGCTGTTGCTTCATGTAAAGCAGGACTAGCTTGATGTACAGCAGGTTGCTGCTTCATGTAAAGCAGGACTAGCTTGATGTACAGCAGGACTAGCTTGATGTACAGCAGGTTGCTGCTTCATGTAAAGCAGGACTAGCTTGATGTACAGCAGGTTGCTGCTTCATGTAAAGCAGGACTAGCTTGATGTACAGCAGGACTAGCTTGATGTACAGCAGGTTGCTGCTTCATGTAAAGCAGGACTAGCTTGATGTACAGCAGGTTGCTGCTTCATCTAAAGCAGGACTAGCTTGATGTACAGCAGGTTGCTGCTTCATGTAAAGCAGGACTAGCTTGATGTACAGCAGGCTGTTGCTTCATGTACAACAGGCGTGGATTCACGGGGGTCAAGAACCAGACAAATAAAACTTAACGAATTTTAACTGAAAAACAGTTGTTTTTTTATATTTTATTCAATACTGAAAATATCTTTATTGCAATTATTATGTTCTGTTACAACTGTACATATTTACAACTTCATACCTGTTATATAAAAACGATTATTTATATAACATAATCAACTCGTCTATTTTGTTTAGAAAACCTTGTGATTACCGAATCGATGTTTATAATGATGTTACGATGAATGCGCAGCCATGCACAGATATGAATTTGGGGCTTTTTTTCGCACCAAAAAAATTTTGCCGACGTCCAAACTCCCTTTGTCGGTAGCAACTCGACTTGCCGAAACTGTAACGTACCTTGATACTTTTCTCGAAGCTTGATGTAAAAGTCGCAAAACACGCCGTTGCGATTTGTACGAATATTTTTGGTGCGCTAAACGCATCAAATTTTTATCCATGTAGCTTGCAAAAAAATTGGTCTCGTTTTGTACGTTTGGTTATTTTGTGATTGCATTTTTAGTGATACCATTTTTCTTAACAATTTCGATTCTCTGCCCCCCTCCACCCAAAGCCAAACTGTAGATCCACGCCTGGCAGGACTCGCTTGATGTACAGCAGGTTGTTGCTTCATGTGCAGCAAGACTCTAGTAAGGGTCTGGCTACCCACGACAGAGCTTCGCGTACTCGTACTCCCGACCCTCGGACAGTCGGCAGTTGAACCCTGAACATTGCTTGCTGTAGCTGGTAATAACATTGTTGTTGTTACTTCTTATTGGGGTTTGGGACATCTCCCTGCACTTTGATGTATTTGTCTTATAGTTTGTGTTATTGTGTTGATTGTACTAGCATGTTTTTTTAAGATTAACGAATGGGGAATGATTTGAAATAAGAGACAGCAGTCATTCGAGCTGAAGGACATGAGAGAGAAGCTGGTATTCAGAAAGGCGTAAGGCAAGGCTGCAACTTATCACCATACTTTTCAATCTATACATTGAACAAGCAAAGAAGGAAATTGTAGAAAAAATTAAAGTGGGAGTGAAGATTCAAGGAGAAATAATTTCAACTCAGAGATTTGCCGATGACATATTCATCTTGGCCGACACGCCTGAGGATTTGAATGAATTTTTGAATGGTATGGGCTCCGTCTTGAAAGAATTCATGATGAAAATTAATAAATGTAAAACAAAAATATTGGAATGCAGCCAAAATAAATCAGAAGCCTCTATGGACATCAAATTGGCAGGTGAAAACCTAACGGAAGTAGGAGACTTCTGTTACTTAGGAAGCAAAATAAACAGTGATGGACGGAGCAAAGAGGATATAAAAAGTAGGTTGGCACAGGCAAGGAAAGCATTTCTACAGAAAACGAATTTGTTGACATCGAATATAGATTTAGGTATTAGGAAGTCATTTTTGAAAGGCTTTGTTTGGACTATTGGTGCAGCAGAAAAGAGGAGAATTGAAGCGTTTGAAATGTGGTGTTACAGGAGAATGATGAAGATCAGATGTGTAGATAGGGTTACAAACGAAGAGGTATTAAGACGAGTGGGAGAGGAGAGATGTTTCTAGTGATTGCTGATGAAGAGAAGAGATAGGTTGGTAGAACACATACTAAGAAACCCAGGAATAGCGAGCTTAGTTGTGGAAGAAAGGGTCGAGGACAAGAA
This sequence comes from Meconema thalassinum, assembly GCA_946902985.2. Taxonomy (NCBI): domain Eukaryota; kingdom Metazoa; phylum Arthropoda; class Insecta; order Orthoptera; family Tettigoniidae; genus Meconema; species Meconema thalassinum. The sequence goes on from OX336396.1 coordinate 19,099,049, forward strand.
CTGTAGGGCTGGACCAAGGTTAGAATATGTTAAACAGATTGCCTCGGATGTAGGGTGCGGTAGCTATGTAGAGATGAAACGATTAGTTCAGGACAGGGAGGCATGGGGTGCTGCATCAAACCAGTCAAACTACTGAAGACTCAAACAAAAACAACAACAACAAGTGACAAGAAGCTGGGGGATAATTAATCTTAAGAGAGTCGCCATCAGCGGGCAGTCGAACCCCAGACAGGTGTTGCTGCAGAAAGTCTAGGCTATCTCCTAAGTGTTACTCGGAAACCTGTTCCGCGACTCCTACTCACTCATCGTCCTCCCGCGATGTGGTTCACTTGGACAAGATAACGGGAGAAACTATCAGCTGTGGAACAGAGAGAAACACACTTTGAGCTGTAGCCCCTGATACCTGGTCTGAGCAGTGGTGATTCCTCCATGTCGGACGCGAGGATCATCCTACAGTCAGCTCTCACAATCAGCTGTAGCTGTTTAAACCAAACAAGTAGTTCCGTGGAGAACTATACAGCCTATTTTCATATATCCTACTTATGATAATTGCCTCTATCTACATACAATATTTCAGTTTGTTTGCTGTAATAGATTCGTAGATATTCAGAGCCGTCTAAATATTTCGGATGGTCGCCATGTTGGATTGTTAAATGTATAGGCCATTGAGTCATGTACCATTAAAGGAAAATTATTGCGTAGGTCCATTATTCAAGCTTTCACTTCGATCGCATGATTACGACAAAAGAAATAGAAACTTAATTTTAAAATTCGCAAAGCCGCCATCTTGAGGTTATGTAAACAATTGAACTAAATTAGATACCAGTGCATTACAATGTGTATAAACATTTCCTGTACCAGATTTCATTGCATTTGGAACATTAAATCGCGAGAAAGGTCTATTTAAAATTTTCAAATTCGCTTGGCCGCCACGTTCGTTTTGTAGTTAACCGGTTTTTGAAGGTCTTATAGATGAATTTCCAGTAGTGCCCTTTGTCTCCGTAAAATAATTCAGGGTGATACCGCTAATAGTTTCAGAGATATAGAATGCCGGTGAAATATTTCGCACATCCGCCATCTTGTGGTTATGTATAAACATATACTGTACCAAGTTTTATTGCGTTTGGTTGGTTAAATCGCGAGAAACGTCTATTTAAAATTCGCAAATTCGCGTGGCCGCCATGTTGGTTTTGTAGTTACCACTATTTCAAAAATCACATAGGTGACTTTCTAGTAGATTCCTTTATCACCGTAAAAAATTTCAGGGTGATATCAGGAATAGTTTCGGAGATATTGAATGCTGGTGAAATATTTCGCTCAGCCGCCATGTTGGATTCGTGAGACGTAACAAAATTTTAAGGGCACGGTCGGGGTCGCCCGGAAATGTGCTATGCACTTACCGAGTTTCATTGAAATCGCTCCAGCCGTTTAGAATTTATTAGCGGGACACACACACCTCACACACACACACACACGAACACACACACGGACAAAAGGTGATCTCATAAGCCTATTTTTTCAAAATTGAAAATAGGTTAAAAAATTATTGCTTTGTAAATAGGTAGTCTTTGGGGCTACCTAGCGCGCCCTCTCGACAAGCTCTGTCTCACTGTTACTGTCAGTACGTGTAACTATACTCTGTATTTCAAAAGAATGAACGTGAAGGAAATGGCGGGAACTTTGAACAGCTGAGCTGTGTTGCCAAGTTTTTATTGTTGATGTAGAACAGCTGATTCGAATAATACACAGGGCTACACTTCGGATATTATTTCGGTACTATTATGCGCAATATAATGCAAATGTCGATCCTGAGTCAACGCCGAGGACATTCAAATAGAGAAATACGGTATAAAATGAATAACCGAAGCTATGCTACCTTTGTCACCGTTATTCAATAAATACGAGAAAGAGGGCAAACACTCGACAGCTATACAAATATAATACAAAATACAAACACTAAGTAATATGATTATGAATATATCAACACTCACCATGCAATGATAATATCCTTCAAGATGAAACAAGAGTTTGAGTGAAGTTCGTTCACAGTTTACAGCAGTTAACACAGAACGCAGAAATAACATCATGACAATACCAAGCACACTCACTCACTGTATCGCGACTCTGTAAGGTTAATAATAGCCTCCACATACGTAATATTAAGGTAAAGTACACACATCAAAAAAAGTTTTGCATCACCTCGGTTCCAAGAGTTCCGGAACCTTTAAATACAAAGGGAATAGAGATCAACACAAACAACATTTCAGCTCGTTTTATTGTTCATGAGACCCACACATTGCATGTTGTACCATCATACAGCTAGACTTTCAGCATTTGTGGTCCAGATTGCAGTACACACCACTACCTCTAATACCCAGTAGCACGTCCTCTTGCATTGATGCATGCCTGTATTCGTCGTGGCATACTATCCACAAGTTCATCAAGACACTGTTGGTCCAAATTGTCCCACTCCTCAACGACAATTCGGCGTAAATCTCTCAGAGTGGTTGGTGGGTCAAGACGTCCATAAACAGCCCTTTTCAACATATCCCAGGCATGTTCGATAGGGTTCATGTCTGGCGAACATGCTGGCCACTGTAGTCGAGCGATGTCGTTATCTTGAAGGAACGCATTCACAAGATGTGCACGATGAGGTCGAGAATTGTCGTCCATGAAGACAAATGCCTCTCCAATATTCTGCCGATATGGGTGCACTATGGGTCGGAGGATGTCATTCAGGTATCGTAAAGCCGTTTCGGAGCCTTCCATGACCACCAGTGGCGTACGTCGGCCCCACATAATGCCACCCCAAAACATCAGGGAACCACCACCTTGCTGCACTCGCTGGACAGTGTGTCTAAGACGTTCAGCCTGACCAGGGTGCCTCCAAACACGTCTCCGACGATTGTCTGGTTGAAGGCATATGCGACACTCATCGGTGAAGAGAACGTGATGCCAATTCTGTGGGGTCCATTCAGCATGTTGTTGGGCCCATCTGTACCGCGCTGCATGGTGTCGGGGTTGCAAAGCTGGACCTCGCCATGGACGTCGGGAGTGAAGTTGCGCATCATGCAGCCTATTGCGCACAGTTTGAGTTGAAACACGACGTCCTGTGGCTGAACGAAACGCATTATTCAACATGGTGGCATTGCTGTCAGGGTTCCTCCGAGCGGCAATCCGTAAGTAGCGGTCATCCACTACAGTAGTAGCCCTTGGGCGGCCTGAGCGAGGCCTGTCATCGACAGTTCCTGTATCTCTGTACCTCCTCCATGTCCGAACAACATCGCTTTGGTTCACTCTGAGACGCCTGGAAACTTCCCTTGTTGAGAGCCCTTCTTGACACAAAGTAACAATGCGGACGCGATCGAACTGCGGTATTGACCTTCTAGGCATGGTAGAACTACAGACAACATGAGCAGCGTACCTTCGTCCTGGTGGAATGACTGGAACTGATCGGCTGTCGTACCCCCTCCGTCTAATAGGCCCTGCTCATGCATGGTTGTTTACATCTTTGAGCAGTTTTAGTGACATCTATGAACAGTCAAAGGGACTGTATCTTTGATACAATATACACAGTCAACGTCTATATGCCGGAGATCTGGGAACCTAGGTGATGCAAAACTTTTTTTGATGTGTGTATTTTGCACCAAGCACACAAACAAGCTGTTCTGTGGCGATATTATTGCAGTGATTTTACATTGTCGATTTGTAGGTTATTGAATGGCAAGCGTTAATTTGAACCAGTGGCGTGGCGTGGTATTTTATCGAGGGTAAGCTGTGAAGAAGACTGAAAGTATAGGCTTGCACCTTAAAGCAACTTCAGCACTCGGTTCTAGCGACGCCCTCGTCAGCGTAGAGGTAGATGTCTGAAGTAGCAACAACTACTCTACCGTACACACATAATTATGAGACCTTCACATTTAAAAAAAATGAAGAAATTGTAATACAGCACAGCTCATTATTCCCTTTTCAGTTTCAGGCATGCGCATCCATGTAACTATATTAAGTGCGGAGTAAATTATTCAACAACAGGGTTGGCGAGCTTTTCTGATCGTGTGTTATTTGACGATTGAACAGTATGGTGGTTTGTGTTTTTGTTGTTCGCATTTCTTGGTCTAAGGAGCTAAACGTTCAGGTTATTACCCGTACATTTTCTATTATGACTGGCTGCGTGGCTCAGCGGCAACGTTCTCGCCTGCTGAGCACAAGATAGCGGGATGGAATCCCAGTGCAGTCAGTCGCTATTTGAGGGTGCGCAAATGCGAAGAAGCCGTGTAAGTAGATTTACTGGCACGTTAAAGATTCCCTTCGTGGCAAAATTCCGGCACCCCAGCGTCTCTAAGAGCCTCAGTAGTTAACATGGACGTAAAACCAATAACATTATTATGTTCTATTATGGGACCTAAGTGAACATTAAAATAATAAACATGCTCTTAGTAATAGATAACCTAATGACATTATATTGAATGTTCGGTTAATATTTCTTTGCAAATATCCCTCAAATTATACTTAAGTAGGCTTTCACGGCCGGCGTAGGAATCTTCAGAGTAGACCAACAACCCGAAAAGTTGCTCTGAATATCATTCAATAATAATAATAATAATAATAATGTTATTGGTTTTACGTCCCTTTTAACTACTCTGGCTTTTAGAGACGCCGGGGTGCCGGAATTTTGCCCCGAAGGGGATCTTTAACGTGCCAGTAAATCTACTGACACGGCTCCCTCGCATTTGCGCACCCTCAAATGCCAGCTGACTGCGCCAGGATACGAACCTGCAACCTTGGGCTCAGCAAGCGAGAACGTTACCCCTGAGCCACGCAGCCAGCCTGAATATCATTCACATGATATTCAAATAGTAGGTGTAAAGGATAGATCATTTTAAATGTACATCCGTATAATTTGAATAATATTTTAAAGACTTACCGGTATCACATTATTTAAGAAATAGTTGTTGGTTATTGCATTAGAAAAGAAGTTGCCATTAATGCAAAAATATATTACGTAAAACACTATTCAAATAATTTGAAAAATATGCATTTCAAAGTAAAACATTCACTAAATTATCGAGATAATTTCTTATAAGCAAGCGATTTCTCCGACGAGAAATTACAAGTGAAGTGAATATGCATTTGCCATCCCTGTTGTACAGTCTTAATTTTGAAATATCTATGCACCAAATAGTACAAAATTAATTAATGTCACTGTTTACCTTGGCGGATCACTTGTAGCGAAGTTCAATTCTTCTCTCCCTCTTTGCGAATTCATCAATTACGCGGTCGTAAAAATCAGTGTTCCCCTGTAGGCTGCACAACAACTCCTTTTCAATGGAAAGATGCGCGAGATGTGAAAGTCTTTCTTGATGCATTGAGTTTCGGGTGAAGGTTTTTATACGTTTCATGGTAGAAAACGTTCTTTCCACTGATGCACTAGACGCCGGAATTGTTAGTACTAGTTTGCATAGGTTAAAAACTTCCCCATACGCCCCAATTAAGTCATTCAAACTAATGAATTTTGAAAGTTCTTGTGCAATTTTCCCACGGAATTCGCTTGATTGATATACGGCAATGAGTTGAGCTCTCAAAGCAACGAAGTCAAAAAAGTTAGCATATATACTCCTAAGAAACTGAAACCCAGACTCAGGAAAAGTGTTCCTATAAGTTACAAAATTCTTAGGACTTAGTAGTTCCAAAAACTGCAGAGATCCTAAGCTTCTGAACCTATCACTTAATTGTTGCACTAACGTGTCTATGATTTCAAAGTATAGTCTTCGATAAGATGTTTCAGCGTCCACGTTGTTCTTTAGGCGTTTTTTGCTCGGTTCCTGCACTTCGATATCGCTATTTGTTAAGTCCCACAATTTGCAGAAATCTTCCCGTTTAGTTTGCAGTAGGGTAGTGAACTCATTTACTTTATCCTTACAGTATCCAACGTCGTGAGCTTTTGTTTGAATTATCCCAAATAAAACCTCACTATGCGGGAAAATATCTGCGAAAACATTCAAAAGAAAATTGAACTCGAAGCTCTTCAATAATACCTGAAAACCATTGGCAGCTGTCATCGATTCCTGGTCCCATTTTTCATCAGGGTCAGTTATCTTATCAAACAAGGCAATCAAATCGATTCGATGGCCATGTACTGTACGTACTAATCGGGAGTGAAAATTCCAAGGAATTGAAGATCGAGGCAACCTTCTGCTTACCTCTTCATCGAGTGCTTTCGTTCGTTTTGATGACTTAGAAAAGAAAGTTGCTAAACCATTTAATGTGCTGAAAAATATTCTGCATTCTTTAATTGCACACGATGACTGGGACAACACTAAATTTAATCTATGAGCCATGCAGTGAACAAAAATAGCGTGTGGATAAGTGTCTCGAACTTTACTCTGTAGACCATTTAAATGACCTGCCATAACTGCAGCTCCGTCGTAACTTTGCGCTATCAATTTACTTTTACAGTCATATTCTTCAACGAAAGTCTGCACAATATTGTACAAAGCAGCCGCAGTACGATTTTCTGTAACGTCTATGAAACCCATGAATCTTTCTTCAACTTTACAATCTGTGCTTACATACCGAAAGACACAGGACAACTGAGAAAAAGTACTCAAGTCTGTAGTTTCATCAAGAATTATAGAAACATATTTAGCTTTACCTATTTCATTTCTTATCTCTAGGCCAACAATTTTTGATACAGCTTCAATCAAATCATTCTGAATGATATTTGACATCCCAGTAAAAACGGACGAGTTTTCTAAGTGTTGTTTGAGTGGCAAATCATACTGACTAACGAGTTTAACTAGCTCTACATAGTTTCCTTGATTCGATGACTCACTTGATTCATTGTGGCCTCTAAATGGGAGCTCTTGTTTCGCTAGGTAACACACAACATCTACAAAACGCTTTAGAATGTCCCTGTTTTTAAGTACCAATTCGTTGTGTTGGCGGTTTCGAATGTCCTTCTGCTGATCTAGTAAACAATCTATCCTCACTTTGCCGAATGTTTTTTCTGAAACAATTGCCTGCAAATGATTTTGTGATAAACTGTGTTTCTTTACGGCTTTATGGAAGTTCCCCATGTCATTGTATCCAGTCCTACTCCATACATTCTTTTCCGTTCCGAAAAGGAGACAAGGCCAACAAAATAATTTATTTGTGTCACTACATCCCGCTAACCAAGTGTGTTTCTCGTAGTGATTTGTATGAAAATGCCTCAAATAATGTTTACCAGTTGTACTGATATTAATGTTCGGTGTTGGCCTTCCCCGCTTTATAATATCCCGTTTCTGTTCGAAAGGACGGGTACTAAAATCCGTGTTTAGGATATCACACACTATACAGTCACTGGCAGTGTCTACTCTAGATACAGGATTATTTTCCATGGCAAAGAATGTTCCTACATGTAACAAATATTAATATAACTCTATGCTTATTTAGCTACTATTATAATAAACACACGCACACATTCTCAACGATTAACACTCTTACTTTAAAATATGATAATCGTAACTTACACAACGAACTACAAACTAAAAGGATATTTACGTACCGTAGGCTACTACTCGCTAAACATGATAATTTATTAAGTACGGTAATTTGTTCAACGCACTATACACTCAAACACAATAATATCTAGTTACGGTACCGTATACTAAATTTTGCTAATTGCACTCAAAAACATACAGTTGTGAGTACCCTATACCGGACGAAGCAGAATTGCAACTAACGCACTCATCAAAGGTGGGGTCTGATGGTCAGAAACTTTCTCTTGGGGTGAACAACCACGCGATGGAGGGTGGGGACTGGAGAAGCGCGCCAAATAACAAGCAGTGCTGGTATTCCACGCTCACGAGGGTAAGCTTGGTACGCTGTAGAAATCGAAGCAGACCTTGCTACCAGCTTTGACTTGTCTTGACGACAGGCATGTGGCTATGGAACGCCACACCCCCTGCCTTAGCCAATCAAGGACGACCTGACATTGTCAGTGTACCACTCCATCGGCCATAGCGGTGTTTGGGCCAGAAGCGCCAGAAGGCTCCTAGAGGTACACAACAGCCGTTGTCATAGCAACCAGCCGCGCTCTTTCCAATTTCTCTACAAAGTAGTGGTGGGCGATCGTGAAAAACTGGGGTAGAGAACGAGGAACTTCATTCAAAGCTTCGATTATCCTGTTCCTCGCGCGTTAGAAAGTCGTAATATAAACTTTATTTTTATGAGAATATGCTAGGTAAGCGGTGCTTACCCCGTGGTATTGGAGAAAACGCCACTGATTTGAACACTACGGTATGCAATGAAACATTACTGGATACGTAAACGTTAAGACTAAATGTACATAGCCTATTTTGTACTTCACGCATGTATTCTAAATTAAGTATATTTAAATTTGAATTGAACAAACAAGGCTAACCATGAAAATAGTTTGATGTCGAAATAAACGATAGCCGGCCATTACGGGTTGGCGCGCGCGGGTCTCTAGTGGTATTTCCAGCAATTTCCCACGTTCTTCCTGCGGTAATATTTACAACTTATTGACTCGATTATTAAAGTAAACGAAACGATGGCAATGAAACAAACTCCGACACAGTTAACAGGCGACTGAATGAATGACAATAATCTGGGAACGTGTGGTATTAGTTGTTAGAATCCAGCCAATAGGAGCCCGCGGCGGTCAGCTGTTCCAAGCTCCCGCCATTTCCATCGCGTTCATTCTTTTGAAATACAGAGTATAGTTCTGCATTTCACCCCTAGAAGGGTGAAGTGTGACCTTCACCGCCCGGAGTAGAAAGCTGAGGAAGGAAGAATTGCATCCTCAAACCACGTGTTTATAGCATTAGAAATGTATAGGAGCCCTTGATGAGGAAGGGGCTGGTTTGGTCTGCTTAATGGCGCTCTGAGCACGTCGACTGAGATCCTCAAGTCTCTCGCTGTTGGTTGAATTTAAACCAACACTACGGGTTTATTGGTTACGCTTTCACGCGGTCAGAATGGATGGTTTGTTTTCAGCGTGTGCACATCTTTGGAATGGTATTCGATTGTATTGTGTAACGTATTCATAATGCTGCTGTGCGACTGGATAATTACTATTAGACTGTGTCTAATATATCAATTTAGCTCTGATATAATAATTACCTTAAGTTAAGCCTATCATATTACGTCCTACCGATTTTAAAAAAAATCAGCAGTCGCCTCCGAGGCCTCACATTATTATACTATTGTTGTTTTATTGTTATTATTATAGTTATCCTAACCAATCCATCCAAGAAGGTTGTCATAGCTGTCTCAAGTCCTAAACAAGGCAGCGGTGAAGACAGGACTGCAAATATCTAACAAGAGCAAATATTACTGAGTGAGGTAAAACTGAGAAGAAGTGGGTTGTAATCCCACCTCAGTCGTTCTGGAAGTGGTTTTCCGTGGTGTGACCACTTCTACTCCATGCAAATGCATGGATGGTTCCTAACTTTATTTATTACTAATACACACACCACTGCAGTCAAAACAATGGTGTCTTCCTGATTGCGGTCATTCTAGATTGCGTTCACCTCATTAGCAGTCCAGATTGTGGCCACTTTCATTTTAGGGAAGAACTATAGAGCTTACACCTTCTTTCGTTCTTTCACTTGCCATAGGACGCGCCACCGGCGTATGGTTAAGCATTACCAGCTTCCGGTTTAGTAGTCAGGTAATGGAAGCAATGGGAACTGTGTACTACAATTTTCCTTGCAAGTAACTAAGCAAATTATTGTTGTTAGGAGAAATAAAAGTTGTAAAATGCACCAAGAGCGAAATGATCTTGCACTGTGTACAATGAGAAAGCTCTGCATGTGTTTATTTCTTATGTATTAATGATGCGAAATGTCGGCTAACGTTGTGCCGCTTACGACACTCGCAGTCTCTAAATGTTGCACATTTTCCCGTCAATTTACAACAGATTATGTTTGAAATTTTTAAAAACATCGTGGCGAAGAAAGTGTTTCTCCAATTGAATGGTTGTATTTAACTGTATGCACGTCGTATACTCTTGGCAAGGTTGTTTTTCTCACAGAGCAACTTTACACCGCAGTAGGCACGCAGCTCTTTGTATTTAGTTTTCAGGCAACTTGTTTTAAATTATTGACTGAAATATTTGTAAAGACAGACAATCCATGCCTCCATTAGAAGGTTTCGGGTTCAATAATCCATGCAAAAAGAAGTTCGGTCGTTTTTGAAATTTACCTTTTCAATGATTACCGTATGGTAGCGTACCGTACTTTACGTAGACATTTCTTTAAAAAGTTTGTCGCTTGTTGTTTGGTCTATTACCTTACGGTAATATTTTCCATACTGAAAACTAGGCACGGTTGGATTTTAAGGTGAAACTGAACGTGCTATCAAATATCGCTTTCTTGCAATAGGCCTAAGTAACCTACGTAGAATATGTAGGCCTACCGGTATGGCGAATAGCCTATAACTCGTTTCGTCACGTTTTAACATTTAAACGGGTCAAGTTAATGCATAATATACCAATATAACAACCGGTTAGCAAATGGTTATAATATTCTTCCATATAACATATTTAATTGGCACCAATTTAATACAATTGTAGTCTAAGATATGATACACCACTGCCGTTTGATATGTGCAGATCGCACACTTGGTAACCAAGCTGTTTGTTTTGGTCGTTTCTGTTGCGAATTTTTACTAATTACTCTCTTAGGAGACCCTTGTCTTTGGAATATTCAAGAAAGGCCAACCCTCTAGTGTTTATTTCATAAGTTGAACACCTAAAACAAAACCGCAATTCAAATTAATAATGAAAATAATCACGGACAATTCATTGGCAATGAAAATCAAATGGAGATTCACGGACCGGAAGTTCGCTATGCTTAAGCTCCGGTGCCATTTTAACTCGTAGAAGCTCTATAAACATTCCAGTGTCCAGATTGCGATCACTTTTCTTGGGAGACCGGTCCTTGGTTATTGGTTCTTCCCGACTGACTCATACCTTCAGTAAGTTTTGTGGATAACAAGGGGACACTGATATTTCACTACCTAACTAAAGAATACAGTTCAGTGTTCAGCTGAGCACACCCCATAAAACGTTGTAGGGGGAAAGCTTCCTTCAAAAATACAATCTTATAATTTGAGTAGTTTTGACAGTGAACTTATTGATTTTGACTTATCAAAAGTCACAGATTTCAAATCTGGAATGTTAATAAACCTAAAACTTCGAATGTTTGATTTTGTGTGTGGGAAGGGGCGGGCACAAAAATTGATTACAAAGGTGATTTAGAATCAAACGCAGAACAAATTACTTTTACGAGACGAATTTTTCGAGGTAATGAAAAGAATGTTTTTCACGATATACAGTACCTATTATAAAAATAGATATCTCGAGCCTCAAATGGGAGAGTCGGGGCAGAAATTAAAAATTATACCCTGTAAGTATAAAATTTCCCGTTACAACTATTTTGTTGAAAGTGAAGGTCGTTGATTCCGATCCTGAAACGTTTCTATTCTTATGACTGAAAATGCCATAATCATTGCTTTGCGAGGTGCCGTCAGATTGGGAGGGGACTTGATTTTTTAAGTGAAGTTTTATGGGGTGTGCTCAGCTGAACACTGAACTGTATTCTTTGGTTAGGTAGTGAAATATCAGTGTCCCCTTGTTATCCACAAAACTTACGGAAGGTTTGAGTCAGTCCGGAAGAACCAAGGACCGGTCTCCCAAGAAAAGTGACCGCAATCTGCACTGCTTATGAGGTGAACGCAATCTGGACACAACCAATAACATAGGCTATCAGAAAAATTCTCGCTTTCAGAAATTTTAAAACGTTATTCTTTTATTCACGTATCCTATTCAAGCGATTGAGGAGAGAATTCGTTTGTTAGGTTATTATTAGAGTCCTGCGCGGATAAACAAAACGTTATCTGCATCCGCCCCGCATGAAATGGGTTTCCAACTTAATTTATTAATTTGTTCTTGGAGATCAGTGATCACTATTTTACACATATTTTTATATTTTAATATTAATGACTATCTTATTCGTAATTGAAGAACTGTGTACAATTTTAAGCAAGTTCTTCTACACGGTGAAATGAAATTACATAAAATGTAGTTAATTACTGGTTTATTTGTTGAAAAATATACAAACTTCTCTAAAACAACTCAACCCACGTAATCTTGATGTTCAAATTGACATAGATTTCTTAATGGCAAACTCGTTAATAATGTACTCATATCAAAGTGTTTTTCTTGTATTTGTGAATTTGTATTATGTTACAGTTTTAGAAAGTAGGCTATGAAGAAGGACTAAAACATATATTCTTAAATTCGTACGGAAAATATTATTAACGACTGAAATACTTCATTTCAACTTTTGAATAAATTACCAAACTGCCGCCCCTGAAAATTTGCTGCTCTAGACTGCAGACTGTTTAGAAATACGGCCCTGGGTGTAACAATATCCAGCGTGCACCAGAAGTGGTGGGGCTACACACACCCTGCCTCCTTGAGGGTGTAGCAATATCCAGCGTGCACCAGAAGTGGTGGGACTACACACACCCTGCCTCCTTGAGGGTGTAGCACAATCCAGGGCGCACCAGAAGTGGTGGGGCTACACACACCCTGCCTCCTTGAGGGTGTAGCAATATCCAGGTGCACCAGAAGTGGTGGGGCTACACACACCCTGCCTCCTTGAGGGTGTAGCACAATCCAGGGTGCACCAGAAGTGGTGGGGCTACACACACTCTGCCTCCTTGAGGGTGTAGCACTATCCAGGGTGCACCAGAAGTGGTGGGGCTACACACACCCTGCCTCCTTGAGGGTGTAGCAATATCCAGGTGCACCAGAAGTGGTGGGGCTACACACACCCTACCTCCTTGAGGGTGTAGCACAATCCAGGGTGCACCAGAAGTGGTGGGGCTACACACACCCTGCCTCCTTGAGGGTGTAGCACTATCCAGGGTGCACCAGAAGTAGTGGGGCTACACACACCCTGCCTCCTTGAGGGTGTAGCAATATCCAGCGTGCACCAGAAGTGGTGGGACTACACACACCCTGCCTCCTTGAGGGTGTAGCACAATCCAGGGCGCACCAGAAGTGGTGGGGCTACACACACCCTGCCTCCTTGAGGGTGTAGCAATATCCAGGTGCACCTGAAGTGGTGGGGCTACACACACCCTGCCTCCTTGAGGGTGTAGCACAATCCAGGGTGCACCAGAAGTGGTGGGGCTACACACACTCTGCCTCCTTGAGGGTGTAGCACTATCCAGGGTGCACCAGAAGTGGTGGGGCTACACACACCCTGCCTCCTTGAGGGTGTAGCAATATCCAGGTGCACCAGAAGTGGTGGGGCTACACACACCCTGCCTCCTTGAGGGTGTAGCACAATCCAGGGTGCACCAGAAGTGGTGGGGCTACACACACCCTGCCTCCTTGAGGGTGTAGCACTATCCAGGGTGCACCAGAAGTGGTGGGGCTACACACACCCTGCCTCCTTGAGGGTGTAGCAATATCCAGGGTGCACCAGAAGTGGTGGGACTACACACACCCTGCCTCCTTGAGGGTGTAGCACTATCCAGGGTGCACCAGAAGTGGTGGGGCTACACACACCCTGCCTCCTTGAGGGTGTAGCAATATCCAGGGTGCACCAGAAGTGGTGGGACTACACACACCCTGCCTCCTTGAGGGTGTAGCAATATCCAGCGTGCACCAGAAGTGGTGGGACTACACACACCCTGCCTCCTTGAGGGTGTAGCACTAACCAGCGTGCACCAGAAGTGGTGGGACTACACACACCCTGCCTCCTTGACGGTGTAGCAATATCCAGGGTGCACCAGAAGTGGTGGGACTACACACACCCTGCCTCCTTGAGGGTGTAGCAATATCCAGCGTGCACCAGAAGTGGTGGGACTACACACACCCTGCCTCCTTGAGGGTGTAGCACTAACCAGCGTGCACCAGAAGTGGTGGGACTACACACACCCTGCCTCCTTGACGGTGTAGCACTATCCAGGGTGCACCAGAAGTGGTGGGGCTACACACACCCTGCCTCCTTGAGGGTGTAGCAATATCCAGGGTGCACCAGAAGTGGTGATGCTACACACACCCTGCCTCCTTGAGGGTGTAGCAATATCCAGGGTGCACCAGAAGTGGTGGGGCTACACACACCCTGCCTCCTTGAGGGTGTAGCAATATCCAGCGTGCACCAGAAGTGGTGGGACTACACACACCCTGCCTCCTTGAGGGTGTAGCACTAACCAGCGTGCACCAGAAGTGGTGGGACTACACACACCCTGCCTCCTTGACGGTGTAGCAATATCCAGGGTGCACCAGAAGTGGTGGGACTACACACACCCTGCCTCCTTGACGGTGTAGCACTATCCAGGGTACACCAGAAGTGGTGGGACTACACACACCCTGCCTCCTTGACGGTGTAGCACTATCCAGGGTACACCAGAAGTGGTGGGACTACACACACCCTGCCTCCTTGACGGTGTAGCAATATCCAGGGTGCACCAGAAGTGGTGGGACTACACACACCCTGCTTCCTTGAGGGTGTAACAATATCCAGCGTGCACCAGAAGTGGTGGGAATACACACACCCTGCCTCCTTGAGGGTGTAGCAATATCCAGCGTGCACCAGAAGTGGTGGGACTACACACACCCTGCCTCCTTGAGGGTGTAACAATATCCAGCGTGCACCAGAAGTGGTGGGACTACACACACCCTGCCTCCTTGAGGGTGTAGCAACATCCAGGGTGCACCAGAAGTGGTGGGACTACACACACCCTGCCTCCTTGAGGGTGTAGCACTATCCAGGGTGCACCAGAAGTGGTGGGACTACACACACCCTGCCTCCTTGAGGGTGTAGCAATATCCAGGGTGCACCAGAAGTGGTGGGACTAAACACACCCTGCCTCCTTGAGGGTGTAGCAATATCCAGCGTGCACCAGAAGTGGTGGGGCTACACACACCCTGCCTCCTTGAGGGTGTAGCACAATCCAGGGTGCACCAGAAGTGGTGGGGCTACACACACCCTGCCTCCTTGAGGGTGTAGCAATATCCAGCGTGCACCAGAAATGGTGGGACTACACACACCCTGCCTCCTTGAGGGTGTAGCAATATCCAGCGTGCACCAGAAGTGGTGGGGCTACACACACCCTGCCTCCTTGAGGGTGTAGCAATATCCAGCGTGCACCAGAAGTGGTGGGAATACACACACCCTGCCTCCTTGAGGGTGTAGCAATATCCAGCATGCACCAGAAGTGGTGGAACTACACACACCCTTCCTCCTCGAGGGTGTAGCAATATCCAAGGTGCACCAGAAGTGGTGGGGCTACACACACCCTGCCTCCTTGAGGGTGTAGCACAATCCAGGGTGCACCAGAAGTGGTGGGACTACACACACCCTGCCTCCTTGAGGGTGTAGCAATATCCAGGGTGCACCAGAAGTGGTGGGACTACACACACAATGCCTCCTTGAGGGTGTAGCAATATCCAGCGTGCACCAGAAGTGGTGGGACTACACACACCCGGCCTCCTTGAGGGTGTAGCAATATCCAGCGTGCACCAGAAGTGGTGGGACTACACACACCCTGCCTCCTTGATGGTGTAGCAATATCCAGCGTGCACCAGAAGTGGTGGGGCTACATACACCCTGCCTCCTTGAGGGTGTAGCAATATCCAGCGTGCATCAGAAGTGGTGGGACTACACACAGCCTGCCTCCTTGAGGGTGTAGCAATATCCAGGGTGCACCAGAAGTGGTGGGACTACACACACCCTGCCTCCTTGAGGGTGTAGCAATATCCAGGGAGCACCAGAAGTGGTGGGGCTACACACACCCTGCCTCCTTGAGGGTGTAGCACAATCCAGGGTGCACCAGAAGTGGTGGGACTACACACACCATGCCTCCTTGAGGGTGTAGCAATATCCAGGGTGCACCAGAAGTGGTGGGATTACACACACCCTGCCTCCTTGAGGGTGTAGCAATATCCAGCGTGCACCAGAAGTGGTGGGACTACACACACCCGGCCTCCTTGAGGGTGTAGCAATATCCAGCGTGCACCAGAAGTGGTGGGACTACACACACCCTGCCTCCTTGATGGTGTAGCAATATCCAGCGTGCACCAGAAGTGGTGGGGCTACATACACCCTGCCTCCTTGAGGGTGTAGCAATATCCAGCGTGCATCAGAAGTGGTGGGACTACACACACCCTGCCTCCTTGATGGTGTAGCAATATCCAGCGTGCACCAGAAGTGGTGGGACTACACACACCCTGCCTCCTTGAGGGTGTAGCAATATCCAGCGTGCACCAGAAGTGGTGGGGCTACACACACCCTGCCTCCTTGAGGGTGTAGCAATATCCAGCGTGCACCAGAAGTGGTGGGGCTACACACACCCTGCCTCCTTGAGGGTGTAACAATATCCAGCGTGCACCAGAAGTGGTGGGGCTACACACACCCTGCCTCCTTGAGGGTGTATCAATATCCAGCGTGCAACAGAAGTGGTGGGGCTACACACACCCTGCCTCCTTGAGGGTGTAGCAATATCCAGCGTGCACCAGAAGTGGTGGGGCTACACACACCCTGCCTCCTTGAGGGTGTAACATTATCCAGCGTGCACCAGAAGTGGAGGGACTACACACACCCTGCCTCCTTGAGGGTGTAGCAATATCCAGCGTGCACCAGAAGTGGTGGGGCTACACACACCCTGCCTCCTTGAGGGTGTAGCAATATCCAGCGTGCACCAGAAGTGGTGGGGCTACTCACACTCTGCCTCCTTGAGGGTGTAGCAATATCCAGCGTGCACCAGAAGTGGTGGGGCTACATACACCCTGCCTCCTTGAGGGTATAGCAATATCCAGCGTGCACCAGAAGTGGTGGGGCTACACACACCCTGCCTCCTTGAGGGTGTAGCAATATCCAGCGTGCACCAGAAGTGGTGGGGCTACACACACCCTGCCTCCTTGAGGGTGTAACAATATCCAGCGTGCACCAGAAGTGGTGGGGCTACACACACCCTGCCTCCTTGAGGGTGTAGCAATATCCAGCGTGCACCAGAAGTGGTGGGACTACACACACCCTGCCTCCTTGAGGGTGTAGCAATATCCAGCGTGCACCAGAAGTGGTGGGGCTACACACACTCTGCCTCCTTGAGGGTGTAGCAATATCCAGCGTGCACCAGAAGTGGTGGGGCTACACACACCCTGCCTCCTTGAGGGTGTAGCAATATCCAGCGTGCACCAGAAGTGGTGGGGCTACACACACCCTGCCTCCTTGAGGGTGTAGCAATATCCAGCGTGCAACAGAAGTGGTGGGGCTACATCCACCCTGCCTCCTTGAGGGTGTAGCACTATCCAGGTGCACCAGAAGTGGTGGGGCTACACACACCCTGCCTCCTTGAGGGTGTAGCACTATCCAGGGTACACCAGATGTGGTGGGGCTACACACACCCTGCCTCATTGAGGGTGTAGCACTATCCAGGGTGCACCAGAAGTGGTGGGGCTACACACACTCTGCCTCCTTGAGGGTGTAGCAATATCCAGGGTGCACCAGAAGTGGTGGGGCTACACACACCCTGCCTCCTTGAGGGTGTAGCAATATCCAGGTGCACCAGAAGTGGTGGGGCTACACACACCCTGCCTCCTTGAGGGTGTAGCACTATCCAGGGTGCACCAGAAGTGGTGGGACTACACACACCCTGCCTCCTTGAGGGTGTAGCAATATCCAGGTGCACCAGAAGTTGTGGGGCTACACACACCCTGCCTCCTTGAGGGTGTAGCAATATCCAGGGTGCACCAGAAGTGGTGGGGCTACACACACCCTGCCTCCTTGAGAGTGAAGCACTATCCAGGTGCACCAGAAGTGGTGGGGCTACACACACCCTGCCTCCTTGAGTGTGTAGCACTATCCAGGTTCACCAGAAGTGGTGGGGCTACACACACCCTGCCTCCTTGAGGGTGTAGCAATATCCAGCGTGCACCAGAAGTGGTGGGACTACACACACCCTGCCTCCTTGAGGGTGTAGCAATATCCAGCGTGCACCAGAAGTGGTGGGGCTACACACACCCTGCCTCCTTGAGGGTGTAGCACTATCCAGGTGCACCAGAAGTGGTGGGGCTACATCCACCCTGCCTCATTGAGGGTGTAGCACTATCCAGCCTGCACCAGAAGTGGTGGGGCTACATCCACCCTGCCTCCTTGAGGGTGTAGCACTATCCAGGTGCACCAGAAGTGGTGGGGCTTCATCCACCCTGCCTCCTTGAGGGTGTAGCACTATCCAGGGTGCACCAGAAGTGGTGGGGCTACACACACCCTGCCTCCTTGAGGGTGTAGCAATATCCAGGGTGCACCAGAATGGTGGGGCTACACACACTCTGCCTCCTTGAGGGTGTAGCACTATCCAGGGTGCACCAGAAGTGGTGGGGCTACACACACTCTGCCTCCTTGAGGGTGTAGCAATATCCAGGGTGCACCAGAAGTGGTGGGGCTACACACACCCTGCCTCCTTGAGGGTGTAGCACTATCCAGGTGCACCAGAAGTGGTGGGGCTACACACACCCTGCCTCCTTGAGGGTGTAGCACTATCCAGGTGCACCAGAAGTGGTGGGGCTACACACACCCTGCCTCCTTGAGGGTGTAGCAATATCCAGCGTGCACCAGAAGTGGTGGGACTACACACACCCTGCCTCCTTGAGGGTGTAGCAATATCCAGCGTGCACCAGAAGTGGTGGGGCTACACACACCCTGCCTCCTTGAAGGTGTAGCACTATCCAGGTGCACCAGAAGTGGTGGGGCTACATCCACCCTGCCTCCTTGAGGGTGTAGCACTATCCAGCGTGCACCAGAAGTGGTGGGGCTACATCCACCATGCCTCCTTGAGGGTGTAGCACTATCCAGGTGCACCAGAAGTGGTGGGGCTACATCCACCCTGCCTCCTTGAGGGTGTAGCACTATCCATGGTGCACCAGAATTGGAGGGGCTACATCCACCCTGCCTCCTTGAGGGTGTAGCACTATCCAGGTGCACCAGAAGTGGTGGGGCTACATCCACCCTGCCTCCTTGAGGGTGTAGCACTATCCAGGTGCACCAGAAGTGGTGGGGCTACATCCACCCTGCCTCCATGAGGGTGTAGAACTATTCAGGTGCACCAGAGGTGGTGGGGCTACATCCACCCTGCCTCCTTGAGGGTGTAGCACTATCCAGGTGCACCAGAAGTGGTGGGGCTACATCTACCCTGCCTCCTTGAGGGTGTAGCACTATCCAGGTGCACCAGGGCCTTGAGCAGAAGGCAGGAGGTAACATGGAAAGATAAAGAAGGCTGATTCCTCGAAGAATGAGAGAAGGACCAATTAAGGCGGGAAAGGAAGAGACTCCCTAGGCCTCGGATACCCTAATATCGTCGGGGTCGGAAGAGAACAGGATTTGAATAAGAGAGGTGGACAGGAAAGAAAACGGAGAGGAGCCCAGCACAAGTAAGTGGAAGCAATACTGGACTCAGCTGGGGTCCCGTGGTCGCCAACCCACGTCCCACTAGATGTGAGCCCCTGGGGGACAATTTAGTATACATCACATGGAAAATCCTGTTAATAGCCGGGGGAGATTTTAATGGAAAATACCAGTAGGATATATTAAAATAGGCTGATTAGTTCTTGACGGAACTACTTGTTTATTATGTTGTCTCCGATATTCAGGCCCCCTTGTTTCCTCCAACCAATTTAACCTCCAATTAATTTTTATTATTAATTATATTGAACTAGCAACCCGACCCGGCTTCGCCCGGGAACAGTTATGAATGCATTACGTGATACGCGCTTTCTTTTTCCAATGTCAATGAACAACGACCAATATCCGTTTTACGTCTCGGCATGATGGGTTAAAATCACTGACTGGACTATTAATTATATTATCATGGAGATGCATATGCAACAAATTCTTGTCTGACGTAATTTAAGAATGGCGAGGTGCATGAAACACAAATCCCCCTTCCGTCCAATCTTAACTTGACTGTGTATTTTGCGGAACGGAAAGTTCTCAAAGGAAATTAAGAAACGCCAAGTTGCACTTCCAGGGAAACTCCAAACACAACCACTCTTCTCTAAAGTTTTTATCTCAACACGACTCGACAGTTTGCTGCTGGCTCTATCTGGGGCAATAAGCTCGTCCGCTAGCTAAGCTGTAACTGGGGTGATAGACTCGCCCCTAGCTAGCTCGTAAACTGTCGCCTCAGTAACTGAATGGAGATTGTTGGAAGAAATGAAAACGTAAAAACACTTATAGTAGGCAATGTATTGAAGTTAGAGATATGCTCTCCGGGGCTTTTTTTTAGAACGTTTCATGCTGAACAATTCTTACACTCATAGTATATAGATATTTTTACCAGTTTGCCCAGCGTAAGCTTAAAAAGCGCTCGGACGCCAGTTTTTTTTCGACGTTTTCACTGAAATCGTTAGTGCTTGACTTCCTTTGGTCATAAATAAATTATTTTCTACAGAAACCTTCCTCGAGATATCCTTTAAAGAATGGTGAAAACCGCATCAAAATCCATCCAGTGGTTCTCGAGTTTACCCGTAACATCCAAGAATTGGGGACTTTGTTTTATACTAAGTAGAGATTATACGCCAAATATAATATAATCCCCCTTCCGCCCAATCTTACATTGAATGTGTTTCACAGGCGAAGTGAAGAAAACCCGAGGTGCATTTCCAGAGAAACTCCAAACACAACCACATTTCTCTGAAGTCTTAACTCAACACGACTCAACGGTTTGCTGCTGGCTGTATCTAGGGCAATAGGTTGGCCCGCAAGCAAGGCTGTAATAGGGATGATAGACTCGCCTTTAGCTAGCTCGTAAACTATCGCCTCAGTAGTTGAATGGACATGGTTGGAAGAAATTAAAACGTATAAACACTTATAGTTGGCGATGTATTCAAGATAGAGATATGCTCTCGCGGATTACTTTTTTTTAAACTTTTTATGCTGAACAATTCTTACACTCATAGTATTTAGATATTTTTAACGGTTTGCCCAGCTTAAGTTTACAAAGCGCTCGGAAGCCAGTTATTTTTTTCGATTTTTCCACTGAAATCGTTACTGCTCGGCTTTCTTTGATCATAAATACATTATTTTCTACAGAAATCATCCTCGAGAGATCCTTTACAGAATGGTGAAAACCGCATCAAAATCCATCCAGTGGTTCTCGAGTAACATCCAAGAATCGGGGACTTTGTTTTATACTAAGTAGATATAATCTTTTCGTTAGTTAATTGTTGTCCATCTTAAATATAGCGGCATTGGTGGCGTAGCTGATTGCATGCTGAGCTTCTATGCCCAATTATTAATATTATTATTATCTTTAATTTCTCACAAATATGGTACAGAATACGGATTTAACAATCAAGTATCCTGTAAACCTTACTGAGACAAAAATTGCCTAAAAATATGACACGTATCCAGCAGCACTGCCTTCTGTATTCTGGCAATCAGGAGTTTCATTTCGTAGTTCCTCCAAAGCCATTACCAACATCTTTGGAACAACTCACGTGGAAGAGATCACCACTGGCAAAATCTCACGCATTTTAGTTCCAATAGTTTCCGTATTTCTTCAGCCAACGGTGAGTACTTGTATGTTTTCTTTAGTCTGGGTAGCTAACATATTTGGAACGCGGTGCACTCAGCCTCGTGAGGACAATTGAGTAGTTGCCTGACAGTAAGGCAGCGCTCCGGTCACGAAAATCAAGATGAACGGCTAAGGGGACCCGATGCGCTGACCACGCGTCACCCCAATATCTGCAGGCCAAATGGCTGGGCAGAGGTTGCTTGGTAGGCCTAGACCCTTCATGGGCTGTAGTGCCAGGGGTTATTATATATATTCTATATTAGTTTGCATATTTTGGTTAAGTGGGACAGCAACGTCCATCTAGTAGGTCATTTGGTTTCTTTTATTATTATTATTATTATTATTATTATTATTATTATTATTATTATTATTATTATTATTATTATTATTATAATTATTTCTTTCTATCTTTCTTCGATCCGGCCAACTAGAGACCACTTCAGTTCAACTGTCTCCTCTTTCGAGCTCTAACTACCGACCAGTGTTCCCGCATTCGTCTTTTCTCTCTTGGGACCACGTCTTCCCTGTCTTCATCTTTTTCTGGAAACCTTTGTTCGTAGGGTAAAGTCAAGTAACTCCCCGATACTAAGCTTTTTTTTGTTACTATTTCAGAAATATTAGGTTTCAGTTATTTCGATTCGTTTCATGTTAAAGAGGGATACCCTACGTAACATTTCTAGTATATATCTCGCAAATATCCATACGTTATTAAAAGGTATTAACTAACGAATTTCGGTAGTAGAAGTAGGTAACGCCGTGATATTCAAGTTACTCCGTGATAGTGTTCAAGTTACTCCGTGATAGCATGGTGTTTACTATTCAGTGTACCATTTAAGCGTAAAAACTAATGTTTAATGTATTGGAAGTGTTCAAATCGTATGTAGACTATAAGTTTCTATTACCCCATATTGAAACATTTCACTACACACACACACACACACACACAAAATCCATTGAACATATTTTAAGTCTACTTGGCTCTTCTTAGTCACTATCTGATTCGTCGCACCTATCTAATATATAAAAGTGAAAGTCTGTATGTGGGTATGTGGGTATGTGGGTATGTGGGTATGTGGGTCTGTTCCGTATACAAATCCACACCGTTCCACCAATCTCAACCAAATTTTGCATACACATAGTTTAGGACCCGGAAGGAACCGCTGGCTACATGAATTTTCGATAGTCTTTCTCATTCTTTTGATTTAGGCCCTTTTGGACTCAAGCACAGGCTAATCAAATCATAAAATATACTCATGAAGGAATGGCAAGTCAGATAGTTTCCATGGCAACATAGCTCAAGTCGAGACACGGCCGTCTGGATGCCAGTTGCGCTCTGCACTACTGGTATAGAAAATGAGCATCTTTACTTGAAGTCCCGTTAGTTACTCACCTACTCACACAGCACTGTCAACCGAGTTTAGCATAACAAAGACTTGACACTATCTTCTACTATATATTTGTCAAATACCACTCACTCACTCATTCATTCATCACGAAATCTCAGAAACCACCGAACGGATTGGAATGAAATTTGGTATGCAGCTTCCCCAAGGACCGCAAATGCCCACTAAGAAAGGATTTTTGTATATTCAGGTTCTAAAGGGGTGTTAAGGGGGTAGACCTGCATTTCATTGACTAGCAATATCTCCCGATTGGTTTCAATGGGGGATGTGATACTCGGCACATAAACCCATCATTAACAAGTAGTTCCGTGAAGAACTATACAGCCTATTTTCATATATCCTACTTATGTTAACTGCCACAATCAACATACAAAATTTCAGTTTAATTGCTGTAACAGATTCGTAGATATTGAGAACCGTCTAAATATTTCAGATGTTCGCCAGGTTGGATTTTTATTTTTGTACTATTACATTAAGATTATTGTGTACGTGTGGTATTCAAACTTCAATCCCATGATTAGACAACAAGAAGTAAAAACGAGATTTTAAAATTACGCACAGCAGCCATCTTGTGATAATGCAAACCATTGAAATAAATTAGATGCCAGTGGATCAACATTTGTATAAGCATTTAACGTGCAACGTTTCACGGCACTCGGATAGTTAATTCGCGAGAAACGTCCATTTAAATATTTATACTTCGCGTCGCCGCCATGTTGGATTTGTGCTCACCAGGTTCCTGAAAGTCCTATAGGTGAACATATGTTCATAGTCTCTATGAACATTAAAAAAAATCAGTTTGGTTGCTGTAAAAGATTCATAGATATTGAGAACCGTCTAAATATTTCGGGAGCTCACCATTTAGGAGTGTTATGTGTATAGGCCATAGAGTTAAGTACCATTCAAGGACAATTATTGCCTAGGTTCATTATTCAAACTTTCACTTCGATCGCATGATTACGACACAAGAAATTAGAACTTAATTTTAAAATTTCGCACAGCCGCCATCTTGAGGTTATGTAAGCAATTGAATTAAATTAGATGGCAGTGCATTACAATCTGCAAAATCAATTACTGTACCACATTTCACTGCGCTCAGAGAGTTAAATCACGAGAAAAGTCTATTAAAATATTTTAAATTCGCTTGGTCGCCATGTTCGTTTCGTACTTTACAGGTTAATGAAATATACGTAGGTAAACCTGTATCAGTACCCTTTATCACCGTACAAAATTGCAGGCTGATATCTGTAATAGTTTCGGAGATTTAGAATGTCAGTGAAATATTTCGCACAGCCGCCATTTTGAGGTTATGTAAACAATTGAACTAAATTAGACTCCAGTGCATTACAATGTGTATAAACATTTGCTGTACCAAGTTTCTTTACATTTAGATAGTTAAATCGCGAGAAAAGTCTATTTAAATGTCTCAACTTCGCTTGGCCGCCATGTTTGTTTTGTAGTCACCAGGTTTTTGAAAGTCTCATAGGTGAACTTCTAGTAGTGCCCTTTAACACCGTACACAATTTCAGGGCAATATCGGTAATAGTTTAGGAGATATTGAATGCTAGTGAAATATTTCGCACAGCCGCCATGTTGGATTGGAGAGACGTAACAAAATTTGAAGGGCACGGTCCAGGTCGCCGGGAATAGTGCTATGAACATTCCGAGTTTCATTGAAATAGCTCCAGCCATTTCGATTTTATTAGGGGGGGACACACACACGAATCACACACACACACACGCACACACACACGGACAAAAGGTGATCTCATAAGCCTATTTTTTCAAAATTGAAAATAGGCTAAAAATAAGAAGACACGAGTCTCAGGGTTTTTCGATGTGGTGTATATTATGAGGTGAAAGGGGTGAAAAGTGGGGATTGAAATATTCCTAAATGAGCGTGTATCTCTTAAACGACAAAGGCGAGGAGTTTGAAACTCAGCGAAAAAAAATCAGCATAAAAATAAGTAAATATATGTTTGACCGTTTTTTTATAAATCCAATTTAAGGGGCCCATGGGGAAGGGTGAAATTCTGGTGGGGGGGGGACAGGAAAGAAAGTGTCCTAACTGATTGACTGACTGACTCACTCATCAAACTCAGGGGGAAAAACTGCTTTAAAGTAAGTAAATAGCTGTTCGACAGGTTTTTTTTTCATAAATCAAATTTAAGGGTTTCATGGGGAGGGGTGAAATTCTGAAAAAAGAAAATTGAAAGAAAATGTCCTGACTCACTCACTCACTCACTCAGTCACTCATCATCATCGCCCTGCCAAAATTATTGAAGTTAGAAACATGACCGTTTTGGGATATGTTCATTGTATGTCAAAACAGTCTACTAAGGGAGGATTTTCGGATATTCAGGTTCTAAAGGGGTCTTAAGGGGGTTAAACCTGCATTTCATTGAATAACAATATCTCTCGAATGGTTTCATTGGGGGATGTGATTCACGGCATATAAACTCATCATTAAAAAGTAAGAAGACACGTGTCTGATGGTTTTTCGATGTGGTGTATATTATGAGGTGAAAGGGGTGAAAAGTAGGGATTGAAAGATTCCTAACGGAGCGTGTATCTCTTAAACGACATAGGCGAGGAGTTTGAAACTCAGCGGAAAGAAATCAGCATACAAAATAAGTAAATATTTGTTTGACCGTTTTTTCATAAATCCAATTTAAGGAGCCCATGGGGAGGGGTGAAATTCAGGGGGGAAAAAACTGGAAAGAAAGTGTCCTAACCGATTGACTGACTGACTCACTCATCAAACTCAGGGGGAAAAACTGCTTTAAAGTAAGTAAATAGCTGTTCGACAGTTTTTTTGGATAAATCAAATTGAAGGGGTTCATCGGGAGGGGTGAAATTCTGAAGAAAAACAAATGAAAGAAAATGTCCTGACTCATTCACTCACTCATCATCGCCCAGCCAAAAATTTCGAAGTTGGAAACATGGCATTTTGGAGATATGTTCGTTGTATGTCAAAACCGTACACTAAGGGAGGATTTTTGGATATTCAGGCTCTAAGGGGGTCTTAAGGGGGTTAAACCTGCATTTCATTGAATAACAATATCTCCAGAGTGGTTTCATTTGTGGATGTGATACTCGGCATATAAACTAATCATTAAAAATAAGCAAACAGGTGTCTAAGGGTTTTTCGATATGGTGTATTATTATGAGGTGCAAGGGGTGAAAAATGGGGGTTGAAGGATTCCTAATGGAGCGTGAAGGCCTATCTCTTAAACGACATAGGTGAGAAATTTGAAACTCAGAGAAAGAAAATCAGCTAAATAAATAAGTAAATCGGTGTTCGACCGTTTTTTTTTCATAAATTAATTTAAGGGGCCAATGGGGTGGGATGAAATTCTGGGGGAAAAAAGGAGAGAAATTGTCCTAACTGACTGACTGACTCACTCACTCATCATACTCAGGGGAAAAAGACAGCTTAAAAATAAGTTAATAGGTGTTCAAGAGTTTTTTCATCAATCCAATTTAAGGGGCCCATGGGGAAGGGTGAAATTCTGGTAAAAATAATTGAAAGAAAATGTCCTGTCTGACTCACTCACTCATCACGCCCAGCGAAAACTATTAATGTTGGAAACATGAAATTTTGGGAATATGTTCGTTGCATGTCGAAAACGTCAACTAAGGAATGATTTTTGTTTATTCGGGATTTAAAGAGGTGTTAAGGGGGTAAAGGTGCATTTCATTGAATAACGATATCACATGATTTGTTTCTTTGGGGATGTGATATTCGGTATAGAAACTAATCATTAAAAATAATCAGACATATGTCTAAGGGTTTGTCGATGTGATGTATATTATGAGGTGAAAGGGGTGAAAATTGGGGGTTGAGGGATTCTTAACGGAGCGTGTATCTCTGAACGACATAGGCGAAAAAATTTAAATTCGGTGGGAAAAACAGCTTAAAATACAAGTAAATAGGTGTTCGACCGTTTTTTCATAAATCCAATTTCAGGAGCCCTTGGAGAGGGGAGAAATTCTGGGGGGGAAAACAGGAAAGAAAGTGTCCTAAATGATTGACTCACTTAGTCACTCATCAAACTCAGGGGGAAAACAGCTTTAAATAAGTAAATAGGCGTTCGACCGTTTGTTTCATAAATCCAATTTAAGGGGTTCATGGGGAGGGGTGAAATTATCAAAAATAAATGAAAAAATGTCCTGACTGACTGACTCACTCATCATCGCCCAGCCAAAATTATTAAAATTAGAAACATGAAATGTTGGGGATATGTTCATTGTATGTCGAAAACGTCCACTAAGGAAAGAGTTTTGGATATTCAGGTTCTAAAGAGGAGTTAAGGGGGTAAACGTGCATTTCATTGAATAACAATATCTGACGAGTGGTTTCATTTGGGGATGTGATACTTGACATATATACTAATCATTAAAAATAAGCTGACACATGTCTAATGGTTTTTCCATGTAGTGTATGTTATGAGGTTAAAGGAATGAAAAGTGGGGGTTGAAAGATTCCTACCGGAGCGTGTATCTCTTAAAAGACATAGGCGAGGAGTTTGAAACTCGGAGGAAATCAATCAGCTTAAAAATAAATAAATAAATAAAATAAATAGGTGTTCGACCGTTTTTTCATAAATGCAATTTAAGGGGCCTATGGGGAGGGGTGAAATTTTGGAAGAAAAACGTCCACTAAGGAATGACTTTTGGATGTTCACTCTCATCGACCAACCAAAACTATTAAAGTTAGAAGAATTACATTTTGGGGATATGTTCGTTGTGTGTCGAAAACGTCTACTAAGGAGGGATTTTTGGATATTCAGGTTCTAAAGGGGTGTTAACGGGGTTAAAACTGCATTTCATTATATAACAATATGACACTCATTCGTTCATTCATTCATTTATTTGCAATGGAGGGTGTGGCCCCCGGAGGCAAATTGGATATACATAACAAATAAATAATTACACATAACAATTCAATAACAATTATACAACAATTAAACTGGAGTATTTACACAAATAGTCAGTCTTTTCTTAAACACACCTATAAGTTTGGGAAAAGGCTCTAAGACTGCGGCAGGTAGAGAGTTCCAGTTATCAATGGCACGGTTTACAAAAGAATATTTACCATAATTTGTTCGCTGTGGTCGGCCCTTAACTTTGAAAGGATGATCGCTCCTACCCATGTAAGTAATGTAAGTAAGGACGCGAGCGAAGCAAGGCTAAAAATGAGATGGTGTGTGTCTGTGTATTACTCAATCACACAAGTACCACTGGTCCGATATACGTGAATTTTACATGGAAGTAGCTGATTTACCTGGTTAACATATAGGTTACTTTTGATTACAATACTTTGCACTATTTAAAGATGGCGACCATTTTAGTGACGTCACTACACCCTTTGGTTTCAAACTCATATTTCCATTTGAAATAAAAAGAGAACGCTAAGAAATAGCAAACTTTTGATGGCATATACGAGGTTTAAAATTACATTTTCTATCCGAAAGGTATCTCCAACGGTTAGCGAGTAAAATCTAAATTTGTGCTATAAAACACGGTCAACGCCGAGCGTTGTAGTTGGACAAAATGTTTCATCCTTAATCTCCCTCTGCGCAGCACCTCGCCTATCCCCTATTTTAACTGTCACCTTCACATTTTAATTTATTTATGACGCGTAGCGAAGCACGGGTACTTCAGCTAGTCACTCATAAAATAGACAATGCAGGTACCAGACATTACAAAACTGGCACTCAATCCATTCGGCTCCATTCCTCCTCTTGGCGTCATCCGCAAGGGGAGCCACCGCACGCAACACAATCATCATCGTCTTCGTTCTGGGGTCTGGAATTAGGCCTATAACGATCTATTGTGTCTATTTTGACACACTATCTTCTCTTCAAGTTCAGGTGGCATAACTAATGACTTTCCAATTTTCGCAAGGGTTGCACTTCCTGGATCGGCTAAATAGTTTGTGTAATAATCCTTTAGTGAACTCCACGGGGTACTAAAACGTCAACTGGCCTTGAATACTGTCCATCCTTCTTCCTTCACCAACCACAATGCTCATTTAAGTGTAAGAACGAGCCACTTTATTCCGTTTTGGCACCATCTAACCGTCCAACCTAAGAAAAACGAACGTATTGCTAAGCTCACGCACCATGCATGCGTAACACTACATGCATGCAAGTTATAAATGCGAATGGTCTGTAGTTAAGCTCTGACTGGTGTTAAAATGAAACTTATACAAAGAAACAGCTGTTTATAAGAAATTTAAATCTTCACCATTGATTTCACTGGATATGTATCTCTTGTTGAAATGTCAACTCTCTGTGAATATTTTTTTTAGCCTACTTTTCACATTTTGCAAAAATGAGGAAAAAGTAGACTTATGAGATCGATCCGGGAAAATGTGTATCTGTCTGTCTGTCCTTCTGTCTGTCTGTCTGGCTGTGTGTGTGTGTCCCCCCCCCCCTATCAACTCCTAAACGGCTGCAGCAATCAAAACCAAATTTAGTATGAGTAAAGACGTGCACCGGAATATCTCACGTCCATATTTGAAAATGATGTCAGTGCTACCAACTGCTGAAAAAACGCACTAGAAATTTGAGCTCCATGTTGGATATCTTGCAAGGTATGCATGGGAGCTATTCCAAAATTGGCACACATGTAGATAAGACTATTACAGTTTAATTTCCAGGAGGCCAACCATGACAGTGTTATCAAAATAATTTTAAGCCTTCTGATTGGTCCAATGTTTAAATGCATATAACTTCTACACTATCAATTGGATTTCAACCAAATTTTGTATGTAATATCTGTACATAAACAGATATGACTGAGCATATTCTTAAGAGCCACCAGGGATGTTAACTGTTAATAATTGCCCTCTCTTTTTTTAAAATCCAAATACCAATATATCAGAAAGTATGCAAGCCGACAGCTTTAAACTATGCACACGTATAGTACCTGACATTTTATATTAATTTGGAGTAACTTATATACGTCACTGCTACCAACATGATTCTAAGCCTGCTGAGAAGTCCAACTTTAAATACATGTAACTTCTATACTATCAATTGGATTTCCAAATTTCGTATGTGCTATATACCATAACAGATATGACTATGCGTATTCTTAAGAGCAACCAAGGCTGCCAACTATTAATAAATGCAGTTTCTATTTTTGTTACCCTAATATCAATAAATCAGAAAGTATGCAAGCAAATAGCTCTAAACTTTCCACACCTATAGTACCTGGCATTCTAGATTAATTTGGAGTAACTAATATACGTCAGTGCTGCCAACATGATTCTAAGCCTGCTGATAGGTCCAATTTTAAAATATATGTAACTTCTAAACTAACTAATGGATTTAATTCAAAATTGGCACAACAATAGATCAGATTATTTCAGATGATTTCTGATCAATACATGCATGACATTGTTGCCAACATGATTTCACGCGCGCTGTTAGATCCAATGTTTAACTGCATGTAACGTCCATGCTATCCATTGGTCTTGAACCAAATTTTGTATTCTGTACCTTAAGAGATGGAACTAAGAATATATTCAGTCACCAGGGCTGCCAACTGTAGTGCTCTATTAGGCTACATTATACCAGGTATATTTTGTACTAATTAGATATTTCGATATTACCAACTTAATTTCGTCATTATTCTAGATAGGTTCATATTCTGTAGAATAATCACTGGCAAGAAAAGTAGGCTGTATAGTTCTTCACGGAACTTCTTGTTTAAAACGTCTTAAAGTTGACCAAAGAGAGAGCGCAAGGGCTTCCTGGATTCCTAGTTTCTACTGCCATATGTTGGTAAAAACTTAGAGCTTTCGGAATTGAACCTACGTCGTGATAGAGGAAATACGCTTTATCATCACGGTGTTACTGGATATCACGGAGTAACTTGACTACGTAGTTTTTCCTTAAGTGGAACACGCTCCTGGATATCTTTAGAGGAAATTTCCATTTCACGCAGATCTTTCTCAACTTCCGTGAACCATGCCCCTCTGGTTTTCTTATCTTGAAAGTACTTCAATATACGTTTTGATATCCTGCCTGGGCTCATTCGTGTCACGTGGTTATAAAAGGCAATCCTTCTTTTTCGAATCGTGTCACTGATCTTCTCCACGTGCTTGTACAATTCGTGGTTGTGACGCCTTCTGTACTCGCTGTTTTCTTTGAAGGGACCCAGGATTTTCCTCAAATCTTCCTTTCTTTAGCCTCTAGTTTTTCCTTTCTTGTTCAATATTAGAGTCTCTGCCGCATACAGAGCCTCTGGTCGAATAACAGTGTAGTAATGTCTAATTGTTGCGTTATTTATTATTTATTTATCGTATGGCTTTTAGTGCCGGGAGTGTCCGAGGACATGTTCGGGTCGCCAGAGGCTGTAGCTGCTTCAAGCTGACACCCATAGGGAGAGCTACCAGTTCCGTTCAATTTCAAGTAGTTCCAACTTTCGCTACCAGATTTCACTGATACCTAGTGGTGATCGTTGGAACTTTGATAGAGCGTTCCAACTAAATCTAACCTAGAAATTTAGCTTCACACATGTTTAGTTTTATGAAGGATCTTTTACATGCCATAAATCTATGACATGGGACCGCCCGCCGGCTTTACTTCCCCTCCGAAGGAAGGCATACTGAAGGATTTTAACACTCTTAAAATATCCGACGCCTTAGGCCGGGTATGAACCCATTATCTTGGGCATAGAAGCTCAGCATGCTACCGACTACGCCACCGAAGCGATTAAGGATATCGATCTCTTATTGTAGATGACTTTAGTTATTATGTGGTATACGATTTCCATTTTATTAATGCGTGACACGAAGGCTTCTTTCTCTGATAGGTTAGGCTCTATCCATTCACCGAGGTATTTATACTTTTCTGCCTTCTGAACTTTTCCTAGTCCGACCTCCAGTTCCATGGGCGCTGATTTCATGTTTGTCATGAATTGTGTGTCTTTTTAAAGGAGATTTGAAGCCCAGCCATCAGTGCTTGATTTTTCAGTTGGTTAAGTTGTTCTTCTGCCAAATCAATGGAATCTGAAAAGATCACTGGATCATCTGCAAAGGCTAGGCAGTCGATTGTAAAAGTCATATTTATTATTTATTTATTATTATTTATAACAATGAAAATGAAAATCCACAGCCTGCTTCCAGTCTTCGACCGGGTCAGGAATGGAATGAATGAAGCCCCCATCTAGCGGCGAGGATATGAACTGTACCGGCTGCCGAGGCCTGACGCACTCCTCTGGGGCAATGATTAAATGAATGACAGATGAAATGAAATGATAGTGGAGAGTGTTGCTGGAATGAAATGTTGACAGGGAAAACCGGAGTACCCGGAGAAAAACCTGTCTGCCTCCGTTTTGTCCAGCACAGATCTCACATGGAGTGACCGGGATTTGAACCACGGACCCAGCGGTGAGAGGCCGGCGTGCTGCCGCCTAAGCCACGGAGGCTTCCATTATTTATAACAATAATAATTATTATTATTATTTCTCATTCTCCCCTGTGCCCAATCAAGAGCGCGTTGGAACTTGTTTATTGGCTTGATAAATTTTGCCTTCTTATTCTTCTTGTCCCAAAACCTCTTCATGAATTCACTGGGTTGTGTTTTTATGTCCATCCTGTACCAATCCTCAGCCTAAATGTGTGCTTATTTAAGTTACAGAGGATCTGAATAGGCTACTTCTCTTTTTTTCATCATGTTCTCTCCGATGTTCATCCCATTCGGCCCCCACTTGTTTCCTCCAGCCAATTTAACATCGATTTTTTTTTGTATTAATTATATTGAATACAGTCATTCAGGAAGACTAGATTTGGAAATTAGCAGAAGAATACAACTCGGGAGTGCTTTCTACCAACAGGTACGGGGACTAGTATGGAACAAGGATATACCAATTAAGGCTAAAGAAGTTATGTTCCTATAATGACATATGCAGCAGAAACTTGGACAATGACTAAGAGGGATGAGAGCAGAGTACAAGCAGCTGAGATGAGATTCCTGAGAAGTATGGTCCAGAAAACGGGGAGAGACAGAGTGAGAAATGAAGATATATGGAAAGAACTGGGAGTACAGAAACTAAATGACAAATTGGAGCAAAACAGATTGAGATGGTTTGGACATGTCAAACGGATGAATGAAGTAAGGCTACCAAGACGAGCACTGGAACGACGGATGACACGGAAAAGAGGACGAGGAAGACCAAGAATGCGTTGGATGGACTCGGTGGAGAATAGTATTAGTAAACGGAACCTGGATTGGAACACCGTGTCGGAAGAGGAATGGTGGAACGGCAGAACAAAGTGGAGAGGAACCATATTTGCCCCCACCCAGTGTCAACTGGAAAAGGGGAAATGAAGATGTTGATGAGTCATTCAGGGTAACTTTGCACCACCCACACTTTTACGTGTTTTTTTTTAAGAAAATATTTCCCTCACATTTGCTCACCCTCAAATGACAGCTGACTGCGCCAGGATTCGATCCTTTAACCTTGGGCACAGCAGGCGAGAACGTTACCGCTGAGTCACGCAACCAGTCGCCATGTAAAATGACGTACCATTGTTCTACAGGCTATAACCGACAGCGGTGGCTACGTTCGCTAAAGCGCAGCACTGGGTCATGGGGCCAAGCTCTCTGCTGACTCGGTAGACGCGTGGGATCGAGCCCCACCGTCGGCCGTCCTTGAAATGGTTTTCCGTGGTTTCCCCCATTTTCAACACCAGGCAATTGCTGGGACAGGCCACGGCCGCTTCCTTCCACATCCTTGCCCAGTTTCGTACATCTTCATTCATTTCATATTTCATTAACTCCTCTCATTAGTTTGGCATCAGGAAGGGCATCTGGCCGTAAAACCAACTTCCACATAGAATTTCATCGCATCTCATCCCCGACACAAGGGGTAACATAATATAATACGGTAGGTATCGCACTCTGGTGATATAATTTGAAAGCTTGGATTTTACTTTATTTTCTGAGAAGATTGTCAGGACTGAAGTTGTATCACCTTTGTAGCGGCTAATTTGTAAGTTGGTGTGTTGATGCTGTTTTAAGTTGATCACTCACATTAAACTAGTGCCCATATATTCTTCACTTCTGCTTTTGTTTGAGTCATCAGTCTTTTGACTGGTTTGATGCAACTCTCCATGCCACTCTGTCCTGAGCTAATCGTTTCATCTCTACATAGCTACCACACCCTACATCCGAAGCAATCTGTTTAACATATTCTAACCTTGGTCTACCCCTGCAGTTCTTGTCCTCAACCCTTCCTTCCATAACTAAGCTTGCTAATGCTGGGTGTCTTAGTATGTGTCCTACCAACCTATCTCTTCTCTTCATTAGCAGCCGCCAGAAACATCTCTCCTCTCACACTCGTCCTAATACCTCTTCATCCCTATCTACCCATCTGATCTTCATCATTCTCCTGTAACACCACATTTCAAATGCTTCAATTCTCCTCTTTTCTGCTGCAGCAGTAGTCCAAGTTTCACTTCCATAGAGAGCCACGCTCCAGACAAAGGCTTTCAAACATGACTTCCTAATATTTAAATCTGTATTCGATGTCAACAGATTCCTTTTTCGTAGAAATGCTTCCCTTGCCTGAGCCAACCTACTTTTTATATCCTCTTTGCTTCGTCCATCACTGGTTGTTAAGTAACAGAAGTCTCCTACTTCCTTCAGCTATTTACCTGCCAATTTGATGTCCATAGAGGATTCTGATTTATTTCGGCTGCATTCCAATATTTTTGTTTTACATTTATTAATTTTCATCGTGTATTCTTTCCATAAGACGGAGTCCATACCATTCAAAAACTCATTCAAATCCTCAGGCTTGTCGGCCAAGATGACGATGTCATCAGCAAATCTCAGAGTTGAAATTATTTCTCCTTGAATCTTCAAATCTACTACAACTTAATAAAATATTAGCTTGAACTTGAATCCTGCATGTAGCTGCTGGTTCAATGTTTTCCAAATTGCTAACTTGATCAAAATAATGTATTTAATGAGGAATTTTGTACAGTGGTTCAGAGTTACCCCGAATGACTGTAATCTTCCTGTTAATCAATTATTTTCCATCCTAAATATGTGCCCAATAAATGACAACCGTCTCCTCTGTGCAGTGTTTGTGAAACTATCTGTGAGACTATTGAGGTCTGCAGTTCGTCTCTTGATCCAAATTCCATTTCCTTGTGAATGGCCAAATATTTTTCTAAGAATGTTGCGCTCTTACTTTTCAAGGTGTGCAATTTTTGAATGGCCTCCTAAAGTTACGGTTTCTGATGCATACAAAGCTTATTATTCGTCTTCTTTCTTCGAATTTGGCCTAATGTGCACCACGGGAAACAATCAATTTGCTGGTCACTTCCTTTTATTTTCACCCAGAATTTTTTCATCCTTCCGCTGTGGTTGCTCCTCCTTTCCTCTGACCAGGTGTTCTTGGTCGTTCTACTAGGACTTTCCTTGAACTCCTTGAAGTTATCAATTTTATCTCGAAACACAGCCCTATTCCAGATGTATTTTGGATGTACGCCAACTTCATCCATGTCTTCTCGTTTCTTCTACCCAATTGTAGTTGTCTTTAGCTTGGTAATGTAATTAAAGATTCTTTTCGTTATTCGATACCGGTACTCATCCATTCATACAAGGTGCTTCCGTCTCCTCTTACGCATGGTGTCCGGGATCTTCTCTTTATGTCTATATAGATCCTCATTTCTCCATGTACCATCGTTTCGTTTTTCAGGCCCTAGTATCTTTCGCAAGATTTTTCTCTCTTTCTTCCCTAATTCCTCAATTTCCCTTTTTTTAAATTCAATATCAGGCATTCGGAACTCTAAAGGCCTTCCGGCTGGACAACTATGATATAGAGTCATATTTTCGCCCGGTAAGATATAGACCTATTGTTATACAGTAGAGCCTCGATAACTCGGCACTCGGTAACTCGGCACTCCGGATTTCTCGCCAACCTGTCAGGCGAAAAAAAATCATGATTTTTGTTTGTTTTTGTGTTTCCGCACAGAGCGCTATTATGTTTTCTTTCGTCTTCTCCATCACTGGAATTATCGACAGTTAAATACGACGCGAAACAAGATGACTTACAGTACATAGTAAGAAGAGTTGTATTTATTTGATTGCGCATTCTCCGCAATTCTGTTCCTTCGCCGTCTTCGAGGCGAGGCTTCAAGAAACAGGTTTCAAAGCGAAAAGCAAAAGAACATTACTTACTTTTTTGCAAAAAAGTAAATGGTAATTTTCATTACCGTAAGTGAAAAAACTATTTGCCTACGGGAATTGTTTTGAACATATTCAAGTACTGTAATTGCAGTGGCTTAATCGTTTTAAAACTTGTGTTTCTGTTAAAAACAAATAAATGTACTGCATTGCATTACTTTTAAACCAAAACAAACAGCTTATTTCATCTTTTTAACACATTTCCCGATAACCCGGCATTTTCACGAATTCGGCCACCCTTCGGTCCACATTAGGCCGAGTTTGCGAGACTCTACTGCATCTATATTGTACTAATCTATAGGCTAGCTCCATCTTCCTGGCTCGACCTTTATTTGCCTCCTTATCAAGCCCATTCGGCTGAATCCACTCACCCAAATATTTAAATTTATCCGCTCTCTTTCTGTCCCCATACCTTGTTTCCAGATGTTTTTCTTTATCATATTTGTACTCTATGTACTCTGTTCTTTTGTACGAGACTCTTCCTTAGTCCTGTTTTCTCTGCTACTTCGTGTAATTTCTATGGGCCTCGTCTTGTCCTTCAGCTAGCAATGCATTATCGTCAACAAATGCTAAGCAATCCACCTTCACTCCTTTCCCTTTTGGTCCTAAACATTCCGTCTATCCCATCCTCTGTTAGAGCCGTTCTCCAAGTTCTCACTATTTTTTCCAGGACGGTGCTAAACAAAATTGGTGATCCCTCCCTATATTATTCTGCTAAGGTCCCATTCCAGTTTTGTACCGAAAATAAGGTCCCATTAACACCAACCTACACATATGGGGTACCTACAGGTTCAGCATAACCCAATGCGTAAGCGAAATGCACTCACTTACTCTTTAAATGCCTCACAATTAAATAAATACCTTAAAACATGTATATTTACAATGAAATAATGAAAGAATGCAACACGGTAACCATGGCAACAGAATCTCACAGGTCCATTTATTTCTGTAAGACGCAATGCAATTCCAATTATTACATTACTGTGAAAGTTTCCGGACGGTTATAAGGTTATCACTGAACCAAATGAAGCTGTAAAATTCATCAATACATACAGTATAATGCGCTTAAGGGGGTCAAGGGGCACTCTAGAATTTATTCACGCAATTTTCTCGTGTGAGTGTGTTACGAAAGGTCTTTTTCGCCCGACTATAAAGGGGCTCCGAAAACTACATTTAAAGGCCCTTAAACTAACAGTCTGTGATATTCCCAGAAAATTAACTTTGCTCTGATATACCTATGAAGGAATGACAAACCCTAACCACTGCACCAGTAGCTGAATTGATAAAGTCTGATCATTCATACCAAGGATAAATCAGTCAGAGCATTCATGATTGAGATTTTGCTAAGTGCACTCTTTACAACTAGAATATTCGCGGGCGAAGCCGCGACGGGTAATGCTAGTTATTATTATATTCTTTAATTTCTCATAAATTATTATTATTATCTGGCATTAAATCCTCTTATGAGGATATTCTCTTGAATGCTATTGCCTATTACAGGGAGACAACACACTACTGATAGGCACTGGATTTGTTTATTTCACCGAACACCCGAGTTCGTGACCAACGCGACTTACATAGCTGAAGAATATCTCTTTGACCGTGGTGAGCATCACGTTGGCGTCGTCTGAGACAAAGGCTACCTGTGCTATTGGTACAGAATGCTCCAAAGGTCGTTTACCCTAGTGCATGTGCACATTGGCACCTGCAAACGGTCACGTAGACTTCTAATTACCAAGGAATGTGTACTACAAGATCTCAGGTTCCTTTAGGGTGTCCTACTGTGCAAGGACAGTTATAATCTCCGTTTGTATGGGCACGGGAAGGAATTCATGATGAAATGTATGGCAGAACTAATGAAATTGGCAGGTGAAAGGCTTAAAGGGACTTAACAATCTCTTGTTCTCCTCCCAGAATATCTTCATGCGGTCGCTAAGGCTCCTCCTCGTGTCTTCAGACCAGATGACCTTGGTGTTTGAGCGATGTGTTTCCTGCACCTCCATGGTATTTATCAATCTTCCCTCGAAACCCTGTTCTGTGCAGGGGCGTATGAACAATTTGTATTTTTTTTCGGGGGGGGGGGGGGGGGGGGCTGACTATCCTGGAAAATTGTGAGTATTCTCAGGGGATTGTCACCGTAAAATACCCAGAAATATCAACCAATATCTTAGAGCATGTAACTTGGTGTAGTTACTTTAGATAAGAGTTAATTGTAAAATTCTAACTTTATACAGCCCACAATTAGTGGCGATAACAACACAACACACAAATAAATGTAACACTTAATGAATTTTCTATTATGGCCTATGGAGTATGAATGGCAAGTATATAAATATTTGTCAATCTATCAAGCAGAAAGGTAAACAGTTTTTATTTTATTTTATAAATTGATAATTTATTTCTCAAAAGTACCGTGCTGTGGAATTCTCAGATTTGCCTCACAAGGCTGAGTGTAGGCTACCCCGTTCCAACCCTCAGACGAGAATTAAAATTTCTTGGCAAAGCCAGGAATCGAATTCGGAGCTCCGGGGCGGCAATCAAGAATCCTAGCCACTACACCACGAGGTAGTCTAATTTCAATCCTAATATTGTTTATAACTTAGCCAATAAGGTAAGATTAGGGTACAACCAAATTTACAATTATTGTATGCTTTTACCATTATTGGCTTCTTTCGGGGGGGGGGGGGGGACAAAGCACCACTGCTCCCCCCTTATATACGCCCCTGGATTACTTCCAACTTCTTGGAGATCCTTTCATGTTTCTTTAACATATTTTGGGGTGGACTTCAGCTTGACAATGTAACTGAATATGGTTGGTTGGTTGGTTGTTTCTTAAGTTTAGGGGCTGCGACAACGCGGTCATGTAGCCCCGTGTACTTTGGGTGTGTGTAGAATATATCTGATAAGCGGTGTTAATTGTGATGACTGTATTAGTGTGTGTTATCTGCAACTGCAGTTCCTACTTTTGCCGCCAAACGCGACCGTCAACGACAACTAGTTCATAACTTAGCTACCAGACGCCACCGCAGTCGGCTCTTGGCAACGAACGTAGGAACCTAAGAGCGTTGTTTACATTCTTAACCTATACAATTTAGCTTCACACAGGTGTAATTAGTGGAAGGTTCTTTAACATGCCATAAATCTATGACATGGGACCGCCAGCTTTACTTCCCCTCCCAGGGAAGGCATACTGAGGGGTTTTTAACGCTCTTAAAAAATCCGACGACTTCGGTCGGGTTTGAACCCGCGATCTTGGGCATAGAAGCTCAGCATGCTACCAACTACGCCACTGAAGTAAATGAATATAATTTTGGCCAACCTACAGTTGCTCATCCTTGTGCGGTGTCCATAAAATGTCATCCTTCTCTTACGTATTGTGTCCGCCTGGCTAATCAGTAGAAACCGGACATTTATGCACTAAAACAATCTTATTCACTCACTGCACAAAGAAGCATCACAATAGATAATTGTAAGTTTTCAAAGTTTTCAGGAGACAAATTACGTCTATTTTAATCGTTTTCAGTGCATAAATGTCCGGTCCCTGCCATCAGTTCAATAATCACTGTTACCTGACTCCCACTGCTCTTCTCTTTACTAAGAATAAAGTAACACATTAACTGAAGAAACTCCTCACAAAACTAACCCCGGGCTACTGGCTGTCCAGATGGTGAAGGGAATGTCCCACTCCTTTCCCTTCTTCAAATAAAATACATGTATTAGTTATTAATCTGTTGCTCAGAAAGTTGCTTACAAGGGATGTCCAACACGCAGGCAAAACCTATTTTGTTCAAGATGTTTTAAATTATACTTAATTTCCACTGTAAATGCTAAAATATGCTGTTATGTTCAGAATATGCAAACAATCCAATCAACTCACAAAATATGCTTTAAATAAGCGCATATGCATTTAAAACAAGTAGTTCCGTGAAGAACTATACAGCCTATTTTCATATATCCTACTCATGTTAATTGTCTCTATCAACATACAAAATTTCAGTTCAATTGCTGTAACAGATTCGTAGATATTGAGGACCGTCTAAATATTTCAGATGGTCGCCAAGTTGGATTTTTATTTTTGTACTATTACATTAAGATTATTGTGTACGTGTGGTATTCATACTTCAATCGCATGATTAGAACACAAGAAGTAAAAACGAGATTTTAAAATTACGCACAGCAGCCATCTTGTGATTATGCAAACAATTGAAATAAATTATATGCCAGTGCATTACAATATGTATAAACATTTCCTGTACCAAGATTACGTTTGGATAGTTAAATCGCGAGAAAAGTCTATTTAAAAGTCTCAACTTAGCTTGGCCGCCATGTTGGTTTTGTAGTCACCAGGTTTTTAAAAGTCTCATAGGTGAACTTCTAGTAGTGCCCTTTATCACCGTACACAATTTCAGGGCGATATCGGTAATCGTTTCGGAGATATTGAATGATAGTGAAATATTTCGCACAGCCGCCATGTTGGATTGGTGAGACGTAACAAAATTTGAAGGCACGGTCGAGGTCGCCGGGAATAGTGCTATAAACTTACCGAGTTTCATTGAAATCGCTCCAGCCGATTAGATTTTATTAGGGGGACACACACACACGCCTCACACACACACACACGGACAAAAGGTGATCTCAAAATTGAAAATAGGCTAAAAATCCGGTCCTTAGTGATTAGCATAGGCAATCTTCTTCTTCTTCTTCTTCTTTTCGTTTTGGTCATCTAACGACCACGAGGCTTGCTTTAACTCTTAAAATGGGTCTTCTATGTCTTCTTCTTACTGCGGAAGGCTTTCATTTTCCGGCTATAAGCTGACTTCCTCTCCTCTATCGGTCTGGTGGTTCCTGTGGTCTTCCTGCTGGTAACGGATACCCCTTGAAGAATGAGCTGACGGAATTTGGTCCGATCATGTGCGGTGTTGGGAGACATTAGAGGCTAGTCCAGGTCTGATTTCACTGTGGTGATCCATTTCTTTGCCTCTACCTGTCGTTGTGAAGATCCTGTTCGTGAGTCTGCTGGGTTCATGTGCGGGTTAGATGGCCATAAAAGGTTAAGCAATCTATTAATAATAATAATAAAACACTTTTCACTTAAATGGTTTGTTTTGTCCAATTAACAACCCCCCATGTGTGTAAGAAGTGTTTTATTAAGTGTAGCAGACGATCAATTTCAAGTAGTTCCTACTTTTGCTACCAAATGCTACCGTCAGCGACACCTAGTTGTGAACTTAGCTACTGGGTGCCATTGGAACTAACAGAGTGTTAATCAAATCTAAACTACAGTACATATTTTAGCTACACACAAGTGTAGTTAGTGGAAGGTTCTATTACATGCCATAAATCTATGATATGGGGCCGCTGGCGTTACTTCTCCTCCGAAGGAAAGCATCATGAGGGACTTTGAACGCTCTTAAAAATTCCGACAACTTCGGCCGGGTGTGATCCCGCGATCTTGGGCATAGAAGCTCGGCCTGCTACCAACTACGCCACCGAAGTCGCCTTGTGGTGGGATTCGAACCCGCCTCCTCTCAGTCTTACCTCACGAGGCTGAGTGTCCAGGGCCTCGGGGCTGACAGCTGTGTAATAAAGGGAAAGTAATCTCTCTCTGGTCTTGAACTTGCTAGTTGGTGAAATCACGGCGCGCGCCAGCGACCTCCGGACCAGCTCACTGGCTTTCTTATCCTCCAGCTCGCAGCCTAGCAGCTGAACTGCTATGCCCAAGATCGCGGGATTAAACCCGGCCGAAGTCGTAGCGTTAAAAATCCCTCAGTATGCCTTCCTTCGGAGGGGAAGTAAAGCCGGCGGTCCCATGTCATAGATTTATGGCATGATAAAGAACCTTCCACTAATTACATCTGTGTGAAGCTAAATTATAGGTTATCTTTGACTAACGCTCTTAGGTTCCAACGTTCGTCGCCAGGAACCGACTGCGGTGGCATCTAGTAACTAAGTTCAGAACTAGTTGGTCGTTGGTAGCAAAAGGTGGAACTACTTGAAAATCGAATGTATGCAGTCCTTACATGAATTAAAAACAGATACACACACACTAATACAGCCATCACAATGAACAACGGTTATCAGACAGATTGTACACACACCCAAAGTACACGGGGCTACATGACCGCGTTGTCGCAGCCCCTAAACTGAGGAACCAACCAACCAACCAACCAACCAACCATGCCTTCCTTGAGATCGGACGTGTCATAGATTTATGACATGTAAAAGAACCTACCACTACAATTGGTAGAGTGTACCAAATTGTTACGTTATATTTGGCTGGTTAGAAACGCTCTAATAAGTTCCAACGTTCGCCACTAGGTGTTAGTAACTGATTACAGGAGGTTTAGCGGCTATTGCCCTGGAGGTCCAGGTTTGATTCCCGGCTCAGCAAATAAATTTGTATTCTGGTCTGAGGGCTCGAACGGGGTGCACTTAACCTCGTGCAACAAAACTGAGAAGATGTAGGTTGGTAGGACACATAGTAAGAGATCCAGTAATAGCAAAGTTAGTTATGGGAGGAAGGGTCGAGGACAAGAACTGTAGAGGTAGATCAAGGTTAGAATATGTTAAACAGATTGCCTCAGATGTAAGATGTGGTAGCTGTGTAAATATTAGCTCAGGACAGGGAGGCATAGAATCTGCATCTGTATTTCTCACCCAAATCACCTAGGTAGGCTATATAACATTCTCCCAATTAAATATTATGGGAATCAAGCAAACCTGAAGATGCATAAAAAATCATTTTCTCAGGAAAAGCAAAATGGAAATTCAAAATACAGTGGAACTTGGATAATTCGAACCTCAAGGGACCAGATAAAAAAAAACAAATTATCCAAAAATTCGAATTAAGAAAGTTCTTTGATAAAGCTAGAGAAAATATTCAAATTTTAAGTTTTCATCCAAGAACGTTTATTAAACTTAATATTACATAGGTATTTAACAAGTGATTTACGTTCAACAAAGCAGATTAACAGACAACTGTACTGTATAATTACTGTATTGTGAATAACCTCAAAAGTTCCAAATGATAAAATAAAACCAAAACGTACTATTCACCTATTTAATGACAGTAGTAATCCAGCAACGTAGTGAAGTCTTAGAGAAATCAAATGTATTTCAAAATAGTTTGAGATTTTTACCTGTTTCCTACAATTAAGTTTCTCGGCCATCACAAAAGAATCGAACAAATTTAAGGAACGGAAAACAGAATCACTTACGCCATTTCTAATTTTAAAAAAATCCCTAACAAACGAGTAGGGGCCACATGCCAATGATAAACATCATTTTTCGGGAATTCCTGGCCCAACTGTTTGGCT
Organism: Meconema thalassinum; assembly: GCA_946902985.2. Classification (NCBI taxonomy): domain Eukaryota; kingdom Metazoa; phylum Arthropoda; class Insecta; order Orthoptera; family Tettigoniidae; genus Meconema; species Meconema thalassinum. The sequence goes on from OX336396.1 coordinate 19,142,579, forward strand.
TCCGATCGTCATTTTACACGTAAAACATTCGAATTATCCAAATTATAATTCGAATTAACCACGATTTTTAGCATTGATTGTATATAAAATGCTCGGGACCAAGAGACAAATTCGAATTGAAGAATATTTCGAATATTAGAAGTTCGAATTAGCCACGTTCTACTGTATAGCCTAATTAACTTAGTAGAGCCTAAAAATGTATACACACACAAATATTATTTTCTTCGTTATTCATTAGTTTAGTTGATAAAACATATTAGACTTATAACTATACCCGTGCATTTAGGAGAAAATAGGCTATATGTTCTTTACGTGTTATTCGAATGAGTATAATTGAATGTTGGTTGTAGTAGCTTGTTGAAATACAAGATGCTATACGGATATTATACATTGATTACCTGAATTATATACACACACACACACACACACACACACACTAATACAGCCATCACAATAACACAGGTTATGAGACAAAATTCAACACTCACCCAAGCACACTGGGCTAAATGACCATGATGTCCATGCATCTCAAATGAAACAACAACAACAACAGCTTCCTACCAAAATCCTTCATCGAATAAAAGTACACACACTAGTAAGACTACATACATCATAGTGACACAGGTTATCAGACAACTTCTACACACACACAGGTAAACGGGGCTACAAGACCATGATGCCACAAAACACCCAAAGAATCAACAACAAAAATAGACTCTACCGCGGATCAAGGTCAACGAATATTAATCGCTGTATTCGAGTGTTGAAATATGTGGTGTTATAAGTATACATATAATATTTTCGATTGCAAATACACACTCCTATGCTAAACATTATTGCGTGTGAGTAGTTATACATCAATAAATACCAAACAATGGATGTACCGAGTCCTATGAGGCAAACCTGAGAAGACATGGGTTTGATTCTCACCCCGACCATCCTGGAAGTGGTTTTCTGCAGTTTCCGTCTTGTACTCCAGGTAAATGCTAGAATGGTTCCTAATTTAAGGCCATGATCGCCTCATTCACAATCCTCACCTGAATTACAAATACACACACTAATACAGACATCACAATTACACAGGTTATCAGACAAATACCACACACACCTTAGTTCACAGGGCTACATGAGGACGATGTCGCAAAGCCCCTTAATCGGCCGGCCTGAGTGCCCTAAGTGGAGAAGCCTTATTCTCGATGATAACAGTTCGCAGGCTTCATCAATTTATTTGATTTGCCATTTGAAGCTTGCGTGGTGGCGGAGAGCACCTTGTCGCGGATGACTGTTACTTTAAGTGACGAAACATCCAGGTCATCTGCCTGAAGGAATACGAATCAAAAATATAAATAGTTCATACAATTTTTTTGAAATATATCCGTACCATACAGCTTTTTATAATATATTTAGTATTCAAGATACAACTTCCGTAGTAGTTCGAGTAATCATGTACTCGTCTTAATAAATGAACGTACTATAATTAGTTTCTTTTTTTCAATAGATATAATAATACATTAGATAGGTTGCTTTATTTAATTATTACATTCTAATTTGTATAATATGTTTGCTAATTGACTTGTTTCTTCTTCTTCTTCTTCTTCTTCTTCTTCTTCTTCTTCGTTGGATTTTGGCCTACTTTGGACCACGGGAAACAATTGACTTGCTGATTAGTCCTTTTTTCTGCTCCCAGAAATTCCTCATCCTTTCACTGTGGATTCTCTTCCTTTCTTCCGACCAGATGTTCTTGGCTCTTCTCCGTTGCTTTTCCTGGAACCCCTTGAATGCATAAATCGTAACTCGGAACTCCTCTCTATTCCAGATCTCATTTGGACTGATCCTAACTTCCTCCATATCCTTTCTTATTTCATCTACCCATTTTGTAGTCGCTTTTATCTTGGTGATGTAATTAAAGATTTTCTTCGTTAGTCGACTTTCGCTCATTCTCGTAAGGTGTCCATAGAACTATCTTCCGCATGGTATCTGTGTTTTTTTCTGCTTTTCCGTAAAGATCTTTGTTTCGCCTCTTCTGCCATGTACCATCGTTTCTATTTACGGGTCTTAAGATCTTCCTCAAGATTTTTCTTTCTTTCTTCTCCAGTTCCTGTAATTCACCTTTCATGTTCAGTATCAAACATTCTGAATTGTACAATCTCTCAGGCTTGACAACCGTGGTATAGTGTCTTGTTTAGTTATAAGTACGAGTATATATTGTTTTGTTAATTGTTAAGGTAGGCTTAGTTTCTTATTACAATACTTCAAGTCAGAACATTGTATAAAGGGGCTCCTTAGCCTTAGTGGTAGTTCTCTATCAATAAATTCAAATTCAATTCTCATGACAGCAATGGAAACGATTACTGCCTCGTGGTTGTCGATGTCCACCTCAGATCAAAGGTTCAAACCCCGGTGCTGACAGATACATGCCGTAATGTCCCTCGGTACTTGCACTACTATTTACCACAGAAACACAGGTTACCAGACAAATGTAACACACACCAAAGTACACGGGGATGATGATCAAGGTTCTCCAAGCCCCTCAAATAGCAACATATTAGGGGAAAATGGTGACAGAGAATTGTCATTGATCCAATGTTATGTTACAGTGCGTTAGCAGAGTTTACTCATCACCTCATGGCTAGCTCCACGCAGGTCAGGGTCGAATCCCAGGAAATTTAATTCTGATCTGAAGACTTCCCGTGAAGCGTAACTGAGAAGAGGTGAGTTCGATTCCCACCTCAACTACCCTATAAGTGAATTTCCATGGTGTCAACCTTCTGCCTGACGCATTACCCTCTAGCTAGCTGCAAATCGCACACCAAGAGAGCGAATATGAGAAAAAACTCACTGACTGACGTATTACCCTCTAGCTAGCTGCAACTCGCACACCAAGATAGCAAATATGTAAACAAACTCACTTGACGTATTACCCTCTAGCTAGCTGCAACTCGCACACCAAGTAAGCGAATATGTAAACAAACTCATGACATATTAACCTCTAGCTAGCAGCAACTCGCGCACCAAGAAAGCGAATATGTAAACAAACTCTCTGAAGTATTACCCTCTGGCTAGCTGCAACTCGCACACCAAGAAAGCGAATATGTAAACAAACTCACTGCGTATTATCCTCTAGCTAGCTGCAACTTGCACACCAAGAGAGCGAATATGTAAACAAGCTCACTGACTGACGTATTACCCTGTGGGTATCTGATATTCGTCGGCCGATACATTAGTTGCTACATTAAATCACAATCTGCTATTAGCCTGGAGATGTTCATCAGTTCTCAATTTGGCTGCGTAGTTCTCTCCTACCTCACAAAATATAAACCCACTCATTCACATTATTTGCAAATGAGAGTGATTCCCCAGTGGCAATTTGTACAATTAACAAGAAGTTCCGTGACGAACTAATGAGCCTACTTTCCATGCCAATGAGTATTCTACAGTATATGAACCTATCTAGAAAAATGACGAAATTAAGTTGGTAATATCGAAATGTCTGATTAGTTCGAAATGTACCTGGTATAATGTAGCCTAATAGAGCATTACAGTTGGCAGCCCTGGTGACTGAATATAATCTTAGTTCCATCTTTAAGGTACAGAATAAAAAAATTGGTTTGAAGTCCAATGGACGTTACATGCAGTTAGACATTGGATCTATCAGCACGCGTAAAAGCATGTTGGCAACAATACCATGCGTGTGCTGGTCATAAATAGTCTAATCTGAAATATTATGATATCATGTTGTACAAATTTTGGACGAAATCCATTTTTTAGTATAGAAGTTACATGTATTTTAAAATTGGACCTATCAGCAGCTATAGAATCATGTTGGCAGCAATGACTTATATTAATTACTCCAAATTAATCTAGAATGGCAGGTGCTATACGTGTGCAAAGTATAGGGCTATTGGCTTGCATACTTCCTGATATATTGATATTAGGTAAAAAAAAATATAGACAACATTTATTAACAGTTGGCAGCCCTGATTGCTCTTAAGAATACTTATAGTCATATCTGTTATGCTACACATAGCACATACGAAATTTGGTTGAAATCCAACTGATAGTATAGAAGTTATATGAATTTAAAAATTGGCCCTATCAGCAGGCTTAGAATCATGTTGGTAGAACTGAAGTATATAAGTTACTCCAAAATCTATCTAAAATGTCAGGTACTAGACGTGTGCATAGTTTAAATCTGTCGGCTTGCATACTTTGTGATATATTGGTATTTGGATAAAAGAATAGAGAGAGAAATTATTAACAGTTGGCAGCCCTGGTGGCTCTTAACAATACGCTCAGTCATATCTGTTTATGTACACATATTACATACAAAATTTGGTTGAAATCCAATTGAAAGTGTAGAAGTTATATGCATTTAAAATTGGACCTATCGGAAGGCTTAAAATTATTTTGGCAACACTGTCATGTATGGCCTCCTGGAAATTAAACTGAAATAGTGTTATCTACATGTGTGCCAATTTTGGAATAGCTCCCATGCATACCTTCCAAGATATCCAATATGGAGCTCAAATTTCTAGTGCGTTTTTTCAGCAGTTGGTAGCACTGACATCATTTTCAAATATGGACGTGAGATATTCCGGTATACATCTTTACTCATACTAAATTTGGTTTCGATTTCTGCAGCCGTTTAGGAGTTGATAGACAGACAGAAGGACAGACAGACAGACAGACACACATTTTCCCGGATCGATCTCATAAGTCTACTTTTTCCTCATTTTTACAAAATGTGAAAAGTAGGCTAAAAATGATTACCAACAATAATATCTAACACACTTAATGTACGCAAGTATTTACACAAAATTTCAGCTTTCTCTTAAACACATCAACATGTTTTGGGAATGGCTCTAAGACTGTGGCAGGTAATGATTTCCAATTAGGCCTAATTATCAATACCACAATTGATGAAAGAATATTTCCCATAATATGTACGCTGCGGTTGGATGCACTGCTAAGGTAGAGGGAATTTCCCAGACGTTCTCTTACTGCCGACAACAGCCACCAAAATCATAATAAATATCAATCCATATAAACTAAAATCATTTATTTCCATCACGGATAGTTACATATCGGAAACGCTTAGTAGTATAGGTGTGCAAATTATTAGAATCAAATAATAGTACATTATGCAACGAGCCTATAATGGCAATAATTAGGACACGAGTATGTTTATAAAATGAGCGTAGAGAGTTTTATAATTTCCATTCGATTATAACTTTATTATATGTTTTAACATAAATATTCAGAAATATCTGTGGGATTCAGTAACTTTACGTGAGCAGAGCGCGCTGGGTGGTTTGCTGACTGAACAGAGCGCATGCGTGGGTCAAAGAATTTCGAAAGCAGAGACCATTTACTTTGCTTGGCAATGCTATTGTTTACAGCCTGCATGATGTCTAGTGCCGATCAGAACTAGCATTCACTAATATTGTCACCGAAGTCGTTTGAAAGCAATGCGCTGTGTAGAAATTGGTGTAGGGGATATTAAGGTACAGTGCTATTTCTTGTTTCATATTCGCCAGTTTATTTACGCGAACATATGGACGGTGCACTTTCCATGTCGGTAATTTATGTAGAAGGATGCTCTGTTGCTAACTTCTGGAAGTAGATTCATAAATTTTTTGCATATGTCATAGTATTTTCTTGTTACCGTAAAGGTTCGTGCTGATTTTGTCTTTGGGTTTGAGATTGTAACTACAATGGTTGATCCGATATCCAATTTGAACTTTCAAATCATGTAATTCATGTCCGACATCTTGAATTTGAGCGCATGCGCGAAGCTATCCTTACCTAATTGGTCAATGAATGAGCTCTGATTGGCTGGAGAAACTGTTTCATAATGAAGAATAGTACTATAATGACCCTCATTATATACAGTGTTCTGACATATAATATACATTTCGACATCGTCGAACATAAAGAATTTAAATCAGTCGCACTTTGTTATTCAAAATCGTTTTATTGACCATCTGCTGGCATCTTTTGTAATCCTACTTATTTATGTTTTCCCCCTTGTGGACTTACACCTTTTCCCATAAGGAATTGTGTCTGGAACTTTCAGAATTGGCTATTCCGAAGGATACATGAGCTTGGCCGGTTTTCTATTTTTTCATTGACTTTGGAATGTATCCTGTAAGTCAGGTGATTTCAATCCATAGTTCATGAATCTTGGAATAGTACAAGAGCGGATCAGCAGTAAAATGAATCCAAACCCCTCAGCTCTAAATTCACAAGAAAAGTAGAGTGAAGTAATCAAAACAAAACGTGTCGGATTGTGCAATAGCAAAGCTCCTCTGTTCGTTGAAATTATAAACAATCATTTTACTTTGAGTTTCTTGAAAGAAAATATAATTAACACTCGTTGTTCAACATTGGAAGTACTTTCACTGTCTTGCACAAAATATTAGTGCAATAAGCCGTGAAAAGTAGGCTATAAATGTTATTTTGGGAAAGTGGCGTCGAGCCTAATAATTTGCACACCTCTGTCTACATCAGTGGTTCTTAACCGGTGGTCCGCGAGTGCCTCGGGAGTGGTCCGCGGGAGAAAAGGGTCCACCAGGACGTATAAAAAAAGTGGCCAATAAATGGGGATTTAGAAAACGATGTGCGTTGAACGAGAATCACCCGAATGTATTCGCGGCAATGACTATCAGGGTTTGAATTGAAATATCTTTAAAATAAGGGTTATTTAGGAAGGGTTACAACTGATAGGATGTATTGGGTTGGTCCGTACATGATTCAATTTTAGGCTGACTGGTCCTCAGACTTCTACGGGTTCAGAACCACTGGTCTACATGGATTACAACGCACCCAAGAACAAACTTCTACGGGAGTTCAGTTTCGAAATGCGACACTTTCATACAATCTATTTCCTGTTGTTTATGTTACAGATGAAATTTTGAAACTTCACATACACACAAACAACATATCTGACTAACACACATTCAAATTTGGTTGCTGTAGTACATTGGCGTTGAGAATTGTGAATCGTTTAAGTCGACGTTTCCCTCAAAACCGGACATAAACCGGTACTTCTTACATTATACCTGCCATAAAATACATTAAAATACGTTTCTAAAAGTGACCTTCATCAATCAACGCAGAAATAAACAAGGCCTTTAGGTTAGTTTGCTATTTATCTCCAAAATCGGGTGCACATAATTTTTGCACTGACTACTGTCGGGGTTTAGACGTCAATAAATATGTTACCCGTAGTCTTACATAAAAACAAGCTACACCAAACTTTTTCTTATTTTATTCTGCGTTTAGCCACGAAGAGTAAACATCATATATATTATTTCAGTAGTATAGATCCCTCCTGCGGCGCTCACAAGCGACCGATCGTGACAAATGGGCATTCGAATGAAAGAGAATAGACATTAGCAGTGACGAATTGCACTGTTAGTTCATAAATATCTATAATTTCTTTAAAAAAATGACTTAAAATGTACGAAGTGTGCGATTTACAGATACTGTTGCTGTAAGAAAATACGCTCCATAATTACTGTCCACTTCACATTTTGGCCGCTGTGACACCTGTTTCATGGCATTTTAACATTCTGAGGTCTTTCCTTTATTAGTTTGCATGAATTTCAGAAACAGTAAATCAAACGAATAAGTAGTCAAATCGTTTAATTTCATAAATATCGAATAACCAGTGAGTGTTATGACCCAATTTTCATTGATTGCCTACTTAAGTTACGGAACATAGAACTTGGAATTCTAACTGAAATGTAAATAGTGTTATATAATCATTTGGCTGAAATAAAAACATAACAGCCTTTCTCCTTAAGTTTCTCGCACGGGTCTGCTAGTTTGTAGTGTAAACCGTTAAAATTGTAAAGCTGTTTGAACAAAAAAAGTGCCTTTTTTTACCAAGTCTAACGGAGCGCTCACTTAGAAGATCATTACATTAAAAGTATTAATCAGATCGTAATGCAGCTTTAATACGTCTTGAAGGAACTTATTGCTAACGCGTGTACGGAGTTTTAATGTGATCTGACGGTTCTGTTGTTGTTAATTTTGTAAACCCAACTTTTTCTCGGGCCTGGGTGGTCGTAGCAGTATGAAATATGGCTGGTTATGAGGCTCTTAGCAATGCAAGGCTAAACGAAAAACAACGTTTTATAGTGGGACGTGTTAAACATAGCGTGCAGTCTGGATTTGGTCCCTCCATCTTCCAGAGATTCCCACCCTAGTTTCTTTATTAGCCTATTTTCAATTTAGAAAAAATAGGCTTATGAGATCACCTTTTGTCCGTGTCCGTGTGTGTGTGTGTGTGTGTGTGTGAGAGAGAGAGGTGTGTGTGTGTGTGTGTGTGTGTGTGTGTACCCCTAATAAATTCTAAACGGCTGGAGCGATTTGAATGAAACTCGGTAAGTTCATAGCACTATTCCGGATGACCCCGACCGTGCCCTTAAAATTTTGTTACGTGTCACCAATCCAACATGGCGGATGTGCGAAATATTTCACCAGCATTCAATATCTCCGAAACTATTCCCGATATCACCCTGGAATTATTTTACGGTGATAAAGAAAACTACTAGAAATTCACCTATGTGACTTTTGAACAACTGGTAACTACTAAACCAACATGGCGGCCACGCGAATTTGCGACTTTTAAATAGACGTTTCTCGCGATTTAACCAACCAAACGCAATAAAACTTGGTACAGTATATGGTTATACACATTGTCATGCACCGACATCTAACTTCGTTCAATTGTTTACATAACCACAAGATGGCGGATGTGCGAATTATTTCACCGGCATTCTATATCTCTCAAACTATTAGCGGTATCACCCTGAAATTTTGTACGGATATAAAGGGCACTACTGGAAGTTCATCTATAAGACTTTCAAAAACTGGTTAACTACAAAACGAACATGGCGGCCAACGAATTTGAAGATTTTAAATAGACCTTTCTCGCGATTTAATGTTCCAAACGCAATGAAATCTGGTACTGGAAATGTTTATACACATTGTAATGCACTGGTATCTAATTTAGTTCAATTGTTTTCATAACCTCAAGATGGCGGCTGTGCGAATTTTAAAATCCCGCTTTTATTTCTTGTGTCGTAATCATGCGATCGAAGTGAAAGTTTGAATAATGAACCTATGCAATAATTTTCCTTTAATGGTACATGACTCTATGGCCTATACATTTAACAATCCAACATGGTGACTATCCGAAATATTTAGACGGCTCTGAATATTTACGAATCTATTATAGCAATCAAACTGAATTTTTTATGTTCATAGGGGCTATGCAATTAAGTTCACCTATAGGACTTTAAATAACCTGGCGATCACAAATCCAACATGGCGGCGACGCGAAGTATAAATATTCACATGAACGTTTCTCGCAATTTAACCATCCGAGTGCAGTGAAACTTGGTACAGTAAATCCTTATCCACTGGCATCTAATTTATTTCAATTGTTTCCGTAATCACAAGATGGCAGCTGTGCAAAATTTTAAAATCTCCATGTTACTTCTTGTGTCCTAATCATGCGATTGAAGTTTGAATGCTACACGTACACAATAATCTACATGTAACAGTACATAACTCTAGGACCTACGTATATAAAATCCAACATGGCGACCATCTGAAATATTTAGTTGGTTCTCAATATCTACGAATCTATTACAGCAATCAAACTGAAATTTTGTATGTTGATAGTGGCAATTAACATGAGTAGGATATATGAAAATAGGCTGTATAGTTCTTCACGGAACTACTTGTCATTCGAGCTACACCACTTCTAGGATTAAAATCGTTGAGCAAAGAGGAACGCTTATCCACGAGGATGCTTGAACCAACCCTACACAAGGAATTTTAACACAATCAATGCTGACGAATCGTTAAATAAGGACTACCTGTTTAATATTCAATTCGGCTACTTTTTTGGTCATTTTTTATTGAGCTGAAAATAAAATGAGGCCCAAGATCCAAAGATAATGTTTATTTAATGGTTGTATTTTATGAATATTAATCGAAATATTTTAATAATGAATGATGATGACTAAGGTTCGGATGTGAAGGAAAAGTCGTATTTTTTACTGAGCTCATTTTATCCGAAATCTAAAAAATAAGTTTGAATGACGGGTCCCTGACCACGTTTGAAGCAATTTGATGTTGCCTATAAATGCATATTTCGGCCATTTTTATTGTTTTGGTCATATTTGGTCATATTTTAGTGATATAAGGTCATAATTTCGGCGTTTTTATTTAATTTGAGGCGTCGTTAACAAGGTAGCCTACGTGTTATCTGCGTCGAGTTTCAAACACAGGATTTCCGAATAGTGTAGTAGACATATTTTTCTTTCTTTTCTCGGAACAGGCAGATAACTGGTTTAGAAGATCTGATTCCAAGAAGGCGCTCCTCTATGGACGTCTTTTAGCACATCTTTCTGGACAAGATGGATTGCGACACTATAAGCATGAGGTCACGGAACATGACGATAGTGTGCTTCCAACTTTAACAGAATGTCACTCCAGTAGATATATTTAGCTCAGAAGCAATTAGCAAACAAGGAAATTGTTTTTATCCATAATAGTCCGTATTGAATTTAAATTCCACTAAATGACTTGCTCTTATTTCCGTCTGTTCAATACTTGTAATATTATTAGCACTGTTTAGTACTGGTACATGTTTCGAACAATAATGTTGTTCTTCATCAGCCAGATATACACATTGTAGACACTTATGGGCATAAAATCCATTGCAAGTACACATAGTTCATTAAAAAAAGGCACTAGTAAAATCAAAATATCACACGACCAAAATACTGGAAAATAGTTTTGGCCCTTAAGACGTTTACTGTATGTTAGTGATACTCTACTTATTCCAAACATTCAGGTCATATTTCATAGATTTTTAGGTCATATTTTATATTTTTAGGTCATATTTAGCTAGTTTTTAGAGCATATTTGCTTGCATATTTTGTACTTTTTAGGCCTTAAACTTCCGAACCCTAGTTCTGACTCTAGTTTTAGGGGCGGAACAGCAAGGTCATCTGCCCCAGAAGGAAATCCTGCGACCGCCACCGGAACCATCCCAACATTTGCCTGGAGTTGAAGTGGGTAAACCACGGAAAATCACTTCTAGAATGACCGAGATGGAATTAAATTTCGTGGTGGAACCGGGAATCAAACCCGGACCTCCGGGACGACCAACAAGCATGCTACATTACGAGAGTGAGTCCTGTGATGTGCCACTGTCACTACCCAGGTTACATGCTCACCGCTCGGCCAACCTCGTGCTGTAAATCGCTTTTCCTCCCACGGACTCTGCGAGGTCAACACGCTTTTGCCCAATAAGATTATGGAGTTTAGCTGGTACGGATCTTTCTTTTTTCGAAAACGTTTTTTTTTTAATCAACTTTGGGTAAATCGAGGGTGCTGATCGTGAATATACTATTAGTTTTATTGGCATAGACACTACTACATCCCCTAGTCCACTAGTACACAGCTAAACTCCAGAAGAGCCGCTTAGTTTACCCTGAAGCTGCTATTGAAGATTAGCATCGTGCTTTTTTTTTAACTTGGAAGGGCTTTGTTCTTCTTCTTCCCCTTCTTAGTCGTTTACCCTCCAGGTTGGTGGAACCCACGGACTCAGCGAGGGAACTCACCACTACCGCCTCTACGGGCAGTGTCCTAGAGCCGGGAACATCTAATCGGAGTGGATACCTCGCACCTCGCCCAGGCGGCCTCACCTGCAAAGCGAACAGGGCCTCATGAGGGAAGGTAATGGATGGTTAGGATGGATAGGCAAGGAAGAGGGAAGGAGGTGGCCGTGACCTTGAAGAAGGTACTATCCCGGCAGCTACCCGAAGACGAAGTGGGAAACCACGGAAAACCACTTCGAGGATGGCTGTGGTGGGAATCGAACCCCCTCTACTCATTTGGACCACCCGAGGCTGAGTAGATCACTTTCCAGTCCTCATACCACTTTTAAAATTTCGTGGCAGAGCCGGGAATCGAACCCAGGACCTCCGGGGCGGCAGCTAACCATGCTGACCGCTACGCTACGGAGGCGACTCGAAGGGCTTTGTACTAGTGTGAAAAGATGTGTAGTGTGTACGCCAATTTTCACTTTCTTCGGTTTTTGCATTTTGAAGTAAGAAATATTAATATGGGTGCAAAACTAATAATATATTCGAGATCAGCACCCTCGATTTACCCTTAATTGATTAAAATAAGAAAAACGTTTCGAAAAAACGAAATCCGTACCAGCTTAAGTCCATAAGTGGCGGGGTAAATAACACACTTCCCTGAAACAATTACGTGTATTAATACTGTAGTATTCACTGATAAAGGGAGATACTATTTTCACCACCAGGACGGTGGTTAGACCCAAGTTAGCGATACGGCCCTGGTTCTCCCACCTGTAGGTAGAATGGCCGGAGACCGTGCCGGGATATGAACTTAGAACCACTTGTACCCACTTGAGTCCCGTTAAGGAAGGGACCGGTCTTTATGAGCTCATAGTTCGCAAAGCTGAGCTTTTCTCTGCGCTAGTCTAAGCTGCGAGAATCCACAGCTTAAGCCTTACTTCAGGTTCGTATGGACCATCGCACAATGGGTCAAAATCGAAATCTAGGAGGAGAAAATTATTTATTTTCATAATTAAAAAATCAAAATTTATTACTTCTACAGCATTCTCATATAATTGCCGCTCACTATTCTGGGATATAAACGCATCTTAGTGTAAATCTGTCACCACTGTTCGAGCAGTCTGAATGTAAGTGGCTGTGGTTTGGTTGTCTTTGTGGTTAGTGTGATGCTTTAAGATGGAACATGCAGCTGAAGGTATGATCTTTGTAACGTGTTTCAGTTATTAATGGGCGTAATTGTTACGTAATTTTAGCTATATTTGCATTATCTAATATTTAACTATTATTTTTAACATTATATTTTCACTTAGATTTTTAGTATGTCGCGGCACTCTGCGTCACTTTCTACTTAATGTTAAAATGTAGATAAAGTCTTGTAGTTTTACGCCTGTTATAAGATTTCTTGCATCTTTCTGCAACTTACTTAGTTATTTTACGTTTTAGAAGATGCCGCGCAACCAGTTCTCACACGTTTACAACTGTTTGAAGCACTGGGCTCGACGATTATGTCAAAAGTGGAACTTTGTGAAATTTGTTAAAAGTAAATTAGGGGTAGAAAATTGTTCTGAAGAGATAACTGAATGCTCTATCCAACGCCTAGTCATAGACAATTTCTTGCATGTGTAGACGTAGCTAAAAGGTCTTCACTGATGTTTATTATGAAGTAAACAAATTATATACGTTGCTTTCACTTTAAATCCATGATTGAAACGTAAAAATAATTTTGTCCCCCTCGATTTCGCTTTTGACCCACTGTGCATCGCCTGGCTTAGCGGCTAGCATTCTTGGCTGTCGCCCCGGAGGTCCGGGTTCGATTCCCGGCTCTGCAATGAAATTTCAATTCTTGTCTAAGGGCTGTAATGGGATACACTCAGCCTCGTGGGGTGGGTTCGATTCCCACCTCAGTCATCCTAGATTTCTGTAGTTTCCGCACTTCTACTACAGGCAAATGATGGCATAGTTCCTAACTTAAGGGGGTCATACACTGCGACTGTGAGTTTTCGCACACAATTAATCCATAGCTTCACTAATATGTGACAGAGAGTTTAGAAAGTTATAGTCAATACATAGGGCTTTTATTTCGTATGTAAAGTATTGCGTGATTTCTTGGTAGGAAAATATTTGTGATTTTTTAAACGTCATGAATCACAAAAGCACGATTTAACAAGAAATACCAGTCTGAATGGAATTACTTTTTATTTACTGTAAACGCATGAATACAGAGGATGAACCTCAGTCATGAAATGATACTAAAAATAGAGATATAGCCTACTTGGAAAATTTAACAAAAAACTATTTTTGAAAGACAAATTAAATATTTCTTAAAAAGCATACTATTAACAATATAACATTAATGGTGGTTCATCCTCGCTCTTAAAATATCCGACGACTTCGGCCGGGTTTGAACCCGCGACCTTGGGCATAGACGGTCAGCATGCTACCAACTACGCCACCGAAGCCACCTAACTAAAGAAAGAAAAAATAGTTTTGCCTAATAAAGTTTGCTTTTGTAGCTTCCACAACGAAAGTTCAAGTTTAAAGTAAAATTCTCTATTTTTGTAAGTTCAACCGAAAAACAAACATTAATTAATTTTCATCGCGTTTATTTACAAATTATAGTTAACATTAACTTAATGTACAAATCAAAAAAAATATACAAACAAGCTTTAAAAATGAATATATTTGGTACTTCTTCTGTGAGGGTACGAACTTTCTCGTATTAGCCCCCAAATGTAATCGACTATCACCCATATATTGTCCTAGATAACGTTGCTCACAGTCCATCACGTCTTGGCGAAAACGTTCCCCCTTGCTCTCCTGAATCCTTAAATTGGTCCAAGTGTACTTTAAGGGACATTCTGCAACCCACGAGTGTCAAGTTCTCAAGCACAGTGGATATAAGCTGTTTATAATTCTCAGCTCTCTTATTTCCAAGGAAGCCATGGATCACTAATTTAAGGCTGGAGCAGGCTTGTTTTTGTGGGTGTTGAGTAATTGTGGAAATTCTTCACTTGCCATTAGTTTCTTTATTTGATGAATGACGAAAATATCAGCTTTAATTTTACCTTCTGACAATTTAGGGGAGGGAGTCTTTGAATATTGAAAAGCTTCAGAATCTTGTGCTTCATGAGGTCCAATTTTATATGGAACGTTATTTATCATTCGTTAGTTAGTTATTGTTGTTTTAAGGGGCGGAACTACGAGGTCACCTGCCCCTCTTAACACAGATTAAAGAATACAAATTTGGAATAGAATTTAAAATTTAGAGGTGGTCACCTAAATTTGAAAAGACCGAAAATTAATAAAACAAAAAAATAAATATCACTAATAATTATAATAAAAACAAAAGATTACGGAAAAAACAAACAAGTCGTTGAGTCAATTTACACTGGAAAATTTAGATTTTATTTATCATTCGATAAAGTAAAAAGCGAAGTTTATTAATTATGAATAGCGTTTTTGGTTACTGTTCGATGTTCAGTCAGACTCAACACAAAATATTTTGTTTCTTGGCGTGTGTTATCAGATAATTGCAACACACACGCAAGTACACAGGGCTGATGACAATGATGTCTGAATTCCCTAAAATGATTTAATGACAAGACGTATGATTGAGCTAGGATTATATCTAGGATATTATAGAAAGGTCTGTGACATTGTGATTCTTATTATTATTATTTTTATTTTTTTAATTATTATTATTATTATTACTATTATTAGTATTATTATCATTATTCATGTGCCTTTTTCATTAATATTAGTATTAGCATGATTAATTTACTCCTTATTTATCATAATTATTTTTTGTATTTCCAAAATTGTCTCCTATGTACTGGTAGCATATTGCGTGGTTAAGTGTAAGAGATGTTTTTCCGTGATTCTTGTTTATATTATAATACATTATTAGTTTTTATTTAATTTTTGTTTTATTAATTTTCGGTCATTTCAAATTTAGGTGCCCACCTCTAAATTTTAAATTCAATTCCAAATTTGTATACTTTAATCTGTGTTAAGAGGGGCTGATAACCTCGTAGTTTCGCCCCTTAAAACAACAATAACTAAGTGTAAAAGAGAGCTTTGCCGCTAATGAACACAAAATAAATTACTCTAGTTGCATCGCTGTCAAACCGGCTAAATTCCATTAAAACCCTTCAAAACTACGCACAAATTCGCCAGAAATAAAATCGAGTCAAATTTATAAGCATGCAGAATGCACGTATCTGGGATTGATTGCATGCACAAGAGGACGCAGCGACATGAACCATGCAGACAGACAAGAAGACAGGAAGACTTACCCGTTCACCTCACGCCGCACTCTGCACCACACTGGCACACCAAGCAGTCGCGTCTTCGCGCGCTCGCAGCGCCCCTCGTGTTATGCAATACAAACAGAGCCTCTCCTCGCTATCGCCATCGCATCGCATTGCCGTTACCTTGGAAACCAGCTGCGCCCTGCGGCGGGACGACATACCTGCATTCGCACTTCTCAGAGGGCTTTGCTAGGGTCGCAGCAATCTTCCTCTAAGGGGGTCGAAATATTCAGTTTTTTCAAATTAAGTTTTGCCTATTATTATTTATGAAGGAAGTATTGGCTTATGAGATCACATTTTGTCCGTGTGTGTGTGTGTGTCCCTCTAATAAAATCTAAACGGCCGAAGCGATTACAATGAAACTCGTCCGAACTCGACTATGCCTTTCATATTTTCATATGTTTCACCACTTCAACATGGCGGCCACGCGAAATATTTCACTTTCATTCCATATCTCCGCAACACTAACATGTATCACCCTGAAATTTTGTACTCTGATAAAGGGTACTACTACAAGTTCACTTATGTGACTTTCAAAAACCTGTTAAGTACAAAACAAACATGGCGGTCAAGCGAAGTTGGAACATTTTAATGTTTTCTTCACGCGATATCACCATCCGAGCGCAGTAAAACTTGGTACAGTATATGTATACACACATTTTAATGCACTGCCATCTAATTTAGCGCAATTGTTTTCATAACCTCAAGATGGCGACTGTGTAAGGTTTTCAAATTAAGTTTTTATATGTTGTGCCCTAATCATGGGATCGAAGTGAAAGTTTGAGTAATGAATCAATGCACTAATCTTCATTTAATGGGTACATAACTATATGGCCTACATATATAAGAATCCAACATGGAGACCATCCAAAATATTTAGACGGTTCTCAATATCTATAAATCTATTACAGCAATCAAACTGAAATTTCGTATGTTGATAGAGGCTATTAATAAACTATAAGTTCACCTACGGGACTTTCAATTACCTGGAGAGCACAACACCAATATGGCGGCCAAGCGAAGTTAAAATATTTAAATGGAAGTTACTCGCGATTAAATCATCCGAGCGCAGGGAAACTTGATGCGGTAAATGTTGACACAAAATTTAATCTAATGGCATCTAATTAAATTCATTTGTCTTTATAACCCCAAGATGGTGGCTGTGCAATTTTTTTAAATTAAGTTTTTATTTTTTGTGTCCTAATCATGCGATCGAAGTGAAGATGTGAATAATGAACCTACGCAATAATCATCACCTAATGGTGCATAACGCTATGGCCTACATACAGAACAATCCAACATGGCGATCCTTTTCATAGGAGGGGGAATTTTTAATAGACAATACCAATAGGATATATGAATATAGGCTACATAGTTCTTCAGGGAACTACTTGTTAAACTATAACCCTGGTCTTGCAGTAGCTTTCCACAGTGGGTGAGTGGTTATCTTGTCGGACTACCAACCCCAAGCTTTCAGGTCCGCTCCTGACCGTGGTAAGTGATTTTTGAAAATTACGACACGCATGTCATACGATGTTGGCATGTTAAAGAACCCTTTTGAATTCAGTAGGCCGTGTTCATAATAGCAAAATTAATCTCGGAATTTTCCACCAGCACAATGTTCCTCATTTCTCTACTAGAAAGCACTATAGTGTTCAAGGAGATTAGATATCTAACATCCTTGACTTGTATAGCGCTTCAAGGAGCGATAAAATTCGACATGCAAGTTGCCCTCTGGGTGTCAATTCACAAAGCTTGCACCCAGGCACCCGAGGCCATACGACATTATTATTATTATTATTATTATTATTATTATGAACACAAAAATTCGTCACTACAACACTGTCATCAAACCAGTACCGCTATATGCATCTGAATGCCTTATCCTATCCGAGAAATGTTTGCTCGCGAAGTTAGAGAGAAAAGAAAGAAAGATCCTACACAGCATACTTGGCCCAGACTACAAAAATGGCATCTACATCAGAAAATCCAGGCAAGAAATTTACTCGAGGATAGAGAAGATCACAGACACAATGCGAAAACGCAGAGTTTGCTTCTACGGTCATGTGCGACGGATGATCGATTCCCGATGGACGAAACGTATCTTCAGTATATTCGACTCAAAACCAAAAACGACAATACCATGGTATGTTAACATACAGAAAGATCTGAAAGAAATGGGGATACGAGCAGAAGATGCACAAGACCGAAATCTTTATAGAGCAACCATCAAGACGTTTGGGACTTTCCGGGACGAAAATCGGACAACTGGTGCGAAATGGACAGAGGAACGTCGTGCTAAACACACTAACACAGTGAGCTCATGAAGGCAATGTGGATTAAGAAAAAAATGAGCAAATGCCAGAATGTAAAATGAGGCTTATCGTGGTCCCTAGTTGGCCGATTAGCGAAATTGAATGAATGAATGAATTATTATTATTGTTATTATTATTATTATTATTATTATTACTCTTGCAGTTCGATTTTGGTGAATTCTTTAAATAAATATCTGCATTAGGTATTATGAATTGAAATCCTAGACTTTACGAAGGCTATTATTTTAAGGAATCATATAATTTTGTCGTTCATTTCCTCAAAACTTTTCTTTTCCAAATCTATTTCCCTTGTTACTACTAAAGTACAGTGAGTACCTTCCCTAAAGAATGGAGCCTTGTTTGCCCGTGCGGCGAGTGGATAGTGATAAATCACCGACAGTTGACTGGCATTTAGCGATAACACAAGAGCAGGACAGGAAGCCCCGAATGCTAGCATTGCATTTATTACATACGGAGCTGGCAAGGCACCTTAGTTGAGATAATTACGACTTGTGGTGAAGTACTGTAGGCTATCTCGTATCTCGTGAACATGGTTAGGTATGGAACAAAACATAGAATTTTCCTAGTGGAAACTTATCTTCTCACGAGGAAGTCTTCCAGTAAATGTGCGATGTTTACTTTTGAGGGAACCTCAATTACAGGTAGTCTATACAGAAACAATCCGCGTACTCTGGAAGCATAGCGGCTTCGCTGGTGTAGTCGGTAGCATGCTGAACCTCTGTGCCCAAGATCGCGGGTTCAAACCCGGCCGAAGTCTTCGGATATTTTAAGGGCGTTAAAAATCCCTCAGTATGCCTTCCTTCGGAGGGGTTGGTTGGTTCTTAAGTTTAGGGGCTGAGACAACGCGGTCATATAGCCCCGTGTACTTTGGGTGTGTGTAGAATCTGTCTGATAACCGGTGTTAATTGTGATGGCTGTATTAGTGTGTGTATCTGTTTTTTAATTCAAGTATGGACTACAACTTTGAATTTTTTAATAGTTCCTACTTTTGCCGCCAAACGCCACCGTCAACGACTAGTAGGCCTAGTTCAGAACTTAGCTACTAGACGCCACCGCAGTCGGCTCTTGGCAACGAACGTAGGAACCTAAGAGCGTTCTTAACATTCTTAACCTATACAATTTAGCTTCATACAGGTGTAATTAGTGGAAGGTTCTTTAACATGTCATAAATCTATGTCATGGGACCGAAGGAAGGCATACAGAGGGATTTTTAACGCTCTAAAACAATCCGACGACTTCAGCCGGGTTTGAACCCGCGATCTTGGGCATAGAAGCGCAGCATGCTACCGACTACGCCAACGAAGCTGCCTCCTTCGGAGGGAAAGTAAAGCCGGCGGTCCCATATCATAGATTTTGGCATGTTAAAGAACCTTCCACTAAGTACACTTGTGTGAAGCCAAAATTTGTAGGTTAGTTTGATAAAGCTTTATTAGTTCCAACGTTCACCGCCAGGTGCTGACTGCGATGGCATTTAGTAGCCACGTCCGCATCTGGGTGTCGTGGACGGTAGCATTTGGTAGCAAACGTAGGAAATACTTGAAAAAGTAGTTAATCGTCTGTAGTCATTCTACCCGAATCACAGATAACACACACTAATACAGCCATCACAATTAACACCGGTTATCAGACAGATTCTAAACACACCCAAGGTACACGGGGCTACATGATCGCGTTGTCCCAGGCCCTAAACTGAGGAACCAACCGACCCTGGAGGCTCTCGAGAATGAAATAACTGCTCTGATACTAAATATCGGTGGCTATGAATTACAGCGACTGTACCAAACTTCCTACGTCGGTGCAATGTATTTTTCCAGCAACTACTCTGAAATTATGAGTATTTATGATTATTAAATACGTTGAAAAGTGTAAATGTGTTGAACTAGTTGGGCGCTACGCTGCTGCTAGCCCCAGTGTCGTGCTCGATACGTGCCTACACACAGTAGCCCGCCCATCACACGGCGACTGCGAGGCTCCGTTCTATAACGAGGGCTGTCACTGTATGAGGTGTATTGCAATGCACTATTTCTCATGTGTTCTTAGTGATAGGGTCAACAATACTAACCTAATTCGTGAGCCTTGGTTGGATGGTTGTTTGGGATAGAATATACACTCACCGGCAAAGAAAGCGAAACACCACGAATTTCAGACTAAACTCAATGGTGGACCGTTCCAAACCTTGTATTAATGAAAACTATGCCATTACAACAATATGGCAATGTATCATAAGTTACTTACCCTAATTTAGCACAATAATTGATATACATTAATGGCCATGTCAATCACATTTCACAACAGTGCACTAACACGAATTTGGAAAAGTGGAAACCTGGAATACATCGTACTGTCCTCCGACCTGTTGCACTGTGTGTTGTAGACAAACCGTAATGTTCACAAAAATACGCGGCACAAGAATTCACAGCATTAAACCTTACGACAGCCGTTTGTGGTTATTCTTGTCCAAAGGCGGGAAACAGAAACTTTAGCGCTGTGGATGTCACGATCAACAAGGTTTGTCAATTGTTGCGCTAAAACTTCTCAAATGAGTTAATTGCCATTTCACCGCAAAGTCACACCATTCAATTTATACCAGGTTTGAAACGGTCAAACGTTGAGTTTTGTCTGATATTCCTAGTGTTTCGATTTTTATGCCGGTGAATGTATTTCCAAGAAAAATATATGCAAATTTATATTATATTAATTTATGAAATGATTCTTCTCTAGTGGTCAATCCGAGCATTGGTTTGCAGCAAATCTCCACTCTTCACGTCTTTCCGCTTTCCTCTTCTCCGCAGGTCTTGCATCCCACATCTTCCTTAATTTGATGCTTATACCTCAAGCGTTGACTTCCTCTAGGTATTAGCCTACTTTCGATTTTTGCAAAAAATGAAAGTAGACTTATGAGATCACTACAGGGCCAAAAATTGTGTGTCTGTCAGTGTGTGTGTGAGTCTCTCTCTGTGTGTGTGTGTGTGTGTGTGTGAGTGTGTACTCTGAATGTCTGTCCCCCCCCCCCCTATCAATTCGAATACGGTGAAACCGAATTGAACGAAATTTGGTACAGAGGTAGAACAAGCAAAGGGCACCTCAGTGTCATGTTTTATATCGCCGCCATCTTTACCAAATCTGAATGGCGGCCACTCAAACGTTCAAAACGTAAAATCAAATAGCGACTAACCAAATTATCCGATCTCTACCAAATTTGGTAATAACATACCTTCATATTGAACGCGTCTTGTGACCAAACTACAAGGTCATCCGCCGTACCATTTCAGGATGGTGGCCGTGCGAATTATGCAAACTTTATAATCCATATCATGGGACCCACCAGTTCCGATTATCGAGCCGAGAATCGATTTAACTGTTCTAAAGGAAGAGGCACGTTCGAAATTAAAAGTTTATTTTGTAATACTATAGTGCAGAAGTGATTTTAAAAAGCTGAGCCGTCTCGGTAAGAAGACGAGATGGCAGCGGATATCTTGTGCCTGACTTATATTTCACTAATTTGAGTATTGCATGCAATATAGCGTACTGATACAAAATAAATAAACTTTGTATGAAATGCTTTATATATAAATAATATACTCCACTGATGAAATCGTTTAGTATAAATCATTATTTGCTAACAAGTTCTATGTAAGTCATTTTATATAGAGCGATGTTCGTTGGCACAATTGGCTCAGTGGTAAAGCGTTGGCCTATCGCTTATATGCCTATGGTTCAAACCCCATCAGAGTTAGTTTTTTTTTTGCTTGAAATTTTATATATTTATTGTTTTGTAATGATTCAGACGTTTTAAAATTAAGCGTTATATTGTGCATATTATGGTGGAAATATATATTTAATTAAAACATAATTCGCCAGCAGATTTGCTCGAGACATCTAGCAGCCAAAAAGGTAACTGCACGCCAACCAGATTTTATTGAAAAGTTTCTTCTTATGACCGCTAGAATGCACTCGCCCTGTTAGGATTATATTGTTCGATACTTCTCCACTAGATGTCACGACTGGTCTACGTGGGACTCCATTGATTACCATACCATTGGCATTCTATGCGCATCGAATTTGAAGAATGACAAGATGATACTACGATACATTTTTACTTTTTATTTTAAAGGGTTTGTAACAGCCTATTGTGCGTTATTTGAAAATGTTATTTGAATTAAAGAACAAAACGATTTCACATAGTAACTGAATTCTAGCCGCTGGTACTAGTTCAGGTTATTAATACTTTTATTTCAGGCAAATAGCAATCGAAAATATCCACATAGTTTGTATACACACGTCTCTGTAGGGACATGGAAAGATTTGTTAATTCAATTTGGGTTGTGAAAGCCATGCACAACCAGACGTGTAAAGACATGCCTCAACTCAAAGTTGGATGTTGCCCACGGCAGGTCGATTATGTAATAATAACAATAATAATAATGTTATTTGTTTTACGACCCTTTTAACTACTGCTGCTTTTAGATACGCCGGGGTGCCGGAATTTTGGCCCGAAGGGGATCTTTAACGTGCCAGTAAATCTACTGACACGGCTTCCTCGCATTTGTGCACCCTCAAATGCCAGCTGACTGCGCCAGGATACGAACCTGCAACCTAGGGCCCAGCAAGCGAGAACGTTACCGCTGAGCCACGCAGCCAGTCCGGTCGATTATGTCTCCAGATCCATAACATTCTTGAGATACTTCTTATCTATCTTTCTTCAATGATGGTAGTAGTTTTTTTCTAGGTTGTGGCGTTTGGTAGAGGTAAATAGTTTCTAAGGTCTTCAACCAAGAAATGATTCTATTATACTCTTTGATAATAACAACGAGTTATAACTATACTCATACATTTAGGAGAAAGTAGGCTATATGTTCTTTACTGAACATCTTGTTTTTCTTTATGTCTCAATAGATGGCCTGTAAGTTGCATTCTTCTTTTAACAATTGATTTCCACAAACTTCTCTTCTCACCCACTCTTTTCAAATACTAAATTTGAAAGAGGTCAGTGTTGTAGCTAGACTATTACCTTCCAAAGCAACCTCCAACAAGCAGAGCACATACAGGTTAATCCAGGCCCCGGGCTATGAACGGGCATACTGGGCATTTTAGGGGGCGCCGAAATTTAGGTGACGCTGAACGCAGAAAAAGGTTGATCAGCAATCCCTACATTAAAAATTAGTATGACATGGAAATCTTTAAAAAGTAGGATAAAATAGCTATTATTTACGCGAATATAAAATAAAAGTAATAATAAATATCACATACATTCGTAGTATTTATGTTTAATCGTGATTATATTATAATCAGTGTTATCTCTAAAGAATACTAGAGTTAGCAACACGGTTCACGCTGTTGGCAATACTCATGGATTAACAAGAGGATTTTCTGTTTTGACTCGGCTAAAGAATGTGAAATGATCACCTCTTTCAGACAGCAAACTAAATTCTCTATTGTTATTGTGTTGTGAAAAAGACGCAATCCTTAGCACAGACTTTTCTGACATCATAAATAAATTTGCAAAGTTAAAAGCCAGAAAAAGACCTTTGATTTGAAATGTTTCTGTATATTGTACTTTTAAAATTTTACTTTTGAATTTGTAATCTTGGTTTTTAGTGTAATTAATGTATCAATAAATGGCTACAAAATTGTATGAACGACTTACTTTTCTTATTATTTACTCTTCCTTTCTTCCCCAGAACTTTTCCTTCCAGTATGGTGGTCAGGAACGCATTATGACCTAGGGTGTGGCCAACGAATGTTGCTTTCCTCTTTTCTATAGTAGTGATGAATTTTCTTGTTTCGTCCACTTCCTCGAGGACCCATTCGTTAGTCGTTTTCTCCGTCCAGCTTAATTTCAGCATCATTCTCCACATCCACATTACCGCTGCTTCCAGGCGTTGTATATCCTGTTTCCTTAGAATGAAGTTTCGAATCCGAATAAAAAAACACTCCAGAAAAATGTTTAGATAAACGATTTTCTAGTTTTAATGCTAATGTGCCTGCTTGTCAGAAGCTGTCTCTTATTGCTGAAGGCCTGTTTAGCGAGGGCAATGTTTAAATTTTTAACTTCTGACGGTGTTAAGCAGTACCGACCCCTTCGTGCCTAGGGTTCTTGGCTATCACCCAGGAGGTCTGGTTTCGATTCTCGTGTCTGTCAAGAAATTTAATTCTAGTGTGAGGACTGAAATGGGGTTCATTCAGCCTCGTAAAGCAAAAGTGACAACTGATGGGTTCTATTGGAAGTGGTTTTCCGTGGTTTCCCACTTCTACTCCCGGCAAATGATAGGATAGTTCCTAACTGAAGACCACGGCCGCTTCCTCCCCAAAATTCACATCCAATAGTCCATTAAGGTAGATTTATATTAACTTTTAGTCTTGTTCTTTTATGTTGTTTTTTTCTATTTTTTGTGAACTTTCATTAATTTACATTCTAATGCTAGAGTACTGTAAGGATATGCATTTTCTCGTTGTATTTGTTATCATAGTTTATGTTCGACCCTGACTATTATATGTCTGAAAACTGTATCATAATGATGGTCATTATAACACTATTTTTCATTATGAAACAGTTTCTCCCACCAATCAGAGCTCAAGAAACAGTTGTGTGACCAATTAGATAAGGATACCTTCGCGCATGCGCTCAAAATCCAACATGTCTATATAAATTACCGAAAGTGCACCATCCATATGTTCGCGTAAATAAACTGGTGAATATGGGACAAGAAATAGCATTGTACCTTAATATCCCCAAATCCAATTTCTACACAGCGCGTTGTTTTCAAACGCATTCGGTGACATTTTTACTGTATACTGGTGCACAATCTGAACATATGGCATTGAAGCATACAAAGCGCATGCGTCGGTCGGCCCAAGAGCTTGGAGAACAGAGATATCCTACCCAGCGCAGCACCCGATCACAAAATTCTAGTGACTGAACAGATATTTATGAATATTTATGTTAAAACATATAATAAAGTTATAATTATCGTCGAACATAAACAGTCGCATGCAACTCGCCTATAATGGTAATTAAGACACTCGTATGGAAATTATAAAACTCGCTTACGCTCGTTTTATAAACATACTCGTGTCTTAATTATTGCCATTATAGACTCGTTGCATAATGTACTATTTTAAGATTCTTTTTACTCAATCAACGGCTGGCCCCGTGATGTTGGGGTAGCGCGCCTGCCTCTCACCCGGAGGCCCCGGGTTCGATCCCCGGCTCCGTCATGGATTTTAAAACTGACGTGAGGGTTGGAACGGGGTGCACTCAGCCTCGTGAGGACAATTGAGTATCTGTCTGACAGTGAGACAGCGCCCCGATCACGAAAACCAAGATTAACGGCCGAGGGGACCCGACACGCTGATCACGCGTCACCCCAATATCTGCAGGCCAAATGGCTGGGCAGCGGTCGCTTGGTCGGCCTTAGCCCGTCATGGGCTGTATAGTGCCAGGGGTTGACTTTTTTTTCTTTTACTCAATCAACGCTGACGAAGGTATCATTGTTATACCGAAACATGTACATTTTAATTGAATTATTAAACTTCTTAGTGTTTGACAAGGCGGCTTTGATAACTGGAGATTAACAAATACTCACACTGATACATAATAATGTTTTTTTGTTTTACGTCCCTTTCAACTACTGCGGCTTTTAGGGACGCCGGGCTGCCGAAATGTAGTCCCGAAGGGGATCTTTAACGTGCCAGTAAATTTACAAAGGCGGCTCCCTCACATTTACGCACCCTTAAATGCAAACTGACTGCGCCTGGATTCGATCACGCAATCTTGGGCACAGGAGGCGAGGTTGTTACGGCTGAGTCACGCAGCTAGTTATACACACACTGATACAGCCATCACAATAATACAGGTTCATCTTCATTTCCCCTTTTCCAGTTGACACTGGGTGGGGGCAAATATGGTTCCTCTCCACTCAGTTCTGTCGTTCCACCACTCCTCTTCCGACACGGTGTTCCAATCCAGGTTCCGTTTTCTAATACTATTCTTCACCGAGTCCATCCAACGCATTCTTGGTCTTCCTCGTCCTCTCTTCCCTGTCATTCGTCGTTCCAGTGCTCGTCTTGGTAGCCTTACTTCATTCATCCGTTTGACATGTCCAAACCATCTCAATCTATTTTGCTCCAGTTTGTCATTTAGTTTCTGTACTCCCAGTTCTTTCCATATATCTTCATTTCTCACTCTGTCTCTCCCCGTTTTCTGGACCATACTTCTCAGGAATCTCATCTCAGCTGCCTGTACTCTGCTCTCATCCCTCTTAGTCATTGTCCAAGATTCTGCTGCATATGTGATTATAGGAACATAACTTCTTTAGCCTTAATTGGTATATCCTTGTTCCATACTAGTCCCCGTACCTGTTGGTAGAAAGCACTCCCGAGTTGAATTCTTCTGCTAATTTCCAAATCTAGTCTTCCATCTTCAGTCAGTTCACTCCCCAAGTATTTGAAGTTTCTCACAATAATACAGGTTATCAGACAAAATTTCACACCCAAGTACACAAGGCCGAATGACCGCGATACCCAATCCCCTCGAAGCAACAACACCAAGGAAGCAGCACACGTGTAAATAATGTTACGGTATCCGAATGTAGCTCTGCGTGACCTTGCTTCTTCTGCTACTCCCACAGCAAGTGCAGGTCACCAAACGGAAGTGCTATTTGTAGCTGAGCAGCAAGCAGTGTCGTAACTACGGCGGGTGAATAGAGGGCTCAATCCCCTTCCTCACAGCCAAATAATAAAGATACGTAATTTGATGAGTTTTTGATGTGTAACATCTTTCCGCTCCGTTGCTGGATAGTTTATCTTACTTTTCACATTATGCATAAATGAGGAAAAAGTAGATTTATGAGATCCATCCGGGAAAATGTGTGTCCTTCTGTCTGTCTGTCTGTCTGGCTGTGCCCCCCCCCCCTATCAACTCATAAACGGATGCATCAATCAAAACCAAATTTTGTATGAGTAAAGATGTATACCGAAATATTTCAAGCCCATATTTGAATATGATATCAGTGCTACCAACTGACGAAAAAACGCACTTGAAATTTGAGCTCTATGTTGGATATCTTGGAAAGTATGCATGGGAGCTATTCCAAAATTGGCACACATGTAGTGTGCCCTTTCAGCAAGAAATATGCCAATCACAGTATGCCAGCATTGCTCAATTCGGGATTTTCGGGGTTGCAGTATGTTCTCCCACTCTGTGATTTACACATTTTGGATTAAATAGAGGATACACTTGCAAAAATAACAACAAAATCAACTCCTATTTCAAAACATTTAATTAACCAAAAATTATGGCGCTACAAACAATGAAACCAATAAACTACTGACCAAATCATTCTACTCGTTCAAAGTGAACAAGGAATAATCTAAGAATTAAACAAATATTATATTAAAATACATGGTTTCCTTTAAACCAACAACTCATAATTATTTTCACTTCCATAAAGTATCTATCTTAAAGTTCCATATAACCACGAGCTCCTTTGGCTCGATACTTTCCACTAATAACGGTGTCATTCTTTTGTACACCTCAATACTATTTTTATAGTTTCTTATCATCAAAACAAATATATAATTACATTTAAAGTACATGTTAATTCTCTACTTAAATGTCTGGGCATTTCACATGTTCTCAACATTACCATCTCTCTCAAGTTTAACAAATTCACTATAGTGATCGGGAAAATACTTGTGTACCCCAGAGTTATAAAGATTACTTGACAAAGTCAAAAACTATGATTACTCCCAGAATCTAGTTATCTTCATTAAACTCATGGAATCCTACGTCCATACAACATTACAATAGGGATTTTTATTTATTTATTTGTCTTATAAGACCATTATCACATAAGAAAACTACGATCTGAACTGGCAAGCGATAATTTCATCTACATGGACCTCTGTTCAAAGCCCGGGTCATTAACAACTTTTAAACACTCACGGTGTATTTATTACTTCTTACAGACGGCCTTCATCGACCCTCCTCCTACTAGGGTCTGACCGTACACTTGAATGAGATTTATGACTGTGAGGGTAACTACCCGTCTAGCCTGCGTGTGGGAGCTATACTCAATGCTTTTAAAACAAATCTTTCTTTCTTTTCAGTTCTCTAGGGAGACCTGGCATTTTACTTCTCTTATTTACATTCAACAACATTATTAGGCTCATAAACCACTTTCGTAACCTTGGCATTTATTAATTATGAAGGGTCCTCATTGATTGGGAAGAGTAATACACATTCTACGACGAATACTTAGGGGCTTCAACAACAAGAGGAGTCTAGGTTCGACTCTCTTAACATGCCTCGGGAACCATTCCCACATTGGAGGACTTATACAAAATGCGATTTAGGGTCGGCCGTGGCCTACATGACCTACGCTCATAATACCATACATTTGCTCCCTATTACAATATAATAACACACACATGGCCTCGTGATCTACGTCACTATTGGAGGACTTACAACATAGCTCAATTTACCGCAATCAACTACCCCTCATAAGTAATTTACCAAGTACATTTAGATTCTACGCATTCCTAGCGTGACATTTTATTTTAATTGCGCTCCATTGCGCTATACATTATTTTCCGGCCTAGCTTCTTCCAAAGAACTGATAAATTCCATATTAACAATTGATACAATCTCAATTTTTATATTAATCTTTTCCTTTGACAATAATCGCTCTAATTTTAAGAACATGCATTAACATCATGTCTTATAATTTTATTAAGGCTCCAACGCTCTCATTTTCATATCATTCAATTTGATCTTTATTTATATTTCCATTACATTATTATTATTATTAGTAGTACGCTTGCTTTTATAACATTCGTCAAATACACTGACATTTTATTCCATACATTTCCTCTACAGGATTTATTCTTTCACATAATTATTTATAATTTCTCAAATTTTATTTGTTCAGATCGCGTTCTTATTCTGTTATTAGTTATTTAGAAACATCCCTTTACCTCAAAACTCCGGTGGATTTGTACACAAACACTTCCCGACACCAAAACATAATGAAAATCTTTACTCACATGTTTTAGGTCGTTCCCTGACCTTCCTTCTCGTGCGATGCGTCATTTTGCCCACTCTTTTAAATTACTCCATCTTGTACAAATTCATTGCATGTACAGACATATCTTGACACATATTTAACACGTATACATTTAACACTGATAACATTTTAAATACACTGGTGTATCCGTTTAGAACACACAATAAAACACTGAAAATATATTACTTTTAACACAAAATCTTGATATATTTACACTTCACGAATTCTGATCACTAGGCTGCTATTAAGCCTATCACACATGACCTCTTGACCTCCCGTCTCCAAGGGTGAAATTTAGTAATGTCGGCTTCCTATCCTGCAGAATATGAAAGTCTCGAATCATCTACTTCCTCCCTGCAATGGCACTCCTTCAAATCCCGTTCCTGACGATCTGCTATTTCTCTGACTCGAACGGCTCCCTTTTAGATCCTATTGATTAATCTTAGCGAAAGTCTGTTCTGTTCACGGTCCCCTCGATAATCTATCGGTGACCTATGGATTTTAGCAACTAATACTTCTCGTAACTTAGTGCCTTTTAATAGTTCATCTGCTTCCTTGAAACAATGTCTATAGTTTCCTTCTCTTCTTCGCTTATTCGGTTCTCGAACGTCTAATCTTCTAGAATACTTTGCGAACCTTATTCTGTCTGTCCCTGCTCGGGTTCTTTAAATTTGATAAAATGTTTATCTCGCTGTTACGGTATTTCCGTACGTTATGATACTTTTGGTCATTTAATTTTAAGACCTATCGCCCTGAGTTCTAAGTTCGCAGCCTGCTTTGACTGTATTTTATGAACTTTTCACTGTAAACTTTATACTGTCGGACCTAAATCCTGTAACTAGGATTTTCCTAATTCTCAACACGGCGATACTGTAATATTACTTCTTTGCAACTCCTTACGGATGCAGGTAAGTTATTGATACCGCGACGCCCTTGGCTGTCGGATATTGTCTATGCGATGTGATACAGCCTTTCCCCC
Source organism: Meconema thalassinum (assembly GCA_946902985.2). Classification (NCBI taxonomy): domain Eukaryota; kingdom Metazoa; phylum Arthropoda; class Insecta; order Orthoptera; family Tettigoniidae; genus Meconema; species Meconema thalassinum. The sequence continues at coordinate 19,172,903 of OX336396.1, forward strand.
TCAAGGAATACTGGTAAACTGCCTTCGATGAGTTGCAGCGTGACGCCCCCTCACGGACTGTCGGAATACTGCATTCGATGTATCTGACACAGTGTCACGCCCGCAGGCTGACAATAACTGCATGTTTGGCTTGGTGAGGCCAGGAGTTTTATACTCTTTAGTCAAAAAAAGATAAAATCCTAGTCCTTTTCGTGACCAACTTTTGAAATAATTGTCGTACAATTATAAAAATTATATCTCCAGAAAGCTCGTCTTCCAAACGTCAAATGATCTCACTGCGCATAAGAATCGATCGTGCATTTCTGAGATATTATTTAATTTTTAGTCTTCAGCTGCGTGGGTGGTGCTGTTCATTTTTAAATTCCCCACTCCTCGGGTATCAGTGAATCCCCGATGACGTATGCTGCGTTTGCATTTCTTTCCTGGGCAATTATTAAAAGCTTTTTCTTTACACAAAAATCTCTAATCCGAAATGATTCACAGTACTGTATTTATTTACTTACTTTTATTCCTGCAAATGGGTTAAATTTAATTATTCTTCTACTGGCACAGCGGCGCTGTTGCCGTTTTACTGCAAGGTAAGCTTGATTTCCGAGTCGTGCTTCTCTGTCTTACAGCCAAAACTTTCCACTCAGTCTATTAATACTCATGACCGGCTCCTTATCAATAAGTCAGGAGGCATGATCTCATTTCCTGAACACCTGGGTCCAGCTTCTTGCGCAAAGTTATGCTAGAATCATTGCTTGAAATCTTTCTACGTTCCATTAGAGACTGTATGTATCTTTCCTTCCTTCCACAAAATACATGGATTCGACCCCTTTTGAGCCAATGGTACATGGGTTCAGTAGATAATACTATTTCAGTTTAATTTCCGGGAGGCCATACATGACAGTGTTGCCAAAATAATTTTGTCTTCCGATAGGTCCAATATTTAAATGCATATAACTTCACTATCAATTGGATTTCAACTAAATTTTGTATGTAATATGTGTACATAGACAGATACGACTAAGTGTATTCTTAAGAGCCTCCAGGGCTGCCAACTGTTAATAATTGCTCTCTCTATTTTTTATATCCAAATAGCAATATCAGAAAGTATGCAAGCCGACAGCTTTAAACTATGCACACGTATAGTAACTGACATTTTAGATTAATTTGGAGTAACTTATATACGTCAGTTCTACCAACATGATTCTAAGCCAGCTGATAGGACCAATTTTTAAATACATGTAACTTCTATACTATCAGTTGGATTTCAACCAAATTTCGTATGTGCTATGTGTGACATAGCAGATATGACTATAGGTATTCTCAATAGCAATCAGGGCTGCCAACTGTTAATAAATGTTGTCTATATTATTTTTAACCTAATATGAATATATCAGAAAGTATGCAAGCCAACAGCTCTATACTTTGCACACATATAGCACCTGACATTCCAGATTAATCTGTCGTAATAACTATAAGTCAGTGCTGCCAACATGATCCTATGCCTGCTGATAGGTCCAATTTTAAAATACATGTAACTTCTATACTAACAAATGGATTTCATCCAAAATTGGCACAACAAGATACCATAATATTTCAGATTATTTCTGACCATCACACGCTTGACATTGTTGCCAACATGATTTTACGCGTGCTGATAGATCCAATGTCTAACTGCATGTAACGTCCATTGGACTTCAACCAAATTTTGTATTCTGTACCTTAAGAGATGGAACTAAGAATATATTCAGTCACTAGGGCTGCCAACTGTAGTGCTCTATTAGGTTACATTATACCAGGAATATTTCGAACTAATTAGACATTTCGATATTACCAGCTTAATTTCGTCATTATTCTAGATAGGTTCATATTCTGTAGAATAATCATTGGCATGAAAAGTAGGCTGTATAGTTCTTCACGGAACTTCTTGCTATTGTGTAACATCTTTCCATTCGTTTGCTGTATATTTTTGTGTGGGGGTGATTTTGTAATAAAGGGACGGAAGTGGGACGGAAATGCAACGGAAACAATTAGCGCGCATGGTGGCGGAGATTGGTACAACGACATACTGTCGGCCATGTGCCTATGTGGAATGTAAATCACATACGGTTTACTTCAAGGTTTGGAGGCCCCATTACAGATATTCCTACAATAAATCATCTTCAAACTGTCGTTCTTCGGTGTGAAAATATTCACTATATCATATTTGCTGAAAACAATTTATGATTTTTTGCTGTATTCTTATTTAATGTAAGCACTCGACATACTGTCGGCCAAAATATAGGACTATTATATCCTATTTGCTGAAAGGATTTGTTACTTGAGTTTTACAAGTAGTTATTGCAGAAATAATAGTCTAGTAATGAGAACTTACCGAGGGTAATAACACGAAGGAATCCTTCATGTTTGCTGGCACAAGGTAGCACTATGAGTTCATTCTTGAAAGACTAGACTTTGTATCATTTTAAATGCTACAAATGTTGATAAATGCTAGAAAGACTCTTGACATGTTAGAAAATTATCTGCATAATACTTATCTTGCTTTATAATACTTTACCTTGTTTCAAGCGGCAAGTGCAAACCTAGGGCAAAGCAAGGTCAAGCGCGCGGGATGCCGTCACGCTCACCAGAGCGCGCGGGGACGTGCCCCTTCCATCCAGTCTAAACACACTTATAGTGGGCGATGTATTGAAGATAGAGATATGCTCTCGCGGACTTTGTTGTAGAACTTTTCATGCTGACCAATTCTTACGCTCATAGTATATTGATATTTTTAACGGTTTGCGCAGCGTAAGCTTAAGAAGCGCACGGACGCCAGGTTTGTTTTCGACTTTTTCACTGAAATCGTTACTGCTTGGCTTCCTTTGATCATATATAAATTATTTTTTACAGAATCTTTCCTCGAGATATCCTTTACAGAATGGTGAAACCCGCATCAAAATCCATCCAGTGGTCGAGATTACCCGTGATATCCAAGAATCGGGGATTTTTGTCTTATACTAACAAAGTAAAGGTTGTCGGGGAACACATGCACCAAGCAGTACTGTGACGTCACACACCTCTGGGTACATTTCGTCCCGTCACCGTAACGTAACGCCAGACCCCAGCGTAACGACGAAGTCGACAAGATCATTTAAAATGATAACAAGTAGTTCCGTGAAGAACTATACAGCCTATTTTCATATATCCTGCTCATGTTAATTGTCTCTATCAACATACAAAATTTCAGTTTAATTGCTGTAACAGATTCGTAGATATTGAGAACCGTCTAAATATTTCAGATGGTCGCCAGGATGGATTTTTATTTTTGTACTATTACATTAAGATTATTGTGTACGTGTGGTATTCAAACTTCAATCGCATGATTAGAACACAAGAAGTAAAAACGAGATTTTAAAAGTACGCACACCAGCCATCTTGTGATTATGCAAACAATTGAAATAAATTACATGCCAGTGGATCAACATTTGTATAAGCATTTAACGTGCAACGTTTCACGGCACTCGGATAGTTAATTCGCGAGAAACGTTCATTTAAATATTTATACTTCGCGTCGCCGCCATGTTGGATTTGTGCTCACCAGGTTACTGAAAGTCCTATAAGTGAACATAAGTCTCTATGAACATTAAAAAATTCAGTTTGGTTGCTGTAAAAGATTCATGGATATTGAGAACCGTCTAAATATTTCGGAAGCTCGCCATTTAGGATTGTTATATGTATAGGCCATAAAGTTATGTACCATTCAAGGACAATTATTGCCTAGGTTCATTATTCAAACTTTCACTTCGATCGCATGATTACGACACAAGAAATAAAAACTTAATTTTAAAATTTCGCACAGCCGCCATCTTGAGGTTATGTAAACAATTGAATTAAATTACATGGCAGTGCATTACAAACTGCAAAATCATTTACTGTACCACATTTCACTGCGCTCAGAGAGTTAAATCACGAGAAAAGTCTTTTAAAATATTTCAAATTCGCTTGGTCGCCATGTTCGTTTTGTACTTTACATGTTTATGAAATATACATAGGTAAACTTGTATCAGTACCCTTTGTCACCGTACAAAATTGCATGATGATATCTGTAATAGTTTCGGAGATATAGAATGTCAGTGAAATATTTCGCACAGCCGCCATTTTGAGGTTATGTAAACAATTGAACTAAATTAGACTCCAGTGCATTACAATGTGTATAAACATTTGCTGTACCAAGTTTCATTACGTTTGGATAGTTAAATCGCGAGAAATGTCTATTTAAATGTCTCAATTTCGCTTGACCGCCATGTTGGTTTTGTAGTCACCAGGTTTTTGAAAGTCTCATTGGTGAACTTCTAGTAGTGCCCTTTATCACCGTACACAATTTCAGGGCGATATCGGTAATAGTTTCGGAGATATTGAATGCTAGTGAAATATTTCGCACAGCCGCCATGTTGGATTGGTGAGACGTAACAAAATTTGAAGGGCACAGTCGAGGTCGCCGGGAATTGTGCTATAAACTTACCGAGTTTCATTGAAATCGCTCCATATTGAGTAGGAAACTTGGACAGCGGGTGGAATATTATGAGCAATATAGTGAACGGATTATTGTAGCAAAAATCAATAGAAAACCTACCTGCACTACAGTGGTACAAGTCTATATGCCTACCAGTCAAGCTGATGATGAGGATGTTGAAAACGTCTACGAAGAAATAGACGAAATTCTGAGGTATATCAAGGGTGATGAAAATGTTATAGTAATGGGAGATTGGAATGCTGTGGTTGGAAAAGGGAGAGAAGGGAAGATAGTGGGAGATTTCGGATTAGGTGAAAGGAATGATCGAGGAAGCAGGCTGGTAGAATTCTGCACCGAGCATGAATTGGTCATAGCTAACACCTTATTCAATAACCACAATAGAAGAATATACACATGGATGAGACCAGGAGATACAGGGCGTTACCAAATCGACTTCATTATGGTCAAGCAGAGGTTTCGAAACCAGATTTTGGATTGTAAAACATATCCTGGTGCTGACATAAACTCTGATCACAATCTGGTTGTAATGAAATGCAGATTAAAGTTGAAGAAACTGAAGAAAAGTCAAAAGCCAAAAAGGTGGGCAATGGACAGACTGAAAGAGAAGGATGTAAACGAAAGATTCAAGAAGAGTATAAAGGAAGGACTAATGAAAAACCCTAAACAAACTTCAATTGCAGACGAATGGGCACTTTTGAAGAATGAAATAACAAAATCCGCAGAAGAAAACATTGGTAGAAAGAAAGAATAGGTAGAAAACCGTGGATCACTCAGGATATACTTAATTGATGGATGAAAGGCGGAAACACAAGAATCTAAGAGATGAAAAGGGGAAAGCAGAATACAGACGTCTGAGAAATGAGGTTAACAAGAAGTGCAAGGAAGCGAAAGAAGAATGGTTGAAAGAGAAATGTGCAGGTATAGAAAATTGTCTGAAATTAGGAAAAGTAGACACAGCTTATCGAAGGATTAAGAATACTTTTGGGGAAAAGAAGACTAAGTGCTGTAATATTAAGGACACAAATGGAAAGCCTCTAACAGATAGGGAAGAAAAGGTTGAGAGATGGAAAGCTTACATAGAGAGTTTGTATAAGGGAAAGGAGATTGATAATCATGTAATGGAAAGGGAGGAGGAAATTGATGAGGATGCGAAAGGAGATTTAATATTGAGATCAGAATTTGATAGAGCTTTGGAAGACTTAAGCAGGAACAAAGCACCAGGCATAGATGATATACCTATTGAGTTGCTACGCTGCATAGGAGATGAAGGTCTGATCAGGTTATTTCACTTGGTGTGTAGGATTTATGAGACAGGTGAGGTACCCCCTGATTTCAAGAAGAATGTAATCATCCCTATACCAAAGAAAGTGGGAGCTGACAGATGTGAAGATTACCGTACAATCAGCTTGATTACTCATGCTTCAAAGATCCTGTCTAGAATAATTTACAAGAGGATTGAAAGCCAGATAGAAACGGAGTTGGGTGAAGACCAGTTTGGTTTCAGGAGAAATGTAGGAACAAGGGAAGCTGTACTAAGTCTTAGGCTGATTTTAGAAGGTAGAATAAGGAAAGATAAGAGAACGTTCATGGCTTTTGTAGACTTAGAAAAGGCTTTTGATAACGTTGATTGGACTAAATTGTTTGACATTTTGAAATCAATTGGAATAAAGTACAGGGATAGGAGGGTGATATACAATTTGTACAGAAACCAGACAGCAGTCATTCGAGTTGAAGGACATGAGAGAGAAGCTGGTATTCAGAAAGGTGTAAGGCAAGGCTGCAACTTATCACCCATACTTTTCAATCTTTACATTGAACAAGCAATGAAGGAAATTAGAGAAAAATTTAAAGTGGGAGTGAAGATTCAAGGGGAAATAATTTCAACTCTGAGATTTGCTGATGACATCGTCATCCTGGCCGACAAGCCTGAGGATTTGAATGAGTTTTTGAATGGTATGGACTCCGTCTTACGGAAAGAATTTATGATGAAAATAAATAAATAAATTAATAAATGTAAAACAAAAATACTGGAATGCAGCCGAAATAAATCAGAAACCTCTATGGAGATCAAATTGGCAGGTGAAAAGCTGAAGGAAGTAGGAGACTTCTGTTACTTAGGAAGCAGAATAACCAGTGATGGACGAAGCAAAGAGGATATTAAAAGAAGGTTGGCTCAGGCAAAGAAAGCATTTCTACAAAAAAGGAATCTGCTGACATCGAATATAGATTTAGGTATTAGGAAGTCATTTTTGAAAGCCTTTGTCTGGAGCGTGGCGCTGTATGGAAGTGAAACTTGGACTATTGGTGCAGCAGAAAAGAGGAGAATTGAAGCATTTGAAATGTGGTGTTACAGGAGAATGATGAAGATCAGATGGGTAGATAGGGTTACAAACAAAGAGGTATTAAGACGAGTGGGAGAGGAGAGATGTTTCTGGCAACTGCTAATGAAGAGAAGAGATAGATTGGTAGGACACATACTAAGACACCCAGGAATAGCAAGCTTAGTTATGGAAGGAAGGGTCGAGGACAAAAACTGTAGGGGTAGACCAAGGTTAGAATATGTTAAACAGATTGCCTCGGATGTAGGGTGTCGGAGCTATGTAGAGATGAAACGATTAGCTCAGGACAGGGAGGCGTGGAGAGCTGCATCAAACCAGTCAAAAGACTGAAGACTCAAACAACAACAGGGGACACACACACACACACACACACACACACACACTCACACACACACACACACACGCACACGCACACACACACGGACAAAAGGTGATCTCATAAGCCTATTTTTTTTTTTTCAAAATTGAAAATAGGCTAAAAATGCGAGTAAGTAATATGGAATTATTCTAATAATATGTCAGACGTTACACATCATATGCGACTACTGAGAGGCTCGTAATATTTTTAGCCTATTTTCAATTTTGAAAAAATAGGCTTATGAGATCACCTTTTGTCCGTGTGTGTGTGCGTGTGTGTGTGTGTGTGATTCGTGTGTGTGTACCCCCCTAATAAAATCTAAACGGCTGGAGCGATTTCAATGAAACTCGGAAAGTTCAAAGCACTATTCCCGGCGACCTCGACCGTGCCCTTCAAATTTTGTTACGACTCACCAATCCAACATGGCGGCTGTGCGAAATATTTCACCAGCATTCAATATCTCCGAAACTATTACCGATATTACCCTGACATTTTCTTTGGTGATAGAGGGTACTACTATAAGTTCACTTATGTGACTTTTGAAAACCTGGTAACAACAAAACCAACATGGCGGCCAAGCGAATGTGCGACTTTTAAATAGACGTTTCTCGCGATTTGACCAACCAAACGCAATGAAACTCGGTACAGTATATGTTTATATACATTGTAATGCACCGACATCTAACTTCGTTCAATTGTTTACATAATCACAAGATGGCGGATGTGCGAAATATTTCACCGGCATTCTATATCTCTGAAACTATTAGCGGTAAACCCCTGAAATTTTGTACGGAGATAAAGGGCACTACTGGAATTCCATCTATAAGACTTTCAAAAACCGGTTAACTACAAAACGAACATGGCGGCCAAGCGAATTTGAAAATTTTAAATAGACCTTTCTCGCGATTTAATGTTCCAAGCGCACTGAAACCTGGCACAGGAAATATTTATACACATTGTAATCCACTGGTATATAATTTAGTTCAATTGTTTACATAACCTCAAGATGGCGGCAGTGCGAATTTTAAAATTAAGATTTTATTTCTTGTGATGTAGTCATGCGATCGAAGTGAAAGTTTGAATAATGAACCTACGATATAATTTTCCTTTAATGGTACATGACTCTATGGCCTATACATTTAACAATCCAACATGACGACCATCCGAAATATTTAGACGATACTGAATATCTACGAATCTATTTTAGCAATCAAACTGCATTTTTTTAATGTTCATAGGGGCTATGAACTTAAGTTCACCTATAGGACTTTAAATAACCTGGTGATCACAAATCCAACATGGCGGTGACGCGAATTATAAATATTCACATGGACGTTTCTCGCAATTTAACCATCCGCGTGCAGTGAAACTTGGTACAGTAAATCCTTATACGAATGTTAATCCACTGGCATCTAATTTATTTCAATTGTTTCCATAACCTCAAGATGGCAGCTGTGAAAAATTTTAAACTCTCCTTGTTTTTTCTTGTGTCCTAACTATGCGATTGGAGTTTGAATACTACACGTTCACAATAATCTGCATGTAACAGTACATAACTCTAGGACCTACATATATAAAATCCAACATGGCGACCATCCGAAATATTTAGTCGGTTCTCAATATCTACGAATCTATTACAGCAATCAAACTGAAATTTTGTATGTTGATAGTGGCAATTAACATGAGTAGGATATATGAAAATAGGCTGTATAGTTCTTCACGGAACTACTTGTTATTTTTATCAACCCGTGAGGACTCGCACATGAGTGTTTTGACCCGTGGCTTAAATAATATGGTCAGCCCTTATTTCCTGTCGCTTACTGTAGCTTCCTTCCTAGCCTTGAACTTCACCCTGCAAAAGAAATATATCCATAGCTTTTGGAAAAGTCAAGATATTTCTATATTATTTACGGTCGGGTCAGATTTACCCATGGCGCCAATCCTCGCGTGACAATTTCCGACTTACGTTAGTCGGAACAATCTGTAATAAAATAAGGGGGGGGGATCCATCTATTTTGGTGCAGCACAATCACATAGCTCATGATCTTGTTGGTCTTTGTTTAGGGTCTAGGAACACCTTGGTCATCAGCTCCTTTGAGATGACTGCTTTACCGCCAATATGAAGACTAATTATAGCCTACTGTTACGAAAATTATTGCCATTTTTTAGCCTACTTTTCACATTTTGCAAAAATGAGGAAAAAGTAGACTTATGAGATCGATCCGGGAAAATGTGTGTCTGTCGGTCTGTCTGTCTGGCTGTGTGTGTCCCCCCTATCAACTCCTAAACGGCTGCAGCAATCAAAACCAAATTTAGTTTGAGTAAAGATGTGCACCGGAATATCTCTCGTCCATATTTGAAAATGATGTCAGTGGTACCAACTGCTGAAAAAACGCACTAGAAATTTGAGCTCCTTGTTGGATATCTTGCAAGGTATGCATGGGAGCTATTCCAAAATTGGCACACATGTAGAAACTACTATTTCAGTTTAATTTCCAGGAGGCCAACCTTGACAGTGTTGCCAAAATAATTTTAAGCCTTCTGATAAGTCCAATGTTTAAATGCATATAACTTCTACACTATCAATTGGATTTCAACCAAATTTTGTATGTAATATCTATACATAAACAGATATGACTGAGCGTATTCTTAAGAGCCACCAGGCCTGCCAACTGTTCATAATTGCTCTCTCTATTTTTTTTTATCCAAATACCAATATATGAGAAAGTATGCAAGCCAACAGCTTTAAACTTCGCACACGTATATTCTGACATTTTAGATTAATTTGGAGTAACTTATATACGTCAGTTCTACCAACATGATTATAAGCCTGCTGATAGTACCAATTTTTAAATACATGCAACATCTATACTATCAGTTGGATTTCAAACAAATTTCGTATGTGCTATGTGTACCATAACAGATATGACTATAAGTATTGTTAAGAGCAATCAGGGCTGCCAACTGTTAATAAATGCTGTCTTTTTTTTTACCCTAATATCAATATTTCAGAAAGTATGCAAGCCGACAGCTCTATACTTTGCACACATATAGCACCTGACCCTCTTAGATAATGTGTAGTAATTAATATAAGTCAGTGCTGCCAATATGATTCTATGCCTGCTGATATGTCCAATTTTAAATTACATGTAACTTCTATACTAACAAATGGATTTCATCCAAAATTGGCACAACAAGATATTATAATATTTCAGATTATTTCTGACCAGCACACGCATGGTATTGTTGGCAACATGCTTTTACGCGTGCTGATAGATCCAGTGTCTAACTGCATGTAACGTCCATTGGACTTCAACCTAATTTTGTATTCTGTACCTTAAGAGATGGAACTAAGAATATATTCAGTCACCAGGGCTGCCAACTGTAGTGCTCTATTAGGCTACATTATACCAGGTATATTTTGAACTACAGTAATTAGATATTTCGATATTACCAACTTAATTTCGTCATTATTCTAGATAGGTTCATATACTGTAGAATAATCATTGGCATGAAAAGTAGGCTGTATAGTTCTTCACGGAACTTCTTGTTTGCATGTTAAATTTGAAAAACATAAATAAACCTGTAAAAAAATCTACGTTTCCAAACATTTATCGATGAATGTCAACGAAGACACTACAATGCAGACCTTCAATCCTCTATGCAGCAGAGTGCCCATATCTAACTAAGAAGACCCCATTAAGTGCCCTTGAGGAGCTCTTCCTGAGAAGGATAGTAGGACCAAGGATTCTACCAGATGGAAGACGATGGTATAAACCAAATCGTGAGCTCTACCAGCATCCAGAAAATCTCATAGATGCTATCAGAAGAAGGCGACTGACTTTCTACGGACACCTGTCCAGAATGGACTCGAACAGGTTATTCCATAGGATCTTCAAGGTTGCTAACAAGGGCAAAGCTACCGGATTCTTGTGGATGATTGCAAGTAGAGAAGGATGTTGCGGAACTCCATATTAATCAAAATGACATAGGCTAGATGACAGGAGTAACTACCATATAACTGTCAAAACTGCACCCTTCGTAACGTCCCTCACAGAAGCTACCCACAGACCAAAGGACGAGACCAAGAAATGGTCTGACGAGTGCAAGATTGAATTTAGCGAGAAAATGAAGGACTACTGGGCCATCAGAAAAGCTCAAGGCACCTACAAGAAAGCAGCTGCCAAACCCACCACTCAGAACACCAATCGTGGCAAACAACGACGATGACAGCAAGAAACATACAGCTAAAACACAAGCATCGTGGTCCATATATGGCCCTAATGAACTGAAAAAGAAAGCTCATTTTATATTGGGAATAGTTCATAGGAAGACACCAGGTGTAAAATTACTTTATTAAAATCCGTACGACTACGACAAAAAGGGAGCGACACACTGTGGGTCAAAATGACCCGGCCTCAGTCCTCGTGTTACATTTTTTTCACTCCAGTTCTCAAGGATTAAAACTGTCTTCCGATTGATCAAAGTGATTGGATTATGTACGTCATACTAACTAATTCGAGAATATTTCTGTTTACTCGTGTTCTCTTTAGCGTTTGTGTGTTGATGGGTGCAAATAAAACGTTTCAAACGCTACGTAAATCAAACACGGAAACGTGTAGATTTTCTTCCATTGACTAAGTCTCATTTTGCCTCCTCCCTCACAGAAAGTAAAAAGCAAAAACAAGAAATCATAAATGAAAGCAAACTCAAAATGAAAAACATAAAACACAAAGTGAAAATAAAAATTCAAAAACAAAAGCAAAACAGAACACAACAAACACAAATCAAAAACAAAAATCACAAAGCAAAACCAAACACAAAACAAACAAAACACACAAAGCAAATAAACATCAACAAAAAGTCAAAAACAGAAGCAAAAACAAAAACACAAATCAAAAAACACAAAGAAAGAATCAAATACATCAACTGAAAACAACAAACAAAAATCGAAAAACCCAAAAGCAAAAACAAACATAAAAACACAAAGCAAAAACAAAGTCAGAAGCAAAAACAATGCAAAAAGAACACAAAAGCACAAAGCAAAAACAAACACAAAAGCACAAAGCAAAAACAAAGTCAAAAGCAAGAACACAAAGCAAAAAAAAGTCAAAAGCAAAAACACAATGCATAAAAGTCAATAGCAAAAAAAACAGCAAAATCAAAGTCAAAAACAAAAACAAACACAAAAACACAAAGTAAAAAGCAAAACCACAAAGCAAAAACAAAGTCAAAAGCAAAAACACAAAGCAAAAATAAAGTCAAAAGCAAAAATCAAAGGTCAACAACCCAAGCAAAAACAAAAACACAAATAAAAATAAAAAAATAAAGCAAAATACAATAACAAAAGTAAAAAACAAAATCAAACACATGAAACACAAATCAAAAGGCTAATATCAAAAACAACAAACACAATGCCAAAATTAACAACAACAAATCAAATCAAAGGCAAAACGAAAACCAAAGTAACCCAAAAAAGAAATTAAAATAAGACCTAAACTTAAAACAAAAGAGAGAAAAGAGAACATTTGAAAAATAAAAAGTAGTTGTAACTTATAAATGGAGGGTTTATCAGGCAAGTGACTCCGATCATCCCCTCCAGAAGCAAATCCTATTTACGCCACTGAGCTGTAGCCACAGCTTTAGGAAGGGGTTGATGACCTCTAAGTACCACCTGGCTTACAAAAGTCTGTGGTCTGGAGAACCCTAATAAGCCCAGCGGGTACGCGGCCCACTTAGCAAAACAGCAGGTGGTTATAAAGCTGTCACTGGGGTGAGTGGTTCTGTTGGCCGCATCCATACAATAGATTCTGCCAGGACTAACTACGGGTCGAGTTCACCATACTTCCTCAAAATGTTAACAAACCATTATAGGCCGTTAACGGACGATTACCGAAAAGTCGCGGTTCACCATAACAATCCATTAGCATCCCTAACGAGCTATTAATACTAATTGCTGTGTCTTATTATCTGCTAACGATCGATTAACGCGGCATTCCAATACAAAATGGATCGGGCATTAAACTTTGTTCTCAACGATGACGATGTTTCTGAAGACATGCTACATATTCATCGACCTCGAATTTATAAAGAACAAGCTGTACCCGGCATAGCCTACGTTGCAATGCCAATCAAAGAAAGTGTTGACGTTGTAATTTTGTTTCATGAAGTGCTCTTGGATTCACAATATTTTATTCAATTTCCATTAACTGCCTGTAAACTATTGTAAAATGGATGTACTCATTTAGAAACATTTGTGAGAGCGTGTACAACAACTCACCAAAGTCTCATCGCAATCGGATTATTGGCATATGAGCGGATACGGCATTTTGTTGAAACGATTCGTGCGTTGTCACTCATTTGTTGAATCTACTCGTGCGCTGTCACTCATTTGTGGAATCTACTCGTGCGCTTCCTACTGTGAAATGGATTTACTAAGTTAGAAACCTTCACGTAAGTGTACACAACAACTCATCAAAGTTTCATCACAATCGATGAATGGCATATGAACGCATACGGGATTTTGTTGAAACGCTTCGTGCGTCGTCGCTCATTTGTTGAATCTACCCGTGCGCTACCTAGCCTATTGTAAAATGGATTTACTAAGTCGAAAACCTTCCCTGGCGTGTACACAACAACTCACCAAAGTTTCATCCCAAGCGGATGAATGGCATATGAACGCATACGAGATTTTGTTAAAACGATTCGCGCGCCGTCACTCATTTGTTGAATCCTTCGTGCGCTAACTATTGTAAAATCTATTTAATAAGGCTGAAACCTTCCCTGGAGTGAACTCAACGATTCACCAAAGTTTCATCGCAATCGGGTGAATGGTATATGAACGCATATGGGAGTTTGTTGAAACGATTCGCACGCCATTGCTCATTTGTTGAATCTACTCGTGCGCTACCTATTGTAAAATAGATTTACTAAACCAGAAATCTTTCCTGGAGTGCACAGAACATCCCACCCAAGTTTCGTCGCAATTGGATTAATGGCGTATGAGCAGATACGGCATTTTGTTTAAACGATTCGTGCGCTGTCACTCATTTGTTGAATCTGCTCGTGCGTTTCCTACTGTGAAATGGATTTACTAAGTTAGAAACCTTCCCTGGAGTGAACACAACGATTCACCAAAGTTTCATCGCAATGTGGTGAATGGTATATGAATGCATACGGGACTTCGTTGAAACTATTCGCGTGTCATCGCTCGTTTGTCGAATCTACTCGTGCGCTACCTATTGTAAAATGGATTTACTAAGCCTTTCCTGGAGTGTACAGAACATCCCACCCAAGTTTCATCGCAATCGAATGATGGTATATGAATACACTAGCAGTAGTGCCCGGCTTCGCCCGGTGGATTTATTTGTTTTACAGAACTGGAGCGCTCAAGGATAAGGATCGGAATAAATGAAAGTAAATTTGAAAGCACCAACGCTTATTGCAGCTGATAACCTCAATGTACTGCACCTACACCATCGCCCTTATACAGAGGCATACTATTGTCATGATGATAACTGTTTTAAGGGGCCTAAGAAATCTTTTTGCACTAATTACTCCCCGTGACTGCAATTTATAAGCAGCTCGCAATTCTGCACCAGAACATTGGTAGGGGCGACGTGATGCGGCCCGCATTACATGGCAACAATAGACTTCGGTATTATTGAAGCCGTTCTGGAGCGCTTGTTCTTCCGACTTACTGAACAAAAATCAATCTTTAAGGTTACCTGAGAGGTGTATCCTAATGCTACATAGCCTAAACTATTCCTCTTGAATCAGGCTATCATATACAAAAATAATTTTTCGAATCCCACTGGTAGTTCCAGAGATTAGCACGTTTAAACACACAAACAAACACACAAACTCTTCAGTTTTATTATATTAGTATAGATAGGAGACATACACACATACAGACAAAATATCACGTAACGTAGAGACGGAGGAATTACTTTGATGAAAGCGACGACACAGATTTTGTTATGAGATTTCGGTTGTCAAAACCTTCTGTGTTGAATGTTCTACATATATTAGAACCTAACCTGGAATTCCTATCTGACAAGTAAGATATGTGTAATATCGTATGATGCATTACGGTATAGCACTACCTAGACGTCACAGCATCAGTCCTCTTATTTTCAACGATTTGTACGTTTCTTTCAACTACAGAAAAATTCAGTCCCCGGCTCTTCTTCCTCTTTTCCTCATCAGCCATGTTTGTTTTTAACCATGGAGTATGTTAGCAGTTCACTGCCTGCTTGATTAAACCAAGGAATATACAAATACCGCCACAATCATCATATTTCAATGAGTTTTGTACAGCCTTTAAACGTAACGATTCGTTTACTAATGCCAATCAGCGAATGTGCTGGTGAAAAGCCAACGAGTTTAAGGGCCGGGTTGACCAACGTAGCGTTAACAGGCCGTCAGTAAATGCGTTGTTAACTTTAAGGGACGCTAGAGGTAAGTTTTTCAACTTCCACATGTTTTTATCAGAATGAGTTGAAATTTGAACTGCATAGGCCTACTTAGAATAGTAACACTAAGGCACATACCAAATTTGAAAACAATTGGATGAAATGTAATTGATTTTAACTAATTACAGTATATTATTAAAATATACCGTGTGATCAAAAGGCTCCATGCGCATTAGCAATTGTGTAAAGCGCTTGATATTTTCAGTACATATACATTGTGCCCGTTTAGACCGGAGTCCGCACGACCACATATGCACTTTACCAATAATCAGTCAGCACGAGAGTCAAAATATCCCGGAGCGCCAGATGGGTTAAAGCAAATCGCAAAAACGACATCAAATTAAAAAAATGCTTTACTGATTTTTGGCTCAATGCAACAATAAGGATAGAAGGAGATTTAATTGGGAGTAACACATCTGGTAAAATTATCTCAGTTTATTTTAAAGTTAAAATCTGACTGCAAGAATGCTCAAAGCAGCATCATCCACGTGTGGCGATCCACACTCTTATTTACACACAATATACAGAAATTTTCCAAACACATTTGACAATCTTTTTGGAAACACAAGTCCGATTAATAGTCCTGTGGACTGTGTTCCAAAATTATTAATATTTAATTCCAGTTCAAAATTAATTGTCTATACTGGAAATAACGTAGGTCACTGTTTGACTATTTACATGATATTAACACTCGTAGAATAAATGTTTATAGAATTCTTAAACTTTCACTTGTTTTTCCAGTTTCAAAAATATATCGTCGAAAATATTATTATCATCGTAGCAACACAAATTATTAACACATATTAATAACATCTGAAAAGTATTTGACCTTGAGCATAGCATCGAAGAACTGTGCGAAGCACAACAACAATTAATTGTTCTTCTGACATTAAACATTCGAGAAGTGACACGATTATGAACTTCAAGTTCCAAACAAAATACATGATTTCTGAATCATCAACTTGATCAATAAATGGTTGAACCATTCAACTATTCAATTATCCACTTGGAATCATTATGAAAAAAATATTTATATTTATGGCCATTTCTAGTAACTTTCACAACTTGCAATTCTTCGACAGAATGCGGAAAATAGAATTGTAGTTTCATAATAAATTCATTTAGTTCATGGCACTAGGATTTGAAAATATCCTTCAAATTATTCGTGGTTAAAGAATTATTTTTAATTGGCAGTGGCCCATTCTATTATTTGTGTAAGAACACAATATTACAACAACAACGGCAAAGGTCTTCCTCTGAAGAAGAATAAACTACTATCATGACAAATCCGGGTTCTAGCAAAATCAAAGTCTAAATGGAATTCGTAAACAAGGTTGAAATAAGAACTGATGGTTTTAAAGAAATAACCTTCGGGTTATTCATACGACGAAATGTGTGGCTCCAATACTCCTACTATAAACCTGAGCCATCGAACCTGCTATTTGATTGATGCTCGAAAAAAACCTCTTCATTCCTGCGACTTAACATGCGCACCTGGGAATGGCATTTCAACTACTCCACACACATAAATTTTCTTCCCAAAATTTATACAATAAATCAAGCCTCTGCTTGTTATCAACACTGGAAGATTAATACACTTACAAGTTTATTTTATTTTACCATTCAGTTCAACCCGTGAATTTACCATACTTATGAAAATCTTCATTTCACTTTCGAAGAGTATTTACGTCATGATTTTATATAAATACAACAATATCCTATTTGATACAAATATCATTTGCTTCCCGTTTCATGCCTCTCCGTGTTATCTGAAACATATACTTTGCTCAATGCAAATATCAACTGTTCAACCAGAACTGAAATGTTGGTTGAATGCGGGCTTGCGCTAACCACTCTCCTTCGGAAAATCTCCTGTTCCAGACTAGAAATGATTAAACTACTTCATAGGCTCTTTCTCAATACATATGATTATTATAAAATATAATATCCATGAATTATTTAGAAAAATTATGAAAATTATTATTATTATTATTAGTGGATTATTATTATTATTATTATTATTAATTATATCATTTTAAATATGTTTAATTATCATCTCATTATGTGAGAATCCACATGTTCGAATCTTCGAATATGGAAAAAATATCCATTCCTCAACAAAAATAAATTTAACTTTTACAGTTACATCGGGGTTTTTCCGTGGTTTCCTTAAAATATGAAAAATTCATATAAATCTTCGAAATGCTCGGTCATCGATCCTAAACTGTTCTGAGTGCTGAAAATACTCAGAATAACTCTAACAAGTCTTGCGTAAATCATTGCAAGCTTTAAATACGACGAAAAAAATGTGTTGGTCATCTGCAGAAAAATAGTTTGTTCCAATTAGCTATGCATAATATAATTCAAATGTGGCTTACATTTCTTGATGGTCTTGAAGTGTAGTAAACCTGGTCTGTACCAGATTTATCCATAGACATGCCCTATCGGACAAGCACGTATAATCCTTGTATCGGCCGCCATTGTAGACCCACAATTCGTCTAGTCAGACATAGTGGTAGTATCTTTCGACGTTTGAATAAACTGTGGTTCCATTTTAATAGGAGCTTCTATCAAAGCCATAACAGTTTGTTTAATAGGGTCAGATCTAAGTGATCTCTTCTTAAATATGTCAGTTGTAACATAACTCACTGTAATCTCATCAGTACAAGAAAAACACTGACAGTCTAAGCAATTAACGGCTGTTCTGAAGATCGTTCCCTGGGCATGGTTTGTATATCACCATCTGCCATGCGCTAGACAACCTGCAGTTTCCCTTGCGTAGACTAATGAACGCCACCGTTATAGACTAGTCTTCAGTGTACTGACCGATCGAAGTGGTTAACTAGTTACAAAAATGAAAACTGACTTGAAAATGGATTTAAACATCCAAGTATTAAGTTACTACTGGACTGTGACAAAATACTATTTTCTAGACAAAGTCTAGCATATGTCCTTGCAGAAATATAAATATTTCCACCAATGTCTGTAGAAAAACAATCACCTCAGTGATTCTCCTCACCAGAAACTTACTAAGTTTCACCTCGAAGCGCAGCACTTTTCGTGACTATCACGACTTGAAAAGAACTTCTGCGTAGATGCGGCAACCATGTGCCTTGGCTCAGCGTAGACGCAACTTGCTTGCCAAGTGCTTGTGTTAGAATGAGCTAACCATGCCTGCTCCAGCTGGCTTTTATTCAAAACAGTCAGGGTCACGCGTCATCACCTGATATCTAGAAATCCTCATATCTCTTGAATCCCTGGTCCGATTTACTTGATACTAATTGCATTCTCTTTCATTTGGCCGTGCCAGTAATCTGATCCCAGTCTCAAGTCTCTACTCCATAGTTAACTATTTAATCAATAAATAGCCTCCACCTCTGCTATTACTCGCTACGTCACTTGACATCCAACTATCGGTAAAATCCTTCGAAATGCTTCTCGAAGCAATGTAGCGCGATATTCAAATATCTGAACTTTAAAAAGCGGCTACAGCCTTTCCCTTGATATCTAGGTGTCTGAAACTTGGAATACCCATTCCTAGATTTGGGCACAACATAAAACTATTCTAAATATTATTACATTGAGACCTTTCAGGAAAGTGATACATGTATGCTGTCAGATTAATTTTTAGCCTACTTTTCACATTTTGCAAAAATGAGGAAAAAGTAGACTTATGAGATCGGGCAAATGCGTGTCTGTATGTCTGTCTGTCCTTCTGTCTGTCTGTCCTTCTGTCTGTCTGTCTGTCTGTCTGTTTGGCTGGCTGTGTGTGTGTCCGCCCCCCTATGAACTCCTAAACGGCTGGAGCAATCGAAACAAAATTTGGTAGGAGTAAAGACCTATACCTGAATATCTCACGGCCATATTTCAAAATGATGTCAGTGCTACCAACAGCTGAAAAATCGCAATTGAAATTTGAGCTCCATGTTGGATATCTTGGAAGGTATGAATGGGAGCTATTTCAAAATTGGCACACGTATAGATAATAATATTGCAGTTTAATTTTCAGGAGGCCATACATGCCAGTGTTGCCAAAATGATTATAAGCCTACTGATAGGTCCAATTTTTAAATGCATATAACTTCTACACTATCAATTGGAATTCAACCAAATTCCGTATGTTGTATGTGTACATAACCAGATATGACTGAACGTATTATTAAGACCCACCAGGGCTGCAAACTGTTAATAAATGCTCTTAATTTCTTTTATCCAAATACCAATATATCAGAAAGTATGAAAGCCGACAGCTTTAGGCTATGCACACGTATAGTGCCTGACAGTCTATATTAATTTGTAGTAACTTATACACGTCAGTGCTACCAACATAATTTTAAGCCTGCTGAGAGGTCCAAATGTATATACATGTAACTTCCATACTATCATTTGGATTTCAACCAAATTTCGTATGTGCTATGTGTACCATAACAGATATGACTATGCGTATTCTTAATAGCTACCAGGGCTGCCAACTGTTAATATGTGCTGTCTCTATTTTTGTTACCCTAATATCAATATATCATAAAGTATGCAAGCCAATAGCTCTAAACTTTGCTCACGTATAGTACCTGGCATTCTAGATGAATTTGGAGTAACTAATATACGTCAGTGCTGCCAACATGATTCTAAGCCTGCTGATAGGTCCAATTTTAAAATGCATGTAACTTCTATACTAACTAATGGATTTCATTCAAAATTGGCACAACAATAGATCATATTATTTCAGATTATTTCTGACCAATACGTGCATGACATTGTTGCCAACATGATTTTACGCACGCTGTTAGATCCAATGTTTAACTGCATGTAACGTCCATGCTATTCATTGGACTTCAACCAAATTTTGTATTCTGCACCTTAAGCGATGGAACTAAGAATATATTCAATCGCCAGGGCTGCTAACTGTAGTGCTCTATAAGGCTACATTATGCCAGGTATACAGTATTTCGAACTAATTAGAAATTTCGATATTAGCAACTTAATTTCGTCATTATTCTAGATAGATCCATATAGATTAATCATTGGCATGAATCTTAAATTTTAAGAAAAGTAGGCACTTTAGTTCGTCACGGAACTTCTTGTTTCTTTATGTGCCATTATGTTTTATGAATTTTGATAATTTTTCATAGTTCTTTATTTTCTTTGGTCTGTAATTTACGAAGTGGCTGGAGATATTGCAATGTTATCTTGCAACACATGTGTTTTTGAATATCCAGTGATTTTTTAGTAAAATTGATGAATACCTCATGCACATGGAGCATTTTGATTACCTAGAAACGTTGTTTGGAGATAAAAGCATTTTTATAAAATCGCGTGCTATATTAACCAGTTTGGCTCACCCAATGAAACTTATGTGGAAAACATGTGAAAAATACAATGTTTTGTTTTAGAGATAAAGAGCATGGAGACCTTTCGTTTGAGTTAACCTACGACTTTCTAGGATTTCTAGTTTTAAAAGTATAGCCTACTTTCTATGATTTGCCTTCCATCTTCTTTTTACGCAGAGGAGTTTTAAAAATGTCGCTGAGCCTTTAAAAATGTCGGTGCATGAAAACTGTTTTACTGAAATGATCCACAGGGGTCCATAAGATATATATATGGGAAAAACAAAAAACAGTTATTTTGTCATTTTTGCCTAAAAACTCAGCCCTAGTGTCCCTTAACATCGGCATTAAGCTCGTTGGCGTTCCACCACCGCATTCGCTGATTGTCATTAGCAAACGAAGCGTTATGTTGAAAAGCTGTACAAACCTCATTGAAAGATGATGATTGTGGCGGTATTTGTTTATTCTTTGGTGTAATCGAGCAGGCCGTGAACTGAAAAAGCTTAAAAGTTACATACTCCTTGGTTAAACACAAACATGGCTGATGAGGAGAAGAGCCAGAAAAGCCGAGGACTGTGAAATGAATTATCCACCCTTATTTACTTGGTGGATGAGCATCGTGAAATCGTTGAAAATAAGAGGACTGATGCTGTAACGTTTAGGCAGTCTTTTATTAAATTAAAGTAACTAGGATGTTTTATAACGTAATGCATTACTCGTAAAAAGAAATAAGAGGATTGATGTTGTCACTTCTAGGTAATCTCTTATTAAATTAACTACTTTGTGCTACACCGTAATGCATCGCATAAATAAGGAATGGTACATAGGTCTTGGCTATCTTACTTTTATCAGATGGGAATTCCAGGTTAGGTTCTGTCATCTGTAGAACATTCAACACAGAAGGTTTTGACAACCAAAATCTCATGATAAATTCTGTGTCGTCGCATTCATTCAAGTAATTTATAAGTTAGTGGTCGAAGAAAATCTAGCATGTCTTCAAAAACATCGTCATCATTCAGAATGAAGTTTAATGTACGACTATTCCGGCTTTCGCCGCACGCCATTTTGGATTTGATTGCTGCGTAAATCGACCGTCAAGTCGTTAATTCCGTGTTGACAGAGCAATTAGTTTTGACGGCTTGTTAGGGAAGCTAATGGATTGTTATAGTTTGGTGAGTCACGACATTTCGGTAATCGTCCGTCAATGCCCTTAATTGGTTTGTTAACGTTTTGACGAACCGTGGTGAACCCGGCCCTAAGGCTTTCTGCAGTTTACGGCCTGCTTGATTAAACCAAAGATTATACAAATACCGCCACAGACATCATCTTTCAATGAGTATTGTACAGCCTTTAAACGTAACGATTCTTTTGCTAATGCGAATCAGTAAATGCGTCGGTGAAACGCCAACGAGTTTATTTCCGATGTTGAAATTATCCAGGCATTTCCTGACGGCCTGTTGAGTGTTGACGCCGCGTTGGTGAACCCGCCCTTCAGTATTTATGGATTGGCCGGCTCGCGGTAAAGCTGATGGCGCTGGGGAGGCAGGTTTCCAGCTAACATATACTAACATAATATACTTGCAATATGATTTATGTTAAATAAAACCGGTATTTGACCACAGTTTTTATATGCAGCAGAGACCCTCTTGATGAACAAGAAATACAACGTGGATGATTTGGAGAAAGTTGAGAGACGTATCCTTCGAAAAACTTATGGGCCAACATTGCTCTCAGATGGCTCTTATCGACTAGCGTACTCATCGACCCTTCCATTAGTCATTTTCAAGAAAATTTTCGATTTTTTAAAAATTGTCTTATTCGATAGTATGTCCTCTCTAGTTACCAGAAATATATAGTTTATACTAGTTTTATTGTTGTTTAGCTCATTTATATTCATTTTAATGATCGGTGTGCACGCTTTTCAGCAGCTGTCACTTTGACGCATAGGTGCAGCAGATAAAGCACACATTAATCTGGCTTTGAAACAGTCTACTTCAGAACTAAAACAATGTAGGAGATGCTCAAGAGTCGGAGATTACAGAAGATTGACCTAAAGTCCAAAGAAAAGGCAGTTTTTAGGAGTTGAAAAGTAATACTCTTTACTCTAAATGTGTACCTCAACTTTAAGTTACGATTTCTCTCACTTCATTTTTTTCAATATTTGTCTTGACTTGGGCAGTTTCATTTAAAAACTAAAATATAGATAAATAATGCAGCTATGTTATAAAGCAGAATGAAGCTGTTAAATTGAAATTAGGGGTCGCGCCCCCACAATTAATTTATGTTTTCAATCAAAATAATATATATTTGCCTCAAATAATGATACAAAAACGATTCTGCTATACAACATTCTGAACATACAGCAGATCAATTTGCTATAACAATGACTCAATTAAGTTGAAAAAGAGCAAAGATATCGAGTCCTAAAAATGCACGTTACTTTTGTGATTAATCTTTGAAAAAGACCTTCCAGATTTATTTAATTTTTCTTAAAAAAAAACAACAGTTTATATTCTTGGAATCAGTGATATCAATTTCAAGAAAATAAGATAACTTGTAATGAAATGTCTTCAGTGGTGTCGAACTATGCCATCAGTTGGAACCAGCCACCACTACGGAGATGACTGATATTCTAATGGCAACTCTTCCGGATGGGGAACGATAGAATCACCAAGAAGATGTTCAACTTGAATAATGGCTACAAGACTGGCAGCTTGTGGATTAATGAAGTGAAACGCTGGGATTTTAGACTGTGATATTCTTGACCGTTACAAATTTTGTGATAGTGTTAGCTCTTGGTCTCCAACACCCAAAGTGAGTAAGACCAGACTCCCCCCACACAGGAGAGGAAGGACAAGTTATTGGCTGGACTGAGGAGATATTGGAGAACAAAGCACTAGTCCTAAGTGCTCCTTACTGGGCTTAAATCACTAATATAAAGTGCGTTCAAAAAGTAACGAGCCGGAGGCTGGAATGCGCAAACCGGTGACTACATCGGCTAATCATGGCGTGTGTAACGAGATGTGGTTCCGACCAGAGCGTGGAAGGTCACAGCCCATCGCTAGAGGGCACGCGTGCACGTCCGGTGACGATACAAAGCAAGCAGCAGCATGCATCAATCGTCCAACACTGCCAGTCGCATTGCAAACAGTGACATGGAGGCGTCAGTTTAAGAGCAAAGAGGTGTTGTTCGGTTTCTGACAGCGAAAGGAGTAGGGGGAACGGACATTCATCGCCGAATGTCACAAGTGTACGGCGAACACTGCATGTCCCTTGCAAGGGTCAAGGCGCGGCACAAGCGCTTCAGGGAAGGACGGGTGTCGTTAGCCGATGATGCCCGGTCTGAGGCACCCCTCTGCATTACCGATGACAACGTCCACCTGGTTGATGCATTCATTACCCAGGTCCGCCGAGTGACAGTGAACGCCATAGCCGCCGTGGTCGCTCCACGACAATGCACGACCTCATACGGCGAACACAGTCGCAACAATCCTGCAGAAAATCAAATGGGAGGTTCTCGGCCACCCTCCATACAGTCAATACCTCTCTCCCTGTGATTACGCCATGTTTGGGCCCCAGAAATGGGCTCTGCGGGGCCAACGATTCACCTCGAACTCCGGCGTCCAGCTTACGTGCGGAATTAATTCACATCGCAGCCTAGGGAATTTTATGAGACAGCCATTCACCACCTCGTGTCACAGTGGGATAAGTGCCTCGACAGCCAGGGCCAATACTTCTAACATACAGGTACTGGTTTCTGTAAGTATGCCTCCGGCACGTTACTTTTTGAACGCACCTTATAAATAATACATTGAGGAACAGTGACCACAGTCAATCTTCGTCCACCGTAATGTCGACATTTTGCTTAAAATCTGCTGTTGCAATCGTCTTGAGTTCGGCGCAGCTACGTGAAAGCTGGTATGGTCATGCAATGAGAAGTCAAGATACGGTAACTCAGATCTTCAAATTGACCCAAGTGGAATGCGAGCACGTGGACATGCACGATGTTGGCTTAAAACCGGAAGATGCCAATGACAGACAGAAATGGAGGAGATGCAGCAAAGCATCTATTAGTTTGAAATGAATCGAAAACGATTCATCAATTGACCGTTCAATCGATTAATCGACTAGCCGAATAATAGATTAAGGGGACACGGAACGCCCTATGCTGTTAATGTTAAATCATGCTTCACAAAGGTACATTTTTCCCAAAACCTATTAGAGATATTGTTTGAGTCTTCAGTATTTCGACTGGTTTGGTGCAGCGCTCCATGCCTCCCTGTCCTGAGCTAATCGTTTCATCTCTACATAGCTGCCACACCCTACATCCGAGGCAATCTGTTTAACATATACTAACCTTGGGCTACCCCTACAGTTCTTGTGCTCGACCCATCCTTCCATAACTAAGCATGCTATTCCTGGGAGTCTTAGTATGTGTCCTACTAACCTATCTCTTCTCTTCTTTAGCAGTCACCAGAAACATCTCTCCTCTCCCACTCGTCTTAATACCTCTTCGTTTGTTACCCTATCTACCCATCTGATATTCATCATTCTCCTGTAACACCACATTTCAAATGCTTCAATTCTCCTCTTTTCTGCTGCACCAAAAGTTCAAGTTTCACTTCCATAGAGCGCCACGCTCCAGACAAAGGCTTTCAAAAATGACTTCCTAATACCTAAATCTATATTCGATGTCAACAGATTCCTTTTTTGTAGAAATGCTTTCCTTGCCTGAGACAACCTTCTTTTATATCCTCTTTGCTTCGTCCATCACTGGTTATTTTGCTTCCTAAGTAACAGAAGTCTCCTACTTCCTTCAGCTTTTCACCTGCCAATTTGATGTCCATAGAGGTTTCTGATTTATTTCGGCTGTATTCCATTATTTTTGTTTTACATTTATTAATTTGCATCCGTAAGACGGAGTCCATACCATTCAAAAAACTCATTCAAATCCTCAGGCGTGTCGGCCAAGATGACTATGTCATCAGCAAATCTCAGAGTTGAAATTATTTCTCCTTGAATCTTCACTCCCACTTGAAATTTTTCTCAAATTTCCTTCATTGCTTGTTCAATGTAAAGATTGAAAAGTATGGGTGATAAGTTGCAGCCTTGCCTTACACCTTTCTGAATACCGGCTTCTCTCTCATGTCCTTCAACTCGAATGACTGCTGTCTGGTTTCTGTATAGATTGTATATCACCCTCCTATCCCTGTACTTTATTCCAATCGATTTCAAAATGTCAAACAATTTAGTCCAATCAACGTTATCAAAAGCCTTTTCTAAGTCTACAAAAGCCATGAACGTTCTCTTATCTTTTCTTATTCTACTTAGTACAGCTTCCCTTGTTCCTACATTTCTCCTGAAACCAAACTGGTCTTCACCCAACTCCGTTTGTATCTGGCTTTCCATCCTCTTGTAAATTATTCTAGACAGGATCCTTGATTTATGAGTAATCAAGCTGATTGTACGGTAATCTTCACATCTGTCAGCTCCCACTTTCTTTGGTATAGGGATGATTACATTCTTCTTGAAATCAGGGGGTACCTCACCTGTCTCATAAATCCTACACACCAAGTGAAATAACCTGACCAGACCTTCATCTCTTATGCAGCGTAGCAACTCAATCGGTATATCATCTATGCCTGGTGCTTTGTTCCTGCTTAAGTCCTCCAATGATTAGAGATATAAACTTGAAAATTACACAGCATGTACCTACCCTGTCTGAAAAGTTCGGTGAATGGGTCTATATTACGAACGGATTGTTGGCTTACCTGAAACAGCCGTTATTATCCTTCGAAGTAATCCTTATGGATGATTATGCACTTCTTAGAACGGCTGTACAAGTCCTGGCATAGTCTTCCTGAGGGATAGCCTTCGGTTGGGTCGTCACTTTACGTTGGATGTCCGAAATGTCCGAAAACCTCTGGCCCTTCAGGGCTCTTCGGTGACCCTGGACCCCGATACTCCATACTTTGACGCGTGCGTTCGAGGTTGTACCTCAGGCACCAGGTCTCGTTACCCGTGACGATGGTTTTCAGGACCATTCCATTGCACGGAACATTCACCCTTCTCACTACCACCCGTCGAACAGGTGTGCACGATAGGTTGCATAAATTCACCCTTCTCACTGCCGCCCGTCTATCAGGTGTGCAAGACAGGTTGCATAAATTCACGCTTCTCTCTTACTTTCAATTTAGAGTTTTGACGACCCAAACTGAAGGCTATTCCTAAAGAAGACAATGCCAGCAGTTTCCAGGACTTGTTCAGACATTCTCAGAAGTGCATAACCATCCACGGAGATTACTTCGAAGGACAGTAACGGCTGTTTCAGGTAAGCCAACAATCCGTTCGTAATATAGCCCATTCACCGAACTCTTCAGACAGAGGGTGTACATAATTATCTTGACTTGGTACTGGAATAACTGGTTGTGAGTTATATGAAATACTTTTTGATTTTTATCCTATTTTTATTGTATGAAAAAAAAAGGCTTATGAAATCACCTTTTGTCCGTGTGTCTGTGAATGCATGTGTGATTCGTGTGTGTGTGTGTGTGTCCCCTAATAACTTCTAAACGGCTGAAGCGATTTCAATGAAACTCGGTAAGATCATAGCACCATTCTGGCCGACCCCGACCGTGCTCTTCTAATTTCATTGTTTCTCACCAATCCAACATGGCGACTGTGCGAAATATTTCACCAGCATTCAGTATCTCCGAAACTATTACTAATATCACCCTGAAATTTTGTACGGTGATAAAGAGCACTACTAGAAGTGTACCTATGAGACTTTCGAAAACCTGGTAACTACAAAACCAACATCGCTGCCAAGCGAAGTTGAGAATTTAAATAGACTTTTCTCGCGATTCGACCATCTGAGCGCAGTGAAACTTGGTACAGCAAATGTTCATACACATTGTAATGCAATGACGTATAATTTAGTTCAATTGTTTACATAACCTCAAAATGGCGGCAGTGCGTAATATTTCACCGGCATTCTATATCTCCGAAACCACTACAGATATCACCCTTAAATTTAAATTTTGTACCGTGATAAAGGCCACTGCTATAAATTTATCTATGTAACTTTCAAACACCTGTCAAGTACAAAACGAACATGGTGGCCAAGAGAATTTGAAACATTTTAATAGACTTTTTTCATGATTTAACTATCTGAGCGCAGTGAAATGTGGTACAGTAAATTATTATACACATTGTAATGCACTGGCATCTAATTTAGTTTAGTTGTTTACATAACCTCAAAATGGCGGCATGTGAAATTTTAAAATTAAGTATTTATTTCTTGTGTCGTAATCTTGCGATCGAAGTGAATGTTTGATTAAT
Source organism: Meconema thalassinum (assembly GCA_946902985.2). Lineage (NCBI taxonomy): Eukaryota > Metazoa > Arthropoda > Insecta > Orthoptera > Tettigoniidae > Meconema > Meconema thalassinum. Next base: position 19,201,243 of record OX336396.1, read on the forward strand.
GAACCTACGCAAAAAAAATCCTTTAATGGTACATAACTCTATGGCCTATACATATAACAATCCAACATGGCGAGCATCCGGAATATTAGACGGTTCTCATTATCTACGAATATATAACAACCTTCAAACTGAAATTTTGTATGTTGATAGAGACAATTAACATGAGTAGAATATATGAAAATAGGCTGTATATTTCAACACGGAACTGCTTTTTGAATTATTATTTTGAAGTTACAAATTTTGGCATTTTTGGCCAATTCATACTCTAATTAAATACTCTAATATCTGACCTACAGCAATTATAGTTCTTTCATCATGCACACAACAACATTGAAAAGGAACCCTGAAAGTTTGAATTCTCTGTATTTCACACAACCTGAAGAAATGTTCCTTATGTATTAAAAAGCTAACTTTCGGTAAATGGCCTTTAAAGTCACTGCACTAGTGCTTGCCTGCTCCATAGCTTGTATTATCGATGTCCTCTTCTTTAGGAAGAAAATAACCAGTGATGGACGAAGCAAAGAGGATATAAAAAGTAGGTTGGCCGAGGCAAGGAAAGCATTTCTACAGAAAAGGAATCTGTTGACATCGAATATAGAATTAGGTTTTAGGAAGCCTTTTTTGAAAACCTTTGTCTGGAGTGTAGCGCTCTATGGAAGTGAAACTTGGTGCAGCAGAAAAGAGGAGAATTGAAGCGTTTGAAATGTGGTGTTACAGGAGAATGATGAAGATCATATGGGTAGATAGGGTGACAAACGAAGAGGTATTAAGACGAGTGGGAGAGGAGAGATGTTTCTGGTGACTGCTATTGAAGAGATAGGTTGGTAGGACACATACTAAGACACCCAGGAATAGCAAGCTTAGTTATGGAAGGAAGGGTCGAGGACAAGAACTGTAGGGGTAGACCAAGGTTAGAATATGTTAAACAGATTGCCTCGGATGTAGCGTGTCGTAGCTATGTAGAGATGAAACGATTAGCTCAGGACAGGGAGGCATGGAGGGCTGCTTCAAACCTGTCAAAAGACTGAAGACTCAAAGAACAACTTCCATTTCGTCCTCTAGCCTTCTCTTACTAGCTCTCCTGAATTGCCTGGCCTTCTGATGCAAGGTTTTGACAGCTATTTCGGCATATCTGAGTCTTTCTAAGTCGAGTCGCAGCATGGCGTCCCGACTATGACAGCCAATGAGCCCCAGTCTTTGTAGTACTTGACATTTTGTGATGTTTCCCTGATTAAATGATGCCACACCGTCATATACACCAACATGAAGGGTCCTTATTAGCACAAACACAATTTTTGGCAGAAGAGGGGTAAATTTAAATAGAGGGGGGAAATATATGGTTGTGAAATTTCTTTGTGGATGGATTCGATTGTTGACTGTTATTTGTTTGTCTTGTTTATGATTGACGTGGTTACAAGGTTGCACCTGACATATACAGTTTATTATAAAGAATACAGCGTTTATCAGTCTAAATGTCAAATAACCAGTCTTGCGAGAACTATGCATCATCTTAGAAAAATATTAATTAAGAAACTTCCAAGATGAGGATTATCATAATTGATACACCATTGGATAGGGAAATGATCACAGATACAGAATACAAAATAAACAAATAGTTCCGTCAAGAACTAGAAAGCCTATTTTCAAATATCCTACTTATGTTAATTGCCTTTATCAACATACACAATTTCAGTTTGATTGCTGTAATAGATTCGTAGATATTGTGATCCGTCTAAATATTTCGGATGGTCACCATGTTGGATTGTATATATTGAACCCTTGCAAAGAAGCTTATGAGACTCAGTTTCGGGGGGTGTAACAGTCCATATCGTAAGTTGTTGTTAAAGCGCTTCATTAACATGCAGGGTAAGATATAACAAAATAACATGCAGGAAAAAGTGAAGCCAGGGTTATAACAAATGAATTTAATGACAGATCATCTATTTACAAAAATGAATTAACAAGCAAAACTCCCATAATGACTCCCACTGAATAAATTAAATTGCCAAAACTAGGCTGCATCTCAGGAGAGATTATTACTCGGACCAAGTGTCCCAAAGAAAAATCAACAATAATGACAATGTATGCGCGTGTGCCGTTCTACATGCTTCACGATGAGTACAATTGAATGCATGATTCGTCATCATCCGGAATAAACTTTCAGAAGACGAATCCGCATTACTTAGAGCTAGACAGAAGCGGGGAACAACTATACAACACTTAAAACTAAACCGACACTTCCTATACTTAATATAAACAACACAAAAATTTCCGCAAGAAATTGGAATCAAAACTGCCGTAGCAAAACATTGCTGCCTAAAATTAGGACTTCTCACACAAATCAACCAAGTAAGTTAACACGTGACCAACAAAACAAATACACATATGACCGCCGTCATTTTACAAGTATACTACCACTACACCACACGGGCGTCACACACTAAATTACATGAACTGAGTCATAAACAAAATCACTAGGCCCAAAGCCAATATTTACATTATTAACACAACATTCCATCCATACGACATGCAATAATCCGTCACAAACATGGCGAACTCCCCAATTAATTATGGTTCAAAATAACCATCACAGAGAACAGGTTTGCTAAATGAAAGCTTAAAGGGGTCAGTCGGAAAATAGGACTGCTTAACAAAAATAAGTCACCAGGCTAGACGGGCGATTCGTGGAAATCTGCATATCTGTCAACCCACGTGTCAAAATAACCTCGGCCTCCCAAGGCACGGGATCCAGTCTCGAAGAAGCGTGCCCCAAAGCACAATAATACGTGTGTGTGTGTGTCAGAACAAAATATATCTCAGCGTTTCCCCTAGGAAATCCAAGAATCAGCATATGGACAAGGAACAGCGGTCTCCTCAGAGCACCCTGCCTTTCCATCAAAAATACAACAACAACAAAATATTGAGGGCGGTAGGACCTCTACCCCTCTTCACGTAGAATCAAAACACACACCTGACACAATAACACACACAGAATCACACGTATGGGTTTGACAGACCCTGAAATAAAATGACATAAATATATTCCACCTGCTGGCGCCTCCGTTCTATGCCAGTGACTATCGAACCTGAAAAGGACCCAAAAAAATCTAAAAAAAATTAGAACTAAGGTGTTCTACAATTACATCTTAATTTGTTGCGCTCGGCAACCCTAATATGAATAATAACCTGTTCAGCAAACATCTTACAGTAATTACCTCCCTTTCCTATCAAAAATATGAACTTTAATAAAGCACCACTTATCGAATGTGACGGGTTTCGCATTTGCATGGATAAAATGACGTACACGCGCCGTGTACATTAAATATGACTCCAAAGAAAAATAATACACAACAAACAACTTTGGCCACGCGCCAACGTACATTTAAAACATTTAGTGTCGGTGCAAGAAAAACAATCTAAAACAAGAAAAAGAAGAAAATGAACTATTTACAAAGTTCCCGCCAATCTAACTACATATTGAGTAATCATTTTTTGTACATCACCGTATCAGCTTGTAGAACATATGACTTCCATCTCGGCTCATTTCCCTACGGGAAAATTAGCCCTCCATCGTTGTCTTCGTAGAAGCGTTGGACATCACTCCGGCTCCTGACCACACGTCGGACAGCTTGGTGTAGTCTCTTTGGAAGAAAAGTTCAATGTTATTATAATTTGACCTGGCTATAATCGCTTGTGAGTTACTAATTTCGCCCACGATTGTCCTATGCGATTAATCAACGAAGACTTTCCCTAGCTCTCGATTACACACGCACAATACAACACTTGAAAAATACAATAAAAATTTACATGAAATGTACACTTCAAACCCATCGTCACTGGCTTGACAATACAAGTTTTAAATCTGACTGACTCGCAGTCGTTATCTCGCTCGGTAATCTCTACTGCACTTGTGAACCTTCGCTCGGGTTGAGCGCTAATTGGAATGTTACTCAAGTCTTGCCCCTAAGAGCTGAAAATAGTTGTCTTCAAATAATATCAGAGTACTTAAACATCACTACGCAAACTGGCGTGAAGTTAGCTCACCAGAGCTCAAAACGAAAAGACTTCAAATAATATTAGAGCTTTAAAAATCACTACGCAAACTGGCGTGAAGTTAGCTCTCCAGAGCTCAAAACGAAAAGACATCGAAACAGCGTCTCGTCGATCAATTTATTGGAAACTGACAGAGTGAGGTGGAGTGGGGTGAATTAAGAAAAATTTTCTAGAGTTTTCATCTTACACACATGGGACTAGTGTCAATCTTCATCAATTAATTCAAACGTCTCAGCGCACTCATGCGGAGATAATTCGGATCGGCAGTTCTTTAGATAATCTATTCCGTGCGCTTTTTACCAGTGACGCCACCCATCGCGTGGTTATGGCTTGGTCTCTCCTGATTGGGTGATTCAATCGTAGGTCGGTTGGAAGTAACTCGTGACCATCCCCTTATGACTCCAATTCTGGTGCGTGTTGTTACACAATTTTGCCTTGAACTCAGCTTACCCGGCCGTTTTCAAGAATAGCTACCTAGCTCTGCTTCTGTGGCAATCATTGCAACACGCTAACTTGCCTTCCTCTTTGTCAACTTCCACAAGTACTGCCTGGACCGCAGTAATAATAATAAATCATGAATACTTATTTATCGCAGATTAATAAGGGTTCAATATGTATAGGCCACAGAGTCATGTACCATTAAAAGAAAATTATTACGTAGGTTCTTTATTCAAACTTTCACTTCGATCGCATGATTACGACACAAGAAATAAAAAAAATTAAAATTCGCACTGCCGCCATTTTGAAGTTATGTAAACAATTGAACTAAATTAAATACCAGTGCATTACAATGTGTATGAACATTTGCTGTACCAAGTTTCATTGCGTTTGGATTATTAAATGGCGAGAAAAGTCAATTTCAAACTTTCAACTTCCCTTGGCCGCCATGTTCGTTTTGTAGTTAACCGGTTTTTGAAAGTCTTATAGATGAACTTCGAGCAGTATCCTTTATCTCCGTACAAAATTTCAGGGTGATATCGGTAATAGTTTCACAGATATAGAATGCCGGTGAAATATTTCGCACAGACGCCATCTTGAGGTTATGTAAACAATTGAACGAAGTTAGATGTCGGTGCATTTGGTGCGTTTGGTTGGTTAAATCGCGAGAAATGTCTATTTAAAAGTCTCAACTTCGCTTGACCGCCATGTTGGTTTTGTAGTTACCAGTTTTTCGAAAGTCACATAGGTGAACTTCTAGTAGTTCCCTTTATCACCGTACACAATTCCAGGGTGATATCGGTAATAGTTTCGGAGATATTGAATGCAGGTGAAATATTTCGCACAGCCGCCATGTTGGGTTGGTGAGACGTAACAAAATTTGAAGGGCACGGTCGGGGTCGTCCGGGACAGTGCTATGAACTTACCGAGTTTCATTGAAACCGCTCCAGCCCTTTAGAAGTTATTAGGGACACACACACACATACACGAATCACACACGCACACACAGACACACGGACAAAAGGTGATCTCATAAGCCTATATTTTCATAAATGAAAATAGACTAAAAATGGAATTTTCATAAGATTTTTCATTCCATGTCCCCTTAATTCATTAGTAGACACTAGATAAGAACAGAAGTTTAATTAGAGGTCATCGCTTAAGTTGAGTTACGCTTACTTTCGGAATGATGTGTAGAAATTTATAAAAGTTACTTTTTGACTAAATACAATGAGTTCTACCTTGTTTACGTTAACAATAAGAGCAGTGACAGTGGAAGGATAAACACCAATCACATTGGAAAGGGTTTCGAAAAGAGAAAACCAAGAGTTTTCAGGAAGGATTTTGACAATTTAGGATAGGAACAGTTTTGTTCTTTCCTAGTTTCACAAAGAAGGCACATTAGTTTTTTTTGTTTTTTTTTGTTTTGTTTTTTAGCGTATGTGTTTTAGTGCCGTGGACATGTTCGGCTCGCCAGAGTTAGCAGCTGATTCTATGTGGACACCCATGGGTGGCTGTGGCCTATAGTTAGGGACCAACCCCGGCATTTGCCTGGAAGGAAGATGGGAAACCACAGAAGACCATCTTCAAGGTTGCCGGCGGGGGGATTCGAACCTCCTCTCCTCCCGGATGTGAGCGACTGCTTGCAGCACGCCGTAACGACCACGGCTAACTCACCCGGTGGTACAATAGTTAAAAATATATGATACAAATTATTTCAATTAATGAAATATCTATTTTGCTTCTGTGAGAGCGTGGGGAAGCAGGCTACCGTACACCGATTCATCGACAAAACAATTAATCAATATTTTGGTCGACTCTAACGATTGATCAGCTGATCGGTAGGGGGTAGAGATGGCGACCATTTTCCTTTGTGCTGTGTTGTTTATATATTTTATGAATGAGTATCCGCGTGAAAAGTGCTACTAGAGAACTTTTCTACTTACGTCATCTAGAAAATGAAAATCCACAGCCTGCTTCCAGTCTCCGACCAGGTCAGGAATGGAATGAATGAAGCCCCCATCTAGCGGCGGGGATATGAACTGTGCCGGCTGCCGAGGCCTGACGCACTCCTCTGTGGCAGTGATTAAATGAATGACAGATGACATGAAATGATAGTGGAGAGTGTTGCTGGAATGAAAGTTTGACAGGGAAAACCGGAGTACCCGGAGAAAAACCTGTCGGCCTCCGTTTTGTCCAGCACAGATCTCACATGGAGTGACCGGAATTTGAACCACGGACCCAGCGGTGAGAGGCCGGCGTGCTGCCGCCTAAGCCGCGGACGCTTCACTTACGTCATCTAGAATGAGGATTATTTATTTTCTGAAACAAATGTTCCTTTTGTAGGTAGGTTTTTGTATCTTCGCAAATTTTGCGTTGCATGTTTGTCATCACACAGAAGGTTATGTTTTAGTTAGGACCTCTATATCACTTATTATATCGACTCATACAAGGTTTTTTGGATGGTAATAAAATGTTGTTAGTTCAGGAAACCTCCTTCCCAGCTCACAGGTGTGTCAAAAGTTTGTTTATAGCAACTGCCGGTATTATGAAAGAAATGATAATGTGGCTTGCTTCTCCTTCCCCACCACGACAATTTAAGAAAGCAATGCATACACAACATTTCTAGAAATTATTTGTACATTACGGGGAATACAAGAGTGTGTGTTAACATTTCCCTGAAAGTAAGATACCATTCTTCGGGAGAGAAGAGCTAATCGCCTTGATGGTAGGTTGTTAGTTAATATGGTTTCAATTATTGTAGGAAGTTCCCAAACTTCAGCCTATGCTAGGACTGGAAACATTTCTAATATGATAATGCTGAGGTTAAGTTACTTACCGTATGTAAATCAGAGAAGCGATATCCAGTATTCAGTATCTATTGAAGTCAGTCCAAGTAACATTATTTGTGAGAATGGTCTCTCGATCAAGCTCAAGTGAATATGGTAATGTTTTCGTTGCAGCATTTGTGTAGGCTACTGTATTTACATTAATGGGATTGTTAGCACCTGGTGTATGTACTGTAGGGTATTGATACCTGATTTCAAAATTACAACCCATTGTAAATTCCTGATGCAAGAAACAAGTTTGAGTCATAGAAAATAAGTGCTGTTAGGATAGGCCCTGTTTAAGTCACCTTGAGGGTGACCTGTGCATTGATTAGAGTTAGAGATAGGTTACATTGTGCTTTTTCATCCATGTGCAGTTTAGGACGTGATCTGTTGAATAGCCGAGAGTGATCTGGAGTTTTCTCAGGCATCTACCATAAACCTTTTCAAAGAGGCGAACAACGAGAAAATGGCCAAGAATAGATCATATTCTCGACGTCAAAATAGTGCAATTTAGCCCTGTTTGTGTGTTTCAACGTCCTAGTAAATGTACCGGCAATGTACCATTTTGTTCACTCTCAAAATGCCAGCTACATCGGCCGGATTCGAACAAGCGGAGCGATAATTAGGCATATGTAGTGGTAACGGATGGAAGTGCCAATCAGCCCTAAATAGCATTGCTATTTTTCTACGTCTTGAAGCGGGAGCGTAATTTATATTAGGTTTGAAGAGACTGCGTGTGAAGGGAGCTATCGGACTTGCCGCTGCGACTATAACGACCCTAGGCGTGACGTCACAGTAGGAGCCTTACGGCCTGTACATTACGATGGCAGTGACTAAGCGCACAATTGAATAATCGTAATTTGTAGCAAAATTGATTTTTCTGCTTCGATAAAATGATTATTCTGTAAGTGATATTAATGGATTAAAATTACCAGCGTTAAGAAATGGAGGAGGATCTTGTCATTACCCCGTTACTGTTGCAATTGCACGAGCTACAATTACGGACGCCGCTAGCTGGTGATTATTTCTTTCTTTCTCTTTTCACATGAATAAAGCAAGCAGGCCCTGAGGTGCTCACACGTGGCATGTACCCTGTTGTGTTACGTAATCCCAGGTCAGTCGACTGGCATTTGAGGGTGTTTACAGGCACCTTGGACCAATTCCGGCACCCCGGCGTCTCTGTTATTACTAGGGACCGCATTCTTAGGTTTTTACCTATTTGATTCTTTACTTGTAAATATTTTAATGCCCGTTGCTGACGGTAAAATGTTTCTTAAAATTTATTTTACAACTAATTTTATAAAAAATTGACGAAAGCAAGCTGTGTTGTTCACGGTAAAATTATTTTATAAAATCCGTGGATGTATCAGGATCGCCATCTACCGATAAACTTCTGAACCAAGAATCAGCTGTTGAACACACATTGGGTTGAGAGTATGGCTCCAACAAACAAAGCAAAAATTGCTGCTTTAGCTACAATTATATGTCATACAGTGGTAAAAAGAAGAAAAGAAATGCTAGGAAGTGCTGGACTCGGGAATGGATAAAAAGAAGAGAAGAGTAGAGGAATGCTGTCCTTGGTCGAAAATGAGTTGAGGTTAGAAGATCAGAATTCATATAGGAATTTTCTAAGAATGGAGGAAAGCAGATTTAAAAAGCTCCTAGATCTTGTTGGTCCCAAAATTATTCGACAGGACACTAACATGAGGCAAGCCATTTCTCCTGAAATGAGACTGCAAGTGAGTTCGAAGCCCGTTTATCTTCGCCTTCACATCAGCCTGGCTTGTGTTCGGTCGAATTTGTGAAACATATTCGGCGATTGAGATTTCTGCCTCCCTTCTTGCATTTCTATTTTGGTATATGGGTGTTTTAACCTCATACAAACACTGACATTTCTGGTACTCGTACAGTAAAACACTAATAGCGTCCATAGTCCAGCCGGAGCCTGCCATTTTCGAAGTGCTTGTTTACAAGCGAGCTTCACCATCTTCTCACCGCGTGGCCCCAGCATCATTTTCATGTAAGCTTCCCTGATTGGTTCGTTTCGCAAAATTAATTTTACGGAATAGAACATGTCCTATTTTATGGAAAGTTTTATCAAAGGTTTTATAAAACTTGAATTTGACCGTGAGCAACAGAAATTTTATAAAATTAAATTAATGTACAATAAATTTGAAGGAAAATTTTACCGTGAGCAACGGGCATAATACTTTTCCGAATAACACTCAAAGGAGCCATATTCAGAAATTCCGTAGTACCTAAGAAACTAAATAATATGCGAGTACCAGCACCTAAAAATACCTAATTGCAGTTTTGTTCCATTTATTGTAGTACAGTATTGAACCCTTGCGAATAAGCGTAATGAGACTCTGTTTTCGAGGAAGTGTTCGGTCAATAACGTAGTTGCTATAGAATTTGCTTCTCATCAAATACAAGGTAACATAGAGATAAATAAAGGCGACAGGAAGAAATGTGAAGCCGGAATTAACAAAACAAAATTTAATATCAGATCAATATTGAAAATAACAACGAAACACATCTCCCTTACTGTACACCCACAGTTAAATCATAATTTATAAAAAGTGACTGGTGTCAACAATTGTAAGAAGTGTTCTTTCGAACAGTGTACGGTACATTAATAATATGTAGTTGTATTTCTTCATGCTAAATTAAAATGTGTAAAATGGGTCATTGTTTCTGCAGTATTCTGTGTTGAGATGGGCAGGACACAGCCTACTGTGGTGAAAGGAACCTTGAATGTTATGTTCGATTTTCATTCCTCTTTCAGTATCTCAGTTTGATTAGTGTAGGGTTATCAATATGGTAAAAGAACGTGTTATTTTGTTTTTTCTTCCTTGAAAGAGTTACTAAGACATTTTCAGTGATAATTCTTACAAAAGTTGCATGTGAAAAGGATCTCTTAGTGTTCTTATGCTGTTTATTTTGTGCCATATAAATCGGAGTTAGTTAATAGGACTCATGTTGATACTAATAGTCACTCACTCACATATTTTTGTAATATTGAAACATAAATAAACTGAATTCCTGCTTGAAGGAAGTGAAAGAAAGTTTAGCCTATAGTTTTACGTGACCATTATTTTCGCGATCATGAGCCACGCACCTCCGTTTTACGTGGAATCCTAACCACAGGACGTGGCATTTCACTTTGAAAATCTCACATGCATTGATCGGAAATTGAACCCGGTCCGCCGTGGTGAGAGGTCAACAGCTTTACCGCTGTGCCACCACGTCCCTGAATTCTTGCTTGAAAACCGCCAGCGAGTGGAGAAAGGAAGTAAGTCCATTTTTTTTTCAAAACATTATTTTTCAAATATCTCTCCCAAGAGATTTCAACAATCAGGACATGAAATCGTCCTGTAAATCCTGCAATCCATGTGCGTGAGCGGCGTGACGTGATGCATGCAAAATTAGAATAAGTACGAGATTTGCAACCCACGGGCATAGCCGTCAAGCCGCGAATCCGTATATTTGGAGATAGACCGGCGTTTGGGAACTAACTACAACATACATACACTGCCGACACTCGCTACTCTTATAATTACATCAAAGATTTCCGCCCAAAATCTGGACCATGTGCCCAACAGCACTAACAAATTGCCTCAACTAGGACTTAACAAATAAACACAAGTATAACGCACGTGACTACCCTACAATGAAACAACAGACGACCGCATGTCATCTTTACCAAAGACACAACAAGGTGTCAAATACCAAATCAGATCATTACAATTTTGTAATATTATTAACAGTTTTGAATCAAAATATAGTGCAACACATGCCCTTCAGGTGTCCACCATTGTTCGCGATCCAATCTTCTGCACGAAGCTGTTACTCTTGCAATGTTGTCTGCCAGGGTGCGTCTTGTTTCTTACAGATGCTGTTGTTCTATACTACCGGACCCGTCTTACGGGATGGAACTTTATCTTTTCGACCGATGTCAAAATGTTGTCGAAACGAACGCTCGTTCGTGTGACACTATCTCCACTTTTGAAGAACGCTTCAATTACAAATGGATGATGTTCGTGTGACCAAGATACTGACTGGAACTGCTTTAAACCGCACGACTCTCTGGTACGATCATCAACACTCAACGCTGCCGTGTCCAACAATGGGTCATTGTTTCTGCCGCACCATGTACAAGAAAAAATGAAGAAGCTATCAAATGGACTTAGTTCCTTTCTCCACCGACAAATTCAATTACAGAAATACGAAATGACAACAAAAATTCGGGGAACGTATATAAACCGCAATCAAACACGAGATACAGAGGATACGACGGTGAGGTCACATACAGTAGATCGCCTTGCTTATCTTAAAAGGATGAGGAATGTCAGTTCGATTCCAGCCCAGATCGCGTACGTGCCGACTGAAATGGCTATATAATATATGAATTGCAGCCAATGGCCATAGCAGGGTACTTTAACTGAACGCCTGAGGGCTCCCAACAAGTTCAGTGTCAAGTAGTTCCAACTTTGGCTACCAGACGCTAATGTCAGTGACACCCAGCGGCGAACGTTGGAACTTGATTGAGCGTTTCTAACTAGCCAAATATAACCTACACACTATAAACCAGCAACGATCAAAAGAACCTGCGCAAAGCTCGCTTTCCTGCGCATTCACTCCGAGTGGATGTGTGACGTCACAGAGGAGCGGTGGAGGGGGTCACATGCTGTCTGGCCGCCGTACCGAGCACACTGCGGAGACGCTGACAAGAGCTTCGTGGCCAATCCATTTTCGCGCTCTCATTATTTTGACAGTTTTATATACGTTTTCTTTATTGTAGTCCTATAATCCCTTGTCGTGTAGCGTGTACTTTGTTGGTAAATGTGTTTATGTATATAGTGTTGAGTACCATGCTATTTTAGTATTAGTATCATTTGAGTTTCGTTATGGATTCTTCTTCGAAGTCTGGTAGCAAATCTGGACGACCATTAAGGGGACAATGTAGAGAAATAGTCTATAACGTAACTGCTCACCTACGAGAACAGAAAACCGTTCATAAACTCAATTATAATGTTGTGGCTTCAACAAGTAAAGCAAGTGGTGTTTCAAAGTCACTCGTGAAGCGTATAATAGTGGAAGGGAAGACGTCCATGGCCAAGGGTCGTCTGCAGTTTTCTACACCTGATGCATTATTTCGTGTTGTTGATATTATAGCCCCTGTGCGTGTACGCTCATTGGAACAGTATATTACTTTAAAACATAGTGAATCGTAAATACTGTATTTTTAGCCTATTTTCAATTTTGAAAAAATAGGCTTATGAGATCACCTTTTGTCCGTGTGTGTGTGCGTGTGTGTGTGTGTGTGTGTGTGTGTGCGTGTGTGTGTGATTCGTGTGTGTCCCCCCCTAATAAAATCTAAACGGCTGGAGCGATTTCAATGAAACTCGGAAAGTTCATAGCACTATTCCCGGCGACCTCGACCGTGCCCTTCAAATTTTGTTACGACTCACCAATCCAACATGGCGGCTGTGCGAAATATTTCACCAGCATTCAATATCTCCGAAACTATTACCGATATTACCCTGACATTTTCTATGATGATAGAGGGAACTACTATAAGTTCACTTATGTGACTTTTGAAAACCTGGTTACTACAAAACCAACATGGTGGCCAAGCGAATTTGCGACATTTAAATAGACGTTTCTCGCGATTTGACCAACCAAACGCAATGAAACTTGGTACAGTATATGTTTATATACATTGTAATGCACCGACATCTAACTTCGTTCAAATGTTTACATAATCACAAGATGGCGGATGTGCGAAATATTTCACCGGCATTCTATATCTCTGAAACTATTAGCGGTAAAACCCTGAAATTTTGTACGGTGATAAAGGGCACTACTGGAAGTCCATCTATAAGACTTTCAAAAACCGGTTAACTACAAAACGAACATGGCGGCCAAGCGAATTTGAAAATTTTAAATAGACCTTTCTCGCGATTTAATGTTCCAAGCGCACTGAAACCTGGCACAGGAAATATTTATACACATTGTAATCCACTGGTATCTAATTTAATTCAATTGTTTACATAACCTCAAGATGGCGGCAGTGCGAATTTTAAAATTAAGATTTTATTTATTGTGATGTAGTCATGCGATTGAAGTGAAAGTTTGAATAATGAACCTACGCAATAATTTTCCTTCAATGGTACATGACTCTATGGCCTATACATTTAACAATCCAACATGGCGACCATCCGAAATATTTAGACGATACTGAATATCTACGAATCTATTTTAGCAATCAAACTGCATTTTTTAATGTTCATAGGGGCTATGAACTTAAGTTCACCTATAGGACTTTAAATAACCTGGTGGTCACAAATCCAACATGGCGGTGACGCGAATTATAAATATTCACGTGGACGTTTCTCGAAATTTAACCATCCGCGTGCAGTGAAACTTGGTACAGTAAATCCTTATACGAATGTTAATCCACTGGCATCTAATTTATTTCAATTGTTTAGATAACCTCAAGATGGCAGCTGTGAATAATTTTAAAATCTCCTTGTTTTTTCTTGTGTCCTAACTATGCGATTGAAGTTTGAATACTACACGTTCATAATAATCTGCATGTAACAGTACATAACTCTAGGACCTACATATATAAAATCCAACATGGCGGCCATCCGAAATATTTAGTCGGTTCTCAATATCTACGAATCTATTACAGCAATCAAACTGAAATTGTGTATGTTGATAGTGGCAATTAACATAAGTAGGATATATGAAAATAGGCTGTATAGTTCTTCACGGAACTACTTGTTATTTAACTCCGTGCTTAATACTTTCGGTCACTCTACATTTACTTTCGTTCTTTTAATTGCATTGCGTTTGCAGCATTAATGAAGGAATAACCTCAATCGAACAGCTGGCTGCAGATACAGTACGGTACGTGACGGCAGCTTGACAGCCAGCTGCGCACTCCTTGATCCCGTATTGTCGGGGAAGATCGGGACGAGCCGAAGTGAGCTGCGCGAACCGAACTAGCCCAGAGTTCTTTTGTTTGTTGTACCTTTATACTAATTGTAGTGGAAGGTTCTTTTACATGCCATAAATCTATAACATGGGCTCACCGGCTTTACTTCCCCTCCGAAGGAAGGCATACGGAGGTATTTTAATGCTCTTAAAAATCCGACGATTTCAGCCAGGGTTTAACCCGCGATCTTGGGCATAGCAGTTCATGATGCTATCGACTACCCCTCCGGAATCAGTAGAAATAGCTATATGGAAGACACGTCGAAATATTCAATCAGCACTTAATACCCCTCCGGAATCAGTAGAAATAGCTATATGGAAGACACGTCGAAATATTCAATCAGCACATAATCAATAGAGCGTGCAGTGTGAAGACCTCATTGTACTCAGACAAGCGTACAACAAGACAGCAGGCGAAGTTAGCACTCTCAAGAGAAGGGAGGCCCTTTATCGGGCAGAATTTTATTGAAAATTTTATTTGCTAGTTAGTTCTTGTTGTTTTAAGGGGCGGAACAGAGAGGCAGTTTTCCCAGGTATTTTATTTGTATTTATATTATTATTGTATCACTTTTGCCCTTATGGACAGTGTTTGAACTTAAATATATCACGATGACACAATTTTCACTTCACGCCCTTCTTCCTCTTCTCTTCCCAAAATCTCTTCACCCTTTGTGCTCCTGTTTCCTGTCCACAATGTTCTTGTCTTCTTCTTTTCATCTGTTTTAAATGTTGTATTCTTAATGTTGTTTCTGAATTCTCCTCTGTCTCCAATCATTTGCCTGTCCTTAAGTCTTCCACTATTTCATGATACCAATTAGTTTTCCTGCTTGAGCTGTTTACTACATACTTCTTTATGAGTCTGTTGTTGTTCATTCTCTGTATCATTTTTTAAATTAATTAGTTTAGCCTAATTGTAATTATTATTTATTTATATTTTCTTTAACATTTTAATGTTCATATTCAGTTTGATAATTTTTGTTTTTACATTCATTTTATGATGTCAAAATTAAGATTTGAAATGTAATGAGCTTATTTAATTCTAAATTTTACAAGCATATTTATGTTAATTTCCAATTTTTATTATCATAGTATATTTCTTTCCCTTTAATTTTAATTATTATTAAAACATAATTTCATAAAGCTTTTAGCTCTGATATTTGGTTTACAGAAATAGTAACACTGAAAGATTCAAACATCAGCATCATTGACAATATAAATTGTCGTTATAGCAGGTGGTAAATATACAGAGCACTGACCTATAAATAAAGGCTTAAGGTAAGAAAGACAAGTAAACATTTCCGTAGCTCCCCGTGATGTGCGATGCACAAACACAAATAAAATAACAATACATTTTAATGCAGTACCGTACTTAACGTACATCACTCCACAGCGACAGACATGTGGAAAGGAGAAATCCAAAACGAGGACTTAACATTACAAACGTCACGTGTGGATGAACGCAAGGTAGGTGTTTTTAGCAAATGCAATAAAGCGCGAAATGTTTATAATGGCTTGTATTTCTATTTCCTCTTCTCGTGACCTTTTAATGTGTTTTGACAAAGCGATAAAATGCTAAACTACAAATGTACAAAAGCTACAAAATGCTAAATGTTCAAACCAAAATGCTCAAACTCCCCAACCCTATCAATCATACAACTTAATAACGTACCGATAAAATCAAATAACGGATAGTTCAACCAATGAGTGAATTTAACACACGCAGCAAACAAACAAGTTGGGCGGTAAATTGAAATGTGAAATGTCAGATCGAGAAAATTTTTAAATACAAATAATACAAATGTACCTTGGTAATATCCCTCCCTATATTATTCTGCTAAGGTCCCTTTCCAGTTTTGTACTGAAAATAAGGGCCCATTAACACCAACCTACACATATGGGGTACCTACAGGTTCAGCATAACCCAATGCGTAAGCGAAACGCACTCACTAACTCTTTAAATGCCTCACAATTATATAAATACCTTAAAACATGTATATTTACAATGAAATAATGACAGAATGCATCACGGTAACCATGGTAACAGAATCTCACAGGTCCATCTATTTCTGTAAGACGCAATGCAATTCCAATTATTACATTACTGTGAAAGTTTCCAGACGGTTATATGGTTATCACTGAACCAAATTTAGCTGTAAAATTCATCAATATATACAGTATAATGCGCTTAAGGGGGTCAAGGGGCACTCTAGAATTTTTTCACGCAATTTTCACGTGTGAGTGTGGTACGAAAGGTCTTTTTCATCCGACTATATAGGGTCATCGAAAACCACTTTTAAAGACCCTTAAATTAACAGTGTCTGTGATATTCCCAGAAAACTAACTTCGCTCTGATATACCTATGAAGGAATGACAAACCCCTAACCACTGCACCAGTAGCTGCATTGATAAAGTCTGATTATTCATACTAAGGATAAATCTGTCATAGCATTCATGATTGAGATTTTGCTAAGTGTACTCTTTACAACTAGAATATTCGCGGGCGAAGCTGCGACGGGTAATGCTAGTATTAAATTATTAACAGAAAAGCACACGAATGTGGCTACACTAGTTTAGTCCTTGCCATAGTGATTTATGGTCATTTCTACATCGTGCGATGACTGTGATATGTGTCACAGAACTGGTCACATAACGAGCACACGCAGAGTTCATTTGGGGCATGGTAGGACATGTTTTCACATATTTTATGGTGGTACCCATGCACTGCTAACTTTATCACCACTTATCTTAGTTTCTGATTGGCGTTGGTCCAGTTCCAGTTGATCATGGCATCCGTGCTGTAAAATTCTAGCAGGATGTATTCTCTCTTCACCTTCTCCCTGCTAGGTGCGCTTCAGCATTTTTGGAGGATGGAAGCTGTAATTGTGTCCTTATTTCTTCGACGAGGAAGGGTTCCCGTGCTAATTCATATGTTAGGCGGTAGCGCGTGCATTTTGAGATGCCCATTAAGGTGTTCAGGAATTGGGCTTTAACTCTTTTGATGGTGGCCAGATCTCTCTTCGTTAGTCTGTCCCATATCTAGTGGATCCCGTAAGTGATAATTGGTAGGATCTTGGCGTCAAACAGATGCATAGCTGTTTTTAAAGGTAGCTGCTGTAGATTAATAATGTCGTACATGGCTTTCATGGCTAATATATAAATATACTGCTCAAAATATACCACTTTTTTCAAAGGCCACCGAATTTTGAAAAAATGACCTACAAGCTCGAAATCTCAGTATGACGTTTGTCCTGACGCCTACCAAGCATATGCTTCAGCACAACTCCCCAACTTGAGTAGTTTCGGGGTAGCACCCCGAAAACCAGCCCATTTTCGAAAACCGCAAATTGAAGTTTGCGAAACACGCTGCAGGACTTGTCGCAGGTTGCCAAAGCAGTCGAAAATGAATGAGCCTTACTCTTAAAGGTTCCACAAACACGTTGAAATCGTTACATTTGACGTTTGGGCATTTTCAACCCCCTTCATCATCCCCTAAACATGGACTACCATTGGGTGCGTCTGAGAAGGTACCGGGTGTGTTTAACCACCTGAAAACCTGAACACCGTCCTCAGTTGCTGATTGCAGTAAGTTCTTAAGGCCTCCGGCAATGTCCACACCCCCTAACACCCTCAACTGGCATGGGACCAAACCACCCCTTCTCGATTCATCCCTAAGGAAGGTTTTAATCGAGATTTTTATCAGTGCTGCTAATGGGGGGGGGGGGGGGAGGTCTTCCCCTAACGTTTCAAAACAGGAACTGTGCCTTTGTCACCACCCCTTCTCCTGCAACCCCCGTTTGTATGATTTTTCGAATCAGGCCCTTTTTAAGGGCTGAAGCGACCTCTTAATCGCTGAAAGGGCTGTAAAGGTCATTAGAAGTAGTGGTGACACGAAATCAACCCCTTCCGATCGATGATTGACATTCCGTCCCCCAAATTCGAAATTTTTGCACCCCCAACCCTCCCTGTCTGGACGCGTAATGCGTCATGGCAGAGTTTTCAGAGTTGGATGAAAATGAAGCTTATGGCCTGCAATGGAGCCCAAAACAGCAGGCTGGATAGAAATTCATCGGTAGGTTGGGAAACGGGACCAAAATTTTTCAAAAAAGTCTACAGCCTACAGTAAGTACGCCCATGCATAGGCAACCCACATCACGTCCGTGCGTGTGGGTTGCCTATGATCAGCAATAGGTTACAAAGTTTGGCAATGGGAGAAAAATGACGTGATGTGGGTTGCCTATGCATTGGTGTACTTACTAGAGGCTGTTAACTTTTTTGAAAACTTTTTGGTCCCGTTTCCCACCCTACCGATGAATTTCCATCCAACCTGCTGTTTTGGGCTCCATTTCAGGACATAAGCTTCATTTTGATCCAACTCTGAAAACTCTGCCATGACGCGTTACGCGTCCAGACAGGGAGGGTTGAGGGTGCAAAAATGTCAACTTTGGGGGTTGGAATGTCAATCAAACATCGGAAGGGGTTGATTTCGTGTCACCACTACTTCTAAGGACCTTTACAGCCCTTTCAGCGATTAAGACCTCATTTCAGCCCTTAAAAAGGGCCTGATTCGAAAAATCATACAAAAGGGGGTAGCAAGGGAAGGGGTGGCGACACAGGCGCAGGTCCTCTTTTGAAACGTTAGGGGAAGAACCCCCATTAGCAGCACTGATAAAAATCTCGATTTAAACCTTCCTTAGGGGTGAATCAAGACGGGGTGGTTTGGTCCCTTGCCAGTTGAGGGTGTTAGGAGGGGTGAACATTGCCGGAGGCCTTAAGAACTTACTGCAATCAGCAACTGAGGACGGTGTGCAGGTTTTCAGGTGGTTAAACACATCCGGTACCTTCTCAGGCGCCCCCCAATGGTAGCCCATGTTTAGGGGATGATGAAGGGGGTTGAAAATGCCCAAACGTCAAATGTAACGATTTCAACGTGTTCGTGGAACCTTAAGAGCAAGACTCATTCATTTTCGACTGCTTTGGCAACCTGCGACAAGTCCTACAGCGTTTTTCGCAAACTTCAATTTACGGTTTTCAAAAATGGGCTGGTTTTGGGGGCGCTATCCCGAAACTACACAAGTTGGGGAGTTGTGCTGAAGCATGTGCTTGGTAGGCGTCGGGACAAACGTCATACTGAGATTTCGACCTTGTGCAGTCAACTATCCAAATTTGGTGGCCTTTGAAAAAAGTGGTGCTTTAATTTTTTTGAGCAGTATAGATTACGATGAAAGAACCAAGAAAGTGGTTCAATATAAATCCTAGCTCTGGTGGATTTCCTTCAAAGTCTTTGTTCCATCACCTCACTTATATGAGTCACGTGCCAGCTAGGCTTAGGTCAGATTTATGGCTTTATGGTCTGGTGTACCAGACTATACTCACTAGGTACAGTCGCCTTCACCCCACATCAGTGCAGTATATTTCCTTAGTCAACAACCCATTCGTTCCGATGATTACCGTCATTCTTTTGAGCTACCCACTTCCTGAAAACACTGCACGAGCCAATCAACAGCCATGACTCAGGGATTCAATTTCCTCAGCGCCCTGAAAACATCGTTTGCTGCAAACACTTTGGGAGTAAACACATACCAGGCGTTTTTATTGATGACTGACAGTCAATTTGCCACCACAAGATTCTGAGCTGATGAGGAAACTCTTTCAAGTTGAGCTTGCAAACTCAGACGGAAAGAGCCGCTCACACTGGGGATATTTTGTCGCGGGACAGTTTTGTCGCTGTCTACCGCTGTGCGCGACAGCTCAGGGATAAGACTGTTTACTCTCGGTACCAGCACACACTAGGGACATTTTGTCGCGGGACAGTTTTTTCGCTGTCTACCGTTGCGTGCGACAGCTCAGAGACAAGACTGTTTTGTCGCAGTAACTGCACACACTAGGGACATTTTGTCGCTGTCTACCACTGCGCGCGACAGCTCAGAGACAAGACTGTTTTGTCGCAGTAACTGCGCACGCTAGGGATTGTTTTGTCGTGGTCTACTACTGCGCGCGACAGCTCAGAGACAAGACTGTTTTGTCGCAGTAACTGGGCACACTAGGGACTGTTTTGTCGCTGTCTACCACTGCGTGCGACAGCTCAGAGACAAGACTGTTTTGTCGCAGTAACTGCGCACACTAGGGATTGTTTTGTCGTGGTCTACTACTGCGCGCGACAGCTCAGAGACAAGACTGTTTTGTCGCAGTAACTGCACACACTAGGGACATTTTGTCGCTGTCTACCACTTCGCGCGACAGCTCAGAGACAAGGCTGTTTTGTCGCAGTAACTGCGCACACTAGGGATTGTTTTGTCGTGGTCTACTACTGCGCGCGACAGCTCAGAGACAAGACTGTTTTGTCGCAGTATCTGCACACACTAGGAACATTTTGTCGCTGTCTACCACTGCGCGCGACAGCTCAGAGACAAGACTGTTTTGTCGCAGTAACTGCGCACACTAGGGATTGTTTTGTCGTGGTCTACTACTGCGCGCGACAGCTCAGAGACAAGACTGTTTTGTCGCAGTAACTGGGCACACTAGGGACTGTTTTGTCGCGGTCTACCACTGCGCGCGACAGCTCAGAGACAAGACTGTTTTGTCGCAGTAACTGGGCACACTAGGGACTGTTTTGTCGCGGTCTACCACTGCGCGCGACAGCTCAGAGACAAGACTGTTTTGTCGCAGTAACTGCGCACACTAGGGAGTGTTTTGTCGCTGTCTACCACAGTGCGCGACAGCTCAGAGACAAGACTGTTTTGTCGCAGTAACTGCGCACACTAGGGACTGTTTTGTCGCTGTCTACCACTGCGCGCGACAGCTCAGAGACAAGACTGTTTTGTCGCAGTAACTGCGCACACTAGGGACTGTTTTGTCGCTGTCTACCACTGCGCGCGACAGCTCAGGGACAACACTGTTTTGTCGCAGTAACTGCGCACACTAGGGACTGTTTTGTCGCTGTCTACCACTGCGCGCGACAGCTCAGAGACAAGACTGTTTTGTCGCAGTAACTGCGCACACTAGGGACTGTTTTGTCGCTGTCTACCACTGCGCGCGACAGCTCAGGGACAAGACTGCTTTGTCGCAGTAACTGCGCACACTAGGGACAGTTTAGCTGCGGTGCTCGCTTGGGTTTCTTTATTTGTCGTTGTAAATTTATTTGAGGAGCTTGGGACATCCTGATCATCATCTCCGTGTAGTTCGATGTGTGTTGAATTTGTCTGATAACCTGTATTTGTGATGATGAATGTAAGGCCGGTATGACACTAACAAAAAATTTGTCAAAGTTCTTTGATAAAGATAAAAGATATATAATTTTTTTTTTAATGTATTGGCATCCTGCTACCTTTGATAAAAGATTCAACCCAAAATGGTGGATCATAACATCTGGAAATTACCACAACAAAGATGCCCATATCAGAGAGTGAAATGCATGAAATGTTATACAATATGTTACAAAATGAATGGTATACAATGTAAAACATGAATAACGGATAAAATGTGTAGGTAAAAATAGCCGAGGCTATAAGGGCTGCACATAAAGGACGCGCATTTCTGGATAGAAAGAGGAATTAAATAGTTAAATAGACTGATATACCCGGCCGAAGCCGTCGGATTTTTAAGAGCGTTAAAAATCCCTCAGTATGCCTTCCTTCGGAGGGGAAGTAAAGGTGGCGGTCCCATGTCATAGATTTATGGCATGTTAAAGAACCTTCCACTAATTACACCTGTGTGAAGCTAAATTGTATAGGTTAAGAATCTGAACAACGCTCTTAGGTCCCTACGTTCGTTGCGAAAAGCCGACTGCGGTGGCGTCTATTAGCTAAGTTCTGAACTAGGCCTAGTAGTCCTTGACGGTGGCGTTTGGCGACAAAAGTAGGTATTATTTGATAAATTCAAAGTTGCAGTCCTTCCTTGAATTAAAAAACAGATATACACACGAATACAGCCATCACAATTAACACCGGTTATCAGACAAATTCTACACACACCCAAAGTACACGGGGCTACATGACTGCGTTGTCGCAGCCCCTAAACTGAGGAACCAACCAACCAGACTGAAACAAGCCGTGAGTAGTAATGTGGATTTTTTTGGTCGGTTTTACCCTCCAGGGTTGGCTTTTCCCTCGGACTCAGCGAGGGATCCCACCTCTACCGCCTCCAGGCCTTAAGTTGGGTACCATACCAGCATTTGCCTGGAGTAGAAGTGGTAAACCACGGAAAGACACTTCCAGGATGGCTGAGGTAGGAATCGAACCCACCTCTTCTCAGTTTCACCTCACGAGGCTGAGTGTGCCCTGTCCCAGACCTCAGACCAGAACTAAATTAAATTTAATGGCAGAGCCGGGAATCAATCCCAGGCCTGCGCTTGTATAACAGCTTAAGTTTGTGCTCTCTAACTGACAGCTCGATGGCTCGGGCACCAGAAATTATCTCCTTTCATATAGAAAGGTTCTTTCATAAAAAAAAACTTATCAAATCGTAATTCCTAAATCAATGCAGATATTTATAAAATTATTTCTTCAGAATTAACTGGAAGAGCAGGTGAAAGTGTGATGCCTTTCAGTCGGCCAACACGAATATTTCCCAAAAGAGTTATTCCCTAATCCTGAAAAAAGTTACATGAGATAAATATATTTTTTTCGTATGAGGGAATAACCCATCTCTTTTGGGAAAAACTCGTGTTGACCGACTGAAAAGCACCAAACTTTCGTTTACTAAGGCAACACTGAAAATGGCTTCAAACAACCCCTTAAATAATGATGCTTTGATTATATCCAGAATAGCCGTGCACTCAGCCTCGTGGGGACAATTGAGTAACTGTGTGCAGTAAGTACCGTACTGTGGAATTCTCAGTTTTGCCTCACAAGGCTGAATGTGCCCCGTACCAACGCTCAGACCAGAATTAAAATTTCTTGGCAGAGCCGGGAATCGAATTTGGACCTCCGGGGTGGCAGCCAAAAATGCTGGCCACTACACTATGGGGTAGTCTAATTTCAATCCTAATATTGTTTATAACTTAAGATTAGGGTATAACCAAATTTCCAATTATTTTAATTCCTGTACCATATTACTAGCAACCCGACCCAGCTTCGCCCGGGAGAATGCATTACGTGATAAGCGTTTGTTTTTCTCCAGTGTAACCTATATCCGTTTTACGTCTCGACATGATGAGTTAAAATCACTGACTGGACTATTAACTATATTATCATGGAGATGCATGTGCAACAAATTCTTGTCAGACGTAATTTAAGAATGGCGACGTGCATGAAACACAAATCCCTCTTCCGCCCAATCTTACACTTCCAGGGAAACTCCAAACAAAACCACCCTTCTCAGAAGTCTTAACTTAACACGACTGAACGGTTTGCTGCTGGCTGTATCTGGGGCAATAGATTCTCCCGCTAGCTAGGCTGTAACAAGGATGATAGACTCGCCCTTAGCTAGCTCGTATTCTGTCACCTCAGTAGCTGAATGGACATGGTTGGAAGAAATTAAAACGTAAAAACACTTATAGAGGGCGATGTATTGAAGATATACATATGCTCTCCCGGACTTTTTTGTAGAACTTTTCATGCTGAACAATTGTTACACTCATAGTATTGAGATATTTTTAACGATTTGCCCAGCGTAAGCTTACAAAGCGCAAGGACGCCAGTTTTTTCGACTTATCCACTGAAATCGTTTCTGCTCGGCTTCCTTTGATCATAAATAAATTATTTTCTTCAGAAATAATCCTCGAGATATCCTTTACAGAATGGTGGAAACCGCATCAAAATTCATCCAGTGGTTCTCGAGTTGACCCGTAACAAACACAAATCGGGGACTTTGTTTTATACTAAGTAGATACATATAACGTCCCCGGGCGAATAACGGTAACGTAGTGACTCAGTTTGGCCTTGAAGGACATTGATCGTGTTTTAATGTCTTTGCTTAATCACTGTATCATTCTTATTATTTTCGATTCGGTCGTCTCGATCCTGTCCTTTCTTCTTCCTCCAGTATCCCTTCGTCATCTCACTATGTCTCCTCTTCCTTTCCTCGGACCATTTCGAGCCGGTTTTCTTTCCCTTCCACCGTTGGAATCCTTCCATTCTCAGCACTTTTGCCTAAAGATATTTCTCTGTGGTGTATCTTCTTCTCTTATATTGTGCCTTTCCAAATCTTTTAGACTTCTTGTACCCAGATTGTTGTTGACTTCTTGTTCCACAGGGACCTACTGTCATCCATCCTGTACAAATGTCCAAAAAATAGCAATCTCCTCTTCCGTATTGTTTCTGATATCCCTCCCTATATTATTCTGCTAAGGTCCCATTCCAGGTTTCTACGGAAAATAAGGTCCCAATAACACCAACCTACACATATGGGGTACCTACAGGTTCAGCATAACGCACTCACTTACTCTTTTAATTGCCTCACTATTAAATAAATACCTTAAAACATGTATATTTACAATAATAATAATAGTATCGTATGGCCTCGGTTGCCTGGTGCAAGCTTTGCTATTTGACACCCAGAGGGTAGCTTGCATGTCGAATTTCGTAGTTCCTTGACTATGAAAGTCAAAGAGGTTAGATGTTAGACATCTAATCTCCTTGAACACAATAGCGCTTTCTAGTAGAGAAATGAGGAACTTTGTGCTGGCGGAAACTCCCGAGATTAATTTTGCCATTATGAACTCGGCCTACTGAATTCAAATGGGTTCTTTGACATGCCAAAATCGTATGACATGAATGAAAATCCACAGCCAGCTTCCAGTCTCCGACCGGGTCAGGAATGGAATGAATGAAGCCCCCATCTAGCGGCGAGGATATGAACTGTGCCGGCTGCCGAAGCCTGTCGCACTCCTCTGGGGCAATGATTAAATGAATGACAGATGAAATGAAATGATAGTGGAGAGTGTTGCTGGAATGAAATTGTGACAGGGAAAACCGGAGTACCCGGAGAAAAACCTGTCTGCCTCCGTTTTGTCCAGCACAGATCTCACATGGAGTGACCGGGATTTGAACCACGGACCCAGCGGTGAGGGGCCGGCGTGCTGCCGCCTAAGCCACGGAGGCTTCTCAACATCGTATGACATGCGTATCGTATTTTTGCCGCCTTTCAAAAATCACTTACCACGGTCAGGGGCGAACCTGCAATCTTGGGGTTAGTAGACGGACACGCTATCCACTCACCCACCGTGAATGAAATAATGAAAGAATGCAACATGGTAACCATGGTAACAGAATCTCACAGGTCCATCTATTTCTGTAAGACGCAATGCAATTCCAATAATTACATTACTGTGAAAGTTTCCAGATGGTTATAAGGTTATCACGGAATCAAATTAAGCTGTAAAATTCATCAATACATACAGTATAATGCGCTTAAGGGGGTCAAGGGGCACTCTAGAATTTTTTCACGCAATTTTCACGTGTGAGTGTGGTACGAAAGGTCTTTTTCATCCGACTATATAGGGTCTCCGTAAACCACATTTAAAGGCCGTTAAATTAACAGTGTCTGTGATATTCGCTCTGATATACCTATGAAGGAATGACAAACCCCTAACCACTGCACCAGTAGCTGAATTGATAAAGTCTGATTATTCATACCAAGGATAAATCAGTCATAGCATTCATGATTGAGATTTTGCTAAGTGTTCTCTTTACAACTAGAATATTCGCGGGTAATGCTAGTGTTATCTATTTTTCGATAAATTTCATCATTACTTCTTAATTTCCAGAATTCTTCAGTTTTTAAAGGACCGAGTATTTTTCTCCTTTCTACTACTTCTAATTTAACAAATTTGTAATTCAGTACGAGACATTCACTCGCATTCCGGTTTGACTACGGGGTTGTAGTGCTGTATTTTTAGCCTATTTTCATTTTTGAAAAAATAGGCTTATGAGATCACCTTTTGTCCGTGTGTCTGTGTGTGCGTGTGTGTGTGTGATGGTGTGTGTCCCCCTAATAACTTCTAAACGGCTGGAGCGATTTCAATGAATCTCGGTAAGTTCATAGCACTATTACGGACGACCCCCTCCGTACCCTTCAAATTTTGTTACGTCTCACCAATCCAACATGGCGGCAATGTGAAATATTCCACCAGCATTCAATATCTCCGAAACTATTACTGATATCACCCTGGAATATTTCACGGTGATAAAGGGAACTACTAGAAGTTCACCTATGTGACTTATGAAAACCAGGTAACTACAAAACGAACATGGCGGCCAAGCGAATTTGCGACATTTAAATAGACGTTTCTCGCGATTTAACCAGCCAAACGTAATGCAACTTGGTACAGTATATGCTTATACACATTGTAATGCACCGACATCTAACTTCGTTCAATTGTTTACATAATCTCAAGATGGTGGCTGTGCGAATTATTTCACTGGTATTTTATATCTCTGAAACTATTAGCGGTATCACCCTGAAATTGTGTACGGAGATAAAGAGCACTACTGGAAGTTCATCTATAAGACTATCAAAGACCGGTTAACTACAAAACGAAAATGGCAGCCAAGCGAATTTGAACAATTTTAAATACACCTTTCTCGCGATTTAATGATCCAAACGCAATGAAACTTGGTACAGGAAATATTTAAACACATTGTAATGCACTGGTATCTAATTTAGTTCAATTGTTTACATAACCTCAAGATGGCGGTTGTGGGAATTTTAAATTAAGTTTTTATTTCTTGTGTCGTAATCATGCGATCGAAGTGAAAGTTTGAATAATGAACCTACGCAATAATTTTCCTTTAATGGTACACGACTCCCTGGCCTATACATATAACAATCCAACATGGCGACCATCCGAAATATTTAGACGGCTCTGAATATCTACGAATCTATTATACCAATCAAACTGAATTTTTGTATGTTGATAGAGGCAATTAACATTAGTAGGATATGTGAAAATAGACTGTATAGTTCTTCACGGAACTACTTGTAATTGTTTCTTTCGGTAGGGGTACGGGGGAGGGAGCCCCCACAACTCCCCCTTATATACGCCCCTGTCTCCGGACCTGATGCAGCCCTCCTTCGTGGTCATGGTGCACGATTTAACGCGGGGGAGACATATAACGACGTGGATAAGTTAAAGTGTTGTGAAAATTCATCCTGGAAAGAGTGACCAATTCCCTCGAGGCACTGTGGGTGTTGACCTTCCCAATGCCACGGCACGACAGTGAAAGTGCTTGCTTACCGTGCGATGCACGCATCTCACTGGAAAGCTGACAGAATTAACCCACTTGCAAGTCGAGGTCCTCTACCTCTACTGTTCACAAACAAACCTGCACTTGAGTGACTTTACAATTCGCGAATTGCTGCCGTTATCTGGAACTAGCGTAAGGGTGATGCAAACTTAAACAAATTGATGCTATAACATGTGATTTGAGGTGATGGGTGTGCTCTTTTCTCGTTTTTCAATTATTTTCATAATAATTGAGGCTAACAGATGAGTGATATAATTGCTCATTTCCGCTGTGCTCTTACTTCCACTAAAAGAAAGCTTTTTATACGGAATGGAGTCGATTACTTCGCGTCGCATATTTCGAAGTATATGATCGTATATGGCTGGCATTTTACAAAGGAGAGTTATGTATTAATACATAGTAATGAATTTCTTACAATAACCAGTACCCTACATTCTCCCCTGCACTACGAACTAGGCGACTTATCAGGGTCGATTTAAAAGCTGTTCTTCCCATGTGGCAAAAAATAATTTTAGGGTTCGCTTTATCGTAAGCCTTCACGTGGTTGTCTTTCTTTAACTTGCCCCATTGCTGCTTCAAATCTGTGAAGTTTATAATCAGGTGTCTATTAAGAACTTTAACAAGTAGTTCCGTGACGAACTAAAGAGCCTACTTTTCTTAGAATTTATGAATTAATCTAAAATGTTACTGTGCCAATTTTGGTTGAAATCCACTTGTTAGTATAGAAGTTACATGCATTTAAAAATTTTGACCTATCAACAAGCTTAGAATTATTTTGGCAGTACTGATGTATACTAGGTACTCCAAATTAATGTAGAAGGTCATGTACTATACGTGTGCAAAGTTTCAAGCTCTTGGTTTGCATACTTCCTGATATATTGGTATTAGGATAGAGAGCATTTATTAACAGTTGGCAGCCCTGGTTGCTCTTAAGAATACGCATAGTCATATTTGTTATAGTACACATAGTACATATGAAATTTGGTTGAAATCCTATTGATAGTGTAGAAGTTACATGCATTTAAAAATTAGTCTTATCAGCTGGCTTAGAATCATGTTGGTAACACTGTCAGGTATGGCCTCCTGGAAATTAAACTGAAATATTATTATCTATATGTGTGCCAACGTTGGAATAGCTCCCATGTATACCTTCCAAGATATCCAACATGGGGCTCAAATTTCAATTGCGATATTTCAGCAGTTGGTAGCACTGACTTCATTTTCAAATATGGCCTTGAGATATTCCGGCATAGATCTTTACTCATACCGAATTTGGTTTCCATAGCTGCAGCCGTCTAGGAGTTGATAGGGGAGGGGGACACACAGACAGACAGACAGACACACATTTTCCCGGATCAATCTCATAAGTCTACTTTTTCCTCATTTTTAGCCTACTTTCGATTTTTGCAAAAAATGAAAGTAGACTTATGAGATCAACACAGGGCGAAAAAAGTGTGTCTGTCTGTGTGTGTGTATGTGTGTGTGTGAGTCTGTGTGTGTGTGTGTCTGTGTGTCTGTGTGTGTGTGAGTGTGTGTACTCTGAATGTCTGTCCCCCCCTATCAATTCGAACACGGTGAATGCGAATTGAACGAAATTTGGTACAAAGGTAGCACTAGCAAAGGACACCTCAGTGTCATGTTTTATATCGCCGCCATCTTGACGGAAACGTAATGGCGGCCACACAAATGTTCAAAGCTTAAATCAAATTACGACTAACCTAATCATCCGATCTCTACCAAATTTTGCAACAACATACCTTTACGGGGGGAGCATCTTTTGACCAAACCAATAGGCCATCAGCGTAATAGTTTGCGGATGGCGGCCATCTTTGCGTGAAAATCGATTCCCCCTATTAATTCGAACACGGTGCAACCGAATGGAACGAAATTTGGTACAGAGGTAGTACTAACAAAAGGCACCTCAGTGTCATGTTTTATATCGCCGCCATCTTGACGGAAACGTAATGGCGGCCACACAAATGTTCATAGCTTAAATCAAATTACGATTAACCTTATCATCCGATCTCTACCAAATTTTGCAACAACATACCTTCATAGAGGAATCATCCTTTGACCAAATGACTAGGTCATTAGCCTGACAGTTTGCGGATGGCGGCCATCTTTGTGTGAAAATCAATTCCCCCTATTAATTCAAACACGGTGAAACCGAATGGAACGAAATTTGGTACAGAGGTAGCACTAGCAAAGAGCATCTCAGTGTCATGTTTTATATCGCCGCCATATTGACAGGAACGTAATGGCGGCCACACAAATGTTCAAAGCTTAAGTTAAATTACGACTAACATAACCATCCGATCTCTACCAAACTTTGCAACAACATTCCTTTATGGAGGGAGCATCCTTTGACCAATCTAGTAGGTTATTAGCTTAATAGTTTGCGGATGGCGGCCATCTTTATGTCAAAATTGATTCCCCCTATTAATTCGAACACGGTGGAACCGAATGGAACGAAATTTGGTACAGAGGTAGCACTAGCAAAGGGCACCTCAGTGTCATGTTTTATATCACCGCCATCTTGACTGAAACGTAAATGCGGCCACACGAATGTTCAAAGCTTAAATCAAATTACGATTAACCTAATCATCCGATCTCTACCAAATTTTGCAACTACATACCTTTATGGAGGGAGCATCCTTTGACCAATCTAATAGGTCATTCGCCTAATAGTTTGCGGATGGCGGCCATCTATATGTCAAAATTGATTCCCCCTATTAATTCGAACACAGTGGAACCGAATGAACGAAATTTGGTTCAGAGGTAGCACTAGCAAAGGGCACCTCAGTTTCATGTTTTATATCACCGCTATCTTGACGGAAACGTAATCGCGGCCACCCAAATGTTAAAAGCTAAAATGTAATTACGACCAACCTAATAATCTAGTCTCTACCAAATTTTGCAACACCATATCTTTATGTTGGAAACATATTCTGACCTAACTGCAAGAACATCAGCCCAATAGTTTGCAGATGGTGGCCAAGTATGTGTGCAAATCGATTCCCCCTATCAATTCAAACACGGTGAAACCGAATTGAACGAAATTTGGTACAGAGGTAGCACTAGCAAAGGGCACCTCATATTCATGTTTAATATCCCTATAGCACGTTGTATTTCAACAAGCTACTACAACCAACATTCAATCATACTCTTTGAAAAGGACAAAGAGTTATAACAATACCCATGCATTTAGGAGAAAGTAGGCTATATGTTCTTTACTGAACATCTTGTTGCAAAATGAGAAAAGTAGGCTAAACATCTTTGCAGTCAACTTGTACAGTCTTTGATTTGTCGACTTCAACAGTATTATTTAGGCTGTATCTTCCAAATTTAAATGTATCTAATTACTGAAGTATGTAAAGCAATGTACCGACTACACGCTTATTGCATATTCCTGAAGAAATTATTAGCCTAATTTACACATTTTGCAAAAATGAGAAAAAGTAGACTTATGAAATCGATCCAGACAAATGTCTGTCTGTCCGTGTGTCAGCCTGTCTCTCCTTCTGTATGTCTGGATGTGTGTGTCCCCCCACCCATCAACTCCTAAACGGCTGCAAATCGAATCCAAATTTGGTATGAGTAAAGATTTATACCTGCATATCTCAAGCCCATATTTGAAAATGATGTCAGTGCTACCAACTGCTGAAAAACCGCATTTGAAATTTGAGCTCCATGTTGGATATCTTGGAAGGTATGCATGGAAGCTATTCCAAAATTGTCACACATATAGATAATAATATTTGAGTTTAATTTCCAGGAGGCCATGCATGTCAGTGTTGCCAAAATGATTATAAGCCTGCTGATAGGTCTAATTTTTAAATGCATATAACATCCACACAATCAATTTGATTTTAACCAAATTTCGTATGTGATATGTGTACATAAACAAGTATGACTGAGCGTATTTTTAAAAGCCCCCAGGGCTGCCAACTGCTAATAAATGCTCTCTCTCTTTATTTTCTTATCCAAATACCAATATATCAGAAAGTATGCAAGCCGGCAGCTTTAAACTATGCACACGTATAGTACCTAACATTCCAGATTAATTTGGAGTAACTTATGTACGTCAGTGCTACCAACAAGATTCTAAGCCTGCTGATAGGACCAATTTTTTAAAACACGTAACTTCTATACTATCAATAGGATTTCAACCAAATGCCATATGTGCCATGTGTACCATAACAGATATGACTATGCTTATTCTTAAGAGCAATTAGGGCTGCCAACTGTTAATAAATGCTGTTTCATTTTTACCCTAATATTAATATATCAGAAAGTATGTAAGTCAACAACTTTAAAATTTGCACACGTATTGTACCTGACATTCTAGATTAATTTGGAGAAACTAATATACATCAATGCTGCCAACATGACTCTAAGCCTGCTGATAAGTCCAATTTTAAAATACATGTAACTTCTATACTAAGAAATGGATTTCATCCAAAGTTGGCACAACTAGAGATTTCAGATTATTTCTGACCAACTCATGCATGACATTGTTGCCAACATGATTTTACGCGCACTGATAGATCCAATGTCTAACTGCATGTAACGTCCATGCTATCCATTGGACTTCAACAAAATTTTGTATTCTGTACTTGACGAGATGGAACTAACAATATATTCACTCACCAGAGCTGCCAACTGAAGTGCTCTATTGGGCTACATTATACCAGGTATATTTCGAACTAATTAGAAATGTCAATATTACCTAGCTAATTTCGTCATTATTCTAGATAGGTCCATATAGATTGGAATGAATCTTACATTTTAAGAAAAGTAGGCTCTTTAGTTCGTCACGGAACTTCTTGTTTTTTTCTTGGCAACTGCTGGCCGAATTTCATTTTGAATCTGGTGAGGTACTCCTTTCAAATTAGTCTATTAGTTTGTAAGCATAAAGCTTCAAGTCTCATAAAATCTTAAGCGAGCAGCTCTTCACAAAGAAACCTGAGCTTTAGTGACTTTACAATATCAAGTATCCGGGGCTCCAAACTGCTTGTTCAACCACTACCCTTCATTTGGAAATTTCCTCAGAGCAAGTTAGTGGATTATTTACCCACCTTAAGGGCGGATCCAATAGACGGGTCTCCCCCAGGGGCTCACAACTTGTGAGACGTGGGTTGGCGACCGCGGGACCCTAGCTGAGTTCGATATTACTTCCACTTACTTGTGCTGGGCTCCTCTCTATTATCTTTTCTCTCGACCTCTCTTGGTCAACTCTTGTTCTTTTCCGACCCCAACGGTATTAGGGTATCAGAGGCCTAAGGAGTCTTTCACTTTCCTGCCTTAATTGGCCCTTGTCTCATCTTTCCTGATACCCTCATTCTTCGAGTGGTCAGACCTCTTGTTTTTGTTTTCATGATATCTCCTGTTTTCTGCTCAAGGCCCTCAAGGAGGCAGGGTGTGTGTATTGCTACACCCTCAAGGGCTCACGGCTGGTGAGCTCGTGATTTGGTGACCCCGAGGGATTCCTGAGCTGGGTCAAGTCCCCCCCCCCTCCTCTCCTTCTTCCAATGCCTTTGGAATGGAGCCCCTGCTCTTTTCCCCTTTCCTCTGTGCCTTTCATGGCTCTCCTTCCTCACAAGTTCATCAATTCTCATTCTTCGAGGGTTGGGGGCATTTCCTTTTCTTCTGTCTTTTATTTATATTCTTCTCCTTTCTGTTTGTCTTCTAGTTTGTGAGTGAGTAGCTAAATTTTAGTTGTAAGTTTCATTAGAGGTCGATAACCTAGATGTTAGGCCCCTTAAAACAACAATTGAATCGGTCGGAGCTGAAAAGCATGAAGTCAAAAATGCTCATTTTTTAAAGAATCAGTATTCTGAAGTATTGGCCCAAGGGCCTTGGAGAGAATTAAATCTGCCTTCTGTTTAAGCCAGAAACCACTGCTACATGCGATCAGAGGAGAAGAGCATTAAGTCAAGGACTTGCTCCCTTTCAGCGCCGTAATCCGCACTTAATGTTGGCAGCACTGCAAGATTCCCGCGTGTTACACTGCTATTGTAAATTACATTTGTACAGGGTTTAGGAGGTTTTTATGTTACAAATCCGTTTTAAAATTAAATATCATGTGAAATATTCACTGGTTGGCTTCATGCTGCACTAAACTGACCACGGAGCTTAAGTCACGTTTCCTAAATTGATTTAAAAATATGTTTATTAAATTAAAATTGATTTTCCACTAACACAAATATATGAAGAAATAAGACTTTCTCAATTTCCGCCTATTCAATACATTTAATTTTGCCACACTCTTATGGGTACATGTTTCGGGGCCTGTTTGGTCCCTTCATCAGCCCTTGATACTATTGTGCACTTAACATATTAAAACATTAATACACTGGTTAAAAAACTAATAAAAACAACATGCAATGTGTCACAAATTCTTAGCCGAAATGAATACCATTTCCGCTAACACAAATATAACCTGAATATGTAGTTGCTTCACTACATAGATGACTAATACAGGGTGTTTGTTAAGTTCTGTTCTGTCAATGACTTTTTGTCTGTCTTCTGAAAACTGACTTAATACTTTTCAGCTCCAGCTGATTCAATTATCATCTTCATCAATAATAATAATAATAAAAACTCCGCCAGTGCCGGTCCCAAGCCCGGAACCTCATCACGCAAGTGTTGAGGAAGGAGGAGGGGGAGGAGTAACACCTCGTTAAAAAACCTGGGTCCATCTGGCTCCGGATGGTAGCACCCTGTGAGGGCCCCTGCCTAGGGTTACTAGGTGAAAATTTTAAATCCATACACGTCTGTGTGGTAACCACCGGTACTCTGGTCGGCGTCTGTTAGCTCTGCGAGCTCGGCTGTGATCCAATCTTCTGGAATTCAAAACTCCAGTCGTAATTCTGTGAGATCCCTTGGGGTTTCACCACCACAACTTGAACATAAATCAATAATCATGACAGAACGACGTGAACGAACACACTACCCTGGGCCCCAGTCAATAAAACTGGGTATTGTACCTGATCATCGGATTCCAGGGGATCAGGTATGTCATGAAGAGGAGAATTGCTTCTCAAAAACCCTCAAAACTAAGAGAATATTTTACATGGGAACACTCAACGTAAACAAACTCCTGAAACTAGGTAAAGTGAAACAACTAACAAACATCATGGACACATTCAATATCAGAATACTGGCTATACAGGAAACGAGATTCTCAGATGAGAATCACTTCGATTCGGGAAGTTACAGAATATACAAGGGGAAACCAGCCATAACTATTCCAGGAAAAAATCTCAAACTCTTCGGAACAGCTCAATATTGGACTCTGTAATAGATTTCACCTCAAAATCTGAAAAAAATTCCACACTTACGATACGTTCTGGTAACAAAGCGTATACAATAATCAATGCTCATGCCCCCACAAATAACTACAATAACAAAAATCCACAGATGATAGAAGAATTCTGGGAAGACTTAGAAGAAATCACCAACAAAATCCCCACTAAGCATGTAAAATTATTGCTTGGTGATTTTAATGCACAATTAGGCCGCGAAAGAAAATTCAGAGACACAACAGGAAAACATACAGCGCACCAGAGGACAAACAAGAATGGAGAGAATTTGATAAACTTCTGTAGGAATTTTGACCTCAAAATCATGTCAACACAATTCCAGAAACCCTACAAGAAACTATGGACTTGGAAATCTCCAAACAGTGCCCTCGAAGAATTTCAGATAGACCACGTTGCGATATCTACAAAAAAACACCAGAGAAGTTATGAATATACGAACGAGAAAAGGTTTTTTCGAATCTGATCTTCATCTACTACAAATCAACGCTAAGTTTATACCAAACAGACAAACTAAGAGAACAACCAGAATTTTCAGAACAGACCCAGAGTATTTACAATTAAACAAGAAAGAAATAACACAAGGACTTAAGAAAATTGAGAGTAACAACTGGACGGACATGTCCGAAAACATGAAAGAACTGATAAAAATGGGGCAGCCCCCGATGAAAAGGAAGCACAGATGGTGGAACGTGACATGTGACAGAGCCATAGAGGATAGAATACAAACCTGGAAAAAATTTAACAGCCATAGAACACCCGAAAAATGGGAAGTATTCAACAAGATACAAAAAGACTCCTCGAGAATAATCCGCAGAGAAAAAAGAAACTACGATAACAACAGACTCAAGGAGATACAAGAGGATTTTACCAAAAATAACACACGAAACTTCTATAGAACATTCAGAGAGAATATGACAGGATATCGACCACCGAGCTTATGCTTCAAAAGACAAGACGGAACACTGGAGACAAACCCGAAAAAGAACTGTACGATACTGGCACAATATTTTGACTCACTGCTTAACTGTGATAAACCAACACACAGATTACAGTTCGAAAAGCCAGAACCTAACATTGATTCCAAACCTCCAACACTTGAAGAAATCGTGGAAATAATAAAATCACTAAAGAACAATAGAGCACTTGGAGAAGACGGATTGATTTCGGAAATCTGGAAATTAGACCACGAAAATGTTACACCAAAAATACACAAAATCATCGAAAACATCTGGGAAACAGGGAAGGTACCAGAAGAATGGAAGTCAGCTCTAATACACCCCCTCCACAAGAAGGGAGACAAAACGAACCCTAATAATTATAGAGGGATTTCACTATTACCCGTCGCATACAAAATTTTCTCCAAAGCCCTGTTAAAACGGATAGAGCCTCAGATAGATCCACAGATAGGAGAATACCAAGGAGGGTTCAAGAAGGGAAGATCGTGCAGTGAGCAGATTTGGTGCCTGAGAACAATACTAGCAACGAGAAAAACCAGGAACACAACAATCACATTCGTCGACTACAAAAAAGCGTACGACTCCATAGAGAAACACTTTGTAACACATTAGAAGAAATGAAGGTCGACAATAAGTCCAGAAAACTAATCCAAGAAACATTAACAAATACAATATCCAAAGTTAAATTCATGGGAGAGATCTCGGAACCCTTCAAAATTAATACAGGAGTGCGACAAGGTGATGGTTTATCACCCATTCTATTCAACTCAGTTTTGGATAAAATAATCAAGACATGGGAAAAAGGAGTCAAAGGCATAAGAATGGCAAAACACCAGAAAAGGACAGTCAACATTAAGTGTCTGGCCTTTGCCGATGATGTAGCAATTATAACAAATAACAGAAAAGAAGCCAAAGAAGCTCTAGAGACGCTACATGAAATCTCTGCCAAAACAGGGTTACAAATCTCAAACGAATAATCACAGTTCATGGACACAAAATCTACAGACAAGCACCCTCTGGAAACCAAGTATGGAAAAATAACACAAGTGGAAAGTTTCAAATATCTAGGAGAGATTATACAGAAAACAGGACTGAACTTGGCATCCAATGAAGACAGGATCGCTAAATTGCAGAAAGCATACCGACTTACATGGAACCACTACAATAAAAAAAAGTATTTCCATCAATGCCAAATTACGACACTACCGTACAGTAGTCTTACCAGAGGCCTTATACGCTTCAGAAACGACAGCAATCAAGGGGCGAACAAAAATCAAGGAATTAGAAAAACAAGAGAGAAAAATTCTGAGAAAGATCTACGGGCCAGTTCAGAAAGAGGGAATATGGATGAAGAGACCGACAATAGAACTGTACAAACAGACAGAGACGATTACAAACAACATAAGGAAAAGAAGGGCAAAATTTTATGGACATATACATAGGATGACCGAAGACAGACTTACCAAGAAAATTTTAATATAGTTACGAATAGCACACTAAAAACCAATTGGGTAAAGGAAACCGTGGAAGACCTTAAGAAACTAAACATCTCTACAGAAGACATCGCAGACAGGAGCACATACAGAGAAAAACTTAGACTACAGAAGTTTGAGCTAACTCCCAAAGAGAGACAACCAGCAAAGAGGTGGACAGAAGAGAGAAAGAGGAAACATAGTGTGTATATGAGAGGTTTTTGGGAAAAAAGAAGAAAGGTCCAGAATGAAACATGAAAATTGATTGTGTTGTAACGCTCTCCTTATGGGGAATTAACGAATAAATAAATAAAAATAATAATAATAATCTTTTTTATCTACCTTATCCGATACGGACGTTGGCTACCACCATGACTAACACCTTCTTATCCTGTGCTATCCTGAAGAGTTCCATGGAAGAGAGCCCAAACCACGTTCTTAAATTATCCATCCAAGTTATTCGTCTCCTTCCCGGTCCACGCTGACCTTCAATTTTACCCTGAAGTATAACTTGGAGCAGACGGTATTTTGGATTCCTCATCATGTGTCCCAAGTATTCCAATTTCCTCTTCTTAATTGTGTTTAACAGCTCAGGTTGGCTGCTCACACGCTGAAGAACCTCGGCATTACTCACATGTTCTGTTCACGAGATTTTAAGAATCCGCCGGTATATCCACATTTCAAATGCTCGAATCTTCTTTTCTGTAGCTACGGACAAGGTCCAAGCTTCAACACCATAAAGAAGGGTGGAGACAACATAACACTACACAATTCTTTTCTTAAGCGTCATACTGAGATCTCGACAGCATAGTAGTTGTTTCATTGTCATAAAGATGGATCTAGCGTTCTCTATACGGCATCTTATTTCAACCGAAGGATCCCAATAATTATAATAATAATAATAATAATAATAATAATAATAAAATACAGAAAAAATTGAGAGTACAGGAGGCGACATGACAACGAACTCTACATACGTGTGGAAAGGATAACGGACTTGATGCGAAAAAGGAGAATTAGTTTCTATGGCCTATTCCTACTTTGTAAACAAGGAAACCAAGGAACCATGGATCTCTGAGATCGAAAAACATCGTATAGAAGTCGGTATTTCGCTTGAGGCCATTCAAAAACGTCTTCCTCTCCAGAAAAAGAAAGAGAAGCCAAAACTGGGAACAGGCAAGATGTGGCCGGCGCACAGGAAACAGATGAAGGCCTACTGGGAAAATATTAAAGCTCAAAAACGGAAACAGTTGAAGTAACGTGATCCATAGCTGGCCGAAACGAAGAAGAAGAAAAGTTGGCATTCCAGAAACAAAACTCCATGACAGATTTGAATTTCGATGAGTGTTTAAAAATTTTCAAAATTTAAAAGTAAATTGAGTATTCTTTTCCTTATGATTTCCAACAGTGGAACGTTACCTTTATACAATTGCGAGCTTGTACTGTCCAGCCTCGATCTTCGGGCCTATTATCTTCCTAAGGTTCTTCTTCTGAAATTTCTCTGCTTCCCTCAAATCAGCCTTTCCAGTAATTCGGAGACATTCGGGTTTAATCACGGTATTTTTTATTTTTTATAATCGTTTCGTTGTTCTATGGACCACGTTATTTCAACTGCCTTCTCCCTCGTTCTTTCACATTGGCCCAGTGTTCACGCATTCTGCTTCGGTGAGCTTCTTTTCGTTCTTCGGTACACTTCTTGCCTGTTTTCAATATGGGTTTTGGCTGAAAACTCTGAATTTCCCCAAGTTTCTTCTTCAAAGAGTCACGTTCCAAGATGTCCTCATGTGATATCCCCAGTTCTTGTAAGTCTTCTTCCACCTCTGTAAACCAAATCCCTTTAGTTTTCTTTCCCACAAAGTAGGTACAGATTCCATTGGACAATCTTCCGGAGCTCATTCGTGTTAAATGGCCATAAAAGGAGAGTTTTCTTTTATGTATGGTGTCCGTTATTTCTCCACACGTAAATAAAATTGATTGTTGTGTCGTCTTCTATACTCTCCTCGTGACTTGACAGGGCCCAAATCTTAAAATCTTCCGCTCTTTCGCTTCCTGTTGTTCTGCTAGGCCTTTCTTATTCATCGCCGGGCATTCTGATACACATAACGTCCCCGGGCGAATAACGGTAACGTAGTGACTCAGTTTGGCCTTGAAGGACATTGATCGTGTTTTAATGTCTTTGCTTAATCACTGTATCATTCTTATTATTTTCGATTCGGTCGTCTCGATCCTGTCCTTTCTTCTTCCTCCAGTATCCCTTCGTCATCTCACTATGTCTCCTCTTCCTTTCCTCGGACCATTTCGAACCGGTTTTCTTTCCCTTCCACCGTTGGAATCCTTCCATTCTCAGCACTTTTGCCTAAAGATATTTCTCTGTGGTGTATCTTCTTCTCTTATATTGTGCCTTTCCAAATCCTTTTAGACTTCTTGTACCCAGATTGTTGTTGACTTCTTGTTCCACAGGGACCTACTGTCATCCATCCTGTACAAATGTCCAAACCATTTTCTTGAATAATATCCTCCAAATATTTGAACTCCAATTTCTGTTACTAGGATTTCTGGAGCATTTTTTATGTCTGTAATAAATTTGTTTTTTTTCTACAGAAATTCTGAAACCTGTTTTGTTGGCTTTCTCTTCTATGAGATTGCTGTAGAGTATTATAATCATTATTCTTCTTTCTTCGTTATGACTAGGGCTCGGATTTTTAGCTAAATAAATATGTTTTTATGTAAATACATATTTTAAGCATTTTTTCTATAAATACTTAAATTCCTGCTTGTCACTTATTAGCACATAAAAATCCGAGCCCTAGTAATGACCCTTCACAGAACAGCAGATAGCTTGCTGAACAGCAACTTCAATATCAAAGTTGCCTGGATTAATCAATGGCGAAAACAAACTTCCCTGGCTCACCAAAAGTTAATTATTAATCCCTGGGAAAGACCTGCAGGGTTTCCCTTATTGAGGCATCTCTAGTGCTTGTTGAACAGGGCAGGTGTAGAGGTTGGGGTTGGAAGTCCTCTCTAAATTGCGACTGTGGAGAAGAGAAGCCGACTATTGATCACATAACGCTTGATTTCCCCTCAAAGCCTTCAGTGGAAGCTACACAGAGGCTTCCCCATTAGGATCTGCAGCTGTAAAATAGCCTTTCAGACTAGGAACTTGAGATTAAGTATTACTGTATATATGGGTAAATAGCTATGTATCACTTCATCATACAATGATAAAATAAAACAAAAAACAGAACTTGTTAGTTGGCTTGATGACCTTTGCCTTCCTCTTTCCCGAAACCTCTTCATGCACTCACTGTGAAGCTTCTCGCGTTCTTCGGTCCATCCTGTACTAGACCTGCCGCTAGGTTTCACCCTAAATGTGTGCTTATTT
The DNA here is from genome assembly GCA_946902985.2 of Meconema thalassinum. Classification (NCBI taxonomy): domain Eukaryota; kingdom Metazoa; phylum Arthropoda; class Insecta; order Orthoptera; family Tettigoniidae; genus Meconema; species Meconema thalassinum. The sequence goes on from OX336396.1 coordinate 19,241,889, forward strand.
TAGCCTATTCTCATTTATGAAAAAATAGGCTTATGAGATCACCTTTTTTGTCCGTGTGTCTGTCTGTGTGTGTGTGTGTGTGTGTGATGGTGTGTGCCTCGCCATAATAACTTCTTAACGGCTAGAGCGATTTCAATGAAACTCAGTAAGTTCATAGCACTATTCCGGACGACCCCCTCCGTGCCCTTCAAATATTGTTACGTCTCACTAATCCAACATGGCGGCTGTGCGAAATATTTCACCAGCATTCAATAGCTCCGAATCGATTACCGATATCACCCTGGAATTTTGTACCGTGATAAACGGAACTACTAGAAGTTCACCTATGTGACCATTGAAAACCTGGTAACAACAAAACTAACATGGCGGCCAAGCGAAGTTGCGAGTTTTAAATAGACGTTTCTCGCGATTTAACCAACCAAACGCAATAAAACTTGGTACAGTATATGTTTATACACATTGTAATGCACTGACATCTAACTTCGTTCAATTGTTTATATAATCTCAAGATGGCGGATGTGCGAAATATTTCAGCGGCATTCTATATCTCTGAAACTGTTAGCGGTATCACCCTGAAATTTTGTACGGAAGTTTATCTATAAGACTTTCAAAACCCGGTTAACTACAAAACGAATATGGCGGCCAAGCGAAGTTGAAAATTTTAAATAGACCTTTATCGTGATTTAGGCTAATGATCCAAACGCAATGAAACTTCGTACAGCAAATGTTTATACATATTGTAATGTACTGGTATCTAATTTTGTTCAATTGTTTACATAACCTCAAAATGGCGGCTTTGCGAATTGTAAAATTAAGTTCTTATTTCTTGTGTCGTAATCATGTGATCGAAGTGAAAGTTTGAATAATGAACCTACGGAATAATTTTCCTTTAATGGTACATGACTCTATGGCCCATACATATGACGTTCCGTTTATCACGGTACAAAATTCCAGGGTGATATCGGTAATAGATTCGGAGCTATTGAATGCTGGTGAAATATTTCGCACAGCCGCCATGTTGGATTAGTGAGACATGACGACCATCCACAATATTTTGTCGGTTATCAATATCTACGAATCTATAGCAATCAAACTGAAATTTTGTATGTAGAGGCAATTAACATAAGTAGGACATATGAAAATAGGCTGTATAGTTCTTCACGGAACTACTTGTTATTTACTGAGGTTCTGAAGATTTTACTGTTTTTCATGATTTTCAACTCATTCAGGTCCTCCCCTTTCTTTTTTCCTCCAGCTAATTTTTCCTCGTGTTTTGTTATTAATATATATATAATTCGTTGAGGCCATCTAGGATCACGTTAAGTCTGGCTACACTTGGCAATTTGTTTCGCCTTCCTCTGAGACCTGAATTCCCTCATTCTCTGTGAGTGGGCCATCTTGCGCTCCTCTGTCCAGGTGGTACCTTGTCTTCTTTTCGGGTTCGATGTCTCGTCTCGGGTTATCCCATTAGTCAGTATCTTTTTGCGGAAGAGATCTCTATTGAAGGCGTCGTCGGGTTTTTGATACAGTATTTTGAGGTCGTCTTTGGTATTCATAAACCAGGGCATTGTGGTTTTGGGTTTGGAGTCAAAGAAATGAAAAATCTGTTTAGTCAGCCTGTTTCCGTCCATTCGTTTGAGATGACCGTAATACCGTGCCCGCCTTTTACGGATTGATTCTGAAATTTTCTGTATTTCACTGTAGACTTCTTCGTTGGATTTTTTATAGTGGATACCATTCTTGTAATTTGATCCCATTATACCTCTGACGACTTTGCGCTCTTTTTTCTCCAGTTCTTCAAGGAGTCCTTTATTAGAATTTAGGGATAGGGTTTCGGCTGCATACATAACTTCTGGTTTCAGAACAGTTTCATAATGACGTAGTTTAGTATTTTTGGACAGGCATTTTTAGCCTATTTTCAATTTTGAAAAAATAGGCTTAATAGATCACCTTTTGTCCGTGTGTGTGTGCGTGTGTGTGTGATTCGTGTGTATGTCCCCCCCTAATAAAATATAAACCGCTGGAGCGATTTCAATAAAACTCGGTACGTTCTTAGCACTATTCCGGGCGACCCCGACCGTGCCCTTCAAATTATGTTACGTTTCACCAATCCAACATGGCGGCTGTGCGAAAAATGTCACCAGCATTCAATAACTCCGAAACTATTACCGATATCACCCTGGAATTTTGTATGGTGATAAAGGGAACTACTAGAAGTTCACTTATGTGACCTTTGAGAACCTGGTAACTACAAAACCAACAGGGCGGCCAAGCGAAGATGAGACTTTTAAATAGACGTTTCTCGCTATTTAACCATCCAAACGCAATGAAACTTGGTACAGTATATGTCTGTATACATTGTAATGCACCGACATCTAACTTCGTTCAATTGTTTACATAACCTCAATATGGTGGCTGTGCGAAATATTTCACCGGCATTATATATCTCTGAAACTATTACCGGTATCACCCTGAAATTTTGCACGGAGATAAAGGGCTCTACTGGAAGTTCATCTATGAGACTTTAAAAAACCGGTTAACTACAAAACGAACATGGCGTCCAAGCGAAGTTGAAAATTTAAATAGACTTTTCTCGCGATTTAATGATCCAAACGCAATGAAACTTGGTACAGCAAATTTTATTCACACTGTAATGCACTAGTATGTAATTTAGTTCAATTGTTTACATAACCTCAAGATGGCGGCTGTGCGAATTTTTAAATTAAGTTTTTATTTCTTGTGTCGTAATCATGCGATCGAAGTGAAAGTTTGAATAATCAACCTACGCTATAATTTTCCATTAAAGGTACATGACTCTATGGCCTATACATATAACAATCCAACATGGCGACCATCCGGAATATTTAGAATCTACTAAAGCAATCAAACTGATTTTTTTACGTTCATAGGGGTTATGAACATAAGCTCACATATAGGACTTACAATAACCTGGTGATCACAGATCCAACATGGTGGCGACGCGAAGTATAAATATTCCCATGGTCGTTTCTCGCAATTTAAGCATCCAAGTGCAGTGAAACTTGGTACAGTAAATCCTTATACAAATGTTAATCCACTGGCATCTAATTTATTTCAATAGTTTCCATACAACAAGATGGCAGCTGTGCAAAATTTTAAAATCTCTTTTTTACTTCTTGTGTCCTAATCATGTGATTGAAGTTTGAGTACTACACGTACGCAATAATCTTCATGTAACAGAGTTATGTATTCCGTCTAGGGTCGAACTCCAGACCCCATTCTAAACTAAGACTTATGATTATTATTACTGCAGATGTGTATCTGTCATTCTGTATATCTCGATATGTTCACCCCACTATCTATGAGTGTGCACTTCATGGAATTCCTGTTATCGGAACCATGAATCAATGACGCACATGGCTCTCTCCCTTGTGAAGGGAGGATTTGTATAAAAGCCCCTATTCAGAGAATTCTTATTCTCGGAACCAAGGAAATGACACACTGCATATGAGTGTTCGTTTGTATTCAATTCAGAGAATTCTTATTCTCGGAACCAAGGAAATGACACACTGCTTATGAGTGTTCACTTCATAGAATTCCTGTTATAGGAACCATGAGTCCATTTGCTGTATGACGCACATTGTCCTCCCCCTTGTGAAGGGTGAGTCCATATTCTGTATGACGCACATTGTTCCCCCCCCCCCTTGTGAAGGAACTGTATAAAAGCCCTGCGCTGAGGAGCACACTGACTCTTCCAGTTACAGCAGCGACTAAACAGGTTGACTGTCTGGTGTTAACTTGTATATATTGGATTGTCAAAGATTAATAAATACTTCTACAAACTAACCAACGAGTTCTCATTCATAGAAAGCAGATACTACTCATCAGAAGTAAGAACCACGAGACCTACTGACTTAGCAGTAGCGACAACTTCTTAGTACATCACTAAAGAAGACTGTTAAGCGACAAACTTAACTGGGGCCCAGTCCGAGAATAGGTAACGATTATCCTTGCCAGATAATCTACGAGTAAGTTAGTACAGTGTTCTGACAAACCTCACAAGGAGGCCTTTCGTCACTATACTAGCGACACCAAGGTACCTATCTTCAGTACTAGATGCAGTCATCGTTTCTATGAATCAGCCAGCAAGCCAGGAGTGGTACTGACAACCTCATGGAGGCCTTTCGTCCACAAACGACTTCGCCAGCTTGAAGGAAGCAAGTTAGAAGTGGAACTGACAACGTACCAAGAGAGACGCCTTTCATCCACAACCAACTTTGCTAACTTAACGGAAGGAAGGAAGGAAGTTCGCCGACAAACGTTCCAAGAAGCTCACGCTCCAAGAAAACGCCTTTCGCAACAACCGACCGCCATCGCCGTACGTGCCGACAACGCTCCAGAAGCGCTTTCCGACCAAACGACGGCACACGAGAACCAACCGACTCCGCAGTTCCAAGAGGATGCAGCCAGCACTGATCATCTTTTCTTGTCTGTAAGTCAAACTCCAAATAATACCTTATTTGTGAACTAGAGTATTATTAGTAAAGCATGGTTCAATATTTCAAGTGACAAATTGGGAGAGCAACAATAATAATAATAAAACCTAAATAATACATTCTTTCCCTTTCAAACGAAAACAAATTACAGTTAACTTTAACTAGTAGAGTTTGCCTTGTCATTTCGATTTGAATTAAAATTAATAAACTTAAAACAAATAATAAATACATAATAATAAATATTTGTACTTTCAAGAGGAAATAATTTAGTGGGGTCTAATTAGCAGACCTTACACTCTTTATTTACTTTTGAATTAATATTGTAACTAAACAATTAAAACAAAAATAATAATAATAAAGTTATATCATTTCCTAACAAAAGTGAGTTAGTGCAGCCCATACTGGTCTTTCGCTTGTCACTATTAGAGGAATTAATAAAATAATTAAATATTTATTATCATCATCAATCATCATCCTCACTTCAGAAGACATATAATTAATTTTATCATTTTACTAGTTCATATTGTGGAGAATCTAAACGAGATATCCACATATCATTAATTTTAGATTAATAATAATAATAACTTATTCCCTTTATTGTGAAAACCTAACCGGGGCTCTTTCACGTATATTTTGATTAATAATAATAATAATAATAATAATAATAATAATAATAATAAGTTATTTCTTTATTGTGAAAACCTAACCGGGGCTCTTTCACATATATTTTGATTAATAATAATAATAATAATAATAATAATAATAATAAGTTATTTCCTTTATTGTGAAAACCTAACCGGGGCTCTTTCATATATATTTTGATTAATAATTAAAACTTATAAGTAAGTAATTAACTTTTAAAAGTAACCACTGTTACAAAATTTTATCTAGCAAATTAAATATTTATTATAAACAATTTTGAAAACCGTCTTTATAAATTCAAACAAGATGCCTGAAACCGAGTTACTTTCAAAATTCGAATATGCTCAGATACAGCTTTTGCCTGAATTTAACGGCACTAATTCTTGCAGTCTTGACTATTTCTTAGCAAGAACAGAATCGTTTCTAAACACTCATAAGAGAATAGCGTCAGCTACAAACTCAGTATTAATAAATGACTTCCTATTTAACGTCATAAAGTCAAAACTAAAAGGTGAAGCATGTAGCATTCTTGACTTAGAAGCCAACAGTACTTATGAAAAATTAAAAGATAAACTCATAAGAAAATACGGTAACGTCAAAGACGAGAGACTTCTCATCCAGGATATCTCTAATTGCTACCAGAAAAGAAACGAATCATACAATGACTACCATGATAAATTAGAAGGATTGACTTTGCAATGCAAAAGCTTATGCAAACTCAATTACCAAAATCAAATTTTGGAATTGAAATTAAGAGAACTTGAAGAGTTAAGCCTAAACACGTTTAAAGCAGGAGCTTTGGAACCCTACCGTTCATACTTAAGATATGCACAGATTACAGACCTGAATCATTGCCTCAGGTTATGCAGGTCTTATGATAACGATCGCGCCCATGAAGATTACATGGACCAACTAAGAGGAAAACTACCTCCTAGCAAGTTTCCAACAGCTCGACCGCTAGGCCACTCAGCACACAATCCATTCTCGAATTTTAACCCAGCTCCACCAAGGAACCCATTTAACCAACCTTTCATGCAAAATCAAACCCACAGACCCTTCTTTAAAGATAAACCACAACCAATTTTCGGACACGCTCAAGCTCCGAACACTCAGTCTTTCAAGCCACCAAACTCCATGAATCGTCCTTACCCAACTCCCAATAATATTGGCCGACGTTTCACACCCACTAACCAGCAAAGATTTCCACAGCCGATGTCCGGTGTTTCAACCATTAGAGGTAATCTGAATGCTCACTTAGAACCTTCAGAAGACATCGAACAGGAAGCTTTAGGTCCCATACAGCAATCACTAGAGTATGTAGATGAGTACAACATACAAAACTACCCGAAAGAGTACGACACTCAGTACTATGAATATGAGTACGATACAGAGGAACAGTCTCAGGATTTTCGCTTGGCCCAGGCATCAAAATCGAAGACTTAAATAATTTAGGTAGCGCAGATTTCGCTCAATTAGACGCAAAGATTGACTACGCCTCGAACCTAGTCACTCTCAACAGCACAGACATATCGTTTCACCTTCATTCTTCACATAATCAAGTGAATCATTTTCAACCCACGGTAGATACAGCTAACACTGCGATTCCCGTCAATATCGAAAAAGAAGAAGAGTATGTTCTGAATTTTAAATATGGTGAAATGTATCTCTTAGATGCCAAAACTCACCAAGCCATACAGCCCACAGAAAGACAACTAAAACACGAGTTTAAGGAACCAATTTTAGTTGAGCCAATGGAAATAAACTCCATTACATACGGTAACATTCAAGAATATCCCCACACAAAACCAGGAGAGTCTGATTACGTCAAAGACAAAACTAACTATGTCGCAGACGCACTCTCTAGAGTAGAGATTAACATGGCTGATGAAGCAGCTTCAATCATTGCCATCCCCGGAGATGACACCTACCAAAATGATATGGATAATGAAACTGTCCATTCAAACCAAGCAGACACCATATTCACATTGAAAATATCTGAACGGAACTTAAACCAAAACCGCAATCAGATTATTGTAAAATATGGTAATTATCCTAAGGTACTTAAACAAAACCTGTTTAAAAATGTACCAGGCACATAATGATTGTCACAAGGAAGAATCTTCAGGAAGATTTAGCAAATCACCTCCTCAAAATAATAGTAACCTCAAACAAGTACGCTACTTATTTTGACGATATCACTCTCGAGATCCCATTCATCAGGGCATGCCAGAAGCTATTTACTTCTGAACTAATCATTATCAGGTCATCCAAATTCTTGGAAGACATTGAAAGCCCCGAAACTCAGAGACAGCTGATTTCACACTATCATTCTGAAAACCACAATGGTATAGTAGAAACTTATGAACATCTTAAGACCAAATACTACTGACCTCATTTAAGAGAACAAATTAGGACAATCATCAATCAATGTAACCTCTGTCAGAGAAACAAATACGAGAGACACCCTAACGAGGTATCGAAGCAAGGTCCCATCACCGCCGATCACCCTTTCTCTCAAATTCACATCGACACGTTTCACTTCGAGCAAAGTCGCATATTAACTATAATTGACATTTTCTCAAAGTATGGACAAGCCTACATTTTACCAAATGGTACAGGTCTGGCCACACTAAGCCAATTACAGGTTTACTTTTCCCACCATGGATTCCCAAGGAAAATCACACATGACCAAGGAGGAGAGTTCGAAAACAATGTCATAAAAGAATATTGTAAAGCCACGAACATCGAATATCACGCTACTACCCCTTTGAATTCTTCATCTAATTCTCCAGTAGAAAGACTGAATTCGACCCTTCTAGAGAAACTTCGTATCTCCAGAGATCACGATAAGTTCACTCCGCTCTCAGAGCTCGTGATCACCATAATCACGAATTACAATTCTTCAATCCATTCCACTACTAAACAACCTCCTTTCAACGTTCTATATGGACCATGCTATATGGCTTTAGACCACGTCTTCTCGCCATGTCCCAAAATCAATGAATACATTGAAAGACAAGGAAATCAGTTGAAAATTGTAAAAGAGAGTCATACTAAACCAAACACCGACACTTTCAATCATAATTACCAAATTAATGAAACTGTCTACGTATTAGATCCCCTCACCAGAAACAAGAAATCAAAAAACCTGTACAACGAAGGTATCATTACCAAAATTGAAGAAAACAGGGTATACTGTAAAATGAGAAACGGTAAAACTCATGTAAGGAATTTTCGGGACATTAAACCAAAAAGAAAATTTCTTATTCCAGATTCCTCCCTGGATATGGTACCATCATCACACAGCCCATCCAGACACAAGGATTCTATGCCGACTCATTAGGACCAGCCTTAATAATTAACGATTATCACCGGTTCATGTTTCATTTCAATTTAACGAGTTTAAAAGAATCTTATAATAATATTCAAGACACTATCTCAAGTCTCGTAACACGAAGCAATAATACTTTTCCTTATCTAATATCAGAATTAAGAGAATCAATTAAAGAAACAAAAAAGGAATTAAATAAGTTGCTGCCTGCTACACCTAGAAGTAAGAGAGGTCTTATAAATGGTTTAGGTAGTATAATTAAATTCATATCAGGAAATCTAGACCAAGATGATCTGGACAATCTACAGGAACCATTAAAAGCATTAAAACAAAGTAACGCCAAAGAAATTAAACATATTAATAAATTAGTATCATTCAGTAACTCCATTGCTCAAAAGTTCTATAATGACATGAACCATGTAAACTATAATATGAAGGTAATTAAAGGTATTTTACAAGAAGAAGACTTCAAGATTAACCTTCTGGAACATCAACAATATGTGCTCTTGTGTACGAACAAATTAGATAAAATCATACAAGTGATACAAGATACTATTAGCTTGTCATTTAATGAAATGACAAATATCAAGATGTTCTCCCAAAAGGATTTAACAAATGTTGTAAAACATTTACAACTAATCTACCCAACAAAAACTATAATTCATACTGACCAATATCATCAATTTGAGAACCTTAAACTGTCAAAAACGCAAGTTCTCATGATGAACGAAGAAATGGTTGTAATATTATATATGCCAATCACTGATGCTAAAACTTATACACTGTATAAAATTTCTCCTGTACCTAGCAATAATCTAATATTAATCCCTCCGGAAAAATATTACTTGCAAGGACCTACCTTAAGATGGTCTAACGCACCTTGTATAAAAATTACTCAATATTACGCATGTATACTCTTTAATACTAGAATAACTTCATGTAATTTAACGGACACTACCAGATGTCAATTTGCCACTGTAAAAAACGAGGTACAACTATTTCAACCACTAAATAAGAAGCATAGCCTTTTCTCTAGCAAAATTCCTCAAATAATCTTGCAAACCTGCCCAGAATCTCAGAGAACTATAAAATTAGCAGGATCATATGTTATCTACTCAAATGAGTCTTGCCCTATTACCAGTATGGGCATAACTTTGCAACAGTAACCTACAAATTATGTGCACCTGTTTCCACTCCTGACAACTCCAAGTGATCCATACGTTAAGACCGAAATAAATTTCCATTCATCCCAACTCGATGTGAAAGGAATGAAGTTAGATTTAAAACCCATTCAAGAATATAATACTAAAATGAAGACTTTTGTATCTGTGAACACAAGTATTATAATACTTATTTTCTGTGTTATCCTGTTAATATATAGAACAAGGATAAATCAATGTATTAAATCTGTAAAAAATAGATTTAAGAAAATTGTTTCCGAGGACGATAACGATCAACAAAGGGTGGAGGAGTTATGTATTCCGTCTAGGGTCGAACTCCAGACCCCATTCTAAACTAAGACTTATGATTATTATTACTGCAGATGTGTATCTGTCATTCTGTATATCTCGATATGTTCACCCCACTATCTATGAGTGTGCACTTCATGGAATTCCTGTTATCGGAACCATGAATCAATGACGCACATGGCTCTCTCCCTTGTGAAGGGAGGATTTGTATAAAAGCCCCTATTCAGAGAATTCTTATTCTCGGAACCAAGGAAATGACACACTGCATATGAGTGTTCGTTTGTATTCAATTCAGAGAATTCTTATTCTCGGAACCAAGGAAATGACACACTGCTTATGAGTGTTCACTTCATAGAATTCCTGTTATAGGAACCATGAGTCCATATGCTGTATGACGCACATTGTCCTCCCCCTTGTGAAGGGTGAGTCCATATTCTGTATGACGCACATTGTTCCCCCCCCTTGTGAAGGAACTGTATAAAAGCCCTGCGCTGAGGAGCACACTGACTCTTCCAGTTACAGCAGCGACTAAACAGGTTGACTGTCTGGTGTTAACTTGTATATATTGGATTGTCAAAGATAAATAAATACTTCTACAAACTAACCAACGAGTTCTCATTCATAGAAAGCAGATACTACTCATCAGAAGTAAGAACCACGAGACCTACTGACTTAGCAGTAGCGACAACTTCTTAGTACATCACTAAAGAAGACTGTTAAGTGACAAACTTAACTACAGTACATAACTCTAAGCCCTACATATATAAAAGTCCAACATGGCGACCATCCGAAATATTTAGACGGTTCTCAATACCTACGAACCTATTACATCAATCAAACTGAAATTTAGTATGTTGATAGAGGCAATTAACATTAGTGGGATATATGAAAATAGGCTCTATAGTTCTTCACGGAAGTACTTGTTTGTTGTATATTGAGCGCGATGTTTGATAGGCTATTTCGAGTTTGCGTGCTCGTTCCTTGAGTGCTTCTTTGTCCAGTCCACTTTTCATGATAATCTCTCCCAAGTACTTAAATTTTTCCACTCTGTTGATCTTCCCGTATTTTGTCTGCAGTTTTGCTTGGGCGTCTTTGATCTTGGTCATTACTTCTGTTTTTTCGAATGATATCTGCAAGCCAGTTTGTTCAGCGATTTCTTTTAAAAGGTCGATTTGCATCTTAGCAGTTTCTACGTCGTTCGACAGAATGGCGATGTCATCAGCGAATGTTATTAATTATATAATAATAATAATAATAATAATAATAATAATAATAATAACGCGTATGCTGTTCCTGTGCTGAGCTACTCCTTTGGCATAACCAAATGGTGTAAAACGGACATCGAAGGACTTGAGCGAAAAATGAGAACGATGCTCACAAAAGGAAGGAAACACCACCCACGATTTTTAATAGAGCGATTGACTCTACCAAGAAGCCTAGGTGGACGTGGGTTCGTTGACATTGATAACCAGATGAAACGACAGATAGTCAGACTTAGGGAGTACTTCTACGCAGAAGCGAGGTCATCTGTACTTCACAGAGCTATCAGTGAGGCGGACAGATCAACACCACTGGTCTTGTGTCAGCAAGAGATTCAACACCTCCCACATACTGACCTTCAGAAGATGGAAGCCTGGAAAGCAAAACCTTTGCACGGAAGACGTCCAAATGAGGTGAGTCAAGCAAATGTTGATATAACTGCGCCAAACTGCTGGCTCACTTCAGGACAGATCTTTCCCGAAACTGAAGGTTTTATGCTAGCAATTCAAGACCAAGTTATCCCTACAAGGAACTACCTCAAGTTCATTATAAAAGATCTCGCTGTTCCAGATGATAATTGCCGCTACGGCTGTCAACAGTCAGAAACTATACAGCATATTACATCTTCATGTAGATATTTCCTGGCAACGGAGCACAAACAAAGGCATGATGCAGTTGCTAACATCTTGCATCAGGGGTTGGCTGATAAGTTTCAGCTTCTGAAAGGAAAGAAAGTTCTGTACCTCCAATATCCGCCAGAGTATGTTCTTGAAAACAATGAATACAAGCTGTATTGGGACCGAAGTATTTTGACTGATCAATCGGTATCACACAACAGGCCGGATCTGGTGGTTGTCAACAAGAAAAGTAAGCAAACTACCTTGATTGATGTTGCGATTCCTAACAACAAGAATCTCCAGTCAAAACACATCGAAAAGATCAGCAAATCCAGCGAGTTGGTCGACCCTATCAAAAGACAATGGCATGTAGAGCGAGTAAAGACCATACCTTTCATTGTCTCGAGTACGGGCGTGATACCAAGTACCTTGCTCCAAGGCCATAAAGAACTGGATCTGGATACTTGGCTGTACAAACTAATGCAGAAGGCTAGTTCTATCAACAACCAGAATCGTTCGGAAGTTCATGAGTAGCGAAATTCCAGCTTAGAAGTTGCTGTTTCCGTAACTATACTTTGGTTCACTGAAGCCCGTATAGTTAAGTTGTAATGAACCAGAAATGTGTTATATGTACTATATAAAGGAAAATAATAATAATTCTACGGCCACTTGCGACGAATGGACGACTCTAGATGGACAAAACGTATATTTAACAATTTCGACTCAAAACCAAAAACAACAGTTCCCTGGTTCGTTAACGTCAAGAAAGACCTCCAAGAAATGGGCCTACAACCTGGTGACGCGCACAAACGAGACCTTTTCCGCACAAGCATCGTGACATTTGGGACTTTCCGAGATGAGAAATGGACAACCGGTGCAATGTGGTCGGATGAACGCCGTGCTCGACACAGCAAGCTAATGAAAACCTACTGGATCAATCGTAAATTGAATAAACGCCAGAATGTTTAGTGGAACTTATCGTGGTCCCTAGTTGGCTGATTAGCGAATAATAAATAAATAATAATAATAATTATAATAATAATAATTTAATTTAATTTAATTTAATTTATTTATTAAATACTATTTATGTTACATTATTGTGATATGTCTCACGAATCTGATGACAGTACAGATTATCTGTGAGACATATTAATTATTAATTACAACACATATATAGATTATATTTCAATACAAGAGTGCATGCAATTTTTTTTGTTATGATAATGATAAAGTATTAATGTAAATAATTAAAGACACCAAAAGTTACATTATGGTAGTTATATTAATAAATTTATGTTATGAGTTAATGTTTGGTTAAGTAATATTTTTAATGCGACTTATAGCTAGTTGTTTGCTGTTAATGTTTGTCAGTCCAGGTGGTAGTTCATTAAGTAGTGATGGTATAATATAATCTAGTCTCTTGAAACCATAGCTATTTATACATAAGGGTTTTACATATTTAGTACTTGTTATGGCTCTTGTTTGTATGTTGTGAGAGACCTTATGCCTAAATCTTGGATCATGGTAGTAGAGATTCAGTACAGTAATTTGGAACAACTCTTTAATATTAAAATAAGGGATATCAGTGAAATATTTAAAGAACCTGTTTTGGCTATCTTGAAGATTATTAATTAAAGTTGTGTTTTGATTTCTCCAAGCTGCTATAGCATATCTTAATTTGCTTTCAATCAGAGCACTGTAAATTGTTTTGTAAGTTTTCTGATCTACATAAAATCGGAGATTGTAGAAGGTGTAGAGGTTTGCTCTTAGGTTTTTTATTATGTTTACTGTGTGTGTATTCATTTTAAAGTGTTCATCAAGGGTAATTCCTAGGTATTTTTGTGTCGAAGTACTATTTATGAAGGTGTTACATTTGCAACCTGCCAGGATGTTTTGGTGTATGCATGATATGCTGTGGTGCGTTAGTTTGTATTTTTCTTTTGTGAAGTGATCAACTCTGATGTGCATTATTTTAGATTTGGTTGTATTTATATACAAATTATTGTCATGACACCATCTTGTGATGTTATTGAAGTCTTCTTGAAGTCTATCAAAATCTGTTTTAGAGTATTTATGTATGGTATATATAGTGGTGTCATCAGCATAGATAAATATTTTACTGTGTTTAATGGTTTCATTCATGTCGTTTACGAACAGGTTATATAGTGTAGGTGAAATAATACTGCCTTGAGGGATACCCCGTGTTCCTTCTACTGCGTCACTGATAGTGTTATTGACCATAACTGCCATTTCCCTGTTTTTCAGATAGCTTTCAAATAGTTTGTAAGTCGTGCCTCTTATTCCAATATCGTGTAATTTAGCAAGTAGTTCATTGTGGTTTATTGTGTCAAATGCTTTAGAAAAGTCAAGAAAAAGTACCATTATGTGATTGTTCTTATTTAAGGCATTATTTATTACATTGGCAAATTCAGCCAGGAGTAGTTCAGCACTTTTTCCCTTCCTAAAACCGTATAGGTGTCCCTTTAAAATATCATATTTATTTAGGAAATTCTTCAATCTCTTATCCAAGCATTTTTCCATTATTTTGTATAGGATAGATAAAATGCATATTGGTCTGTAGTTGCCAAAGTCTAAGTGATCGCCATTCTTATATATTGGTTTAATAATTGTGTATTTCATATATTTTGGTATTATGCCTGATTCGAATATCTTGTTTATGAGATGTATTATGATTGGTATAGTTTTTTTGGATGTTGCCTTTATGTCTTTCAAGCGTATATTGTCCGCCCCAGGCGATTTGTCTGTTTTTAATTCCTTAATTATGTTTTCTATTTCATGTTCATCAGTTTCAAGTAATGTAAAGGAATTCATTAATGTGTTTCTATTTGATTGCCATATGTTGATACTACAGTTATGAGCTAGGCTGTTTATTTCTTCACTAAAGGTATTGTTGAATTTATTGACTATTACTTCGTTAGTATAATGTAATCTTAAGTGTTTGTTTATGACTTCATTGACAGTTTGTGTTTTCCGACCTGTTATATCATTAATGACTTTCCACATTCCTTTATTATCGTTTTTGGAACTATTTATCTTATTTTTATAATATTGATGTTTTGTTTTGTTTATTAGCTTATTTAATTTGTTTCTGAAAGCTTTGTATTCATTTTTAATTGTAATATTATCCTTGTTTCTGAGCATTGTTTTGTAAAGCCTGTCTCTTTCCTTACATTGTATTTTTAGGTCATAAGTGAACCATTGTTTGTTTTTTCTGTGTTTACGTGTGGTTATGTAAGATGCTTTTTGGTAGATTTCCTTAAATTTGGTTGTTATATTGTTATATATGTCATTAGGATTTTTTAATTCAAGGCAATCTGTCCAGTCTGTGTTGTTAAGGCTGGTGTGTATTATAGTATCGTTCATTAGCGTAATTGTCGATTCATTATCTTGTGATTGTGTCTTATCATTTTTTGGCCAAATACCTGCATATGTTATGTAGTGGTCAGAGATGTCTGCTTGTATGACTGCAGAAGTATATTGATCTAGTCTGCTACGATAGTATATGTGATCAATACATGTTCTCGAGTCTAAATTTGGATCATAACGAGTACATTGAGTGATAAGTGGTAGGAAACCATGAGTTGCCATAATATTTGTATATTTGATAGCTGATAGACTGCTGTCATTAGATAAAGTATCAATGTTGATATCTCCTAAAATGGCGTATTCGCTGTACTTACTAGTGTGTTGTGTTATATGGGTCTCCAGTTCATCAAGAAAGTCATTCATGTTAGTGCTAGGTGGTCTGTAAATGCATGTTAATCCAATCTTTTTGTTCATGTGAAGTATTTCTATTACCATTGATTCATGAGTATTGAAAATGTATGAATTGGGTGTTCTAATAGCCATGTTGTTCTTTACATATATGGCTATGCCTCCTCCTTTACGATTTGTTCTATTACAAAATACAACATTAAAATTATCCAAAGTAAATAGGTAATTATTAGATTTAAGTATATTAATTTCTGTTAAGCAAATAATATCCGGATCATTAATTTTCTTGCCTAAGGTTATGGTTAAATAATCCCAGTTTTTTTATATAGATTGAATATTTAGAGAAAGGATATTGATTTCAGCATCATTTCTAGTCTTATTACAATTTTCGATGAAATCGGGTATATTGAGAAATGTGAGTTCCTTTTGTATTCCAGAAGCATTTATATTGCTATCCCAACTGTTCATAACATCAATTAATATAATAATTCAATAATAATTCTTTCTTTTTGGCGGGGGGGGCTGGCTTACCTAATTTTGTTAATGTCTTCCTCACGGGAGATTCTCAATATACCAGATTCGTCGTTTTCTCGCGCTAGAATTTTGCCGTTTTTAACACAAATGAATTTCCAGTTATTTTCTCTTGCCTGATTTTTAGTTTTCCATAGTAGCTCTCTGTAAAATGACGTTAGAATTTCGTTAATGAAAAACCTAGATTTAGTGTTCCCATGAGTGAGGAAATTTTGTCCTTTTCTTTTCTGTAAAAATTCATTCTTTTTGGATATAGAGTTGAATTTTACCACTATTGGGGGGATTTTGTTCTTTCTTTGCAGTGGGGGCCTGTAAACTTCCTCTACATCAAACATGTTTAGATCTACTTCTAGAGTCTCAGTTTCATCCAGGCATTCATCTTTCGCGCGTGGCACTTCTGATATTTCAATGTATTGTTGCCTACCGTTCTGTTCCATTGTGTGCACTTTCTCGTTTAGATCTGATATTATTTTGTCTTGTAGATTCTTTTCGTCTTTTAGGGTTTTTATTTCTGCTGTAAGTGATTTCAGAAGAGTTGCATTTGACTTAGTTTCCTTAATCAACTCATCATATTTCTGCGCAATAAAGTCGGCACTTTTTACACTTTCACTCACTTGGTTTTACAGTTCACTAATCTGTTTCTTTAATTCTAAGAACATACCTTTGATATTCGATGCGTGTATATCATATGGCGTCGGGTGCCAGGTGCAAGCTTTGTTATTTGACACCCAGAGGGCAGCTTGCATGTCGAATTTTGTTGTTCCTTGAAGCACTATGAAAGTCAAGGAGGTTAGATATCTAAGCTCCTTGGCACTATAGCGCTTTCTAGTAGTGAAATGAGGAACTTTGTGTTGGCGGAAAATCCCGAGATTAATTTTGCCATTATGAACACGGCCTAATGAATTCAAATTGCTTCTTTAACATGCCAACATCGTATGACATGCGTATCGTGATTTTTGCCACGGCCAGGAGCGAACCTGCAAGCTTGGGGGGCTTGTATTCCGACACAATAATCAGTCACCCACTGTGGCAAGCTATTAATTATATTGAATGATCTTTTTGTTAATCTATTGCTTTCGATTCTAAATATGTGCCCCAACTGTCTCCTCTGTGCACTGTCTGTGAGACTACAGAGGTCTGTAGTTCGTCTCTTGATCCAAATTCCAATTTCTAGTGAAGGGCCGAATATTTTTCTAAGAATTATGCATTCTTGCTTTTCAATGTCTACAATTTTTGAATTGCCCCCTAAAGTTACGGTTTCTAATTCATATAGAGCTTCTGGGAGAACAACAGTTTTGTAATGTTTCATTATGCATTCGTTGACATCACTCTGTTATTGTAGCGATTCCACGTTCGTGTGAATGCCCTTTGAAGTCTTGAGGCTCTTCCTATGTTGGCCAAACTGTCCAATGCTGAAGGTAGAATTATTTCTCCAAGGAGCTTGCCCCGGTGGGTGAGTGGATAGCGTGTCGGTCTATTAACCCCAAGTTTGCAGGTTCGCTCCTGGCCGTGGTAAGTGATTTTTGAAAGGCGGCAAAAATACGGCACGCATGTCATACGATGTTGGCATGTCAAAGAACCCATTTGAATTCAGTAGGCCGTGTTCATAATGGCAAAATTAATCTCGGGAGTTTCCGCCAACACAAAGTTCCTCATTCTCTACTAGAAAGCGCTATGGTGTTCAAGAAGCTTAGATATCTAACCTCCTTGACTTTCATAGTGATTCAAGGAACAACGAAATTCGACATGCAAGCTACCCTCTGGGTGTCATATTACATAGGTTGCACCCGGCAACCGAGGCCATACGATATATCTTCTTGCACTCTTACCAAAAATTCTCTGTTTCCTCGAATTATTATTACAGCAAAACCTCCCTAAACAGGACCCTTTATAAACCGGAAACCTGGGGAAACGGATGACAACATTCGGAACGGAGATATTTCCTATGTAAAATGACACTGTAAAGCGGAAAACTGCCTAAATTGGAAACACAAAGAAATTCCGTAACTGTAGGCGTAAATAACCTGACTAAAACGGATAATCTTATCCATAATACAAAGCTATGTACTAAGTTTTGAATGCGACTGTACTTGCACCAAAGTCCTAGGAAACATTACCTCTAATGCTTCCTCAAGGATGCAGCAGGTTCGCTACATTTCACAACATCTGTACCATCACTTCCTCCAACCCTCTTGTGATACACACAGCTTCCACCTGCCAAATGGAGTAATCTTTAAAAGTGTTCTTTTTACTGTGCACTGCATTTATTAACGAACTGTAATTCAGTGGCAATGACTTCTAAACATAGGACACTTACACTGGAGGAGAGTAACTTAACGGCTTCGATGGCGTAGTTAAAGCAAGCTGAGCTTCTATGCCCAAGGTTGCCGGTTCAAACCCGGCCGAAGTCGTCAGATTTTTAGGAGCAATAAAATCCCTCAGTATGTCTTCCTTTGAAGGGAAAGTAAAGCCGCCGGTCCCATGTCATAGATTTATGGCATGAAAAAGAACCTTCCACTAACTACACTTGTGTGAAGCCAAATTTTGTAGGTTAGAATTGATAACGCTCTATCAGTTTTAACGTTCACCGCCAGGTACTGACTGTGATGCCATCTTGTAGCCAGGTCCGCAAGCTAGGTGTCGTGGACGGTAGCATTTGGTAGCAAAATAAGGAACTACTTGAAATTATTATCTGCAGTCCTTACTTGAATTAAAACAGATAACACACACTAATACAGTCATCACAAGTAATACCGGTTATCAGACAAATTCTACACACACCCAAAGTACACGGGGCTACATGACGGCGTTGTCGCAGCCTCTAAACTGACGAACCAACCAACCAGAGTTATTTTAAGAACTCGAGAAAAACAAACGTCTAGCTAAAGAATTAAAAATTGTGTTGTTTAAAGTGGGAGAAACTCAAATTATTTCATAGTAATCCTATGCGATATTACAGTGTTTCATTGTAGTGTATTATGTCTTATTAAAACTCAACCCTTTGTAAAACAGAAACCTGTAAAAACGGAAAAATAAATACGGAACTATTGCGTTCGCTTTAGGCTGATTTTGCTGCATTCTTCTTTTTTCTCTGTTCCGACCATTTTGAGCCTGTTTTCTTATATTGCCTTCCTTGGAGTCCTTTCATTGCCAATACCTTTTTTTGAAAATTTCTCTCTCTAGCGCATCTTCTTCTCTTACATTGTTTCTTTCTAAATGTTTCTTTACTTCTTGAAACCAGGCTGTTGTCGTTTTCTTTTTCCAAAGATATTTAATAATCTGTTTGGTTAACCTGCTATCATTCATTCTATATAAATGTCCGAAAAATAACAATCGCCTCTTCTTTATTGTCTCCATTATGTTTTCAATGTTCCGATATATTTCTTCGTTACTTCTTAGTTTCGATAACTCTGTAGTTCTTACTGTAATTTTTACTATCGAATTAGGCCAACTATGGACAGCAAGGAACTCAAGACTTATTGGCTTTCTTTCTCTTCTCCTCCCAAAACTTCTTCATCCTGTCACTTCTTTGTTTTCTCTCCTCCTCGGAAATGATCCGTTTGTGCTTGGTGGTTTCACCTGAAATGATTTTACTCCTTCAACTGGACAGCGGAACTCTCTTCTATCGTAGGCCATCGCATCGGTGTAGTAATTCCAACTTCTGCTGCATCCCTCTTCATCTATCCATTTAGATGTGACCTTTAACCCCATGATGTAGCTGAAGATCATTTTGCTCAGCCTGCCTTCATCCATTCGTAGTAAATGTCCGTAGAACTTTAGCCTCCACTTCTTCATTACGCCTGTGATCTTTTCAGTACACTTGTAAAGTACTTCATTTTTCCTCTTCTTCCATGTCCCATCAGTAGTCTTCTGTGGTCCAAGTATTTTTCTCAGAATCTTCCTTTCTTTTCTAGTACTTGAAGTTCTCCCTTTTAACTTAAAATGAGACACTCTAAAGCGTACAATCCTTGAGGTTGTACTACCGATTTGCAGTGTCTGATTTTGGCCTTGTATGATAAAGCTCGTTTGTTGTATTTATTCTGTGTTAGTTTGTAGGCCAGGTCCAGTTTTCTGGTTCTTCCTTTGATTGCTTCCTTATCCAGTTCTCTTACTGTATTATTATGGTTTATTATGATTAACACTTGCAGAGCAACGCGCAGCCTCTAAGATGTAAGAAGCAGCCAGTAAGTTATTAGCATACTGCGACGAGATAGAGGAAGCTGTTTGTGTCGCTATTATCGGCTGATAACCCAGTCAAAGTGCACAGGAGATAACCTCCACTCCATCAAAGAGACGATCGCCTCATCTCTTTGCAATCATAGCATTATGTCTGAATACAATGGGGCGTTTCATAAACCAACCCCGCCTGCTGGCGCTCAATGGGACAGTATGACTCGAAAGTAAATCTTCTTCTTTAATTGGCACTACAGTCCGGCGTGAGCTTTGGCGTCCCCAACCACAGATTTCCATCGATCTTGGGCAGCTGTTCTCCAGGGTCGTATGTTCATTGTTTGCAAGTCCACCTCCACGTTATCTTTCCATCGATTCCTTGGTCTACCAGGGCGTCGTCTTCTTTCCATCCTGGCTTTATATAAGGTGCGTTCAAAAAGTAACGAGCCGGAGGCATAATTACAGAAACCAGTGCCTGTGTGTTAGAAGTATTGGCCCTGGCTGTTGAGGCACTTGTCCCACTGTGACACGAGGCTGTGAATGGCTGTCTCATAAAATTCCCTGGGCTGCGATATGAACCAGTTCCGCACGTACAGCTGGACGTCGGCGTCCGAGGTGAATCGTTGGCCCCACAGAGCCCTTTTCAGGGTTTATTTAATGTTAATCAAGCTCGGATTAACTTATAACGTAATTTGAATTAGAATTACCAAACATGGCGTAATCACAGGGAGAGAGGTCTGGACTGTATGGAGGGGGAGGGGGGCAGAACCTCCCATTTGAATTTCTGCAGGAGCGCCGCGACTGTGTTGGCCGTATGAGGTCGTGCATTGTCGTGGAGCGACCACGGCGGCTATGGCGTTCACTGTCACTCGGCGGTCCTGGGTAATGAGTGCATCAACCAGCTGGACGTTGTCATCGGTAATGCAGAGGGGTGCCTCAGATCGGGCATCATCGGCTAACGACACCCGTCCTTCCCTGAAGCGCCTGTGCCACACCTTGACCCTTGCAAGGGACATGCAGTGTTCGCCGTATCCTTGTGACATTCGGCGATGAATGTCCGTTCCCCCTACTCCTTCCGCTGTCAGAAACCGAACAACTCCTCTATGTTCTTCGGTTGACGCCTCCATGTCACTGTTTGCAATGCGACTGGCAGCGTTGGACGATTGATGCATGCTTCTGCTCACTTTGTATCGTTACGTGACGTGCTCGCGTGCCCTCTAGCGACGGGTTGTGACCTTCCACGCTCTGGTCGGAACCACACCTCGTTACACACGCCACGATTAGCCGATGTAGTCACCGGTTTGCGCATTCCAGCCTCCGGCTCGTTACTTTTTTAACGCACCGTATATTATAATCTTTGGTGTTCTTTTTTCTTCCACCCTTTCAATAAGACCCAGCCATCGTAGTCTTTGCTTTTAAGGATTTCATGTATTTCTATTTCTTCGGAGGGGAAGTAAAGCGGGCGGTCCCATGTCATAGATCTATGGTATGTAAAAGATCCTTCCACGAACTAAACTTGTGTGAAGCTAAATTTGGTTGGTTGGTTCCTAAGTTTAGGGGCTGCGACAACGCGGTCATGTAGCCCCGTGCATTTTGGGTGTGTGTAGAATCTGTCTGATAACCGGTGTTAATATTGTGATGGCTGTATTAGTGTGTGTTATCTGTTTTTAATTCAAGTAAGGACTGCAGACATTGAATTTTCAGGTAGTTCCTACTTTTGCCACCAAACGCCACCGTCAACTTGGTTACTAGATGTCACTGTAGTCGGCTCCTGGCGACGAACGTTGGGACCTAAATCTATGACATGGGACCACCGGCTTTACTTCCCCTTCGAAGGGAGGGGATTTTTAACGCTCTTAAAAATCCGACGACTTTGGCCGGGATTGAACCCGCGATCTTGGGCATAGAAGCTCAGCATGCTACCAACTACGCCACCGAAGCCGCCGAAGCTAAATTTCTAGGTTAGATTTCGTTGTAACGCTCTATCAAAGTTCCAACGTTCACCACTAGGTGTCAGTGATATCTGGTAGCGAAAATTGGAACTACTTGAAAGTGAACGGAACTTGTAGCTCACCCTATGTTTGTCCGCGTGAAGCAGCTACAGCCCCTTGCAATACTGAACCGACATATTCCATGTTTCTGAGCCATAAGTAAACACTGGTCTGATCAAGGTCTTGTAAATTTTGAGTTTTGTTTTGTGGGACAACAATTGCGACTTAATGAGTTTCAGATTGGCAAAATAGGCTCTGTTTCCATTAATAATCCTCCTATTTATTTCTTCTCTCGAAAGTAAATACCCTAACCAATTTGATGAGCAGGGTTCATGCCACTTCATTTTGTAATGCGGGTATTAAAAAGCAGTAGCTCTACCGCAAAAGAATTATGATATTTTACTCTGGTGAGGCCAATCTTGGAATACGGTTTGGGACCCATATCAGGTAGGGCTCATTAATGAGCTGGAGACGGTACAAAGGAAGGCTGCTAGGTTTGTCGAATCTCCAATCTCCGGACTTGCAGTACCTCCTCATCGCGTTTTAACATTCTCTGCATATACCGAGTGCTCAAGCATTACATGAACCATACTAGAAGAAGAATGGTAAACAAATAAAGGACAAGGCAAATAAAAGACAGGAAGAAAAGAAATGCCCTCAACCCTCGAAGAATGAGGGTTGAGGGACTTGGAAGGAAGGAGAGCCATGAAAGGCAGATAGGAAAGGGAAAGGGAAAGAGTAGACGGCCCACCCCAAAGACAGTGGAAAAAAGGGGGAAAGAAACTGACCCAGCTCAGGAATCCCTCGGGGTCGCCAAATCCCAAACTCGCCATCCGTGAGCCCTTGAGGGTGTAGCACTGTCAAGGGTGCACCAGAAGTGGTGGGGCTACACACGCCCTGCCTCCTTGAGGGCCTTGAGCAGAAGGAACGAGATAACGTGAAAAGAAAAAGAAGGTTGACCGCTCGCAGAAGGAGGGTATCAGGAAAGATGAGACAAAGGCCAATTAAGGCGGGAAAGTGAAAGACTCCCTAGGCCTTGGATACCCTAATACCGTCGGGGTCGGAAGAGAACAAGTGTTGACCAAGAGAGGTCAACATGAAAGAAGACGGAGAGGAGCTCGGCATAATTAAGTGGAAGCAATGTAGGCCTCAGCTGGGCTCCCGTGGTCGCCAACTCACGTCCCACTAGATGTGAGACCCTGAGGGGAAGGTAGAAGGAAAGCCCTCTAGAGGCAGAACAGCGACCAGATGGAATGGTTCTCAAGAAACCCTCTGCAGATTCTCTCCGAGAAGCAGACGTTGGACTGAAATGGACATGTGTAATCACGAGGTCCGACGAGGACATAAGATCACCACGCTCCCTCAGCCATGAAGATGTTCTTAGAGTCCTCAGTCGTTAGACTGGTTTGATGCACACTCCATGCCCCGTGACTGTTACATCTCTACATAGCTACCATACACTGCATCCGAGGCAAACCGGGTGAGTTAGCCGTGGTCGTTACGGCATGACTGCTGGCAGTCGCTCACATCCGGGAGGCGAGGAGGTTCGAATCCTCCCGCCGGCAACCTTGATGATGGTCTTCTGTGGTTTCCCATCTTCCTTCCAGGCAAATGCCGGGATTGGTCCCTAACTATAGGCCACAGCCGCTACCTTCCAACTCCTCGTCCTTACATTCAAACTTTCCTCCCCAGTCAACACTCCACACGTGACGGTACTTGTAGCTCACCCATTGGGTGTTCGCCTCGAAGCAGCTACAAAACTGGCGAGCCGAACATGTCCTCGGACACTCCCGGCACTAAAAGCCATACGCTAAAAAAAAGAGGCAAACTGTTTAACATATTCTAACCTTAGTCTACCCCTACAGTTCATATCCACGACCCTTCCTTCCATAACTAAGCTTGCTATCCCTGGGAGTCTTAGTATTGTGTCCTACCAACCTATATCTTCTCTTCATTAGCAGTCACCTGAAACATCTCTCATCTTCCATTCGTCTTAACATCTCTTAATTTCTTACTCTATCTACCCAACTGATCTTAATTATTCTCCTCTAACACCATATTACAAAAATATTCTATTCTGCTCCTTTCTGCTGCTCCAATATTCCAAGTTTCACTTCCATAGGGCACCACGCTCAGACGAAGGCTTTCAAAAATGACTTTCTAATACTATCAATATGTTTCTTTACTGTAGAAATGCTTTCCTTGCCTGAGCCAACCTACTTTTTATATCATCTTTGCTTCGTCCATCACTGGTTATTTTGCTTCCTAAGTAGCCACGAGGATAACAATTAAAAAATGGAAAATCCTTTGAAATTACGATCTATACGTTCAGAATTGTAGTTGTGTTTTGAACCACGGACCTTGCTTACAGAGGCAGCGCTGTACGAGTTTAACTATGCTATTGCGTACTCAATGTGTAATTTAACCGCTCGACTTTTTAGACGGGGATTCCTGAGCTCTAAGCAGGGCGTGACGTCATGTGCTAATTATCTTTTGTACCCAACAGGTTGCGTCAAGCCGATCACAGTAGCTGTGAGGTAATTCTCATCTCTTATTACTCGTGTTACAAAAACAAGGCCAGCCAAAGTGGCACACGTTCGATCCCTGTTCAGCCCAAGATCACTAAAGGTCAAGCCAATCTCCACTGTAAAATAATTTATTCGGTGCGTGCAACTACGATGCAATTCTCGGACTAATTTCTTTAAACTGTCGCTCTTGCGAAATTTCAGCTTCGTATATATTTTAACTAGCTTCGCCCGGTGGATTTATTTGTTTTATGGATGATAATGAATACTACTACAGACCTGGCACATGATACTTAAACTAACAGAAACCAATATTTTAAAAATATATATTTTTGTGGTGGTGGTGGTGGTGGTGGTAGTAGGGGGTGATAAGTAGCACAGTATAATGGACGTAACATTCAGGTCAATATCCCGTAATGATAATTATGAATAGGGAAACAGCTATTTACTAACAACAGCACTGACACATGTAATTTACAAACAAATTTACACAAAAATTAATAGAAAGAGCAGTAAGTGAAACAAAAGACACTGCCTAGGGCCTATATCTCATTGGCTGTTAGAAATGTAGAGACCAATAGTGTCGTCTTTTGTCGAATAGCGCCGTAGGAAAATAATCAGAACTCTTTGGAAAACATCGGCTGTCCCGAGCTCCTGAGGTAGCAATAGTATCATTTATCGCCACAAAGCGTTTAACGAAAAGTTTCGGAATAAATGATGGTAAATTTGAAAGCACCAACACTTATTGCAGCTGATAACCTCAATATACTGCACCAACACCATTGCACTTATACAGAGGCATACTATGTTCATGATGATAACTGTTTAAAGGGGCCTAAGAAATCTTCTTGCACTAATTACTCCCCGTGACTGCAATTTATAAACAGCGCAAGTTGCAACTGTTTTCGCAATTCTGCACCAGAACACTTGTAGGGGTGACGTGATGCAGCCTGAACTGCCCGTCAACAACAGACTTATTAAAATACTCTTACAGTTACACTACTACGGACATGAATGTTTCTAGGGCCTTAATACGTGGTTTTCAAGTTCATTTTGTATGTTATTTTAAATGTAGGGAATGGAGATCGTTGTCCAAAATATCAAGTGAACAGTGTTACCAGCAGGGTTTCAAAGTGTATGTAAAATTTGGTGCAATTAAGAGAAACGGTGTAGATTTGTGCCAATGGGCCTAAATGCAGGGAATGGAGTGGTCTGTCCGAAATTTCATGTAAACAGTGTTACTCGCAGGGCTCCAAAGGGTAAGTATACAACTTTTGGTTCAGATTGGTGAAATGGTGTAGATTTGTGCCAAAGGGCCTAAATGCAGGGAATGGACTGGTCTGTCATAAATTTCAGGTAGGCAGTGTTACTCGCAGGGTTCAAAAGGGTAAGTATACAAATTATGGTTCTGATCGGTGAAACGGTGTAGATTTGTGTCAAAGGGCCTAAATGCATGTAATGGAGTGGTCTGTCCGAAATATCATGTAAACAGAGTTATTCGCAGGGTTACAAAGGGTAAGTATACAAATTTTGATTCAGATCGGGGAAAAGGTGTAGATTTGAACCAAAGGGCCTAAATGCAGGGAATGGACTGGTCTGTCCAAAATTTTATGCAGACTGTGTTACTCGCTGGGTTCCAAAGGGTAAGTATACAAATTTTGGTTCTGATAGGTGAAACGGTGCACGTATCACTAACCATAACGCCAGCGCATGCGGATAGAGCAGTTCGGGAGCGCTTGTTCTACCGACTTACTGAACAAAAATCAATCTTGAAGGTTACCTGATTGGTGCAGCCTGATGCTACATAGCCTAAACTATTCCTCTTGAATCAGGCTATCATATAAAAAAAGAATTTTTCGAATCGGACTGGTAGTTCCAGAGATTAGCACGTTTAAACACATAAACAAACTCTTCAGCTTTATTATATTGTATAGATTAAGTATTTTGCAACACGGAAAGTTCACAGGCGAAATGAAGAAAAGCCAAGTTGCACTTCCAGGGAAACTCCAAACACAACCACTGTTCTCTGAAGTTTTAACTCAACACGACTCGACAGTTTGCTGCTGGCTGTATCTGGAGTAATAGGCTCGCCCGCTAGCTAGGCTGTAACTGGGGTGATAGACTCGCCCCTAGCTAGCTCGTAACCTGTCGCCTCAGTGTTTGAATGGAGATTGTTGGAAGAAATTAAAACGTAAAAACACTTATAGTGGGCGATGTATTGAAGTTAGAGATATGCTCTCTTGGACTTTATTGTAGAACATTTCATGCTGAACAATTCTTACACTCATAGTATTTAGATATTTTTAACGGTTTGCCCGGCGCAAGCTTAAAATTCGCACGGACGCCAGGTGTTATTTTTTTTACTTTTTCACTGAAATCGTTACTGCTTGGCTTCCTTTGATCATATATAAATTATTTTCTACAGAAATCTTCCTCAAGATATCCTTCACAGAAAGGTGAAAACCGCATCAAAATCCATCCAGAGCTTCACCCGTGACATCCAAAAACTACAGTAGCGACACTCGAGCGCAGCAACAGTAGAGAGAGATAAAACGATATCATCACCTTTCACTGTAACACTTTTTCACGAGCGTCACTGTATTCCAACCATTCATTTGAAGTCGTCACGTCAAAAATATCTCCATCAATGCCAAACTACGACACTATAATACAGTAGTCTTATACACTTGAGAAACGACAGCAATCAAGGGAAGAAGAAATATCGAGGTATTAGAAAAACAAGAGAGAAAAATACAAGTCATTTCAGAAAGAGGGAATATGGATAAAGAGACCGATAATAGGACTGTACAAACAGACAGAGACGATTACAAACAACATATGGAAAAGAATGGCAAAAATGTATGGACACATACATAGGATGACCTAAGACAGACTTACTTACCAAGAAAAATATTAATGTAGTTATGAATAGTACACTGAAAACCAATTGCGTAAAGGGAACCGTGGAAGAAACTAAACATCTCTACAGAAACCGGAAGGAAGTGGACAGAAGAGAGAAAGGGCAGTGCAGATGTTTTTGGGAAGAAAGAAGAAAGGGACAGAAAAAAAACATGAAAATTGATTGTGTTGTAACGCTCTCGTTAGGGGGTATTAATGATAATAATAATAATAACCAGGGCCCGGGTTTTGATGACCTAAAACTGTTTAAAAGATGACCTATAAAATGATTGCAAAAATCCCATAAAATGACCCGAAAACTTTTAAACAAAAAAATGACCTAAAATGTGAATGAAACTGACATAATTCCATCACACAAAATAATGCAAAGAGACTAAGTCATTGAACGTTGAAATGAATTTAATAGATGATGATGATAATTGTTGTTTTAAGGGGCCTAACATTGAGGTTATCGGCCCCTGATGAACTGGGTGATAGCGAAAATGATAATGAAATGGAAACCAGAACAAAATTATCGAAGACGGAAAATACGTACAAAAAGGAACTCACATGGAAACAACTCACATTATGGTCTTACAAAAGGGAATTTAGAACGAAAAGTTACACAAAAAGAATAGATTGAAAAAGACCCACAAAACGTAGGCTAGATTCAAAATACGTACAAAATGCAAATGAGATCGAAATTACGTACAAAATGCAATTGAAATTGAAAATACACAATGCAATTCAGATTGAAATATCCCAGTTCCGATCCAAATTATTCACAAAGTGCAATTGAAATTCAAAATCCTTACAAAATGCAATTGAAATTGAAAATGCTTACAAAATGTACGGTAGATTCAAACGACTCATGTGGATTGACAATACTTACAAAATGCAATTTAGATTGAAAATACTTGACAAATGTAATTTAGATTCAAAATACCCACAAAATGCAATTGAGAATCAAAATATGTGCAAAATGCCCACCAAACAAAATGCATTTTAGATTCAAAATTCGTGCGAAATGCGGTTTTGGTTGAAAATACTTACAAAATGCAATTGAAATTCAAAATACTCACTAAAAGGCCCGGCAACCTGCATTGAAAGACTCACTAAAAAGCAATTTAGATTGCCAATCTTTACAAAATGCAATTGAGGTTGAAAACAATCGCGAGATGTAATTTAGATCGAAAAAACTTACAAAATGCAACATAGATCAAAAATGCCTTAAAAAATCGCTAAAAGGGAATTTAGATACACGGTGATTCGAGTAACAAAAACAGTGCGGGAATCTTAAAGAGAAAGGGAAATAGAAGGAAAAGAGGAGAGGAGAGGGGAGAGAGGAGAAGGTCCGCCCCAAAGGGAAGGGACAAAAAGGGGAAAACGGACCCAGCTCAGGAATCCCTCGGGGTCGCCAACGCCCGAACTCACCAGCCGTGAGCCCCTGAGGGTGTAGCATTATCGACGGTGCACCAGAAGTGGTGGGGCTACATACACCCTGCCTCCTTAAGGGCCTTGAGCACAAGGCAGGAGGTAAAAGGAAAAGAACAAGAAGGCTGACCCCTCACAGAAGGAGGGTATCAGGAAAGATGAGACAAGGGCCAATTAAGGCGGGAAAGTGAAAGACTCCCTAGGCCTCGGATAACCTAATACCGTCGGGGTCAGAAGAGAACAAGAATTGACCAAGGGAGGTCGAAAGGAAAGAAGAAAGATAGGAGCTGAATTTAATAGCTACCTAATATAAATCAATGATTATTTGACAAATAGGAATTATTTGCACACAAATACTGGTTATCATATCAGTGTAGTGTGTCTCCTGGAATGTGGATATTCCAACAAATAAGGGTTCAACAAAGTTGTGAAGATTGTCATGTCTTCATATATCATCACCTTTGGTTGGTTGGTTACTTAGTTTAGGGGCTGTGACAACGCGGTCATAGAGCCCCGTGTACTTTGGGTGTGTGTAGAATCTGTCTGATAACCGGTGTTAATTGTGATGATTGTATTAGTGTGTGTTACCGACAATAGTGGCTACGCTGGCTAAAGCTCAGCATTAGGTCATGGGGCCAAGCTCTCTGCTGACTCGGTAGACGCGTGGGTTCGAGCCCCACCGTCGGCCGTCCTCGAAATGGTTTTCCGTGGTTTCCCATTTTCAACACCAGGCAAATGCTGGGACGGTACCTTCTGACAGGCTACGGCCGCTTCCTTCCACATCATTGCCCAGTTTCATTCACCATCGTTCATTTCATCTCTCATTAACTCCTCTCATGAGGTTGGCGTCAGGAAGGGCATCCGGCCGTAAAAATCATCGCCACAAAGACTTCCATCGCATCTCATCCCCGACCCCGTTGGAAAACGGGAATAATAAGGGGTAGACATACACTGTATTAGTGTGTGTTATCTGTTTTTAATTCAAGTAAGGACTGCAGACAATAATTTCAAGTAGATCCGACTTTTGCTACCAAATAATACAGTCCACGACAGCTAGCTGTGAATTTGGCTACTACTAGATGCCATCGCAACCAGCGCCTGGTGACGAACGTTGGAACATAAGAGCATTAATAAAACCTACCTACAAATTTAGCTTCACTCAAGTTAAGTTAGTGGGAGGCTCTTTTACATGCCATAGATCTATGACATGGGACCGCCGGCTTTACTTCCCCTCCGAAGGAGGACACACTGAGGGATTTTTAACGCTCTTAAAAATCCGACGACTTCGGCTGAGTTTGATCTCGTGATCTCTGGCATAGGAGCTCAGCATGCTATCAACTACGCCAGCATTGCCGACTACCTACAAAAGTTCCACGTGTTTAACCAACGAGAAGCCCCATCTTCTTATAATTCAGAAAACAGTTTGCTAAGCCTTTGGCGTGAGGGTGGGTCATATCGAATTCTTTTTCAGACATAAGTTTTAGGTAGGCTAATTCTTAAAGGACTATTGCCCATTTTAAATGATTTTGGTATTGTGCCTATAAAGGGAGGTATGATTTTCTTCCCTCAACTCCCCAGGGGCTCATATGTAGTGGGACGTGGGTTGGCGACCACGGGACCCCAGCTGAGTCAGGCATAGCTTCCACTTACTTGTGCCAGGCTCCTCTCGGTCTTCTTTCCTGTCGACCTCACTTGGTCAACTCTTGTTCTCTTCCGACCCCGATGGTATTAGGGTATCCGAGGCCTAGGGAGTCTCTTCCTTTCCCGCCTTAATTGGCCCTTGTCTCATCTTTCCTGATACCCTCCTTCTGCGAGGGGTCAGCCTTCTTTTTCTTTTCCTGTTATCTCCTGCCTTCTGCTCAAGGCCCTCAAGGAGGCAGGGTGTATGTAGCCCCTCCACTTCTGGTGCACTCTAGATATTGCTACACCCTCAGGGGCTCACGGCTGGTGAGTTCGGGAGTTGGCGACCCCGAGTGATTCCTGAGCTGGGTCTGGTTTTCTCACTTTTATCCATTACCTGTGGGGCGGACCCCCTCCTCTTCCACTTTCCTATCTGCCTTTTATGGCTCTCCTTCCTTCCAAGTCCCTCAATTCTCATTCTTCGAGTGTTGAGGGCATTTCTTTTCTTCCTGTCGTTTATTTGCCTTATACTCCTTTTGTTTTCCATTTCTTCTTCTAGTATATAATAAGTAGTTAGTTTTAGCTATAGTTTACATTTCATTATCATCTTCACGATCACCCAAACTATTAGAGGCCGATAACCTCGATGTTAGGCCCTTTAAACAACAACTATTATCATCATCATCATCATCTTCCCCCAAAAATCCATTTCCCCACCCCTTTGGTCAATTGTTCGTGCTATCAAAAAACTTTAGTAAGATAAGTTTTTGACCAGTAACCGAAGAATAATGTGAACTCTGAATAGATACGATTTCATACACTAAGACATTTATAGCGATATTTCACTCCCCTTGGTCCGATTTTGCCCATTAACGAACTTTAGCGAGTGATTGGATGGTTAAATTTTATGTATAAATTTGAAAGTGATCAAGACCTATGTATTGTATAAAACAAAGTGTCCTGACTGACTCACTGACCCAGCCAAGGCTATTTAAGTTAGAAACATGAAATGTTGGGGATATGTTCGTTGTATGTCGAATACGTCCACTAAGGAAGGGTTTTTGTATATTCAGGTTCTAAAGGGGTATTAAGGGGGTTAAACCTGCATTTCGTTGAATAACAATATCTCACGAGTGGTTTCATTTGGGGATGTGATACTTGGTGTATTAACTAATGATTTAAAAAAATAAGCAGACACATGTCTAAGGGTTTTCCGATGTGGTGTATATTATGACGTGAAAGGGCGAAAATGTGGGCGTAGAGGATTTTTACTTGTGTACTTTTATGATGTGTACTGTTTTTCATAGGAATTTAGGTAAATTTTGTGTTTAGTCAGCGTATTTAATATACAGTATCTCATTTATTTCCTATTTACGTTTCTGGTCGGA
This sequence comes from Meconema thalassinum, assembly GCA_946902985.2. NCBI lineage: Eukaryota > Metazoa > Arthropoda > Insecta > Orthoptera > Tettigoniidae > Meconema > Meconema thalassinum. The sequence goes on from OX336396.1 coordinate 19,273,975, forward strand.
AACCGTGTTGTGATTTTGAGTCGAATTTTACACATGCGATGTGTCGTGACGTTGGGGAGATTTTGATACTTTTGTGCCATTGTTGTGCTATAATGTCATTATTGTCCGATTGTTTACGGTCTTTACCAAATTATTATCATTATTATTCAAAATTAAACGATAAATCAAACATAGCATTCATGATTGAGACGTTGCTAAGTGTACTCTTTACAACTCCAATATTCACGGGCGAAGCCGCGACGGGTAATGGTAGTTATTTATAAACTTTTGAACTGACGGTGGTTTTGGGGTCTGGGGGATGTGAAACACGAGGATATGTCGAAGTCACAACAAGGTGCTTATTGCAATAGGTAGCTTTCTCATGAAATGTTGCTAAAAATCACACCGCGAGAAAGCAGGGGTTTTATATGTAGAAATACCGTGATAACCCCCCCAATAGCGCTCAGAAGATAATAATCATTACCTCCCATATTTGTCTCCAGGTAATTTAGAGTTTAATGTTCACAATTAAATCTTAATTACTTGTTGTTCATGCATTCAGGTTTCACATCCAGCCCTCGGTGATTTATGAATACTCTACGGCAGACATGGGCAAACGTTTTAGGGACCGAAATAAAGAACAACACATGTTTGTAGATAGATTATAAACTTTATATTTCTGAATCTTAAATCAAACAAAACTTAAAGTCTACAAATGGTAGAAAACTCTTCAAAAAGAACACATCTTCATTATTTGTTAGAAGACGCACCCCGAATGTGAAGTGGGGCTTTGCTATTTTCAGAGACTCCCTGCACTGTACTGTAAATATAGTGTAAGGCACTGATAAATAAATATGAAATGAAATGAAAGTGAAACTGTGGCTGTGCTTCTAAAAGTTTTTCGTAATCGGTTGAAACTGAGATGAGGTGATTCTTAGTAGCGTAGCTAAATGGTGGTCTGTCAAACTATTTCTGACGCTATTGGTGCGAAGCTTCATTGTAGAAAACATATGTTCACAGATAATATGCGAACATGGCAGTTATCTTTTGTGAATAGATTTCAAGTTTGGGAAGCTTGATTTTGGTAGCGCCTTGTAGAACTCAATTTTCGAAACGTTGAGGAATAGTTGCTTTAATTCGTTGTTACATTGTGACTCAATCAGTTCTAGCTGCAACTCTGATTTTACTGTTTCACAGTCAACATTAAATGGCATTCTGAATACTTCAAAGTCCTGTGCAATAACTCTGAAGTCCTGAAATCTTAATTCAAATTCGTCGTGGAATTTTTTCGCACAAAACGATATTACACAAAACGCGTAAACACAATGAGATTGAAAAAGTGTTTCGTTTCTATGTACACAGAACAGGAAATATGACCTATGTGTAATTGCAGCTAGTGTAATTCTAAACGATGTCGCGGACCGGATTAGACTAGCTCAAGGCCGCACTTTGCCCATGACTGCTTTACGGTATAATAACAAGTAGTTCCGTGAAGAACTATACAGCCTATTTTCATATATCCTGCTCATGTTATTTGCCTCTATCAACATACAAAATTTCAGTTTAATTGCTGTAACAGATTCGTAGATATTGAGGACCGTCTAAATATTTCAGATGGTCGCCAGGTTGGATTTTTATTTTTGTACTATTACATTAAGATTATTGTGTACGTGTGGTATTCAAACTTCAATCGCATGATTAGAACACAAGAAGTAAAAACGAGATTTTAAAATTACGCACAGCAGCCATTTTGTGATTATGCAAACAATTGAAATAAATTAGATGCCAGTGGATCAACATTTGTGTAAGCATTTAACGTGCAACGTTTCACGGCACTCGGATAGTTAATTCGCGAGAAACACCATTTAAATATTTATACTTCGCGTCGCCGCCATGTTGGATTTGTGCTCACCAGGTTACTGAAAGTCCTATAGGTGAACATATGTTCATAGTCTCTATGAACATTAAAAAAAACAGTTTTGTTGCTGTAAAAGATTCATAGATAATGAGAACCGTTTAAATAATTCGGAAGCTCGCCATTTAGGATTGTTATATGTATAGGCTATAGAGAAGCCTCCGTGGCTTAGGCGGCAGCACGCCGGCCTCTCACCGCTGGGTCCGTGGTTCAAATCCCGGTCACTCCATGTGAGATCTGTGCTGGACAAAACGGAGGCAGACAGGTTTTTCTCCGGGTACTCCGGTTTTCCCTGTCAAAAATTTCATTCCAGCAACACTCTCCACTATCATTTCATTTCATCTGTCATTCATTTAATCATTGCCCCAGAGGAGTGCGTCAGGCCTCGGCAGCCGGCACAGTTCATATCCTCGCCGCTAGTTGGGGGCTTCATTCATTCCATTCCTGACCCGGTCGGAGACTGGAAGCAGGCTGTGGATTTTCATTTATAGGCTATAGAGTTATGTACCATGCAAGGACAATTATTGCCTAGGTTCATTATTCAAACTTTCACTTCGATCGCATGATTACGACACAAGAAATAAAAACTTAATTTTAAAATTTCGCACAGCCGCCATCTTGAGGTTATGTAAACAATTGAATTAAATTAGATGGCAGTGCATTACAAACTGCAAAATTATTTACTGTACCACATTTCACGGCGCTCAGAGAGTAAAATCACGAGAAAAGTCTATTAAAATATTTCAAATTCGCTTGGTCGCCATGTTCGTTTTGTACTTTACAGGTTTATGAAATATACATAGGTAAACTTGTATCAGTACCCTTTATCACCGTACAAAATTTCAGGGTGATATCTGTAATAGTTTCGGAGATATAGAATGTCAGTGAAATATTTCGCACAGCCGCCATTTTGAGGTTATGTAAACAATTGAACTAAATTAGACTCTAGTGCATTACAATGTGTATAAACAATTGCTGTACCAAGTTTCATTTCGTTTGGATAGTTAAATCGCGAGAAAAGTCTATTTAAAAGTCTCAAATTCGCTTGGCCGCCATGTTGGTTTTGTAGTCACCAGGTTTGTGAAGGTCTCATAGGTGAACTTCTAGTAGTGCCCTTTATCACCGTACACAATTTCAGGGCGATATCGGTAATAGTTTCGGAGATATTGAATGCTAGTGAAATATTTCGCACAGCCGCCATGTTGGATTGGTGAGACGTAACAAAATGTGAAGGGCACGGTCGAGGTCGCCGGGAATAGCGCTATAAACTTACCGAGTTTAATTGAAATCGCTCCCGTCGTTTAGATTTTATTAGGGGGACACACACACCTCTCTCTCTCTCTCTCTCTCTCTCTCACACACACACACACACACACGCACACACGGACAAAAGATGATCTCATAAGCCTATTTTTTCAAAATTGAAAATTGGCTAAAAAGTCCATCGAGATATATTAACTCTATGGTTAAATCCTTTCCTACTGTTACTGTTGCATTTGAAGTGCTTTGACATCGTTGTAGCCTACTTGTTGCCATGGTAACTATGTGGCGATATTCCAGATAGACCACTAGCCCAAAAGCATATCCCTCCCTATATTATTCTGCTAGGATCCCAGATTTGCACCGAAAATAAGGTACCATTAACACCACCCTACATATATGGGGTACCTACAGGTTCAGCATAACCAAATGCGTAAGCGAAACGCACTCACTTACTCTTTAAGTGCCTCACCATTAAATAAATACCTTAAAACATGTATATCATACTAATATATAACAAGTAGTTCCGTGAAGAACTGTACAGCCTATTTTCATACAGTATATCCTGCTCATGTTAATTGCCTCTATCAACATACAAAATTTCAGTTTAATTGCTGTAACAGATTCGTAGATATTGAGGACCGTCTAAATATTTCAGATGGTCGCCAGGTTGGATTTTTATTTTTGTACTATTACATTAAGATTATTGTGTACGTGTGGTATTCAAACTTCAATCGCATGATTAGAACACAAGAAGTAAAAACGAGATGTTAAAATTACGCACAGCAGCCATCTTGTGATTATGCAAACAATTGAAATAAATTAGATGCCAGTGGATCAACATTTGTGTAAGCATTTAACGTGCAACGTTTCACGGCACTCGGATAGTTAATTCGCGAGAAACGTCCATTTAAATATTTATACTTCGCGTCGCCGCCATGTTGGATTTGTGCTCACCAGGTTACTGAAAGTCCTATAGGTGAACATATGTTCATAGTCTCTATGAACATAAAAATTTCAGTTTGGTTGCTGTAAAAGATTCATAGATATTGAGAACCGTCTAAATATTTCGGAAGCTCGCCATTTAGGATTGTTATATGTATAGGCCATAGAGTTATGTACCATTCAAGGACAATTATTGCCTAGCTTCATTATTCAAACTTTCACTTCGATCGCATGATTACGACACAAGAAATAAAAACTTAATTTTAAGATTTCGCACAGCCGCCATCTTGAGGTTATGTAAACAATTGAATTAAACTAGATGGCAGTTCATTACAATCTGCAACATCATTTACTTTACCACATTTCACTGCGCTCAGAGAGTTAACTTACGAGAAAAGTCTATTAAAATATTTCAAATTCGCTTGGTCGCCATGTTCGTTTTGTACTTAACAGGTTTATGAATTATACATAGGTAAACTTGTATCAGTACCCTTTATCACCGTACAAAATTGCAGGGTGATATCTGTAATAGTTTCGGAGATATAGAATGTCAGTGAAATATTTCGCACAGCCGCCATTTTGAGGTTATGTAAACAATTGAACTAAATTAGACTCCAGTGCATTGCAATGTGTATAAACATTTTCTGTACCAAGTTTCATTACGTTTGGATAGTTAAATCGCGAGAAAAGTCTATTTAAAAGTCTCAATTTCGGTTGGCCGCCATGTTGGTTTTGTAGTCACCAGGTTTTTGAAAGTCTCATAGGTGAACTTCTAGTAGTGCCCTTTATCATTGTACACAATTTCAGGGCGATATCGATAATAGTTTCGGAGATATTGAATGCTAGTGAAATATTTCTCACATCCGCCATGTTGGATTGGTGAGACGTAACAAAATTTGAAAGGCACGGTCGAGGTCGCCGGGAATAGTGCTATGAACTTACCGAGTTTCACTGAAATCCCTCCAGCCGTTTAGATTTTATTAGGGACACACACACACACACACCTCACACACACACACACACACACACACACACACACGGACAAAAGGTGATCTCATAAGCCTATTTTTTCAAAATTGAAAATAGGCTAAAATGAGATGGTGTGTGTCTGTCTGTCTGTGTGCTACTCAATAACGCAAGAACCACTGGTCCGATTTATATGAAATTTTGCATGGATGTAGCTGATGTACCATGTTTACATATAGGATACTTATAATTTTGATATTTTGTACTATTAATAAATGGCGACCATTTTAGTGAAGTCATTACACCCTTTGGTTTCAAAATTTCATATTTCCATATAAAATAAAAAGAGAACGCTAAGAAATAGCAAACATTTGATGGCACATACGAGCTTCGAAATTTAATTTCCTATCCGAAAGGTCCTGATCACTTTTCGTGTATCTCCAACTAAAACCCACATATGTGACGTCACTACATCCTTTGGTTTCAAAATTTCATATTTCCATTTAAAATAAAAAGAGAACGCTAAGAAATATCAAACTTTTGATACATACACAAGATTTAACATTTAATTTGCTATCCAAAAGGTCCTGATCACTTTTCGTGTATCTCCAACGGTTAGCGAGTAAAACCTAAATTTATGCAATAAAACACGGTCAACACCGAGCGGTGCAGTATATCAATACATATATAAAAATTAAAGTTTGTACGTTTTTTTTCGCAATTTCTACGTAGATTTGAGTTATTTACGCGTTTCAGACTGTTTTATTATGGATGCGCGCGAAAAAAAAATTGGTGTGTCTGTCTGTTTGTTTGTTTGTCTGTGGACAACTTTGTTACCTTATAACTCGAGAACGGCTGGGTGTATCAACGTAAAATTTGGTACAAATATCCATCAGAGGCACGACACTAATCATTGATGTAACCCTTTTCCGTACCTCTCATAAAAGAGGACCTATCCCCTTAAAATACATGCTGAAATAGGAGTAGAAGGACGAGACAAAAATCATTTTCAGCCCCTCAATGTGAGAGACAAAATTCGGGGGCCCTAATCCACATTTTAAGGCCCTAGAACCAACCGTTTTTGAGATATTCCCAGAAAACTAATTTCATTTAATAAACTAATGAAAAAATTCAAGCCGGTAACCATGGCAACAGATTCTCAGAGGTCCATCTATTGCTGTAAGACGCAATGCAATTCCATTAATTACATTGGTGTGAAAGTTTGCAAACGGCTAGAAGGTTATCACGGAAAGAAATTAAGCTGTAAAATTCATCAATACGTATAATACACTAGATTTTTTTCACGCAATTTACACCTGCGGGTGTGGTACGGCAGGTCTATTATATTCCTATCCCTATATTATATTATTATTAGTATTATATTATGGCGTACAACGAGGAGACAAAGCCCCTCGGTGCCAGAAACAAAACTTGGGGGCCTCGAAAACTACATTTTAAGGCTCTAAAACCAACAGTATCTGAAATATTCTCAGAAAACTAATTTAATTTAATTTAACAAACTAATGAAGGAATGGAAATCGGTAACCATGATACCATTATCTCAAGGGGTGGCATCCAACTTTCCATCTATTTCTGTAAGAAGCAATGTCACTCCATTTATACCTTGCCACGGTGGGTGAGTGGATAGCGTGTCGGTCTACTAACCCCAAGATTGTAGGTTCACTCCTGGCCGTGGTAAGTGATTTTTGAAAGGCGGCAAATATACGACTCGCATGTCATACGATGTTGGCATGTCAAAGAACCCATTTGAATTCAGTAGGCCGTGTTCATAATGGCAAAATTAATCTCAGCAGTTTCCGCCAACACAAAGTTCCTCATTTCTCTACTAGCAAGTGCTATAGTGTTCAAGGAGCTTAGATATCTACCCTCCTTGACTTTCATAGTAATTCAAGGAACAACGAAATTCGACATGCAAGCTACCCTCTGGGTGTCAAATTACGAAGCTTGCACCCGGCACCCGAGGCCATACGATATTATTATTAGGCTACTCCATTTATTACATTTCTGTGAAAGTTTGCAAATGGCTATAAGGTTAACACGGAACCAACGTAGACTGTATAATTCGTCAATGCATTAAGGGGGTCAAGGGGTAACCTTGAATTTTTTCATGCAATTTCACGTGTGACATATAGTACAGAAAGTCTATTATATCTCCAAACAGCAACATTATTTTCAAAAATTCCTGAATTGAATCAGCATTTTTTGCGGCTTTTAGGAATTTGGGCCATTTGAGGCTAAGAACCTGAATTTTCATGCAACACAGCCTTTATAATTTATGAAAGAGGTCTTCCTGTGTATGGGGACCTAACACAACGTAGAGGGACATTTTTTATGTGACGTGTATTGCGTTTCGTCTACAAGGCTTTCAAATCTATTTCACGTCAGGAAGTACACGTTAGGTGAATTTAGTTTGAGAGCACATTTTAACTAATCTTTTTTTTCTTTTGTCGACATACGGGTTCATCGTAAGGATGATTTTGTTTGATACTGTATGGTAGATATACCCATATTTGGATATCTGGGTGATATGTTGTAGACAATAGAATTGTCTGTCTGTCTGTCTTTCTGTGTATCTTTATGTACGCCTATAAATCGTGTTCGGATGCTTGGTGCATCGTAAAATTAGGTATGGTAAACATGAGTCAAGATACCAATCATTTATAAAACTCCTCACCGTACTTTTCATACAGTAGAAGGGTGGATATAGGGGAAAACTTCTCAAAATACATGCTAAAATAGGCGAATATAAAAATTATCCTAGAAGGACGATCAAAGCATATGTTGCGCTTCTCATTGTGAGACACAAAATTTGCGAGTCTATAAGGGGTCCCCGAAAATCACATTTTAAGGCCCTTAAGTTAACAGTGTGTGTGATATTCCCAGAAAACTAACGTCGTTCTGATAAACTTATGAAGGAATGACAAACCGCTAACCATTGCAACAGTAGCTCAATTGATAATGTATGGTGTTAATATATAACACCGTTCGAAGAATGGGTACTTCTGCTAGATGAAATAAAGACAGAATGCATCACGGTAACCATGGTAACAGGATCTCACGGGTCCATCTATTTCTGGAAGACGCAATGCAATTCCAATTATTACATTACTGTGAAAGTTTCCAGACGGTTATAAGGTTATCACTGAACCAAATTAAGCTGTAAGATTCATCAATACATACAGTATAATGCGCTTAAGGGTGTCAAGGGGCACTCTAGAATTTTTTCACGCAATTTTTACGTGTGAGTGTGGTACGAAAGGTCTTTTTCACCCGACTATAAAGGGTCTCCGAAAACCACATTTAAAGGCCCTTAAATTAACAGTGTCTGTGATATTCCCAGAAAACTAAATTCGCTCTGATATACCAATGAAGGAATGACAAACCCCTAACCACTGCACCAGTAGCTGAATTGATAAAGTCTGATTATTCATACCAAGGATAAATCAGTCATAGCATTCATGATTGAGATTTTGCTAAGTGTACTCTTTACTACTAGAATATTCCCGGCCGAAGCCGCGACGGGTAATGCTAGTCCACTTTAAAAGGAGGCCCAGTGGATCATGATCGCAAAACAAACGGTCACGTGATGGCCTACTACAAGCTTCCTTCAAATACACTTACCCACCACACGGGACTGATAACCTCCATGTCACAAGCTCATTAACGAACTATTACTACACAAGAAGTTGTTGGCTAACTACGTCATTCGTTCTGCCATGATCTCGACTTGATTGCACCAATCGTTAGAAGTGAGCTGCACGGACATTATAAGGACATTCGCAGTGCTATTGGGAGAGAGAAAGCCTTCCCAGACTTTCACACAGATGTGAAGTGTGTTGGAGCGCCTGTTATTATTGTTGTATCCACATTCACATTCCAAGGGGCTTGGGAATAATAATAATAATAATAATAATAATAATAATAATAATAATAATAATACCGACAGTAGTGGCTACGCTGGCTAAAGTGCAGCATTAGGTCATGGGGCCAAGCTCTCTGCTGACTCGGTAGACGCGTGGGTTCGAGCCCCACCGTCGGCCGTCCTTGAAATGGTTTTCCGTGGTTTCCCATTTTCAACACCAGGCAAATGCTGGGACGGTACCTTCTGACAGGCCACGGCCGGTTCCTTCCACATCCTTGCCCAGTTTCATTCACCATCATTCATTTCATCTCTCATTAACTCCTCTCATGAGGTTGGCGTCAGGAAGGGCATCCGGCCGTAAAAACCATCGCCACAAAGACTTCCATCGCATCTCATCCCCGACCCCGTTGGAAAACGGGAATAATAAGGGGTAGACATACAATAATAATAATAATTATTATTATTATTATTATTATTATTATTAATAATATCGTATGGCCTCGGATGCCGGGTGCAAGCTTTGTAATTTGACACCCAGAGGGTAGCTTGCATGTCGAATTTCGTTGTTCCTTGAATCACTATGAAAGTCAAGGAGGTTAGATGTTAGATATCTAAGCTCTTTGAACACTATAGCGCTTTCTAGTAGAGAAATGAGGAACTTTGTTTCGGCGGAAACTCCCGAGATTAATGTTGCCATTATGAACACGGCCTACTGAATTCAAATGGGTTCTTTGACATGCCAACATCGTATGACATGCGTATCGTATTTTTGCCGCCTTTCAAAAAAAACACACTTACCACCGCCAGGAGCGAACCTGCAATCTCGGGGTTAGTAGACCGACACGATAACCACTCTCCCATCGTGGCAAGCTATATTAATAATGATAATATTAATTATGTTATTGGCTTTACGTCCCTTTTAACTACTGCGGCTTTTAGATACGCCGGGGTGCCGGAATTGTGACCTGAAGGGGGTCTTTAACTTGCCAGTAAATCTACTGACACGGCTCCCTCGCATTTGCCACCTTGGGAACAGCAGAGCCACGCAGCCGGGTAGTTATGTGGGCTCGTGTACTTGGTTGTGTGCGTGTAATTTATCTGGTAGCCTGTGTTGACTGTACTAGGCTACACACTGGTTGGGGGAGTTACAATCAATTTCCCAGTGCCTGAAGTAAATTACATTAATTATTTATACACGAAATGAAACACTTCTCACACAAATGGGGTGCTTAATTAGATGAGTAGTTTCGTTCGTCAGGCGAGCATCATCAGGTGCGCCCCGATAAATACGAAAAGTTAAGCCGGCTGTGACTGGCGCAGATCGCGGGCGTGCGTATCCGGTTCAAGCGGTGGTGGCGCGCATTTTCACACTTTCACCAAACATTTTCAATAATAGGCGATGCTGAAAACGTCCTCCCTCTCTTGTAACACACACCTGACATCTTCTGATGAAAGAATGTCTGGCAACTCCTTCATTATTTACGGAGCCTGTTTTCTTGAATCGTTTAGCGAGCCTCCTAATTGTACTGACATTAGGCACAGGTCTTCCTGGAAACATGATTCGAAATTTTCGTCTTGTTTCAGAACAAGACTTTCTGCTTTTCATATACGGATTATTGATATACAGTACACAGGTTCGCGCAATGTGAATTGGTGTCTAGACATGACCAATAATCACAATACTCACTAAACGTGTATCACTAACGTCTCAGCTTTACAGATACACGTCCATATGAATGGCAAAACACGTGTGAACTAACGATATGAGTCAGCGGAACCACGTAAGCTGCCGTGTTTATCGGGGCGCACTTAGATAACGACCCTGTACAACAGTATTTACAAATATTGGCCTACACTACACAAATTTTTTATTAAACTTTGTAATGATTCGTATTTTTTACCAATGTTATTCCGTTAGTCTTTTACACTTCTACAGTGATGCCTTTTGTTTGTTGTTAGTACTTTCTTAAGTGTATAAGTGTGAAAACCCTTTTGAATTTTGAACTTCTTCCATAGCGAGCTTTTGAAGTGATTGCGTTCTATTCAAAAGGGTTTCATACGTACCGTACACAAGAAAACGCAACACTTTTGACGTGTAACACACCAATGGAATAAAAACTAATTAAGAAATCCGATTCGATTTATACACATCTGCTGGACCTAAATTAAGCTTAAGTAAACAGGATCTGATGATGCTCTCTTGGTGTACGAAACTGGTCATTGATGGTGCAAAGGAAGGCTGCTTGGTTTGTGCTCAAGGATTTTAATCCTACGAGTAGTGTAACTCGAATGATAGAGAGATTAGAGTGGGAATCTCTGGAAAATAGAAGGACGAACTCCAGACTATACGCAATGTGAAGCACTTCTTACGCAATTTGGCCAACTTGGGGAGAACTAAGTAAACAGCTGGGAAATTCCACGTACCTGAGCAGGGCAGATCATCCGCAGTGTACGAAGTATGGGAAACATTTCTTCATTAATCGTGGTATTGAAATTTGTAACTCGTAAAGTCTTGATGTGTTTATGAGAGACACAGTACGGATCCTAAATAGTGTCATAGCCGCCGCGTGAGTCCAACCCGATATCTCGCGAACCAATGATCGGAGATGGGCGTGTGGGGTGTCAAATGACACGGGGTGAAGTCCTCTTTCCTATACATTACTTATTTCCACCCCAAGATAAAAACAACCCTTACCCTGGGGGTGAAATAGTGATTTTTGTACGCATGCGCTCTCGCGGCTTTTGTACGACGGTGGGCTTTTTAAATGATTATTTATGGATTATTTACTCTTGTTTTTCTGATAATTGAATAACTGCAAGGTCATTGAAACGAGAGTTTCCAAACTAATAATCGTAGAAACCTGATCCTGGATTTAAATTAATACATATAATATATTTTTATTTTTAAAAACTTTTATTTTTAGAGTTTGTCCAAGAACTAAACTACAAGGTCATTTCGAACCAATAATTCTAGAAACTTGATTCAGAATTTAAATGAAATCCATATAATATTTTCTATTTTCATGCTTTCCTATTTTTAGATTTAGCTAAAAGACCAAACTACTACAGTAGGTTATGAGGCTGGGATATTTTTTAAAATTTTGTTTTTTAACTTTAAATTTTCTTTGAAGTTACCGGTACCGTATATAATTTAATTTTATTTGTGTAAATACTACAAGAACTGTAGGGGTAGACCAAGGTTAGAATATGTTAAACAGATTGCCTCGGATGTAGGGTGTGGTAGCTATGTAGAGATGAAACGATTAGCTCAGGACAGGGAGTCATGGAACTGCATCAAACCAGTCAAAAGACTGAAAACTCAAACAACAACAACAGCAAAATACTACGATGTAATTACTATACTTCCCACATCGCGTCTTGTGTATATTAAGTGTGTTTGTCGGCTTCGATGGCGTAGTCGGAAGCATGCTGAACTGCTATGCCCAAGATCGTGGGTTCAAACCCGACTGAAGCAGTCGGATTTTTAAGAGCGTTAAAATTCTTCAGTATACCTTCCTTCGGAGGGGAAGTATAGCCGGCGGGTCCATGTCATAGGTTTATGACATGTAGAAGAACCTACCACTACAATTGGTAGTCTAGTCCTAGTGTGTAGCTAAATTTTTAGGTTATATTTGTCTAAAACTCAGCAATTCTTCTTGGTTTGTGCCGTGTCTTGTGTGGGGTTTCACCTAGGATATCAAGCTGGCTCATCGGCGGGCTCTTGGTATCCCCGCCCGGACCCTCACAGGAGTATTGAACTGCGCGTTACATCCCTTTTTATGAAGTGCACCTACACCTCTTTACTGCGAGAATTGAGAAAAATTGCTGAGTTTTAAATCACTGGCCAATTTACCATCTTTTTGGAAACGTTCATAGGGAGGTTATGGCTGCTTGAGCTCTTAGTTCTCGCAGTAAAGAGGTGCAGGTGCACTTCATAAACAGGGAGGTAGCGCGCAGTTCGCTATTCCAGTGGGGGTCCGGGCGCGGACACTAAGAACCCGCTGATGAGCCAGCCTGGTGTCCTAAGCGAAACCCTACACAAGACACAGCACAAACGTAGAAGAATTGCTGAGTTTTAATTCACGGACAGTGAGAGCCAATTTACCATCTTTTTGGAAGCCATGCCGGCCCCGTGGTGTTGGGGTAGCGCGCCTGCCTCTCAACCGGGGGCCCCGGGTTCGATCCCCGGCTCCGATAGGGATTTTAAAACTGACGTAACGGTTGGAACGGGGTGCACTCAGCCTCGTGAGGACAATTGAGTAGCTGTCTGACAGTGAGACAGCGCTCCGATCACGAATACCAAGATTAACGGTCGAGGGGACCCGACGCGCTGATCACGCCTCACCCCAATATCTGCAGGCCAAATGGCTGGGCATCGGTCGCTTGGTCGGCCTTAGCCCGTCTTGGGCTGTATAGTGCCAGTTTTTTTAAGCCTTCATAGGGAGGTTATGGCTGCCTGAGGTTTAAAGTTCTCGCAGTAAAGAGGCGCAGGTGCGCTTTATATAAAGGGAGGTAGCGCGCAGTTCGCTACTCATGAAGGGGTCCGGGCGGGGACACCAAGAGCCCGCCGATGAGCCAGCTTGGTGTCCTAGGCGAAACTCCACACAAGACATGGCACAAACCTAGAAGAATTGCTGAGTTTTAATTCACTGGCCGTGAAGGCCAATATACGGTATATTTGGCTAGCTAGAAACGCTCTATCAAGTTCCAACGTTTGCCACTAGTGTCAGTGACAGTAGCATTCGGTAGCCAACGTTGGAACTACTTGACATTGAACTTGTTGGGAGCCCTCAGGCGTTCAATCAAACGTACCCAGCTATGGCCATTGGTTGCGATTCATATATTCATTAAGTATGTTGCCATAGGGGAATTAGCCTCATTTGCAAATAAAGTAAATGAATGAGAGTACGAATCCGGAAATTGCCTGGAGTAGAGGTGGGAAACCACCGAACAGTTTAGCGACAAGGACTGTCCTCGGCGAACTTGGTCATGCAGACGGCATTGAGAAGAAAAGCATAAACGCCAAATAAACAATAGCTTCTGACGAGCTTCCCACATCTTTGCTGAAGGTTAAGGCCCGGGAGAAAGTCAGGGTCGAGCAGGTGACTTTCACCTTTCTCGGAGTGTATCCAGCTGACTGCCTCGTGGTCCCTTATGCAACACACTAGTGTTATCATTATTATCCTTAATTCTCCTTTAAGGAGGGCGATAAAACACAATCAATTTTCATGGTATTTTTTCTGTCCTTTCTTCTCTCTTCCCAAAAAAACTCTCATATATTCACTGTGTTTCCTCTTTCTCTCTTCTATCCACTTCATTTTTCACTCTCTCTCTCTCTCTCTCTTTGGGGGTTAGCTCTAATTTCAGTTTTTTGATTTTTCCTCTGTATATTTTCCTGTCTTCTGTAGAGATGTTTAGTTTCTTGAGGTCTTCCAAGGTTTCTTTTACCCAATTGGTTTTCACTGTACTATTCAAAACTATATTAATGATCTTCTTGGTCAGTCTGTCTTAGTTCATCCTATGTAAGTGTCCATACAATTTTGCCCTTCTTTTCCTTATGTTGTTTGTAATCGTCTCTGTCTGTTTGTACAGTTCTATTATCGGTCTCTTTATCCATATTCCCTCTTTCTCAAATGGCTTGTAGATTTAGCCTACTTTTCACATTTTGCAAAAATGAGGAAAAAGTAGACTTATGAGATCGATCCGGGAAAATGTGTGTCTGTCTGTCTGTCTGTCTGGCTGAGTGTGTGTCCCCCCCTATCAACTCCTAAACAGCTGCAGCAATCAATACCAAATTTAGTATGAGTAAAAATGTTCACCGGAATATCTCACGTCCATATTTGAAAATGATGTCAGTGCTACCAACTGCTGAAAAAATGCACTAGAAATTTGATCTCCATGTTGGATATCATGCAAGGTATGCATGGGAGCTATTCCAAAATTGGCACACATGTAGATAAGACTATTTCAGTTTAATTTCCAGGAGGCCAGCCATGACAGTGTTGCCAAAATAATTTTAAGCCTTCTGATAGGTCCAATGTTTAAATGCATATAACTTCTACACTATCGATTAGATTTCAACCAAATTTTGTATGTAATATCTGTACATAAACAGATATGACTGAGCGTATTCTTAAGAGCCACCAGAGCTGCCAACTGTTAATAATTGCTCTCTCTATTTTTTTATCCAAATACCAATATATCAGAAAGTATGCAAGCCAATAGCTTTAAACTATGCACACGTATATTCTGACATTTTAGATTAATTTGGAGTAACTTATATACGTCAGTTCTACCAACATGATTATAAGCCTGCTGATAGAACCAATTTTTAAATACATGTAACTTCTATACTATCAGTTGGATTTCAACCAAATTTCGTATATGCTATGTGTACCATAACAGATATGACTATAAGTATTGTTAAGAGCAATCAGGGCTGCCAACTGTTAATAAATGCTGTCTATATTTTTACCTAATATCAATATATCAGAAAGTATGCAAGCCAACAGCTCTATACTTTGCACACGTATAGCACCTGACATTCTAGATTAATTTGGAGTAATTAATACAAGGCAGTGCTGCCAAAATGATTCTATGTCTGCTGATATGTCCAATTTTAAAATTCATGTAATTTCTATACTAACAAATGGATTTCATCCAAAATTGGCACAACAAGATATAATATTTCAGTTTCTTTCTGACCAGCACACGCATGACATTGTTGGCAACATGCTTTTCCGCGTGCTGATAGATCCAGTGTCTAACTGCATGTAACGTCCATTGGACTTCAAACAAATTTTGTATTCTGTACCTTAAGAGATGGAACTAAGAATATATTCAGTCACCAGGGCTGCCAACTGTAGTGCTCTATTAGGCTACATGATACCAGGTATATTTTGAACTAATTAGATATTTCGTTATTACCAACTTAATTTCGTCATTATTCTAGATAGGTTCATATTCTGTAGAATAATCATTGGCAAGAAAAGTAGGCTGTATAGTTCTTCACGGAACTTCTTGTTCTGTCTTGTTTTTCTCATTCCTTGATCTTTCTTCTTTCGTTGATTGCTGTCGTGTCTGAAGCGTATAAGACTACTGTATTATAGTGTCGTAGTTTGGTATTGATGGAGATATTTTTGACGGGACAACATCAAACAAATTGTTGGAATACGGTGACGCTCGTGAAAGAGTGTTACAGTGAAAGGTTTTATCTCTCTTCTGTTGCTGCGCTCGAGTGTCGCCACTGTCGTTTCTGGATGTCACGGGTGAAGCTCTGGATGGATTTTGTTGCGGTTTTCACCATTCTGTAAAGGATATCTCGAGGAAGATTTTTGTAGAAAATAGTTTATTTATGATCAAAGAAAGCCGAGCAGTAACGATTTCAGTGGAAAAGTCGAAAAAAAACCACATGGCGTCCGTGCGCTTTTTAAGCTTACGCTGGGCAAACCGTTAAAAATATCTACAGTATATACTATGATTGTAAGAATTGTTAATCATGAAAAGTTCTACAAAAAAAGTCCCGGAGAGCATATCTCTATCTTCAATACATCGCCCACTATAAGTGATTTTACGTTTTCATTTCTTCCAACAATCTCAATTCAAATACTGATGCGACAGTTTACAAGCTGGCAAGGGGCGAGTCTTATCACACTACGTACAGCCTAGCTAGCGGGCGAGCCTATTACCCCAGATTCAGCTAGCAGCAAACTGTCGAGTTGTGTTGAGTTAAAACTTCAAAGAAGAGTGGTTGTGTTTGGAGTTTCCCTGGAAGTGTAACTCGGCTTTTCTTCATTTCGCCTGTGAACTTTCCGTTCCGCAAAATACATAATTTAAACATATACGAAGCTGAAATTTCGCAAGAGCGACAGTTTAAAGAAATCAGTCCGAGAATACGTCGTCACGCTCAAACATCGTCGCACATCGTAGTTTCACACACCCAACAATTGTTGTTGTTGTTGTAGTGGCTCCATGTATTGAGGGCGACTCGCCCTGTGATGCGCCTTGTGACAATGAGCGCAGACGCTCCAATGAAAGGATACAAAATAATAGAAGCATTTAATGTTTGAACAAAGTGGTCGGAACTAATATAAGTACGATACAAAGGTCACATGTGTCACTGCTCGTGTCCTCATTGGTATTCACGGTGAGGCTGGTCTGTTGTCCCAACACATGACTCACTCCTTCAGCTCTTAGCATCGCAGATCGCAGTCTACCGCATTGTGGGTACGACGATGAAAGCGACAACGGAAAAATTGAGGCAGACGATCAAGACTGTCAGCCATCAAAACGGTTTAAAATCGACTAACTTTGACATTTGAACAGTGGATTAGGCCTCCTGGGGACACCACTCAAAAAAAAAAAAAACGCGCCATTTACTCTACCGTCAGGTGGTGTGGAAAAGAGTTATTTTATGTCAATACTACGCAATGCTAATGGTAGGCACTTTGTCACAGCTGTTTACATTGAAAAGCAAGTTAACAGCTTGTGCACCTAGAATGCTGACAAATATTTATAACATGTAGAAACTTTCATATGGTATACCATTTCCATAGTTTTTGCGCAAGAATCCAAAAGAGCTCCAATTTGAATGGTCGTAGCATCGAAACGGTTCACATTAGAGACAAAAGGCACAGAACATTTTTGTAGGAAATTTGCTCGAGATTATTTTTATAATAGGTATTTTGTTGATAACATTGATGGTTTGGGAGATATTTGCAACAAAAAAAAATGGTACCTTCTTAGAGCCAGAAGGGGCCGACTTCGCTCGAGCGGGAAAACTTGGGAGAGTAATATCTGAGTCCAAATAAAGCGATTAAAGCAATTTCCAGCTTTCCACAAATTAATTCCTTATTGAACTACCTATCGCCTGGCCTAAAAGTCAACGTAAATATATTTATTCGTTGATAAAGTGCTTTTAAACAAATAAACAAGACGATACCCCCGGAAGATCTGTGTTGCGTAGAGCCCGGATTGCACTAGTGCCAGGCGGGTAGTCTGTACACATGGGGCGCACACAACCCACTGTGCAACCAACAACAGTAATAATTGCTCTCTGATGTCATCATCGACAACTTGCTTAAAAAGTGTGTTTTAACAAATAAACATATTTCTAGAAGCCCGCATAACAGTTCAGCCAGGCGGGTGGTTTATTCGCACGGGTCCCCTACCATGTATTAACTCATTCCTGCATTAAGCTCTAGACACCTCATGTGTATCGGACATTGACTCTAGACACCTCATGTGTATCGGACATTAAGACCTCAGGTAGCCTTGTACTAGTAATATTGGAAAAGTTGTTCTATTACATTTAACCTTGAAGCTTGTAATTACAGCCAGCCGGTGCAGCGTAAGCTTGCAAAAACACTACTTACTTACACCAAATGTTTCCTCCTGCAATAGATAGACTGCTTGCCACGCAGGGTTGCCAACTTACATGTGCTGTGGTCAAAAGTCACTCCATTCTTATGTTATCACATAGGTTGGTTGGTTCCTCACTTTAGGGGCCGAACACGGTCACGTAGCCCGTGTACTTTGGGTGCGTGTGTAGAATCTGTCTGATAACCTGTGTCATTGCGGTGTCTGTAGTAGTGTGAGGATTGGTGACCTAAGGGGGGACCTACACTTATAAGGATCTAAAAGTCATGTATATTTCACTTGTATTATTCCTCAACAACAGAAAGTACTCTGCTTTGCCAATATGTTCGTGTATTTACAAGTCATACGGCGAATGCATTTCAGGAAATTAGGCATTTAAAATGGCGACTGCATATAGTGCACTGTTCCGCCGTTTTTCAAATATTTTTTCATTGTATTTACAAATGCAGTAGCTAGAGATTGACCTGGAATCTATAAAGATTTTTTTTAAAGCTTATACCAAAGTGTAACTTTTTTCCAAGATATTTCATTGTTTTTTTAAACCGAAACTATGACATGTACAGCAACAGTTGTAGGTCATATTGTTCTCCCCTATAAGATACACATGTATACTAAATTTCACTTCATTTTGTTGAAAACTCTGGTAGGTACTAAGGAAATGGATTTGAAAATCCAAAGTTTCGGGAAACGAGCAACGAAGTTACCAACGTGTAGGAAACAGTCCTGCACGTTCTTGGTTTTAACTTCAAAAGTATTATACATATCAAAGAAATTGTTGCAGTGATTTGAACAGGAAGGACCAATGCAAAAAACTAACAAATAACAAATGTTGATCCTTATAGGTGTAGGTTCCCCCTAAGGTAGGAACTCCTAATAGATGCATTTCAGTTATTGACAAATCGATTAATTGCTACTGAAAACGATAATAATAATTATTATTATTATATCGTATGGCCTCGGATGCCGGGTGAAAGCTTTGTTAATTGACGCCCAGAGGGCAGTTTGCATCTGGAATTTAATGCTCCTTGGAGCGCTATGAAAGTCAAGGAGGTTAGATATCTAAGCACCTTGACACTATAGCGCTTTCTAGTAGAGAAAGGAGGAACTTTTTTGTGTGGGCGAAAAATCCCGAGATATATTTTGCCATTATGAACACGGCCTACTGAATTCAAATGGGTTCTTTAACATGTCACCAACGTCATGCATGCCGTTATTTTTATCGCCTTTCAAAAAAAAAACATTTACCATGGCCAGGAGCGAACCTGCAAGCAATAACACAGGTGTTCATACAAAATTACATACATACACACCCAAATACAAGGAGCTACATGACCAAGATGAGTTGCCCTCGAATGAAGCAACAACAACAAATGACGTGGGCCTGGGGTGCAAGCTTTGTTAATTGACGCCCAGAGGGCAGCGTGCATGTCAAATTTTGTTGTTTTCAATCTACATCGCATTTTATTTTAGTATTTTCGATCAAAAATCCATTTTGTAAGTATTTTCAATTTCAATTGCATTTTGTTGAGTATTTCGAATCTAAATTCCTTTTGTGAGTACTTTCAGTCCCACTTAATTTTCGTTGTGGTTTCATTTCATTGACGTTTTCACAATCAGCCAGACCATTTGGGGCCGATAACCTAGATGTTAGGCCACTTAAAACAACTATCATCATTATCGATTAATCGCTTGCCACGGTGGGTGAGTGGTTATAGTGTCGGACTACCAACCCCAAGATTGCAGGTTCGCCCCTGGCCATGGTAAGTGATTTTTGAAGGTGACAGAAATCACGATACTCATGTCATACGTTGTTGGCATGTTAAAGAACCCATTTGAATTCAGTAGGCCGTGTTCAATGGCATAATCTCGGGATTTTCCGCCAACACAAAGTTCCTCCATTCTCTACTTGAAAGCGCTGTAGTGTCAAGGAGTTTAGATATCTAACCTCCTTGACTTTCATAGCGTTCAAAGGAACGACGAAATTCGACATGCAAGCTACCCTCTGGGTGTCAATTAACAAAGCTTGCACCAGGCACCCGAGGCCATACGATATTATTATTATTATTATTATTATTATTATTATTATTATTATTATTATTATTATTATTATTATCGATTAATCGTTTTCGATCAATTTCAAATTATTTGAGAAAATCGGTTATTACCGGCTCCAGCAGGAACCATCGCGGCATTTTGCCTGGAGTAGCAATGGGAAACCACGGAAAACCACTTCCAGGATAGGTAAGGTGGGAATCCAGAGGCTGAGAAAGTGTACACCGTTCTTGGCAGAGCCTGGAATCGAACCCGGACCTCTGGGGCTGGCTTCACTCGACTCCAGAACAAGTAAGCTGATGTATCACGATATCTAATTATCCTCAGCCTGGGGGATAATCTCACGCTTGCTCAATTTGCACGGAATAAGGTGAAAATGCAATCGCGTTAGTTCAGCAGAACGCCACGAGCGCTACTGGCACACTTTCTACACCATCCGGTGAATGTCTTGGCACTACAGTCATCAGCCCTGTATAATAATAATAATAATAATAATAACCCTTGGCACTACAGGTGGTGAAAGGCCTAGGCCTACCAAGCGACCGCTGTTCAGGCATTTGTCCTGCAGATATGGAGGTGTCGCGTGATCAGCCCATCGGGTCCCCTCGGCCGTTAATCTTGGTTTTCGTGATCGGGGAGCTGCCTCACTGTCAGACAGCTACTCAATCGTCCTCACGAGGCTGAGTGCAGCCCGTTCCACCCCTCATGTCAGTTTCTAAAATCTCAGACGGAGCCGGGAATCGAACCGGGGCCTCCGGATGAGAGGCTGGTGCGCTACCCCAACACCACGGGGCCGGCCATTAGCCCTGTATGTTGGTGCCTAATTTCGGCCATAGTTGGGAAAAATCCCGCTTAAGTTGGCCCCTAATGGCGTGTCGATCGGATATAACTCGGTTAGCTGCTGAGGTCGGTCTGTCAAAGGCGTACACTTTAAAATGCTTCAAGTGAAGACAGTAGGCCGGCCCCGTGGTGGTGCGGTAGCATGCCTGCCTCTCACCCGGGTTCGATTCCCGGCTCCATGAGGGATTTTAAAAACTGGCATGAGGGCTGGGACAGGGCACTCAGCCTGGTGAGGACAATTTAGTAGCTGTCTGACAGTATGGCAGCGCACCGGTCATGAAAACCAAGAACAACGGCCGAGGGAACCCGATGCGCTAACCACGTGCCACCCCAATAGCAGGCCAAATGGCTGGGCAGCGGTCGCTTGATAGGTCTAGGCCCTCATGGGCTGTAGTGCCACAGGTTATTATATATAATGCGTTTGGCCCTCTAAGGAGCACGTAGAACCATTAGTTAACATTGGTCTTCTTGTTCTTCTTATCTTCCCAAAACTTCCTCATCCTTTCGCTATGTGCCTGTCTTCTTTCTTGTGTCCAAGCAGCTTTAAGTTTCAAACTCTGTCCCGTAGGGATCTTGGGTGGAAACTTATACGAATTTACTTTTTGTCTATATGCAGTCCGCGTCGTTGTCAGTGGGTCAATATTGATTTCACTGAGGTCCTTTTGGGTGTCTGCTAGCCAGCGTACTTTGGTTTGTCGGTTTCCATTGACTATGAGGAAGATTTTCTTGGTCAGTCGGGAGTTGTCCATTCGAGCTATATGTCCGTAGAATTTCATGCGTCTTTTACGTGCGAGTGAGGCGAATCGTTCAGTTCGTGAATACAGTTCGTCTGAGCTTTTCCTCATCCAGATACCGTCCTGAAGCTTTGGTCCAAAGATTTTTCTCAGTATTTGTCGTTCTATCTTCTCAATGTATTTGATGTTGATGGTTAACGATGACGTCTCAATCGCATAGAGTGCCTCTGGGAGGATGACTGTGTGGTAGTGATGGAGTTTGGCTTCAGTGGAAAGTGATTTCTTGTTGTAAATATTCCAAGTGATTGTGTAAGTTTGGCGTAAGCCACAGCTTATTATTATTATTATTATTATTACAGTAATATCCACTGTGCCATAGACAAGCCATTTTCAGTGTTGCCTTAGTAAAAAAAAGTGTAATGCTTTTCAGTCGGTCAACACGATGACATTCATAAATACACTTGGATGACCAGTTTCGATCGTCAAGCGATCATCATCAGATCTATTAAACTACGTCTGAAAGTATATGTGAACATAGGCCCTCTAGCAACCTCACTAATCTCAGCAGATCAGGGTTTACGAGTCTTTGCACAGGGTAGAGACGAGTTCTGGAAAATAGAGACAGGTTGGCACGTACGAGGAGATATTAACAGCTGTCAGACGTGTTGTTAAGCTAAACAAACCTTATCGCAACCCTGTACAGTCAGTTCAAATGCTGGTTATTTTTATTTATGTTTAATTCACGAATTGGCTTTTGGATCTTCGGAAACATTCAGCCAGCTGTGTTCCTCTTGAGTGGAGCTGGTAATCGCGATGTTCGGTTCATTGAATATTTTCAAATAAATTGAATATGACTAACCATTCTTTATATTAATCTACCAACCAAAGAATCAATTAATTAATTGTTTAATAGACACGAGTATGTTTATAAAACGAGTTTTATAATTTCCACACGAGTGTCTTAATTACCATTATAGGCAACTTGCATACGACTGTTTATGTTCGACGATAATTATCATAACTATTTTATGTTCGAACAAAAATATTCAAAAATATCTGTCGGGATTTCGCCAGTTTCATGTACTGAACAGAGCGCATGGGACGCAGAGAATACCATGGCCTCCTCGAATACCCCACTGTGACACTAGAAGCTAAGCAGTGAAATTTAAAATAGGAGGCCGTGGAAGTCAGCGCAGGTGCGATGCTATCCTTACCTGATTGGTCAAACAGCTGATTCTTGAGCTCTGATTGGTGGGAGAAACTGTTTCATAATGAAAAATAGTTTTATAATGACCCTCATTATGATACAGTTTTCTGACATATAATATTTATATATCGAAATCGTCGAACATAATAGTACATTATGCAACGAGCCTATATTGGCAATAATTATGACACGAGTATGTTTATATGATTTCCATACGAGTGTCTTAATTACCATTATAGGCGAGTTGCATACGACTGTTTATATTTGACGATAATTATTATAACTATTTCATGTTGGAACATAAATATTCATAAACATGTGTCGAGATTTCGCCAGTTTTATGTACTGAACAGAGCGCATGGGACGCACAGAATACCTTGTATTTGACCATGGCCTCCTGGAATACCTCACTATGACACTAGGCCAGGCAGTGAAATTTAAATTAGAAGGCCTCGGAACTCAGCGCAGATGCGTTGCTATCCTCAACTGATTGGTCAAACAACTGTTTCTTGAGCTCTGACTGGTGGGAGAAACTGTTTCATAATGATCAAGTAGTTCCGTGAAGAACTATACAGCCTATTTTCATATATCCTGCTCATGTTAATTGCCTCTATCAACATACAAAATTTCAGTTTAATTGCTGTAACAGATTCGTAGATATAGAGAACCGTCTAAATATTTCAGATGGTCGCCAGGTTGGATTTTTATTTTTGTACTATTACATTAAGATTATTGTGTACGTGTGGTATTCAAACTTCAATCGCATGATTAGAACACAAGAAGTAAAAACGAGATTTTAAAATTACGCACAGCAGCCATCTTGTGATTATGCAAACAATTGAAAAAAAAATAACATGCCAGTGGATCAACATTTGTATAAGCATTTAACGTGCAACGTTTCACGGCACTCGGATAGTTAATTCGCGAGAAACGTCCATTTAAATATTTATACTTCGCGTCGCCGCCATGTTGGATTTGTGCACACCAGGTTACTAAAAGTCCTATAGGTGAACATATAGTCATAGTCTCTAAGAACATTAAAAAAATCAGTTTGATTGCTGTAAAAGATTCATAGATATTGAGAACCGTCTAAATATTTCGGAAGCTCGCCATTTAGGATTGTTATATGTATAGGCCATAGAGTTATGTACCATTCAAAGACAATTATTGCCTAGGTTCATTATTCAAACTTTCACTTCGATTGCATGATTACGACACAAGAAATAAAAACATAATTTTAAAATTTCGCACAGCCGCCATCTTGAGGTTATGTAAACAATTGAATTAAATTAGATGGCAGTGCATTACAATCTGCAAAATCATTTACTGTACCACATTTCACTGCGCTCAGAGAGTTAAATCACGAGAAAAGTCTATTAAAATATTTCAAATTCGCTTGGTCGCCATGTTCGTTTTGTACTTTACAGGTTTATGAAATATTCATAAGTAAACTTGTATCAGTACGCTTTATCACCGTACAAAATTGCAGGGTGATATCTGTAATAGTTTCGGAGATATAGAATGTCAGTGAAATATTTTGCACAGCCGCCATTTTGAGGTTATGTAAACAATTGAACTAAATTAGACTCCAGTGCTTTACAATGTGTATAAACAATTGCTGTACCCAGTTTCATTACGTTTGGGTAGTTAAATCGCGAGAAAAGTGTATTTAAAAGTCTCAATTTCGCTTGGCCGCCATGTTGGTTTTGTAGTCACCAGGTTTT
Organism: Meconema thalassinum; assembly: GCA_946902985.2. Lineage (NCBI taxonomy): Eukaryota > Metazoa > Arthropoda > Insecta > Orthoptera > Tettigoniidae > Meconema > Meconema thalassinum. Next base: position 19,298,858 of record OX336396.1, read on the forward strand.
TGAAAGTCTCATAGGTGAACTTCTAGTAGTGCCCTTTATCACCGTACATAATTTCAGGGCGATATCGGTAATAGTTTCGGAGATATTGAATTCTAGTGAAATATTTCGCACGGCCGCCATGTTGGATTGGTGAGACGTAACAAAATTTGAAGGGCACGGTCGAGGTCGCCGGGAATAGCGCCATGAACTTACCGAGTTTCATTGAAATCGCTCCAGCCGTTTAGATTTTATTAGGGACACACACACACACACACCTCACACACACACACACACACGCGCACGCACACACACACGGACAAAAGGTGATCTCATAAGCCTATTTTTTCAAAATTGAAAATAGGCTAAAAATAGTGTTATAATGATCTTCATTATGAAAAAAAACAAGTAGTTCCGTGAAGAACTATACAGCCTATTTTCATATATCCTGCTCATGTTAATTGCCACTATCAACATACAAAATTTCAGTTTAATTGCTGTAACAGATTCGTAGATATTGAGAACTGTCTAAATATTTCAGATGGTCGCCAGGTTGGTGTTTTTTTGTACTATTACATTAAGATTATTGTGTACGTGTGGTATTCAAACTTCAATCGCATGATTAGAACACAAGAAGTAAAAACGAGATTTTAAAATTACGCACAGCAGCCATCTTGTGATTATGCAAACAATTGAAATAAATTAGATGCCAGTGGATCAACATTTGTATAAGCATTTAACGTGCAACGTTTCACGGCACTCGGATTCTTAATTCGCGAGAAACGTCCATTTAAATATATATACTTCGCGTCGCCGCCATGTTGGATTTGTGCTCACCAGGTTACTGAAAGTCCTATAGGTGAACACATGTTCATAGTCTCTATGAACATTAAAAAATTCAGTTTGGTTGCTGTAAACGATTCATAGATATTGAGAACCGTCTAAATATTTCGAAAGCTCGCCATTTAGGATTGTTATATGTATAGGCCATAGAGTTATGTACCATTCAAGGACAATTATTGCCTAGGTTCATTATTCAAACTTTCACTTCGTTCGCATGATTACGATACAAGAAATAAAAACTTAATTTTAAAATTTCGCACAGCCGCCATCTTGAGGTTATGTAAATAATTGAATTAAATTAGATGGCAGTGCATTACAAGCTGCAAATTCATTTACTGTACCACATTTCACTGCGCTCAGAGAGTTAAATCACGAGGAAAGTCTATTAAAATATTTTAAATTCGCTTGGTCGCCATGTTCTTTGTATACTTTACAGATTTATGAAATATACATAGGTAAACTTGTATCAGTACCCTTTATCACCATACAAAATTGCAGGGCGATATCTGTAATAGTTTTGGAGATATAGAATGTCAGTGAAATATTTCGCACAGCCGCCATTTTGAGGTTATGTAATCAGTTGAACTAAATTAGACTCCAGTGCATTACAATGTGTATAAACATTTGCTGTACCAAGTCTCATTACATTTGGATAGTTAAATCGCGAGGAAAGTCTATTTAAAAGTCTCAACTTCGCTTGGCCGCCATGTTGGTTTTGTAGTTACCAGGTTTTCAAAAGTCACATAAGTGAACTTATAGTAGTTCCCTCTATCACCATTGAAAATGGCAGGGTAATATCGGTAATAGTTTCGGAGATATTGAATGCTGGTGAAATATTTCGCACAGCCGCCATGTTGGATTGGTGAGTCGTAACAAAATTTGAAGGGCACGGTCGAGGTCGCCGGGAGTAGTGCTATGAACTTTCCGAGTTTCATTGAAATCGCTCCAGCCGTTTAGATTTTATTAGGGGGGGGGGGACACACACACGAATCACACACACACACACGCACACACACACGGACAAAAGGTGATCTCATAAGCCTATTTTTTCAAAATTGAAAATAGGCTAAAAATGTGACATAAATAGTGAGGGTCGAACATAAAAGTTACTTTTGGCCTAAATATACACAGTGTTTATGTTAACAATAAGAGTCAGTGACCGTGGAAGGAGAAACATCAATTAAATTGGGAAGGGTTTCGAAAAGAGAAAACGAAGAGCTTTCAGCAAAGATTTTGAATTCTTGTTCAATGATTACAATTTAGGACAGGAACATTTCTGTCTTACTTTGTTTTAGCCTAGTTTTATTTAAAAACATATATGATACAATATATTATAATTAATTACATGTGTTTCGTTTCTGTGAGAGCGTAGTAAAGTATTTGTAGCAATTAATATATTTTCTACTTCGACAACTTTAATTACTCGATTGAGAGCCGGTAGTTTCAGGATATGTCGGCACAGCAATTTCATGGTTGGTTGCCAACTCAGTTTAGGGGCTGCGTAGCCCCGTGTACTTTGGGTGTGTGTAGAATCTGTCTGATAACCGGTGTTAATTGTGATGGCTGTATTAGTTTGTGTTATCTGTAATTCAGGTACGGACTGCTGGCAACCAATTTCAAGTAGTTCCCACTTTTCCTACCAAATGCTAGATGGCACTGCTACCGGCACCTGGCGACGAACGTTGGAAGTCTTATATTCAACTTTTGACGAGCCATTTTCTTAGGAATTATTAACAGGAGCTAATTGCGGGATGTTGCCCAGTGGTGTGACTAGGATTTGCTTCTCGAGGGGGGCGAGCGGAGTTTCTGGTTTTGTGTTTGTTGTTTTCTACTTCTTTCTTTTTGATTTTTAGCCTATTTTCATTTTATGAAAAAAAATAGACGTAGGAGATCACCTTTTGTCCGTGTGTCTGTGTGTGTGATTCGTGTGTGTATCCCCTAATCACTTCTAAATGGCTGGAGCGATTTCATTGAAACTCGGTAAGATCGTAGCACCATTCTGACCGACCCCGACCGTGCCATACAAATTTTATTGTGTCGTACCAATCCAACATGGCGGCAGTGCGAAATACTGTATATAACCAGCATTTAATACCTCCGAAACTATTACGTACCGATATCACCCTGAAATTTTGTACGGTGATAAAGGGTACTACTAGAAGTTCACCTATGAGACTTTCAAAAAAATTGATAAATACAAAACCAACATGGCGGCCAAGCGATGTTGAGACTTTTAAATAGACTTTTCTCGCGATTTAACCAACCAACCGTAATGAAACTTGGTACAGCAAGTGTTTATACGCATTACTGTAATGCACTGACGTCGAACTTAGTTCAATTGTTTACATCAAGTTTGAATACCACACGTACACAATAATCTTCATGTAATAGTACGTAAATAAAAATCCAACCTGGCGACCATTTGAAATATTTAGACGGTTCTGAATATCTACGAATCTATCACAACAATAAAATTGAATTTTTGTATATCGATAGAGGCAATTAACATGAGTAGGATGTATGAAAATAGGCTGTACTTGTCCTTATTTATTTGTGTTTGCTTAATGCTTTTCCTTTCCTTTTAGAATTTTCCATTTTTACCATTTTAAATGATCTTGTCGACTTCGTCGTTACGCTGGCGTTACGTTACGGTGACGGGACGGAATGTGCTCAGATGCACTGAGGTGTGTGACGTCATAGTACCGCTCGGTGCATGTGTACCCCAACAATCTCTACTTCGTTAGTATAAGACAAAAATCCCCGATTCTTGGATGTCACGGGTAATCTCGAGAACTACTGGATGGATTTTGATGCTGTTTTCACCATTCTGTAAAGGATATCTCGAGGAAAGATTCTGTAGAAAATAATTTATGTATGACCAAAGGAAGCCAAGCAGTAACGATTTCAGTGAAAAAGTCGAAAACAAACTTGGCGTCCGTGCGCTTCTTACGCTTACGTTGGGCAAACCGTTAAAAATATCAATATACTATGAGCGTAAGAATTGGTCAGCATGAATAGTTCTACAAAAGGTCCCCGAGAGCATATCTCTATCTTCAATATATCGCCCACTATAAGTGTTTTCAGACTGGATGGAAGGGGCAAGTCTCCGCGCGCTCTGGTGAGCGTGCGGCATCCCCCGTACTGGCCCTTGCTTTGCCCTTGGTTTGCACTTGCCGTTCGCTAGTAATTCGAAACCAGATAAGCCAGATAAGTATTATGCAGATAGTTTTCTAATATGTCAAGAGTCTTTGGCTTCGAGCGATGCGAGAAGCCTCCAGCCTTTCTAGCATTTTTCAGCATTTGTAGCATGAAAAATGATACAAATTCTAGTCTTTCAGACTGACTGTCACGTTTTTTTATTTGTGTTTGTTTTCTGTTTCTTCTTTTCTTTATTGAATTTGGTTTTTGCTTTGTGTTTTTTGCTTTTGTATGTTTCCTGCATTTTCTTCTCTCTTTGAATTTTGCGTTTTGCTTTGTGTTTTTGGTTTTGGTTTTGTGTTTGCTTTGTGCGTGGAGCAAAATATGACAACCCATGAAAGCAATCCAACACGTTTGATCTCGATAACATTTGCAGTTCTCAATGTGCGGACTAACAGAAGCAAAGATAAATGTCTCAAATCCGAAAATTGGCTTTTCTTTAATAAAAATCTTCTCAAGTTAAGTTTCTTTAAATTATTTGGCTCTGGGGGGGGGGGGGGATTGATCCCCCTAATCAACACCCGTAGTTACGCCACTGCTCTCACCTTAGTTTAATACAGGTTTTTTTGAAACTGAAATTTAATAATTTTTTGGGTGTTATCCTTTGATATGTTGTACTCTTAACCGCATTTCTATGAACTTTTTCAATGGGAAACATATAAATGAAACGATTTTTGAAAAACTGCTGAGTTAACATATAACACTTATAAGAAGGAATCACTTCTAAAACTTTGAAAAGTTGCGGAACAAATCGGGTTTTTGTATGAAGAAATCTATTTTAGCGAGGTTTTTTCAACTGTTACTCAGCCGCACACAGTGACGTCACATCACTGATGCTAACATGTGGGACGACACGACACTCGTAATATTGTAATTATGCGGAAAAGCAATAATTAGCAAAACCATTGGCCTGAATGGTAACGCTGGTTGAAATGTCAAAATGGCTGCCGTCGTCAAATGAGCAAGAAACAAGTACTTATTATGTTTACGTAATTTAGCATATTTCCACTGCAGCAGTGGTAATTGGCAGTAACTCCGATTGCTAATGACTCTTAAAAAGGTCTGGAAATCATATATTATCACTAGAGATCGGATATGCAAGCAAATATAACCTTAACAAGTAGTTCTGTAAAGAACTATACAGCCTATGTTCATATAAGGTGCGTTCAAAAAGTTACGAGCCGGAGGCATAATTACAGAAACCAGTACCTGTATGTTAGAAGTATTGGCCCTGGCTGTTGAGGCACTTGCCCCACTGTGACACGAGGCGGTGAATGGCTGTCTCATAAAATTCCCTGGGCTGCGATGTGAACCAGTTCCGCACGTACAGCTGGACGTCGGCGTCCGAGGTGAATCGTTGGCCCCGCAGAGCACTTTTCAGGGGACCAAACATGGCGTAATCACAGGGAGAGAGGTCTGGACTGTATGGAGGGTGGCCGAGAACCTCCCATTTGAATTTCTGCAGGAGTGCCGCGACTGTGTTGGCCGTATGAGGTCGTGCATTGTCGTGGAGCGACCACGGCGGCTATGGCGTTCACTGTCACTCGGCGGTCCTGGGTAATGAGTGCATCAACCACCTGGACGTTGTCATCGGTAATGCAGGGGGGTGCCCCAGACCGGGCATCATCGGCTATCGACACCCGTCCTTCCCTGAAGCGCTTGAGCCACGCCTTGACTCTTGCAAGGGACATGCAGTGTTCGCCGTACACTTGTGACATTCGGCGATGTAGTCACCGTGCGCATTCCAGCCTCCGGCTCGTTACTTTTTGAACGCACATTATATATCCTACTTGTGTTAATTGCCTCTATCAACATACAAAATTTCAGTTTGATTGCTGTAATAGATTCGTAGATATTGAGAACCGACTAAATATTGCGGATGGTCGCCATGTTGGATTGATATATGTACAGTTCATAGTGTAATGTACCATTAAATGAAAATTATTGCGCAGGTTCATTATTCAAACTTTCACTTCGATCGCATGATTTCGCACAGGCACCATCTTGAGGTTAAGTAGACAATGGAACTAAATTAGATGCCAGTGCATTACAATGTGTATGAAGTTGCATTGCGTTTGGATCATCAAATCGCGAGAAAAGTCTATTTAAAAGTTTCAACTTCACTTGACCGCCATGTTCGTTTTGTGGTTAACAGGTTTTTGAAAGTCTGATTGGTGACCTTCTAGTAGTGCCCTTTATTACCGTACAAAATGTCAGGGTCGCGGTCGGCCAAAAGGCTGCTATGACCTCACAGAGTTTCATTGAAATCGCTCCAGCCGTTTAGAAGTTATTAGCAGGGGATACACACACACATACAGTCTATTTCTGTAAACACTAGTTCCTCCAGCTGCCGTCAAACTATTGAAATATCATGTTCTTACCAAACAATGCTCAAAATATGATCTAATGGTAAAACAAGAAGTGACGAACTAAAGAGCCTACTTTTCTTAAAATGAAGATTCTTGCCAATGATTAATCTACAGTATATGAACCTATCTAGAATAATGACGAAATTAAGTTGGTAATATCGAAATGTCTAATTAGTTCGAAATATTCCTGGTATAATATAGCCTAATAGAGCACTACAGTTGGCAGCCCTGGTGACTGAATATATTCTTAGTTCCATCTCTTATGGTACAGAATACAAAATTTGGTAGAAGTCCAATGGACGTTACATGCAGTTAGACATTGGATCTAAAAGCATGTTGGCAACAATGTCATGCGAGTGCTGGTCAGAAATAATCTGAACTATTATGATATCTTGTTGTGCCAATTTTGGATGAAATCCATTTGTTACTATAGAAGTTACATGTATTTTAAAATTAGACCTATCAGCAGGCATAGAATCATGTTGGTAGAACTGACGTATATAAGTTACTCTAAATTAATCTAAAACGTCAGGTACTTTAAAGCTGTCGGCTTGCATACATTCTGATATACTGGTATTTTGTTAAAAGAAATTGAGAACATTCATTAACACTTGGCAGCCCTGGTGGCTCTTAAGAATACGCTCGGTCATATCTGTTTATGTACACATATTACATACAAAATTTGGTTGAAATCTAATTGATAGTGTACTGTAGAAGTTATTGGCATTTAAAAATTGGACCTATCAGTAGGCTTAAAATTATTTTGGCAACACTGTCATGTATGGCCTCCTGGAAATTAAACTGAAAAAGTATTATCTACATGTGTGCCAATTTTGGAATAGCTCCCATGCATACCTTCCAATATATACAACATGGATCTCAAATTTCTAGTGCGTTTTTTCTGCAGTTGGTAGCACTAACATCATTTTCAAATATGGGCCTTAGATATTCCGGTATACATCTTTACTCATACTAAACTTGGTTTCGATTGCTGTAGCCGTTTAGGAGTTGATATGGGGGGGGGGGGGGGGCACACACACAGCCAGACAGACAGAAGGACAGACAGACACACATTTTTCCGGATCGATCTCATAACTCTACTTTTTCCTCATTTTTGCAAACTGTGAAAAGTAGGCAAAAAATGTTTGAAATATGCATTTATATGACAAATAAAAACAACTGTATTGTGACGATAATCACTTGATTTGCATCAGAAACCAATCGGGCATGGTTGGTTGGTTTTGGGGCAGCAACAACGCGGTCATGTAGCCCCGAGTACTTTGGGTGTGTGTAGAATCTGTCAGATAACCGGTGTTAATTGTGATGACTGTATTAGTGTGTGTATCTGTGACCTCAGACGATTAATTTTTTTAAGTAGTTCCTACTTTTGCTACCAAATGCTACCATCCACGACACCTAGCTGCGGACATGGCTACTAAATGGCATTGCAGTCAGCACCTGGCGGCGAACGCTGGAACTAATAGAGCGTTATCAAACTAACCTACACATTTAGCGTCCACAAGTGTAGTTAGTGGAAGGTTCTTTATCATGCCATAAATCTATAAGGTGCGTTCAAAAATTAACGAGCCGGAAGCTGTAATGCGCAAATCGGCAACGACATCGGCTAATCGTGGCGTGTGTAACGAGGTGTGGTTCCGACCAAAGCGTGGAAGGTCACACCCGTTGCTAGGGGGCCCGCGTGCACGTCATGAGACGATACAAAGCGAGCATCAGCATGCATCAATCGTCCAACCAAGACCAAGACAGTGGGCCATTCGACATGCTTCCTGGTGTGGATGAAGACTGTGGGGCACCCATTGGGCACACACTTTCCGCAAGTGCAGTCGTTCCTTCATTATGGTGTGCACACTTCCGACGCTCAATCCGACCACGGCGGCTATGGCGTTCACTGTCACTCGGCGGTCCTGGGTAATGAGTGCATCAACCAGCTGGACGTTGTCATCGGTAATGCAGGGGTGGGGGGTGCCCCAGTCCGGGCATCATCGGCTAACGACACCCGTCCTTCCCTGAAGCGCTTGTGCCATGGCTTGACCCTTGCTAGGGACATGCAGTGTTCGCCGTACACTTGTGACATTCGCCGATGAATGTTCGTTCCCCCTACTCCTTCCGCTGTCAGAAACAGAACAACACCTCTTTGCTCTTCGTTTTACGCCTCCATGTCACTGGTTGCAATGCGACTGGCAGCGTTGGACGATTGATGCATGCTGCTGCTCGCTTTGTATTGTCACGTGACGTGCATGCGTTCCCTCTCGCGACGGACTGTGACCTTCCACGCTCTGGTCGGAACCACACCTCGTTACACACGCCACGATTAGCCGATGTAGTCACCGGTTTGCGCATTACTGCCTCCGGCTCATTACTTTTTGAATGCACCTTGTATGACATGGGACCGCCGGCTTTACTTCCCCTCCGAAGGAAGGCAAACTGAGGGATGTTTAACGCTCTGAAAAAATCCGACGACTTCGGCCGGGCTTGAACCCGCGATCTTGTGCATAGAAGCTCAGCTTGCTACCGACTACGGCACCGAAGCCTTCCCAGGTAGAACTGTAAACGCCAGGATTTGATCTCCTCCAGAAATTGTTATCACTGAGAGTGGTGTCAATACTATTACTAGCAATGTACAATGTCCTAAGTTATTCGGTGAAGTTGTAACTCGTGGACTGTTTTTGCCAGTTGAAGTCAAGCTTTCACAACAAAATTATCTCCCTACCGCAATTACTCTACTTTCCCTATCACACACATTATCAGTTCGGCTTGACACTGTAACTGTAGAGCATTGCACACTAACGCCAAACCATTCACCATTCATGATGGACTTGACTTGTTTTTGATGTGCCAAGGTTCGTAGAGATTGCTCCAATGGAACAACAAGTTGATGATCATCTTAGAGAGGGCCTGCCTCCCTTATTATCTTATTAGCGCCTTCGGTGGCGTAGTAGGTAGCATGCTGAACTGCTGTGCCCAAGATAGCGGGTTCAAACCCGGCCGAAGGAGTCAAATTTCTTAAGAGCGTTAAAATCCTTCAGTATGCCTTCCTTCAGAGGGGAAGTAAAGCCTGCAGTCCCATGTCATTGATTTATGGCATGTAAAAGATCCTTCCACTAACTAAACTTGTGTGAAGTAAAATTTCTAGGTTAGATTTCGTTGAAACGCTCTATCAAAGTTCCAACGTTCACCACTATGTGTCAGTGACATCTGGTAGCGAAAAGGTTGGAACTACTTGAAATTGAACGGAACTTGTAGCTCAACCCATGGGTGTCCACTTGAAGCAGCTACAGCCCCTGGCGGGCCGAACATGTGCTCGGACACTCCCGGCACTAAAAGGCATACGATAAATAAATTATTATTATTATTATTATCTCCTTTCTTTCTTTCTTTCTTTCTTTCTTTCTTTCTGTCCTTCCTTACCCCTTTACGCTCTGTTTCCCCTTTATTTCTAGGTTTATTATAATCATTCGATGATTGACTGTATATTTGGGTTATATAACTAATGCTAATGTTGGAATCAAATGTTGGTATTGTAAGTTACTAGAACAGAGCAGTTGGATGCAGTGGCGGCGGTGAAATGATGGACCGGTTCCCAGAACCTTGAACATGATCCCACAGCCACATTACATCACGATCTCTTGTCTTCCGGGTTGACATTGACACGTGACCATTGTATTACCATAGCTGCCAGGGGAGATGTCATCTCTGTTGAGCAACAGATTACAACCAACTTCACTTCCATGGGGAACTCTTAGCGGTGTTTATAGAGAGCTTTCTACTCATGTTACAGTGTAACCTTATTGGCTACTAGATGTCACTGACACACAGTAGTCCCATGGGATTAAAATATTTGATTTGAGAGAGAAAGTAATCACATGTCACGTTGTGTTGGCCGACAGAAAATAATGTAACGTCAATATCAGTAATTATAAATGTATGGATCTGCATAAAGAAAGGGACCACGGGGCCCCAGCTGCGTCCGGCATTGCTTCCACTTACTTGTGCCGGGCTCCTCTCTTTCTTCTTTCCTGTCGACCTCCCTTGGTCAACTCTTGTTCTCTTCTGACCCCGACGGTATTAGGTTATCCGAGGCCTAGGGAGTCTTTCACTTTCCCGCCTTAATTGGCCCTTGTCTCATCTTTCCTGATGCCCTCCTTCTGTGAGGGGTCAGCCTTCTTTTTCTTTTCCTTTTACCTCCTGCCTTGTGCTCAAGGCCCTTAAGGAGGCAGGGTGTATGTAGCCCCACCACTTCTGGTGCACCGTCGATAATGCTACACCCTCAGGGGTTCACGGATGGTGGGTTCGGGAGTTGGCGAGCCCGAGGGATTCCTGAGCTGGGTCCGTTTTCCCCTTTTGTCCCTTCCCTTTGGGGCGGACCTTCTCCTCTATCTCCTCTCCTCTCCTCTTTTCGTTATATTTACTTTTCTCTTTAAGATTCCCGCACTGTTTTTGTTCCTTGGTTTACCGTGTATCTAAATTCCCTTCTAGCGATTTTTAAGGCATTTTTAATCTACGTTGCTTTTTGTATGTTTTTTCGATCTAAATTACATGTCGCGATTGTTTTCAACCTCAATTGCATTTGGTAAAGATTGACAATCTAAATTGCTTTTTAGTAAGTCTTTCAATGCAGGTTGCGGGGCCTTTCAGTGAGTATTTTGCACGAATTTTGAATCTAAATTGCATTTTGTTTGGTGGGCATTTTGCACATATTTTGATTCTCAATTGCATTTTGTGGGTATTTTGAATCTAAATTACATTTTGTCAAGTATTTTCAATCTAAATTGCTTTTTGTAAGTATTGTCCATCCACACGAGTCGTTTGAATCTACCGTGCATTTTGTAAGCATTTTCAATTTCAATTGCATTTTGTAAGTATTTTGAACCTCAATTGCATTTTGTACGTATTTTCGATCTCATTTGCATTTTGTAAGTATTTTGAATTTCAATCGCATTTTGTAGGTATTTCGACGCTACATTGCATTTTGTACGTATTTTGAACCTAGCCTTCATTTTGTGTTTTTTTTTTTTTCAATCTATTCCTTTTGTGAATCTTTTCGTTCTAAATTCCCTTCTGTAAGAACATTTTGTGAGTTGGTTCAATCTGAGTTCCTTTTTGTAAGTATTTTGCGTCTCACTTAATTTTCGTTCTGGTTTCCGTTTCATTATCATTTTCGCTATCACCCAGATCATTAGGGGCCGATAACCTAGATGTTAGGCCCCTTAAAACAACAATTATCATCATCATCATCATCATCATCATAAAGAAAGGTCATCCTTGAGGCGTGCACTTTTATGTTTACTCGTGATCCACACCGCTACGTGTAACTGTCACTGGTTCTTGGGTTCATTAATGGTTAATATTGATGAGTTTCAATCGGTCAATTATATTAAGTAGAAAATAAGAGATTTTGCATGATATGCGTATTCTGCTGTTGCAGCTGATTGCATGTTTCGTTCGTCGAGTGAACATTATCAGGTCGTAAAATAAAACTGTATTAATATTACATATTAAATGTAACTTTAGTGTTTTGGGCCCCCCGTATGGTCAGCCTGTCAAAGCGCTTAACAAGAAAAAAAACTCAAAGTGATAATTTACTTGCAAAACCGCAATATTCCCACGATACTCGAGCACTTTGTTTTGGATCACCACTAAAGGCATTGCCACCTTCTGCGGTACACACAGCGTCGTGAGAAAAACAACTGATAAGAGATGGGTTCGATTCCCACCTCAGCTGTCCTGGAAGTGGTTTACAGTATTTCCCGCACTTCTACTCTCACGAAATTCCGGGATAGTTCCTAACAAAGAACACCGCCGCCACCTTTCATGACCTCAACTGAATTGCAAATACTACTGATACATCATAAGCGGCTTCGGTGGCGTAGTCGGTAGCATGCTGAACTGCTGTGCCCAAGATAACGGGTTCAAACTCGGCCGAAGTCGTCGGATTTTTTAAGAGTGTTAAAATCCTTCAGTATGCCTTCCTTCGGAGGGGAAGTAAAGCCGAAAGTCATATATTTATGACATGTAAAAGATCCTTCCACAGACTAAAATTGTGTGAAGCTAAATTTGTTAGGTTAGATTACGTCAGAACGCTCTATCAAAGTTCCAACGTTCACCACTAGGTATCATTGATATCTGGTAGCGAAAGTTGGAACTACTTGAAATTAAACGGAACTTGTAGCTCACCCTTTAGGGTGTCCGCTGGAAGCCGCAACAGACTCAGGCGAGCCGAACACGTCCTCGGACACTCCCCGCACTTGAAGCCATACGATAAATCAAAATACATAAATAAATAAATGATACTTCATAATAACACAGGTTACTAGGCAAATTCAGCACACACCCAACAACGTGGAGCTAAATAACCGCAACGTCCAAACCTCTCAAATGAAGCAACAATTACTACGGCCATTACAATGATACAGGTTATCAATACGATCTCGCAAAGCCCTAATATAATCCATCTTCAACAACACAAACATCTAGATTCTTTAACACAAAGTGGTTCAGTAGCGTGGAAATATTCATCCAAGTAGCGGCTTCGGTATTGGCATGTTCCAGAAGCCAGAAAATTCTTTGTTTCCAATTTTTCATTGATATATTTTTCTAGATATGACATTTCATTTTTCCCCAGAACTTTTCGACACATACAACTTCAATTTTCAGATGCAATTCCTCCTAATGTGTGTTATATTGTAACAGGCCAGTTAGTCAAAATTTACTATAGCCTAGTTAAATTCCTTTACATAGAAATGTTGATGGTTGGTTGGTTCCTTAGTTTAGGGGCTGCGACAACGCGGTCATGTAGCCCCGTGTACTTTGGGTGTGTGTAGAATCTGTCTGATAACCGGTGTTAATTGTGATGGCTGTATTAGTGTGTGTTATCTGTTTTAATTCAAGTAAGGACTGCAGACGATAACTTCAAGTAACTCCTACTTTCGCTACCAAATGCTACTATCCACGACACCTAGTTTGCGGTCTTGGATACTAGGTGGCATCGCAGTCAGCACCTGGCGACGAACGTTGGAACTAATAGAGCGTTATCAATTCTAACCTACAAATTTTGTCTTCACACACGTGTAGTTAGTGGAAGGTTCTTTTTCATGCCATAAATCTATGACATGGGACCGCCGGAGTTACTTCTCCTCCGAAGGAAGGCATACTGAGGGATATTTAACGCTCTTAAAAATCCGACGACTTCAATCGGGTTTGAACCCGCGACCTTGGGGATAGAAGCTCAGCATGCTACCGACTACGCCACCGAAACCGCCAACCATACCTTCAATTCTCGAAATTTGAGAAAATTCATTCACGACCGCACTGTACCAACTTTACGATATACTTTTTCAAGGAATTCAAATGTGATGTTTTGGACATTCTGCCGTTTAGTCCAAACCAGCACTGAATGAACTTCACCTTTTTCGATAGTTGAAGGTTTGGTTGGGCGGCAACGCCTCGTCAAAAAGGAAACACTTCGGGAGACTGACTGTCCTCAGTGGCGGCAGAATTGTTTGCCGAGTGCATTGGAAACCTGGTGTAAATGTCTCAATCGTTGGGCGATTATTTTGAGACATAAGTTACAGTAAGAATGAAACAAGGTAAATGTAGTAAAATAATGTTTGTATGTCAATCAGTTATTTTTTTATGTTCGACCCTGGCGAAATATAAATATTATATGTAAAAAAGTAGTATAATGAGGCTCATTTCTCCCACCAATCAGAGCTCAAGAAACAGTTGTGTGACCAATTAGGTGAGGATAGCATCGCACCTGAGCTAACTTCCGCGGCCCCCTATTTTAAATTTCATTGCGTGGCGAGTGTCATAGTGAGGTATTCCAGGAGGCCATGGTCAAATACAAGGTATTCTCTGAGTCCCATGCGCTCTGTTCAGTACATAAAACTGGCGAAATCTCGACAGATATTGATAAATATTTATGTTCGAACATAAACAGTCGTATGCAACTTGCCTATAATGGTAATTAAGACACTCGTATGGAAATTATAAAACTCGCTAAGCTCGTTTTATAAACATACTCGTGTCTTAATTATTGCCATTATTGGCTCGTTGCATAATGTACTAATACAGTCTATCAGAACATGAAAAATAACAGCCCTCGAATTACAGTTTTAATTTGATGACAATTAGAAGCGATAAAACCAACGATGTACAGCAGAACGATTTAATATTACACCAATATTTCTCCGATAATCCGCGAGTGTTCCTGACTTTGAGATTAGGTTGGGTCTGTTCTACAGTAATGATGGCGATAACCGTAGACAGCTGCAACCCGCGGTACACTAGAGACGAAGGTGTTGCAGTGCAATCAGGGTTACGCAAACACAAAGAACCACAGTGCATCGTTTTATCCCCCAGAAGACCATGATAATTGTGCGAGCTTGATTACCGTTTGCCCGATGCAGTTTGGCACGGTCCGGTCATGTGGTCTGGACCAAACTCTTCCTTAACGGAGTTTGGTTGGTTGGTTGGTTCCTTAGTTTAGGGGCTGCGACAACGCAGTCATGTAGCAGCGTGTACTTTGGGTGTGTCTAGAATCTGTGTGATAACCGGTGTTAATTGTGACTAGCAGACCCGTGCGAGAAATCTCACATGTTCATAAACCACACTTTCCCCAATAGGTTTATAATAAGAGACTTAAGGAGAAAGGTGGTTATGTTATTTGAACCAAATGATTATAGAACACTATTTACGTTTCAGGCGTCCCCGCGGCCAAAATGCGAACTGAACAGCAATGATGCCGCGTATTTTCCTACAGCAACAGTATTTTCAAATCGCACTTCCTACAAAAATTGATATTTATGAAACTAGAATACAATTCGTCACTGCTATTGTAATTTGTATGCTGAGTCCATTGATTGACAGCTTAGCCGAAACAGTCACCGGTTATTCGATATTTATGAAATTATACGATTTGAGTACTCATTCTTTTGATTTACTGTTATGAAATTCATGCAAAATGATAAAGGAAAGACCTCAAAATGTTAAAATGACATGAAACAGGCGTCACAGCAGCCAAAATGTGAAGTGGACAGCAATTATGGAGCGTATCTTCCTGAAGCAACAGTATCTGCAAATCGCACACTTCGTACAGTTCTTTAAAAGTAATTTTTTAAAGATATTATTGATATTGATGGAATTAGAGTGCAATGCGTCACTGCTAATGTCTATTCTCTTTCATTCGAATGCTCATTTATCACGGTCGGTCGCAGGAGGGATGCATACTACTGAAATACCGGTAATATATATGATGACTGTATTAGTGTGCTTTATCTGTAATTCAGCTAAGGAGTGCAGACGATCAACTTCAAGTAGTTCCTACTTTTGCTACCAAATGCTACCGTCGACGACACCTAGCAGTGAACATGGCTACTAGATACTACCGCAACCGGCACCTGGCGGCGAACGTTGGAACTTAATAAGCGTTAATCAAATCTAACTAACTAATTTAGCTTCACACAATTGTAGTTAGTGGATGGTTATTTTACATGCCATAAATCTATGACATGGGACCGCCGGCTTTACTTCCCCTCCGAAGGAAGGCATACTGAGGGATTTTTAACGCTCTTAGGTCGGGTTTGAACCCGCGATCTTGGGCACTTAACGGAGTGTCATTGGCTACATCGGCTCTCCGCATGTACGTGTGTGCCCATAATTCATGTCATGTTTTGTAGTTCATGTACTTCGATGTTTTTAGTAAAGTAAGATATTTAAAAGACAAGAATAATTTAAAAAAATCCAAGATTTGTATTTTTACGACCGCAGGGATGACAGCATCACTTCTTCCTCTAAAAGATAGCAAACATATTTTTGTCTCTCTACGAATAAGGGCTATGAAATCATCAGACCCGTGTGGCTTCGGTGGCGTAGTTGGTAGCATGCTGAGCGTTAAAATCCCTTGGTATGTTTTCCTTTGGAGGGGAAGTAAAGCTAGCCGGCCCATGTCATAGATGTATGGCATGTAAAAGAACCTTCCAGTAATTATACTTGTGTGAAGCCAAAATTTGTAGGTTAGAACTGATCACGCTCTATTAGTTCCAACGTTCACCGCTCGGTGCTGATTGCGATGCCATCTACAGTAGTACCCCAAAATACGTACCAATAAAAACCGTACCGAACACACCAGCCTCGATCATTTCAACTGCTTCCACAGCAGAGTAAACAACAGAACGAACGTAACCTTTTCTCAACATGAAATGAATATGTTAGACAAAGGTTTGAAATACAACTGCACAGACGCACACACGAACCACAATATAAAACAGTTAATCACAGATATTGAGATACCGACAGTAGTGGCTACGCTGGCTAACGCGCAGCATTAGGTCATGGGGCCAAGCTATCTGCTGACTCGGTAGACGCGTGGGTTCGAGCCCCACCGTCGGCCGTCCTTGAAATGGTTTTCCGTGGTTTCCCATTTTCAACACCAGGCAAATGCTGGGACGGTACCTACTGACACGCCACGGCCGCTTCCTTCCACATCCTTGCCCAGTTTCATTCACCATCATTCATTTCATCTCTCATTAACTCCTCTCCTGGGGTTGGCGTCGGGCATCCAGCCGTAAAAATCATCGCCACAAATACTTCCATCGCACCTCATCCCCGACCCCGTTGGAAAACGGGAATAATAAGAGGTAGACATACACATACACAAGCTCCCAGCAGAAGACAGGGAATTAACCAAAAATATAGCCACCAACGAAGCCACAAAAATCCTCAAACGAGAGGGCGAAAGCAATAACATTCAAAACAACAAACAACTCAAAGAAATAAAGTCATTGAAAGAAAAATAAAAGAACATGGCTTAATCATCACAAAAGCAGATAAGGGAAACACCGCAGTAATTTTGAACAAAACATAATACATTGAAAAACAGTCGAATTCCTAAACAACAATGAAAACAAGGAATTAACAAAAGACCCCACCAACAAATTGCAAAAACAAATAAAAAGTGCTCTAAAAGAAGCAGAATACATACTGCCCAAAGCCGAAAAATCAAAACTAATAAACATGAACCCGAAAATACCGTCATTGAGGGGACAAAATACACGAAAAGGAGCGCCCAACGAGACCAATAGTCAATTGTAGGAATGCCCCTAATTACAAAATCAGCAAAGAGTTACTAAAAATCCTAAAATGCCGTCTTTCCAACGACAAAAACAACTCTGTAAAGAACACAACAGAATAGTAACAGCATTGAACTCCCTACAATTGAAACCTAGTTTCAGGCTAGTATCTCTCGATGTAACTAACATGTACACCAATATTCCGATTATTGAAGCAATCAACACTATCGAAAACAACTTAAAATCCAACAATTCGGCATAAGAAACTGAAGAGATTGTAAGATTACTGAGGGTCGTTCTCAGTCAAAACGTGTTTCAATTCGACAATAAAATGTACACACAGAGAGAAGGCCTAGCTATGGGATCGCCTCTAAGCGGGTTAATCGCTGACATCTTCATTAATCCACTAGAAAATGCGTTCCAAGGAAAGACTTCAGCAAAGGGAATAGTAATATGGAAAAGATACATAGACGATGTAATTTCACTAGAAAATGCGTTCCTAGAAAAGATTTCAGCAAAGGGAATAGTAATATGGAAAAGATACGTAGATGATTTAATTTGCATCTACGATACTGAATTAACAAGCGAAGAAACAATTCTCCAATCCGTTAATAGCCTACACCACTCAATCAAATTCACTAAGGAATCCGAAACAGACCGAAAAATAAATTATCTCCACATAACTATTGAACGTAAAGACAACGATCTCTCAAATTCCATATTTCGGAAAGCCACACAAACCTCGCATGCAATCGACAATCAGTCTAATCACCCCATTACGCACAAATTAGCGGGGTTCAATTCAATGGTGCACAGTGCTTTAAACATACCCATGTCAACAGACAATTATAATAAGGAAATAAGAACCATTAAGCAAAGAGCAAAGGAAAACAATTTCCCGCCAAGCAAAATAAACCAAATTATAGCCAAACATAAAAATAAAGATAAAACGATTCCCAAATCGGACAGTAATGAGAAAAAAATTGCGCGTTTCAACTATGTGAATGCGAATACATATAAAATCACTAATCTATTCAAATGGCATGGCATAAAAATAGCTTTCACAACGAATAACACCACCGGTAGGCGCCTACAAAATAGTAACCTAAATAAACATGACCTGTACTCAAAGTCAGGGGTATATTCTATAACGTGCCAAGACACCGGTTGTCAAGCTAATTGCATCGGACAGAGTGTAAGACGAGTAGACACACGTTATAATGAACATAGGAATGCGATAAGATACGGAACACATTCAGCCGTATGTGAATATATGTGTGATGCGGGGCACAGTTTTACTAACATCGAGACGGACCTAAAAAGAATTCATCACGAATCGAAAGGCAGAGCTCTTGACATAAAGGAAGCAATCGTGATACACCTAGCCAAACGAAACAATCCCAACAACCTAAATGAACACACGTTCATGGAGAGCTCACCCCTCTTCACGCTACTAAAAAACGGAAACAAGACACAACTTCGCGGTACAGCCAAGCTACATAAAAAAGGGGGAAATTAGGGGGTTTTAATAGGTAAATGTTATCTGGATCAGGTGTACGATGTACTTTGTTTTCTGCAATAAACCAAGGCCCGTTGTTTTCCGGTCCAATGTAATGGGGCACAAGGTTTGTTGACCGACTGAAAAGCAACACTTAAAAGAACTAGGCAACATTTAAAATGGCTTCTATCACTTCAATTTTAAGCTAGGACCCATCCCGGCAAAACCACTTCCTTCCCAATCCTCGCCTCATTTACTAATATAAAATAATATACACATTAATACAGCCATAACAGTTACACATGTTCTATTAATTAAATTACTCATGATGGTCCCGTATTGATGTACTGAATAGTTCTTAACAATAATTATACAACCACCTTAGAAATACATAAACGAAAAGAATTATGAAGTTATAAATATATTCTAGACTAGCATTACCCGCGAATATTCTAGTTGTAAAGAGTACACTTAGCAAAATCTCAATCATGAATGCTATGACTGATTTATCCTTGGTATGAATAATCAGACTTTATCAATTCAGCTACTGGTGCAGTGGTTAGGGGTTTGTCATTCCTTCATAGGTATATCAGAGCGAAGTTAGTTTTCTGGGAATATCACAGACACTGTTATTTTAAGGGCCTTTAAATGTGGTTTTCGAACACCCTTTATAGTCCGGTGAAAAAGACCCTTCGGACCACACTCACACGTGAAAATTGCGTGAAAGAATTCTAGAGTGTCCCTTGGCTCCCTTAAGCGTATTATACTGTATGTATTGATGAATTTTACAGCTTAATTTGGTTCAGTGATAACCATATAACCCTCTGGAAACTTTCACAGTAATGTAATAATTGGAATTGCATTGCGTTTTACAGAAATAGATGGACCTGTGAGATTCTGTTACCATGGTTACCGTGTTGCATTCTTTCATTATTTCATTGTAAATATACATGTTTTAAGGTATTTATTTAATTGTGAGGCATTTAAAGAGTGCGTGCGTTTCGCTTACGCATTGGGTTATGCTTAACCTGTAGGTACCCCATATGTGTAGGTTGGTGTTAATGTGGCCTTAATTTTGGTAAAAAAAAACTGGAATGGGACCTTAGCAGAATAATATAGGGAGGGATTAGAGTTGCTCCAGGTACATTTTTCAGGGATTAATCAGCAACGTCGTTTTATCCCCTTCATCAGCCAATAGCAAAGCATAATGAAAATAATGAAGTAGCATGGCACTTAAATATAAATGGTTATTAAACCTAATATGGTGCACCATAAAAGTAGGTTGTAGTATAGAGCAAAATGAAATAGTAACTATATGACAGTGATAGTATTCAGCCTTCAAATATAAACGAAGATATATGAAGAAAACCAGTGGACAGTTCATTCACATTTCCGCTCCAAGCAAAGGTCGATAGCTTGAAATGACATAAGTGGAATTACAATACTTCACCATCCGTACACAATCAATGAAGAAGCCTTTATGCTTAACAGATCCATAAGCCAAATCAAACGGCATCATGCGAAAGAACATGAACGTGCCAGGAAACACTTCACTTGGCAATGAGGTTAGCTCGAAGCATAACCTATAAAGAAGCAATGGAAAAACAAAGACATAATAAAAGGGACCGAGGGGAAATGTATTGATTGAAATAATTACGAAATTCTATAAGAACTAATTTAAATGACATTGAAAGAGTATAAACTTTATAATTTTTGATAAACTTACTTGAGGTTAAGTCAAAGATTCAATTAGGAAATGATTTGTCTTATGTTTAATATTATTGCAAAGAAATTTATGGGCGTAGCCAAGTCCAACACTCATATATAAGGTAGCAATAGACAAAAATAGTGTCATCGCTAGTTCTGGGATAGGACGTATACCGTATATGAGTGGAACGCTACTATGAAAAGAGATTCTATGGAAGAAAAAAAAAGAAAGTGTGCAAAGTGGAAATTAAATTAGGTAATATAATAAAAATCAAGTTGTAGGGTATTGTAATGTCGGCGGGGTGTAACAGTATATAAATATAAGTATTTAATTATGTATAAATATGTGTGTTATAGAAAAGTTGTACTAAAGAGCATCTAAGGTGGTTTATAAATGGATTAGTTAGGCCTACGTTATTTTTGAGAGTGTCAAATAAAATATTTGATTCGAAAATTACTTCATTAAGATTCACTGGGTCTGGAATACAGTGTGCTGTGTTGATTTCAATGGATTCGAGAACGTTCATCATAGTACCCTTGCTAGTGTAATGTAAGATTTCTAAATCATTCTCTATGTTAGTGAATTTGTGGCCTGAATCCTCCATATGTGCGGCCATGGCTGAATACGTTCTGTATTTAGTGGCATTTAAGTGATCATTAGACTATATCTTGTGGTGAAATTCCTTCCTGTTTGGCCGATATAATTGGCGTTACATTCATTACAACTTAATCTGTAAACACCGGATTTGCTGAATTTATCCTTCAAGTTGAAAGAATTAGAATTAAAGAAAATGCTCTGATTTGTATTTTGTAAGCTATCTTCGTGTTATATGTTTTTATCATTTTAAATGATCTTGTCGACTTTGTCGTTACGCTGGTGTCTGGCGTTACGTTACGGTGACGGGACGAAATGTACCCAGATGCACTGAGGTGTGTGACGTCATAGTACCGCTTGGTGCATGTGTTCCCCGACAATCTCTACTTCGTTAGTATAAGAAAATAATCCCCGATTCTTGGATGTCACGGCTAATCTCGAGAACTAGGCCTACTGGATGGATTTTGATGCGGTTTTCACCATTCTGTAAAGGATATATCGAGGAAAGATTCTGTAGAAAATAATTTATGTTTGATGAAAGGAAGCCAAGCAGTAACGATTTCAGTGAAAAAGTCGAAAACAAACTTGGCGTCCGTGCGCTTCTTAAGCTTACGCTGGGCAAACCGTTAAAAATATCAATATACTATGAGCGTAAGAATTGGTCAGCATGAAAAGTTCTACAAAACGTCCGCTAGAGCATATCTTTATCTTCAATACATCGCCCACTATAAGTTTTTTTAGACTGGATGGAAGGGGCACGTCCCCGCGCTCTCTGGTGAGCGTGATGGCATCCCGTGCGCTTGACCTTGCTTTGCCCTTGGTTTGCACTTGCAGTTCACGAGTAATTTGAAACAAGATAAGCAAGATAAGTACTATGCAGATAATTTTCTAACATGTCAAGAGTCTTTGGCTTCGAGCGAAGCGAGAAGCCTCTGGCCTCTCTAGCATTTTTCAGCATTTGTAGCATTTAAAATGATACAAAGTCTAGTCTTTCAGACTGACTGTCACTTTTTTGAATTTGTTAGTGATGTTATAAGTATGATGATTAAACTAAGTAAAATCAGCGTATGAAGGCTTTTCTTTAAGCTCAGGTTGAAGTTGTGTGATGGGCTTATTTTTTAATTTGTTGATAATATTATAAATGCATTGACGATTATAACCATTAACTCTGGCAATTTGATGAATATCGCAATTTCTTTGTCAAAATCTTGCTTGGAAAGAGGTAAACTCATGGCTCTGTTCACAAGGCTAATGAAGGTGGCTTTTTTATGACAGCCAGGATGGTTTGAATCTTGCCTTATAGCAGAATGAGTTTGCGTGAGTTTCCTGAAAATTTGGTAATACAGTCTGTTATCTTTTTTGAAAATGGTGGTGTCGAGAAAATTAGTCTTATTTTTTGTGGCGGATTCCATGGAAAATTTAATATTATTATCAATATTGTTGAGTTGATCAAAAATTTGATCTATCTTTTGAATATTATCGACAATAATGATGAACACATCATCTACGTATCTACCCCAAAACGTAATTCCCATTATTTTTCCTTTCATTTTAGTTTCTTCTAAATGGTCGAGGTAAATATTAGCGAGCATTCCAGACAATTATTGTTAAAAACTATTACACATGTTATCAGACAAACTCCACACACGGAGCTACATGACCACAATGTGACAGTGCATATAAACCAACAACAACAACCTTAGTGATAACATAGGCTGTGGCGATAAGTTATGATTATTAAAGAAAGATTTCCAGTCGGTGGCTTGCCACGGTGGGTGAGTAGTTATCGTGTCGGACTACCAACCCCAAGATTGCAGGTTCGCTCCTGACCATGGTAAGTGATTTTTGAAAGGTGACAAAAATCACGACATGGATGTCATACGTTGTTGGCATGTTAAAGAACCCATTTGAATTCAGTAGGCCGTGTTCAATGGCAAAATTAATCTCGGGATTTTCCGCCAACACAAAGTTCCTCCATTCTCTACTTGAAAGCGCTGTAATGTCAAGGAGTTTAGATATCTAACCTCCTTGACTTTCATAGCGCTCAAAGGAACGACGAAATTCGACATGCAAGCTACCCTCTGGGTGTCAATTAACAAAGCTTGCACCAGGCACCCAAGGCCATACGATATTATTATTCCAGTCGGTGAACACGAATACAATTGAATCGGTCATTGTTTGAAGGCACTAACTCAATTCTTGTCGAAATTGAGATTTCCATGGATACGTATAGAATGAATGTCGACGCATCTAGCTGTGTTAAAAGGAACTAAGTCTGCCCGTTCAGTGTTAAAGACTTTTTTGCTTCTATTTGCCCACTACTATATTGCTAGCATTGAAAATATAGTAATATGCTATACTGGTATCTATAGATCTGTATATTTGTCATTAAAGATCTGATTCATTGTTAAAGGGAACTAAGTCATAAATTTCTTTTTCTATTTTCTCCCTTTTTAAAAGGATAAATCCATTCAAATAGACCTCTCTAGAACAGTATTATTACGGGCAATGATACACGTGACAGCAACTATGCTTTAGGGGCAGATGACCTCGTAGTTCCGCCCCTTAAAACAACAATAACTAACTATGCTTTACAATTAAGTGAGAGAAACAGTTTTTGTCAATTATCTCAATTCTTACAAAAATTACTTAGTGCCTTCTAACAATGAGCAATTCAATTTTGTGAAAACTGCTGTAATGCGTCAAACTTATTTACAGACAGTATCGTTGACCGCTAACACTACTCGACCACGTGGACTTGACAGTGAGAGTGATAGTCAAGGAGAACTACTTGGCAAATCATGTTCAAGGGAAACGTGAGACCCGTACAAAGAATAAATATAAACAGAGCATCTTGTGGTGTAATGGCTAGCATTCTTGCCTGAGGGTTGGATTCCATTCTTGGCTCTGCAAATCAATTCTAATTCTGGCTGCAACTGGGTACACTCAGCCTCGTGAGGCAAAACTGTGAAGAGGTCGGTACGATTTCCTCCTCAGCCATTCTAGAAGTGCTTTTCGAATGCTTCGCCAAGTAAAATGCTAGGATTGTAACTAACTTGCCGGCCTCATGGTATTGGGGTAGCGCGCCTGCTTCACACCCGAAGGCCCCGGGTTCGATTCGCGGCTCCGTTAGGGAATTTAGAAACTGACGTGAGGGCTGGAACGGGGTGCACTCAGCCTCGTGAGGACAATTGAGTAGCTGTCAGACAGTGAGGCAGCACCCCGATCACGAAAACCAAGATTAACGGCCGAGGGGACTCGATGCGCTGACCACGTGGCATCCCAATATCTGTAGGCCAAATGGCTGGGCGCCGGTCGCTTGGTAGACCTAGGCCCTTAATGGGCTGTAGTGCCAGGGGTAACTAACGTCAACCTCCTTTCTAATCCTAGCTCGAACTCGCCTATCCACATCAGTACAGATACCACAAAAACACAGGTTATATAATAGATTATTGGTGATGAAGATGATTTCTGTTGCTTTAAGGGGAGAAACATTGAGATCATCTGTCACTCGTTACACAATTTAAAGATACAAATTTAAATTAGTTAAAATCGAAAGGCAGATGCCAGGATGGTACCTAACGTAAGGCCACGACCGCCTCCTTCCCTCTTCCTTTCCTATCGCTCCCATTATTCCCTTCCCTCATGAGGCCCCCTGTTTGCTTTGCAGGTGAGGTCGCCTGGCGAGGCACTAGTCCCGCCTCCCCAGTTGTATCCCCCCGATTTGATGTCAAGCTCCAGGACACTGCCCGTAGAGGTGGTAATGGTGGGATCCCTCGCTGAGTCCCACATGGACGGTAAACAGACTACGAAGAAAAAGAATTATAATACCAACCAAAAATACGTGGAAAGCAAAATGATAGGATTTCAAAAAGAGATCATGTTCTTTGAGCCAAAGAATAAATAGATTGCTGGCCCTAACCCACTGTCACTTATAAAACGGATGATTCAACCAACATATACAATTTATTCAACTCACACCCAACTACGCGGCGCTGATGACCTCAATGCCTAAACCACAGAACAAAACATCAAGAGGTAGCGGCAGATGTGAATAACATGAGTATGGTCGTAACGAGATAGAACATAACTCCTAAAGGGAGGTAGAGACGATCAAAGAGTTAGTGAAATAAACGTTCCGTAGTTGGTACCACTGCGGCAAGTGAGTGCTGTAGTATTTTAAGCGATGATGTATCAAACCAAATTTGGTGACTTGATCTGTCAGTAACTCATAGGGACGGTTAAGCTAAAAGGGATTTATTATTATTATTTTATTAGTATTATTATTATTATTATCATATCTTATTACTAGCAACCTGGCCCGGCTTCGCCCGGGAACAGTTGTGAATGCATTACGTGATAAGCACTTCTTTACGATGTCAATGAACTACGATCTATATCCGTTTTACGTCTCGGCATGATGGGTTAAAATCACTGACTGGACTTTTAACTATATTATCATGGAGATGCATGTACAACAAATTCTTGTCAGACGTAATTTAAGAATGGCGAGGTGCATGAAACACAAATCCCCCTTCCGTCCAATCTAAAAACACTTATAGTGACGTTATATTAAATATAGAGATGTGCTCTCTCGTACGTTTTTGTAGAACTTTTCATGATGAACAATTCTTACACTTATTGTGTTTAGATATTTTTAACGGTTTGCCCAGCGTAAGCTTACAAAGCGCTCGGATGCCAGGGTTTTTCGACTTTTCCACTAAAATCGTTACTGCTCGGCTTCTTTTGATCATAAATAAATTATTTTCTACAGAAATCATCCTCGAGATATCCTCATGAAACCTCATCAAAATCCATCCAGTGGTTCTCGAGTTTACCCCTGACATCCAAGAATCGGGGACTTAGTTTTATACTACGTAGCTATAACGCTAAATAATACGCTAAAACTCAAGCTCCTAAACCAGAGGGAGTTAGAAGGTGTGGTTTGTGCCAAAATCTTACAAATCGTCTCAATAGTACAGTAAAAACCTTGCATTTCGTGAAAAGCCTACGGAAATTTATTTGTTTATAAAGTGCAAAGAAACAAGACGATAGCCCCTGGCAGAAGTGTGTCGCGACCAGTCGCATAGCACTAGAGCCGGACGGGTAGTGATGAACCGCTCTCTGATTTAATAAATATCGACGTTCCTGGATTCTTCAAGTGTGATTCCCACTTCTCAAAGATCTTTTTCAACATCGATGAACCAGCACCCCTTGGATTTCTTGTTAACAAAATAGATAAAGATGATGTCGGCTTGTCTCTGCGAGCTCCAGCGTGTTATTTACTATGCTGTTTATATAAAAATGAATGTTTGTTTGTTCATCACATGCGTACATATACCATTCATCCGATTGCGATCAAATTTTGGTGAGTTGTTGTGCACACTCCCGGGATGGTTATAGTCATAATAAATCTAATTTACAATAGAAAGCGCACGAGTAGCTTTAACAAAATAGCGCGCGATTCGTTCCAACAAAGTCCAACATGCGTTCATGTACCTGTTCCATTCATTCGATTGTGACGTAACTTTGGTGAGTTGTTGTGTACACTCCTTCAAAGGTTTCTGACTTAGTAAATGCATGTTACAATAGATATCGCACGAGTAGATTCAACACCAGGGTAACACGCTGTGCACCTCCACGCAGTAAGGATTATCGTGTGCGATGATGTCTCTTATTCCTAATGAAGTTCATCTTTGCAGCAGAATCCCAGAGGTTGACCGAGGGTTTCAATCACGCGTGGTGGCAGCAGCTTCTGCTTGAAACTGCTCGAACGCCTGTACAGGTCTGACGTTTATTTTTGGCCGGTGGCCCTGAAATCCGCGCAACCACTGTGCTAACTGTACCAATTTTGCAAATCGGTACATGTTCATCTTATCTTCGAGACGCAGCTGGAGCTCCAGGTCTGGGCAGATTCTCATGAGAAAATACACCAGCCCTCTTCTGAGAATCCCATTCACCAAGGTGGCACCTGGCTACTGCTGAAATGGGTTCGCCGAGGGCATCCTGCCAGGATTTGTGCCCTTGTGTGTGCTGTCACCTCAAGGTTTATAATAAATGGAAAAGAGGGATAAGTCAAGCTTTGATCCGTGAACTTTTGAAAGGTGAACAATTCCTGTCAGTCTCATTCGCTAAGCTTTCTGCCAGGATTTCTGCCCTTCGTGCGAACTGTCACTTAAAGTATTATCCGTGATGGACACTCGTCAAGAGAGAGAATCGAGCCTTGTGCCTGCAAACTTTGGAAAAGCGAACTTTACTGTCAGCTGCATTCGCCAAGTTTTATTCTGAGAAAGATCTTACAAAGAACATTGTGTAACACCTCGACTCCTAGAAGGTTTCTACGCAGTAACCTGCATGAGCTGATATT
This sequence comes from Meconema thalassinum, assembly GCA_946902985.2. NCBI lineage: Eukaryota > Metazoa > Arthropoda > Insecta > Orthoptera > Tettigoniidae > Meconema > Meconema thalassinum. The sequence continues at coordinate 19,326,501 of OX336396.1, forward strand.
CCATAGTACCCACTCAAGACCTTGAACCCTGGCTTTTCTTTTGGCCGGTTGTGCAACTAGTCGCAGTTGGTGCTACTGGAGGGTTGTGGTGGGGATAGGCTGATATACAAGGGTGGAATCGGTGACTCCAGAGAACAGTACGGGCAGAACAGTGTGTGAGGAAGGTTGCTGACAGAAAGACTCTTGAGCACTTGCCTCCGGGGAAAACGTGTGTGCAGTTTTCCCCGGAGGGTTCGAAGACGGCAGGTGGTACTATCATGATTTAATTACTAAGGGGCATAACCAAGGACAATCAATACAAACTTTGACTGCTAAATTTTGTAACGTCATTTTAAGGCCATGTGGCGATGGACCGTATTTCGAGCGGACTGACATTATTATTTTTAGTATGTAATATTTTGGAAGGGTTGGTACGATTTGTGTGGCACCTTTATATGTAATTACCGCGGAGTGGATTATTATTATCTTATTTCCGGTTAGCTGGATGGGACCCTCGTGGTTTTAACTTTGGTCAGAAAGGCTGGTGAAGACGTTAAATCCGAAGCAGGCTTTCGGACCGCCTTAGTCGTATTAAACGGCTCTTAAATTACTTATGTAACCTTGTTTTGGAAGTGGCACAGAGTCTAACTTCATGTTATTATTCCATTAGTTTTGGCGTCAGGGGAATCATTCCTGATAAATTCGTTTCTATCACAAATGTAGGTGTGTCAAACCTTGCCAAACGGGTAACTGTCTGGTTTGTTTAAATTAAGTCATTCATTTGTGTTTAATTAGATCATATTTGTCAGTTACTTAATTAAGCGGTGGAACCCCGTCTCTTGTAATTGTTTTATTTTACTGCTCAATACATGTTAGCTTATTTCGATTTGTCATATTATTTATTGCATGAAGTCACTAGGAAGATTATTCCCCTTTTCATTTTTCATCTTTGGCAGGGTCAATTTAATACGGCCTGCTGAGGTACGCATCCAGCGCTCCGCTCAACAAGCTGGTCTTGACATTGGTTTCGTCCCGCCTAATCTCTTTTCCTAAATCAAATGAGGGTGTTCTTGAAAACCAAGCAAATCGGAACATTCGCTCCTAGGTTTTTTTTTGCTGTGAACTCAGCTGACCTAGCGAGTAATTAAATTAGGCCTTTCCTGTGTTCTTTATTATTAATTCTGGGTGTGGTAATGTCATGTGATCATTTATTTTGATATGCTAATATTATTATTATTATTATTATCATTTTGGCTAATAAACAGGGTAAGGGGGGATGAGGCTAACTGTTACAATGGTAGCCATGAGCATGGTTTTGCTCTGTGATCTTGCCATTAGCATATAATCCTTCCTGCTGACTGATTGCAGTAATTAATTAAAATTAAATTCAGTAACTTAATTAATGTAGATTGGGCCCTCCATACTACTAATCTTTTCTCCAATAGGTAGGCTAGTAATTAGAGCAGAACCTAATACATGTTGTGATTTGATTTCATGTAAAATAACCGCTGTGTACACCGAAGACCAAATGAACAATTCTGTCGTCAGCTGTTAAGTCGAGCAGATAGCCGAAAGTGGCGATCACGTGCGCTGGACGAAACTCAGGACTGACGGGAGAGTAATGGCCGTGCTGCGTTGCCAGATTGACGAGTTGACCGGCTGAAGGAATTTCACACGTGGTGAGTTTTGATATGCTGTTTGTATGGTTTTGGGGTGGTTGTAAATTCATTCTGTTCTTGTAGGAACTAGTCCAGCTCAATTTTACTGCACCTGTGTTAAATCTACACCTCGGGAAGTGTTGTTTTGACTAAATTGTGTCACGTGTTTGAAATAATAAAAGTTTTGTCTGATTGGAAGTAGTTTTGGTAAAATTTAAATTATTGACGTTTTAAATTCTCTTGAAAATAGGCTGAAATTGATAAACTTGTATTTCCAGTAAGAATAACTTAGTGTCTGTTTTGATGTGCGTTTAGTACACGCCTGTTGAATCACGTAGTGATTTTGAACCATCATGGCAGACGTCTGTGACAAGTTATTATTTTATACAACTGATGTCAGTGAAAATGTGAATTGCGTGTGTGGATTTATCATCAGCAGGTTCCTTGGGGGTAAATCTGTAATTATTCTTAATAATTGTTAGTGATGTAGGGCTGAAATTCTGCGATTCGCTGTGCATAATACGTGTGAGGTATAATTGGTAGTGATCAGCTGTTCATTAGGCCAAACATTTCAAGTTTTGTTGTCATTTCTTTAGCTGGGGGTTAATTATTTCGCTGTTGGTAATTCTGTCAAATTAAATTGGACCGTGAGAGTATTAAAATTTGGTATTGTCAACTTATTCTGCGTTAAATTAATTCTGGAAAATGGTCGAATTGCTGTCTATATGTACGTTCGGTAATCGTGTTTTGAATGATGTTAAGTGTCGAATTGCGTGTGTGGTAATTCAGTATAAATGAATCAGGTGAGTGTTTATGTATGATTGGTTGATGTTTAAGTTTGCTTAGTAATTGGGGGGAGAGTAAATAGTCTTGTTGTGACATGGGGATTTTAAGGTTAGATTGTCATCTAAATTGGTCAAGTATTAAATGGCTTTAATATTCAGTATATTAGTGTGTGTTCGTTGAGTGACTTACTAAGTGGGATGTTTCTGGGAGGCAGTCACCTTCACGTCGCGTCTCATTTAGGGTGTAAATAAATATTTTCCCCCGATTCGTGTCTTTCGTTTTAGGACGTTTTCCTACGATGTAAGGAGAACTGTGATTTCAGGGCTACAACTACGGGTTGTTTTATCAGGTCCTTACGTGAGTTGATACTCCGTTGGCGTTATAGTGTCTTGACGATCCGAATACTAACATACTGATGTAAATGGGGAATTTTAGGATTGTTCAGGGAAGGGAGCACTTATGTCTGGTGGAGGTATGAATGTATTTCTGTGGTTGACTGTGTTCAGGATGAAAGAGTATGTGTGATGCGATTTTTATTGCTGCCCTGACTAGGAATCGAACTGGTGTTCCTTGGTGGTCAAAATTGTATTTATTTTTTTTGGTAATCCTTCAGTTTTTTTTAAATCCTGCTGATTGAATGAAAGTCATGGGTGAATGAATTGATGTAGGTTTGCAATTTGAATTTGGGTGGGAGTAATTGAGGCCTAATTGCCAGTAACGTAAAATGGATTATTATTGATTTTATATTAGTTGTATTAGTTGCATTTTGAAAATGGACCTATTATGCAGATGTGCTTCGTATGGGGATCTACTGTCAGGAGTCCATTTAATTTGGGGTGTGAGTACCATCTTGATTGGGCCCAGGCAGGGTGTATATAGTATTTGCCCGAGTCGAGTAACTATAGGAATGGGACTTCGTTATCTCGGTGAAAGGCGAATTTTTTTTTGGGGTAGTTGAGGCCGCTCAGTCAGTGGGGAGTCGGGGTTAAAAGACCTCTACGGAGGCCCTCTTGGTAAGAGTCCGCAATACCATTAGTTTTGGTTCATGATATTTGTACGATTGCTAATTTGCATAATTGAATGTAATGGGTTATTGTCGTGGGTGGTAAAATCTTATAATGATATGTTTGAGAAGGATGTGGGATGGATGATGGATGAATGTTAGGAACTGGAGTCCTGTGTTCGAGTTCCAGTGATGAAGTTGGTAACTCTGAGAATACTTGTTGATTTTTGGTATATATAAAAAAAATTATTTGGTAGTTCGGTTGGTGAAAGTTTTCCTTTAGGGAGATATCCTGCGGTGGCATGCTGAGCTGTCGTTGTATGTCAGCTGCTGTGTTCACTAGTCTGATTTTGAGATTTTTGGGAGGTTGCAATGCTTCGTTTGCGATGGCATTGAAATGGGCTGGTTCGTTAGTTATTCATAACTTGCAGTTTCTTGCTGTTAGGCGGCTAGGTTATTTCTATTGTGGTCGCATTTCTGAAGGGTTGTAGGTTCGTGAGATTTCATGTAGACTCCCGTTAGCTTGGGTGTGTTCACTTCACAATCAGCTGTTGTAGGCGTTCATGCATATTTTGATATTTTGATTCCGGAGTTTTCACTTGAGGGTGCTTCAGTGCATTAGTCGGTTAGTTATTTATAGCTTGCAGCCTTGATCTGTTAGACCGCTGGCGTTTCTGTTGTAGTTTCAACTCTGAAAGGTTCTGGGTTCATTAAAATTTCGTGTAGCCCCATCATTTTGGGTGTGTATGAGTTTGGCTGTTGCCACCGGATGTTCTGATCGATTGTGAGCCTTAGTGACAGTCAGTGTCCTGGGTAGTTACGGGAGTAATCATCTTTGGTGGTAAATAAATTTAAATTCTCTGAGTAATAGAGTGTTGATAGCTTGGCAGTTTTTTTAGTGCGAGGTTCCAATGTGGTTAGGTGCGAGCTGGATTTATGGGCTTATTTTGAAGATTTTAATTGCTTCGTGCCTTTTGAGATGTAACATCTGTCACTTCTGTGATTTGTAATTCTGAATAAATTAGTTTTGATATTCTGGGAGAGATTTTATTGGCGTTAGCATTTGGTGAGATACAGACACGTGTTGTTAGTCAAGGAGGTTGTGAATTTTGAGATTTTAAGTAGCTTCGTGAAGTTAATGTTTTGGGAACGTATGATGACAGTGGTGCGTTGAAGCATCATGGGTTCGATTTGAGTGTGGTCATAAGGTGTCATCCGGGATTTGAATGGTGAACTTTAATGGAAGATGACACACGTTGTTAGTTAGAGACGTCTGTAGTCTGTGGTAACGCCACTTAGAGAAATTTTCGGGGTTGTGATTGTCTGTGTTGTGTGATTGGAAGGTGAACCACGTGCACTAGGGTGTGTGTGACGTTTGGTGGGTGCCCTACCTTGTGTCGAATGTGTATTTATGTTTTGGTAATGTGTTGTACTGTCATCTTCTGAGGCGGCCATGCCTTTGTAGGGGAAGATGTTAATTACCCTCTGTGGGGTCGTGAGTTGATCCAGAGGGGGAGCTCAGGTACCGAGCTGATTTTGTCGTGATGGCCAGGGTTTGGTGGCGCAAGAGTGATGTTCCTCCCGGTGTCATAAGGGAGAGGACCTGTCATGTGAAGGACAGGGCGGTGTTTGTTTGTGTAGTGTGTGAATGACAGTGCATACTGTTTTAATAATTCACGTCAGGTTATGAACTGCAGTCCTCGTGCTGTTTTCCTGGTTCGCTAGTTGTCCTATGGAATTTAGGGTTATTTATGTTTTGTGTTGTCGCCGGGAACAAGTGCCCGTAGGCAGTTATGGAGTGGGAGACGTTGTGTTGTCGCCGGGAACAGAGCCCGTAGGCAGTTATGGAGTGGGAGACGTTGTGTTGTCGCCGGGAACAGTGCCCGTTGGCAGATATGGAGTGGGAGAAATATCGGGGTGACAGCCCGATGGAATTGAGGGCATTCTTATCGTTAAAGTGTGAATGTGTGTGTGAATTATGTGGGTGACGTGGTTTTTTCCTTGTTTTATTTGTCTTGCTGCTAGTGTGCTTGCGTGATAGGATGTTGTGGCCTCTGTTCCTCCTGTCCTTGGAGGCCACTGAGGGCAGTGTGGGTCAGGAACATGTAAAATTGAGCAAGACATGTAATTTGTGTTTGTGTGCATATCAAACCGAGCTCTGTGTGATGCCTTCAGTGCGGTAGGTAATTTTATAATGTATTAACTTGAGCGGTGTCACGGGCGGTATAGTAAATGTAGTTCTGATGGAATGCCCCGTGCGGCATGTTAATGTAATTGTCATTGTGAATTTTGGAAATAGTTACGTGCTGTCCTGATTTCGTGAAGTCGCAGAAAAATGGTCCTTCGGTTTTGTTAAAGTAAATTCATTTTGAAACATTGTTTAAAAATTTTGGTGGGCAAGTTTGTAGGTGCCTTTGATTTGCATATTCTAAAGAAAAAATTCTGGGTTCTGTACACCTTAGTTAAATTTTAGTTATTCTTGCTAAGTATTGTAGTGAACTTTCAATTAAGCTTGTTAACGTCAGTCATATCGTATAGTTGGTTGCCCCTTTCGTGTGATTTTAATACTTCAGTGGACCTTTAATTATGCCCTGAACACTATCTCCTTGCGTAGAACCTTGTTTGAAGCCTCAAGTATCCCTTGTGACATGAAAGACTCTTAAGTGAACTTCGATGGCACACTAATGCTTCGAGTGATGTTTTTTTTATCCTTCCTGGGATAACTTCAGCTGTTATGGGCTGGTTGGCTGGCCTGGAACGATTGTTCCCTCTAAGGGAACTGTATTTGGACCATACGCTGCTGTTCTGATGTGTGTTTCAGTGGTCACTATGTGGGACGTGTGCCACCAATCTGGGCCCAGTTTGGAGGTACCATCTAGGTCCCATGGCATCTTTCTACCCGAAGAGATCTACTTCAAGGTCCGCTGGCGGGGATTGGAGTAGCCTCTTCAGCTGCCAAGAGACCAGCTGGACACCATCACCCTGTTCATCATCTCCCCATCGTCTTCCTTTGGAGGAGGAGGATGTACCAATTTTGCAAATCGGTACATGTTCATCTTATCTTCGAGACGCAGCTGGAGCTCCAGGTCTGGGCAGATTCTCATGAGAAAATACACCAGCCCTCTTCTGAGAATCCCATTCACCAAGGTGGCACCTGGCTACTGCTGAAATGGGTTCGCCGAGGGCATCCTGCCAGGATTTGTGCCCTTGTGTGTGCTGTCACCTCAAGGTTTATAATAAATGGAAAAGAGGGATAAGTCAAGCTTTGATCCGTGAACTTTTGAAAGGTGAACAATTCCTGTCAGTCTCATTCGCTAAGCTTTCTGCCAGGATTTCTGCCCTTCGTGCGAACTGTCACTTAAAGTATTATCCGTGATGGACACTCGTCAAGAGAGAGAATCGAGCCTTGTGCCTGCAAACTTTGGAAAAGCGAACTTTACTGTCAGCTGCATTCGCCAAGTTTTATTCTGAGAAAGATCTTACAAAGAACATTGTGTAACACCTCGACTCCTAGAAGGTTTCTACGCAGTAACCTGCATGAGCTGATATTCCATAGTACCCACTCAAGACCTTGAACCCTGGCTTTTCTTTTGGCCGGTTGTGCAACTAGTCGCAGTTGGTGCTACTGGAGGGTTGTGGTGGGGATAGGCTGATATACAAGGGTGGAATCGGTGACTCCAGAGAACAGTACGGGCAGAACAGTGTGTGAGGAAGGTTGCTGACAGAAAGACTCTTGAGCACTTGCCTCCGGGGAAAACGTGTGTGCAGTTTTCCCCGGAGGGTTCGAAGACGGCAGGTGGTACTATCATGATTTAATTACTAAGGGGCATAACCAAGGACAATCAATACAAACTTTGACTGCTAAATTTTGTAACGTCATTTTAAGGCCATGTGGCGATGGACCGTATTTCGAGCGGACTGACATTATTATTTTTAGTATGTAATATTTTGGAAGGGTTGGTACGATTTGTGTGGCACCTTTATATGTAATTACCGCGGAGTGGATTATTATTATCTTATTTCCGGTTAGCTGGATGGGACCCTCGTGGTTTTAACTTTGGTCAGAAAGGCTGGTGAAGACGTTAAATCCGAAGCAGGCTTTCGGACCGCCTTAGTCGTATTAAACGGCTCTTAAATTACTTATGTAACCTTGTTTTGGAAGTGGCACAGAGTCTAACTTCATGTTATTATTCCATTAGTTTTGGCGTCAGGGGAATCATTCCTGATAAATTCGTTTCTATCACAAATGTAGGTGTGTCAAACCTTGCCAAACGGGTAACTGTCTGGTTTGTTTAAATTAAGTCATTCATTTGTGTTTAATTAGATCATATTTGTCAGTTACTTAATTAAGCGGTGGAACCCCGTCTCTTGTAATTGTTTTATTTTACTGCTCAATACATGTTAGCTTATTTCGATTTGTCATATTATTTATTGCATGAAGTCACTAGGAAGATTATTCCCCTTTTCATTTTTCATCTTTGGCAGGGTCAATTTAATACGGCCTGCTGAGGTACGCATCCAGCGCTCCGCTCAACAAGCTGGTCTTGACATTGGTTTCGTCCCGCCTAATCTCTTTTCCTAAATCAAATGAGGGTGTTCTTGAAAACCAAGCAAATCGGAACATTCGCTCCTAGGTTTTTTTTTGCTGTGAACTCAGCTGACCTAGCGAGTAATTAAATTAGGCCTTTCCTGTGTTCTTTATTATTAATTCTGGGTGTGGTAATGTCATGTGATCATTTATTTTGATATGCTAATATTATTATTATTATTATTATCATTTTGGCTAATAAACAGGGTAAGGGGGGATGAGGCTAACTGTTACACTAACCATTCAACCTTCTTAGTTCTCTCCTTTGTTCCTTCTGATCGTGCGTGCGTGCATGAATTTGTTACTGCACATGCTCACAATAAGAAGGCTTCCTGGCAGGAGACCTCTACACAACAAACAAGCACCGGCCAAAAACAAACGTCAGACCTATGTTGCACAACAACTTTAGAGCGTTCGATCATTTTAAAGAGCAAAAAGACCTTTACTTATGTTCACCAAGGTATTTAGTTCATCGGGCACCACTAACATTGTGCGAGGACCCCATCTCAAAATCTACATTTCTAAAAATATTCCACAGGTGATTGTCTCCATCGCTGAACAAAATACCCAAAGCGTAAACTGCAATAAATTGTTGGAATACAGAGACGTCCGTGAAAAAGTGTTACAATGAAAGGTGATGATATCGTTTATCTCTCTTCTGCTGCAACGCTCTCTCTCTCTCTCTCTCCCTCTCTTCTGTTGCTACTGTCACGGGTGAACCTCTGGATGGATTTTGATGCAGTTTTCACCATTCTGTAAAGGATATCTCGAGGAATATTTGTGTATAAAATAATTTATTTATGATCAAAAGAAGCCGAGCAGTAACGATATCAGTGAAATGGCGTCCATGCGCTTTTTAAGTTTACGCTGGGCAAACCGTTCAAAATATCTACAGGAAATACTATGAGTGTAAGAATTGTTCATGATGAAAAGTTCTACAAAAAAAAAGGCCGCGAGAGCATATCTCTATCTTCAATACATCGCCCACTCTAAGTGTTTTTACGTTTTCATTTCTTCCAACAATCTCCATTCAATTACTGAGGTGACAGTTTACGAGCTGGCTAGGGGCGAGTCTATCACCCCAGTTACAGCCTAGCTAGCGGGCGAGCCTATTGCCCCAGATACAGCCAGCAGCAAACCGTCGAGTTGTGTTTAGTAAAAACTTCAGAGATGAGCGGTTGTGTTTGGAGTTTCCCTGGAAGTGCAACTCGGCTTTTCTTCATTTCACCTGTGAACTTTCCATTCCGCAAATTACAGTCTGAAAGACTAGACTTTGTATCATTTTAAATGCTACAAATGCTGAAAAATGCTAGAAAGGCTGGACGCTTCGTTCGAAGCCAAAGACTTTCATGTTAGAAAATTATCTGCATAATACTTATCTTGCTTATCTTGTTTCAAATTACTCGCGAACGGCAAGTGCAAACCAAGGGCAAAGCAAGGTCCAGCGCGCGGGATGCCGTCATGCTCACCAGGGTGCGCTGGGACGTGCCCCTTCCATCCAGTCTAAAAACACTTATAGAGGGCGATGTATTGAAGATAGACTCGCGGACTTTTTTTGTAGAACTTTTCATGCTGACCAATTCTTACGCTCATAGTATATTGATATTTTTAACGGTTTGCGCAGCGTAAGCTTAAGAAGCGCACGGACGCCAAGTTTGTTTTCGACTTTTTCACTGAAATCGTTACTTCTTGGCTTCCTTTCATCAAACATAAATTATTTTCTACAGAATCTTTCCTCGAGATATCCTTTACAGAATGGTGAAACCCGCATCAAAATCCAACCAGTGGTTCTCGAGATTACCCGTGACATCCAAGAATCAGGGATTTTTGTCTTATACTAACGAAGTAGAGATTGTCGGGGAACACATGCACCAAGCGGTACTATGACGTCACACACCTCAGTGCATCTGGGTACATTTCGTCCCGTCACCGTAACGTAACGCCAGCGTAACGACGAAGTCGACAAGATCATTTAAAATGATAACAAGAAGTTCCGTGACGAACTAAAGTGCCTACTTTTCATGCCAATGATTATTCTACAGAATATGAACCTATCTAGAATAATGACGAAATTAAGTTGCTAATATCGAAATTTCCAGATAGTTCGAAATACTGAATACCTAGCATAATGTATCCTAATAGAGCACTACAGTTGGCAGCCCTGATGACTGAATATATTCTTAGTTCCATCTCTTAAGGTACAGAATACAAAATTTGGTTGAAGTCCAATGAATAGCATGGACGTTACATGCAGTTAAACATTGAATCTAACAGCGCGCGTAAAATCATGTTGGCAACAATGTCATGCATGTATTGGTCAGAAATAATCTGAAATAATATGATCTATGGTTGTGCCAATTTTGAATGAAATCCATTAGTTAGTATAGAAGTTACATGCATTTTAAAATTGGACCTATCAGCAGGCTTAGAATCATGTTGGCAGCACTGACGTATATTAGTTACTCCAAATTAATCTAGAATGCCAGGTACTATACGTGTGCAAAGTTTAGAGCTATTGGCTTGCATACTTTCTGATATATTGATATTAGGGTAACAAAAATAGAGACACTATTTATTAACAGTTGGCAGCCCTGGTTACTCTTAAGAATTGGCATACATCTGTTATGGTACACATAGCACATACGAAATTTGGTTGAAATCCAAATGATAGTATGGAAGTTACATGTATTTAATGTTGGACCTGTCAGCAGGCTTAGAATCATGTTGGTAGCACTGACGTATATAAGTTACTCCAAATTAATATAGAATGTCAGGTACTATACGTGTGCATAGTTTAAAGCTGTCGGCTTGCATACTTTCTGATATATTGGTATTTGGATAAAATATATTAGGAGCATTTATTAACAGTTGGCAGCCCTGGTAGGTCTTAAGAATATGCTCAGTCATATCTGGTTATGTACACATACAACATACGAAATTTGGTTGAATTCCAATTGATAGTGTAGAAGTTATATGCATTTAAAAATTGGACCTATCAGGAAGCTTATAATCATTTTGGCAACACTGCCATGTTTGGCCTTCTGAAAATTAAACTAAAATATTATGATTTGTACGTGTGCCAATTTTGAAATAGCTCCCATTCATACTTTCCAAGATATCCAACATGGAGCTCAAATTTCAATTGCGATTTTTTAGCAGTTGGTAGCACTGACATCATTTTCAAATATGGCCGTGAGATAGTCAGGTATAGATCTTTACTCCTACCAAATTTTGTTTCGATTGCTGCAGCCGTTTAGGAGTTGATAGGGGGGGGGACACACAGACAGACAGACAGACACACATTTGCCCGATCTCATAAGTCTACTTTTTCCTCATTTTTGCAAAATGTGAAAAGTAGGCTAAAAATATACGAAGCTGAAATTTCTCAAGAGCGACAGATTAAACAAATCAGTTCGAGAAGACGTTGTCAGGCTCAAATATCGCACATCCTAGTTGCACTCACCCAACCATTTTTGGTTCAAAATGTATTTATTAGTATAGGCCCTATACGGTACAAAACACAATGTGCACGTAAGGCGTGTTGACCTGAATTGATAAGTCTTGGGCGTAATTGGCGAGTGTCATTGTCCTATTGGAGCAGTACTTCAGGTGTTACTGCGTACATTTCAGTCCACACAGTTGGCATTTGCAGTTGCCTTCCGGTATGTGGTGGCCGTCAGTCGTGCAGATCTTCCAGTAAAAGTCGTGGGCGGTGAATCTTGAGTAGACATGTCTGAGCTATAAGTTTGAACCTTTCCATGTGTCTGTCTGTACTGCTTCCGTGGAGTGGATATCCACTGGAATCTGTCGGGCTAGTTCTCGTTTCTCTTGGAGGATGAAGACGGAGGCAGGTGTGTCCTGTAGGTTGAAGGTGGATTTGATGTCATCCAGGAAGAATGATTCGTTGGCTATTATGTAAACTAGTCTATTTAGAGATCTGGAGGATGCATTTCAGGTTTGAGGTTTTCAAGTTTGGGTTTGTAAGCTTTTTTAGTATATATTCAATTTTGAAAAAAAAAACGCTTATGAGATCACCTTTTGTCCGTGTGTGTGTGTGTGTGTGTGTGTGTATGTGAGGAGTGTGTGTGTGTCACCAAATAACTTCTAAACGGCTGGAGGGATTTCAATGAAACTCGGTAAGTTCATAGCACTATTCCGGACGACCCCGACAGTGCCCTTGAAGTTTTGTTACTTCTCACCAATCCAACATGGAGGCTGTGCGAAATATTACACCAGCATTCAATATCTCCGAAACTAATCCCGATATCACCCTGGATTTTTTTTACGGTGATAAAGGGAAGTACTAGAAGTTCACCTATGTGACTTTTGAAAAACTGGTAACAACAAAACCAACATGGCGGCCACGCGAATTGGCGACTTTTAAATAGACGTTTCTCGTGATTTAACCAACCAAACGCAGTAAAACTTGGTACAGTATATGTTTATACACATTGTAATGCACCGACGTCTAACTTGGTTCAATTGTTTACATAACCACAAGATGGCGGATGTGCGAAATATTTCACCGTCATTCTGTATCTCGGAAACTATTAGCGGTATCACCCTGAAATTTTGTACGGAGATAAAGAGCACTACTGGACGTTCTTCTATAAGACTTTCAAAAACCGGTTAACTAAAAAACGAACATGGCGGCCAAGCGAATTTGAAAATTTTAATAGACCTTTCTCGCGATTTAATGTTCCAACCGCAATGAAATCTGGTACAGGAAATGTTTATACACATTGTAATACACTGGTATCTAATTTAGTTCAATTATTTACGTAACCTCAAGATGTCGGCTTTGCGAATTTTAAAATTAAGTTTTTATTTCTTTTGTCGTAATCATGCGATCGAAGTGAAAGTTTGAATAATGAACCTACGCAATAATTTTCCTTTAATGATACACGACTCTATGGCCTATACACTTAACAATCCAACATGGCAACCATCTGATATATTTAGACGGCTCTGAATATCTACGAATCTATTAAAGCAATCAAACTGATTTTTTTATGTTCATAGGGGCTATAAATTTAAGTTCACCTATAGGACTTTAAATAACCTGGTGATCACAAATCCAACATGGCGGCGAAGTATAAATATTCACATGGACGTTTCTCGCAATTTAACCATCCGAGTGCAGTGAAACTTGGTACAGTAAATCCTTACACGAATGTTAATCCACTGGCATCTAATTTATTTCAATTCCTGCCATAATCACAAGATGGCAGCTGTGCGAAATTTTAAAATCTCCTTGTTACTTCTTGTGTCCTAATCATGCGATTGTAGTTTGAATACTACAAGTACACAATAATCTTCATGTAACAGTACATAACTCTAAGACCTACATATATAAAAATCCAACATGGCGACCATCCGCAATATTTAGTCGTTTCTCAATATCTACGAATCTATTACAGCATTCAAACTGAAATTTTGTATGTAGATAGACGCAATTAACATAAGTAGGATATATGAAAATAGGCTGTATAGTTCTTCACGGAAATACTTGTTCTATATTAGTTGGATGCCGTATGTTCCTAATGGGGCAAGTTTCAATTGCAAAAGGGCCATTGCAGACTTGGGGTGGGGTTTTGGTATCTCGTGCATAGTTTTTTTTTTTGAAGCAGCTGTTCTTTCATTAACATGAATATTAAAAATGACGTACTTGATGAAGGTATACGTCTAAAATTGTTCAACGTTTGTACATAAGGATAGAGATGTCACTGGACGGAGGTAGTTGTACGAGCTCTTGCTAGCTGACTAGATCTAATGTAGCGAGTGGCACACTGTTTTCTCCGCCCGAAGCGAGAGAGGCTAATAACCTGTGTTCACAACATTTCTCCAGGTCACTGGTAAATACACGCTTCGTCATTTCCGGACTTGCAACTTCAGAATCTCTATTAGGAGCTTGCGATATCAGCCCCGTGTATTTCTCTGAAAACCTGTGTTATTGCCATTACTGTAGTAATGTGTGAAGTTGTATTTATTTGAGTCTAGGATTAGGATAGGTGCCATCGTAGCATTTTGTCACCAAGAATGGGTATCCTTCTGTGTGTGGGAATGAGGGTCTGGGAAACACCGCTGTCAGTGCCAGGATACGAACCTCGGATCTCCAGGCTTGCTCAGCTAAGCTGCTGGGAGACTGGAGCTTAGGGTCAAGGTGACCTCCCTTCTCCCAAAGAGAAGGTAACTTGAAATGTCTTCCCAAGTTACAAAACTGGAAGTAGTAGTGAGTGTTGTTTTGATGAGCGCCTGTCCATCATAAGATGACTGAGACCGCTCCAAAGCCAGTGGAGAAAGAGATATGGACCCAGTTCAGGAATCCCTCGGGGTCGTCAACTCTCAAACTCACTAGCCATGACCATGAGTAGTGGAGGATGCACCTTTAGGGCTCGCCCAGTAGGCAGGAGATACCATGATAAAACAAGTAGTTTCATGAAGAACTAAACAGCCTATTTTCATATATCCTACTTATGTTAATTGCCACTATCAACATACAACATTTCAGTTTGATTGATGTAATATAAGGTGCGTTCAAAAAGTAACGAGCCGAAGGCATAATTACAGAAACAAGTACCTGTATGTTAGAAGTATTGGCCCTGGCTGTTGAGGCACTTGTCCCACTGTGACACGAGGCGGTGAATGTCTGTCTCATAAAATTCCCTTGGTTGCGATGTGAACCATTTCCGCACGTACAGCTGGACGTCGGCGTCCGAGGTGAATCGTTGGCCACGCAGATCCCTTTTCAGGGGACCAAACATGGCGTAATCACAGGGAGAGAGGTCTGGACTGTATGGAGGGTGGCCGAGAACCTCCCATTTGAATTTCTGCAGGAGTGCCGCGACTGTGTTGAACGTATGAGGTCGAGCATTGTCGTGGAGCAACCACGGCGGCTATGGCGTTCATTGTCACTCGGCGGTCCTGGATAATGAGTGCATCAACCAGCTGGACGTTGTCACCGGTAATGCAGGGGTGGGGGTGCCCCAGACCAGGCATCATCGGCTAGCGTCACCCGTTCTTCCCTGAAGCGCTTGTGCCACGCCTTGACCCTGCAAGGGACATGCAGTGTTCGCCGTACACTTGTGACATTCGGCGATGAATGTCCGTTCCCCCTACTCCTTCCGCTGTCAGAAACCGAACAACACCTCTTTGCTCTTCGTTTGACGCCTCCATGTCACTGTTTGCAATGCGACTGGCAGCGTTGGACGATTGATGCATGCTGCTGCTCATTTTGTATCGTCACGTGACGTGCACGCGTGCCCTCTAGTGACGGGCTGTGACCTTCCACGCTCTGGTCGGAACCACACCTCATTACACACGCCACGATTAGCCAATGTCGTCACCGGTTTGCGCATTCCAGCCTCCAGCTCGTTACTTTTTGAACGCACCTCATAGATTCGTAGACATTGAGAACCGTCTAAATATTACGTGAAGATTATTGCGCAGGTGTATTATTCAAACTTCAATCGCATGATTAGGACACAATAAATAAAAACGATATTTTAAAACTTCGCACAACCGCCATCTTGTGGTTATGAAAACAATTGAAATAAATTAGATGTCAGTGGATAAATAGTTGTATAAGCGTTTGCAGTACCATTATTCACTGCTCTCAAATGGTTAAATCGCGAGAAACGTCGATTAAATAATTAAATTTCGCGTAGACGCCATATTGGATTAGTGCTCACCAGGTTCATAGGTGAACATACATTATTTCAGTTTCATTTCTTTAATAGATTAGTAGATATTGAGAACCGTCTAAATATTTCGGATGGTCGCCATGTTGGACTTTTCGCATATGTAGGCCAGAGAGTTATGTACTATTAGATGATAATTACTGCGTAGGTTCAGTATTCAAACGTTGACTTCGATCGCATGATTAGAAGACAAGAAATAAAAATTTAAATTTTTAAATTTTGCACAGCCGCCATCTTGAGGTTAAGTAAAAAATTGAATTAAATTAGATGTCAGTGAATTGCAATTTGTATAGTTATTAGCCTATTTTCAATTTTGAAAAAATAGGCTTATGAGATCACCTTTTGTCCGTGTGTGTGTGCGTGTGTGTGTGTGTGTGATTCGTGTGTGTGTCCCCCCCCCCCCCCCTAATAAAATCTAAACGGCAGGAGCGATTTCAATGAAACTCGGAAAGTTCATAGCACTATTCCCGGCGACCTCGACCGTGCCCTTCAAATTTTGTTACGACTCACCAATCCAACATGGCGGCTATGCGAAATATTTCACCAGCATTCAATATCTCCGAAACTATTACCGATATTACCCTGACATTTTCTATGGTGATAGAGGGAACTACTATAAGTTCTCTTATTAGCCTATTTTCAATTTTGAAAAAATAGGCTTATGAGATCACCTTTTGTCCATGTGTGTGTGTGTGCGTGTGTGTGTGTGTGTGTGTGTGATTCGTGTGTGTGTCCCCCCCTAATAAAATCTAAACGGCAGGAGCGATTTCAATGAAACTCGGAAAGTTCATAGCACTATTCCCGGCGACCTCGACCGTGCCCTTCAAATTTTGTTACGACTCACCAATCCAACATGGCGGCTGTGCGAAATATTTCACCAGCATTCAATATCTCCGAAACTATTACCGATATTACCCTGACATTTTCTATGGTGATAGAGGGAACTACTATAAGTTCTCTTATGTGACTTTTGAAAACCTGGTAACTACAAAACCAACATGGCGGCCAAGCGAATTTGCGAGTTTTAAATAGACGTTTCTCGCGATTTGACCAACCAAACGCAATGAAACTTGGTACAGTATATGTTTATATACATTGTAATGCACCGACATCTAACTTCGTTCAATTGTTTACATAATCACAAGATGGCGGATGTGCGAATTATTTCACCGGCATTCTATATCTCTGAAACTATTAGCGGTATCTCCCTAAAATTTTGTACGGAGATAAAGGGCACTACTGGAATTCCATCTATACGATTTTTAAAAACCGGTTAACTACAAAACGAACATGGCGGCCAAGCGAATTTGAACATTTTAAATAGACCTTTCTCGCGATTTAATGTCCCAAGCGCACTGAAACCTGGTACAGGAAATATTTATACACATTGTAATCCACTGGTATCTAATTTAGTTCAATTGTTTACATAACCTCAAGATGGAGGCAGTGCGAATTTTAAAATTAAGTTTTTATTTCTTGTGATGTCATGCGATCGAAGTGAACGTTTGAATAATGAACCTACGCAATAATTTTCCTTTAATGGTACATGACTCTATGGCCTATACATTTAACAATCCAACATGGCGACCATCCGAAATATTTAGACGATACTGAATATCTACGAATCTATTTTAGCAATCAAACTGCATTTTTTAATGTTCATAGGGGCTATGAACTTAAGTTCCTTCCTTAAATAACCTGGTGATCACAAATCCAACATGGCGGTGACGCGAATTATAAATATTCACATGGACGTTTCTCGCAATTTAACCATCCGCGTGCAGTGAAACTTGGTACAGTAAATCTTTATCCGAATGTTAATCCACTGGCATCTAATTTATTTCAATTGTTTCCATAACCACAAGAAGGTAGCTGTGAAAAATTTTTAAATCTCCTTGTTTTTTCTTGTGTCTTAATTATGCGATTGAAGTTTGAATACTACACGTTCACAATAATCTGCATGTAACAGTAAACTCTAGGACCTACATATATAAAATCCAACATGGCGACCATCCGAAATATTTAGTCGGTTCTCAATATCTACGAATCTATTACAGCAATCAAACTGAAATTGTGTATGTTGATAGTGGCAATTAACATAAGTAGGATATATGAAAATAGGCTGTATAGTTCTTCACGGAACTACTTGTTTTTGTACTCAGTTTCACTGCGTCCAGATGGTTAAATCGCGAGAAAAGTCTAGTGCCCTTCATCACCGTTCAAAATTTCAGGGTGATACGAGTAATAGTTTCGGAGATATAGAATGCCGGTGAAATATGAAATATTTCGCACCGCCGCCATGTTGGATTGGTAAGACGTAATAAAATATGAAGGGCACAGTCGGGGACGGACAAAATATTACTATGGCCTTACCGAGTTTCATTGAAATCGCGGGGAAGCACAGACATATACACACACACATACACTCACAGGGGAAAAAAGGTGATCTCAAAAGCCTATTTTTTCATAAATGAAAATAGGCTAAAAACACGGTCTCGTGGTTAGCAACCAGGTTCCATTAGTTGTGATCCCCTGCGAAAAACTGAGAGTGCACTTGAACAGACACAAGCGGCGACCCACTTTGTCTAAGGCTAACATGTACTGTATGTCTACCGCTTATTATTCCCGGGATGAGATGTGGTGACAGTCGATGTTGCGGATTTTTACGTCCACATGCCCTTCCTGACGCCAATCTCATGAGAGGTGTTAATGAGAGATGAAATGAATGAATCTGGGCAATGATGTGGAAGGTACCGTCCCAGCATTTTCTTGGAAATGAAAATGAAGGAACCATGGAAAACCATTTCAAGGAAGGCCAACGGTGGGATTCTAAAGCTAACATGGCAGGAGGTAATCCTATAGCCCATTTGGGAGGTCACTTCCATTCCCCTCAAATTATAAAACAAGCCATCGGGGTCTCTATTATAAGGTGCGTTCAAAAAGTAACGAGCCGGAGGCATAATTACAGAAACCAGTACCTGTATGTTAGAAGTATTGGTCCTGGCTGTTGAGGCACTTGTCCCACTGTGACACGAGGCGGTGAATGGCTGTCTCATAAAATTCCCTGGGCTGCGATGTGAACCAGTTCCGCACGTACAGCTGGACGTCCGAGGTGAATCGTTGGTCCCGAAGAGCCCTTTTCAGGGGACCAAACATGGCGTAATCACAGGGAGAGAGGTCTGGACTGTATGGAGGGTGGCCGAGAACCTCCCTTTTGAATTTCTGCAGGAGTACCGTGACTGTGTTGGCCGTATGAGGTCGTGCATTGTCGTGGAGCGTATGGCGTTCACTGTCACTCGGCGGTCCTGGGTAATGAGTGCATCAACCAGCTGGACGGTGTCATCGGTAATGCAGGGGTGTGCCCCAGACCTTCCACGCTCTGGTCGGAACCACACCTCGTTACACACGCCACGATTAGCCGATGTAGTCACCGGTTTGCGCATTCCAGCCTCCGGCTCGTTACTTATTGAACGCACCTTATATGCTAGTGAATTCAAGGATACTTTCCCACCAGTTTGTTTGACAGCTTAACAGCTTTGATAGCTTAACGCTGAACAATAAGGTAAGACACAATCTTTTTTTAATATTGTTTTGTGTATGGCTTTTAGTGCCGGGAGTGTCCGAGGATATGTTCGGCTCGCCAGAGGTTGTAGCTACTTCTATGTGGACACCCATGGGGTGAGCTACAAGTACCGTGAGGTGTGGAGTGTTGTCTGGGGAGGAAAGTGTGAATGTAAGGCCGAGGAATTGGAAGGTAGCGGCTGTGGCCTATAGTTAGGAAGGAAGATGGGAAACCACAGAAGACCATCTTCAAGGTTGCCGGCGGGAGAATTCGAACCTCCTCGCCTCCCGGATATGAGCTACTACCTGCAGCCACGCCGTAACGACCACGGCTAACCTACCCGGTAAGACACAAATGATCCACCGTGATTGTTTATTCAAATGTTGTTGTTTGAGATTTCAGACTGTTTTGATGCAGTTCGCAATGTCTCCCTGTCGTGACCTAATCGTTTCATCTCTACATAGCTACCACACCCTACATCCGAGGCATCTGTTTAACATACTCTAACCTTGGTCTACCCCTACAGTTGTTGTCCTCGACCCTCCCTTCCATAACTAAGCTTTCTATTCCTGGGTGTCTTAGTATGTGTCCTACCAACCTATTAACGTAGAAATTAAATTACTACAAACAATATTTGTGACATAAATCAGTTCTTAAAATTTCATTTGGCGAGGGTTGTCTAAATCTATTACAGCATTAACACTTTCGAAGATACTTGAATTTAGTAACTTCTTAAGTTGTTGTTGATTCTAGTGGTTAATAGTGCTAAATCTGCGTTACCTTGTCCAAATGCCACCACATCACACATGTGATTTTAAACATTTGATATTTCACAAACAACGACAAATTAGAGTCAGACTGAAAGACTAGACGTTAAATCATTTCAAATGACGCATGCTACAAATGCTACACATGCTAGAAAGGCTCAGGAGGGCTCTTTCAATAAACTCCATTACCCATTAACTTAGGCTTCCCGCGCGGGCACCTCTTTAAGGGTCGCCTTGTATTTGAGTCTGACATCTTGCAAACCTCTTTAAGGGTCACCCTGTATTTGAATTGAATCTATCATACTGTACAACTCGTTAAGTGTCACCCTGTATTTTGCTCTGACATCCTGTTCACCTCTTTAGGAGGCACCCTGTATTCTTATCTGGCATCTTGTATATCTCTTTAGAAGTCACCCTGTATTCTTGTGTGACATCTTGTACACCTCTTTAGGAATCACCCTGTATTCTTGTCTGACATCTTGTGCACCTCTTTAGGAGTCACCCTCTATTCTTATCTGGCAACTTGTACACCTCTTTAGGAGACACCCTGTATTCTTATCTGGCATCTTGTATATCTCTTTAGGAGTCACCCTGTATTCTTATCTGGCATCTTGTACACCTCTTTAAGAGTCACCTTGTATTCTTATCTGGCATCTTGTATACCTCTTTAGGAGTCACCCTGTATTCTTATCTGGCATCTTGTACACCTCTTTAAGAGTCACCGTGTATTCTTCTCACTTCGCTCGACGCCCCAGGATTCTTTCAACCATCTCCTTTATCCATTAACTTAGGCTTCCCGCGTGGCTGCATGACGTCACGCACTCGCCGTCCATTATCCATTTACTTAGGCTTCCCGCGTGGCTGCAGGACGTCACGCACTCGGCGTCCATTACCCATTAACTTAGGCTTCCCGCGTGGCTGCATGACGTCACGCACTCGCCGTCCATTACCCATTAACTTAGGCTTCCCGCGTGGCTGCATGACGTCACGCACTCGCCGTCCATTACCCATTAACTTAGGCTTCCCGCGTGGCTGCATGACGTCACGCACTCGCCGTCCATTACCCATTAACTTAGGCTTCCCACGCGGCTGCATGACGTCACCGTCTCTGTTTCCGCAACGCATAACTTTAGACTCGATGAAGTCGACAAGATCATTTGAAATGATAATACAGCACAGGTTTTCAGGATCTTACCACCAGGTGGTAGCGCTGTAGTTTCGAAATTCATAGCCAAGAGAAATTAAATAGGAGACTGAACACAACTGGTGAGATGAACTCGTCTCTTTAGCTGGAATATCTCTGCAGTCTCCCCTACTACAGGGCGACAGGAAATGTTGTCCGCAGTGACTGCCAGCGCTAGCATCAGCAGTTGAGTTGGCAGCACGGTGACCTTGATAGGGCGAAGGCCACATGTGTGGAGATCGTCAAAGGGTATTGCAATAGTAGTTAGTTATTGTTGTTTTAAGGGGCGTAACTACGAGGTCATCTGCCCCTCTTAACACAGATTAAAGAATACAAATTTGGAATTGAATTTAAAATTTAGACGTGGACACATAAATTTGAAAAGACCTAAAATTAATAAAACAAAAAATTAAATAAAAATAATAATTATAAAAATTAACAAAAATTACGGAAAACAAAAAATTATCATTCAAAAACGAACAAGTCGTTGAGTTAATGTATATTGGAAAATTTAGATTGCTGGCCCTAACCCACTCTCACTTATAAAGCGGATAACGCGATCAGCAGCCACCGCGTCATCGGCTAATAAAAGTTTGAGTGTCATCTGCAAACCAAGGTTAAAATGTGGGCCATGGTGAAAACGGCTCCACAGGTACAAAGTGGGGGGTCTTCCCTTCTCATTAGGTAGGAGTGGGTGGATCTTGTATGACCTATCCTTAGCCTACACAAAATGACGGACTCTCTCCGTGACCAGAAAGAGCTCCGCCACACGCAAGTAGTTCCCTTGATCGCTCTCAGTTTACTGGGCAGTGGGTCAGCTAGCCACTGACTCTCCCAAAAAGCCAGAACTTGTAGGCGTAACTGAGAGCGAATATCTCTAGCGGGTACCTCCATTGGTCGAGGTGGTAGTGATACCGCCTCTTTTGCAGCTTGATCCGCTAACTCGTTTCCCGCAATTCCCATGTGGCTTGGAAGCCACAGAAAGGTGATTCGAGTGTGAGCGTGGCACAGCCCGGCTAGTAGGTCGAGGATTCGCTGCACTAGGGGGTGTTGCAATAAGCGAGCTTGTGTGTCATCAGCACTTCCAGCATCTGTTATGAATGGCTGTGGTGAGTTTGTTTTAATACAAGCGACAGTAGTGCTGCCAACGTAACTGCTGATGCTAGCTCTCGCAGACGCATGTAGGCGCTGCGGAGAACATTTCCGGGCGCCCTGTAGTTGGCAGTACCTGAAAATGTCAGGATCTATTGAATAATACAAATTTATAGTACAGTACATTCGATAAAAGTTTCCATGAACAACATTTATTCGAGCTAAAATACATGTTTAATCATTAACAACAATTCAGCCAGTTCAGTGGTCGAACATCAATTCCCCTCGATTTTCCTTAATTCCACTCGGTCCTCCAAGGGACCCAAAAATGATTTCCTCAACTCCGCTCAGGCTTTGGCAAGGGGTCGGCATGCGAGTAGAAGGGTTATGACATTTGTTTACGTCATTGTCGATAACTCCTTTGCCGACCCCTTTCCAAAGCCTGAGCGGAGTTGAGGAAATCATTTTGGGTCCCTTGGAGGACCGAGTGGAATTAAGGAAAATCGAGGGGAATTAATGTTCCACCGAGTGGAATTGATGCCCGCCCAGTTCAGTGCAGGTAGCAGGAACGGCCCGCACATCGCTCAAACAGCTAAGTGCACAATCCACAATAATCTGGCTATTTAATAACAATCTCACTGAGCAAGGGAACTTGGAGGTCAATCACCACTATCATCACATATCTTGACTTGGTGTTAGTTTAATAACTACTGCGACTAAATTAGTCTTATATTGTAAATATCATAGTCCATTTTTGGACTTACATTTCATAGCCTAAGCAATAATAATAATGATAATAATAATAATAATAATAATAATAAATAATATCGTATGGCCTCGGATGCTGGGTGCAAGCTTTGTTAATTGAAGCCGAGAGGGCAGCTTGCATGTCGAATTTTATCGCTCCTTGGAGCACTATGAAAGTCAAGGAAGTTAGATATCTAAGCTCCTTGACACTATAGCGCTTTCTAGTAGAGAAAAGAGGAACTTTATGTTGGTGGAAAATCCCGAGATTTATTTTGCCATTATGAACACGGCCTACTGAATTCAAATAGATTATTTAATATGCCAACAACGTATGACATGCGTGCCGTGATTTGTTTCGCCTTCAAAAAAAATCACTTTCGATGGCCAGGAGCGAACCTGAAAACTTGGGGTTGGTAGTCCGACACGATTACCACCCACCCACCGTGGCAAGCAATAGCCTGTATCTGATGATGATCACTTGATGATCGAAACTGGACATCCGTTTATTTATTTATTAATCTGATGGTTTTTTGTTGTTGTTTTTTTTAGTACAGGGTGCGCACAAATGATTGGAGCGGTTTTGTCAATCATTTCTAGCCATATTATTAGAGCTATGGTGATGGTGTTTGATGTTGTAAGGCACGTAGCCCTCAAAGTTTTGTTTGAATAGCCTCCATACATTGTACTTCCCTCAACGCCCGCGAGAGCGCTAGAGTTCCAACTTCCGGCAGACATGGTGCATCCTCTACTTGTGACTCTCCCAAGCTCAATGTTTTCTGTGCCATCTCGAAATTTAAAGTTTACCGTCTCTTCTTCTTCGCTAAAAAAAATTCATTACAGAGCACACATACCTGGAGAATTGGCTCATGCCACAGTTGGAGGCCGATAGCATCAACTTCATCTACCAACAGGATACTGCTCCAGCTCATTTCCATGGTGATGTGCGTGATTTTCTGAACAGCAGACTTTCAGAAAGATGGATCGGTTGTATCGGGAATGAAGATAACGCCCTCATGTCATGGCTTCCATGCTCTCCAGACCTCACCCCTTGTGACTTCTCCGTATGGGGTTATGTGAAAAACGCTGTTTTTACGCCACCATTACCGGCTGATCTAACAGAACTGCGGGCCCGCCTCATCAACGCCCTTGGTCAAATCGACAGCGACATGCTAAGTCGGGTGTTGGACAAACTTGATATGTGTAGAGTCACTCATGGGAGACATATCGAGCACTCTGTGAGTTTTTATGTCTGTCTATAAAATTGTGTAATGTTATAACAAATAATAAACAAACAGTTTTTTTGAAACCACTTCAATCATTTGTGCACGACAGGATTTTCATCCCAATTACAGTGGCATAACGATTACACAGTAACCTAGACAGACAGAAACCGTAACTAAACAAAACTAATTTAAACAACTAGGCCTGAGATTAAAACAGTAAGGTACAAAAAATAATACAAATGTTGGCAAGAGTGACACAGTGGTAAGAATGATTTACAATTTGCAAGGTTTGACACATTATTTCTGGAGAGTGGTTAGAAATTCCATCACAAATACTGTCAAGGAAGTACTAACATTTATGGCATTCACAATTAATGGAACAAACTTAAAACCAGTTATGTCTGTCAAGGACCTGGGAGTTATTTTAACACATAACATGTGTTTTAAGCAGCATATCTATGTTTTGTGTCAATTCGGCATTCAAAACTCTGGGATTTGTTATTTGGAAAACTAAAGAGTTAATGCGTCTTAAAGCCACCGATCATCTATTCAAAATCTTGGTCCGTAGCAAGTTAGAATATGCTTCAGTTATTTGGAATCCGTATTATAAATCACTGGAAGGGAGCCTCGAAAAAGTTCAAAAATGTTTTCTAAGGTACTTATATTACAAAGACAACAATATATCTGCATTTAAAGCAAATAAATCATATACCCAACTACTGGATGAATTCAACTACATTAGCTTGGCAGCAAGGCGCGAACACTTACAGCAGGTGTTTTTGTATAAAACAGTTAATGGAATGTTGGACAACAGTGGCTTCTTGCAGCAGATTCATTTCAATGCCAGAGCAGGAAATTTGCGAAATCGAGATCTCTTAGTTTGCAAAATACCAAAAACAGTATATTATAAAAAATCACCATTAGTAAGAATGTGACTGATGTACAATAAACATGCCAAAATCAACAATAGTTTAGACTTAAGCTCTGCATTACCAGTATATATTAAGATATTAAGAGATACAATTCTTACATTGTCAATGAATAAATTGTAAATGTTAGCAACTACCGGTATGGAATGCAATCTGTAATCTTGTCTGTATGTGTAAATATGCATAGTACTTACGTTATATCTGAGCTATAGTGTGACTTATGTATTATCCCTCCCTATATTATTCTGCTAAGGCCCCATTCCAGTTTTGAACCGAAAATAAGGGCCCATTAACACCAACCTACACATATGGGGTACCTACAGGTTCAGCATAACCCAATGCGTAAGCAAAACACACTCACTTACTCTTTAAATGCCTCACAATTAAATAAATATCATAAAACTTGTATATTTACAATGAAATAATGAAAGAATGCAACACGGTAACCATGGTAACAGAATCTTATGTAATTAGACGCAATGCAATTCCAATTATTACAATACGTGAAAGTTTCCAGACAGTTATAAGGTTATCACTGAACCAAATTAAGGTGTAAAATTCATCAATACATACAGTATAATGCGCTTAAGGGGGTCAAGGTGCAATCTAGAAATTTTTCACGCAATTTTCACGTGTGAGTGTAGTACGAAAGTCTTTTTCACCCGACTTTAAAGGGTCTCCGAAAACCACATTTAAAGGCCCTTTAATTAACAGTGTCTGCGATATTCCCAGAAAACTAACTTCGCTCTGATATACCTATGAAGGAATGACAAACCCCTAACCACTGCACCGGTAGCTGAATTGATAAAGTCTGATTATTCATACCAAGGATAAATCAGTCATAGCATTCATGATTGAGATTTTGCTAAGTGTAGCCTACTCTTTACAACTAGAATATTCGCGGGCGAAGCCGCGACGGGTAATGCTAGTTGTCAAATATTTTTCTAAAACTTCTTCCCATTTTTGTTTGTAATATAGACCTAGTATGCACTTTTTTCGTTTGTTAAATCTGTAACAATTCAGTACAGTGCAATGTACACCTTCTTTAATTGGAGCCTAAGCTCTTTTGAAGGTATAAATAAATAATTAAATTATTTATTTGAACAACATTGTTGAAGATATTTCATAGTATGTTCAGCGGTGATTGTTTGTGGGCAGATGTCCTGGTTCTTTTAATTTCAAATATGATATTGTTCCTTGAATTGATGTGCGGTACTTGGTGCAATCAGCCCATGAGGCAAAAC
The DNA here is from genome assembly GCA_946902985.2 of Meconema thalassinum. Lineage (NCBI taxonomy): Eukaryota > Metazoa > Arthropoda > Insecta > Orthoptera > Tettigoniidae > Meconema > Meconema thalassinum. The sequence continues at coordinate 19,352,962 of OX336396.1, forward strand.
TGAGCAGCGGTGGGTTCCTTTCTCAATGCTTGGATAGTTCCTAACTTAAGGTCATGACCACCTCGTTCGCCATCATCACTTGAATTGCGAATATACAAACTACTACAAATACCACAATAACACACGCTATCAGACAAATTATACATACACCCAAGTACACGGGGCTAAATGACCACCATGACCAAGCCTCTCAAGTGAGACAACTTTTTAAAATTGTTAATAGTTTTTGTTGTTGTTAATTTTAATGGTGCTCGTTGCAGCCCCGTACACTTGGGTATGTTAGGTACAATTTGTCTACTAACCTGTCTTATTGTTTGTATGTATTTTAATTTAGGATACTTGGGCGTGGTCTTGAATTAGGAACCAACCCAGAATTTGCCGGAAGTAGAAGTGAGTAAACCACGTAAAATTACTTCTGAGACAAACTCTTCTCTACTCAGATTTCCCTCACGGAGCCCGCTCCATCCCTCAGGTTAGAATTAAATTTCGTGGGAGAGCCGGCAATCGAACTCAGATCCTTTACCCCGAGATCACAGAAACCTCAGGAGCTCACAACTAGTGACCTTAACATAATCTGTTATGAGCCCAATGAGGACAATACGATTTGAGCGCTACTGGTGTTTGTGTGAGGCCTTGATAGTCTATTGTTTGAAGCATTGCTTATATAAGCTGTGACGTACTCTCCTTATATCTCGTGAATATTTGATATATAATATCGTCCAAGTTAACGGGAACCACGAATGAATGATTTCCGGAGAGCGGAACATTATTCCACCCAGCCTTACCATTTTGCTTGTTGCTTTAAATAAATTATGGCAAGCGACGAAATTCCTTAATCCGCATTGCTGGTGCCGTTGAGATATTTTATTTTTTGTTTCCTTAGATCACTAATATACCGCATAACATAAATGCTCGCGCGCGTATTTCATGCCATCGTTAGTGGAGAGATCTGTTCGGTAGTGCGTACTGTGCGCTACAAATTCCGACCGCAGCGCACAAACGGTAGTGAGACTCACCGCGGATAAACCTAACGTTATCCGCATCCACCCCACATCCACCCCACATCAGCCCCACATCCGCCCCTCATCCACCCCACATCCGCCCCACATCCACCCCACATCCACCCCTCATCCGCCCCACATCCGCCCCACATCCGCCCCACATCCGCCCCACATCCGCCCCACATCCACCCCACATCCACCCCACTTCCGCCCCACATCCGCACTACTTTTATCCGCACGTTTGTTATCCGAATCTACTGACATTACAATAATATGTTTAATAATTAGATAAAGTATTAAACCAACACTTTTAGACATTTGAGGGGAAAGCCATGTGCTTTTTAAAAAATGAATGTTACACAGCCAGAATTGCAACGCTTTTCAGATCGGACTGTTAATTATGTTTAATGACATCATTTGAATGGCATAAGCTTAAATCATCATCTTACATTTGTCATAAAAACAAACGTAACAGAAAAATATGCCATTAACATCCGGGTCATAGCAATAATATTCAACAAGTTGGTTTTTTTTTTCTAAAAACTATCCGCAAATTTACTCCAAATATTATCCGCAGCCATGGAAACTATAGACTATTTGAAAGGTGAAAAGTTTTGCGGATACCTTCGGATACCCGCATTCACGCAGGGCTTTATTCATGATGTACTGGAATAGAGAGGCCACATGAAGATATATACCAAAACTAAATGACTAGGCACTGAAAGTCCACCTCGCTGTAGTGATCAAAACGTAGTGATATAACAAGTTATTTTAATAGTGCTGCCATAATTTGACTTACAGCCAGGCACACAACACTTCCTAGGCTTCTCAAATAGTTTAATGAAATATTAGTGAAGAATTTGTTAGTTAAATTCATTACCAGGTATTGGTTACACAATATGCAACTTAATACGGGAAATACTCACTTCTACAACTTTCAGCAGGTCTGATTTACCACGAGGAATTTCACGGGTGTTGAAATAGTAAGTACGAACTGCTTTTAGATGATGTCATATCAAAATTAATGATTTTTATGAATAATATTTAGCATGTGGTCTTACGTGTTTATACAACTTAAGGCTCGGTCAAACAGGAGCGCGGAACGACCGCAGTCCTCCGCGGATTAGGTTGGTCAAATAGAATGCGGACAAGTCAAGGCGAACCAGTGTGAAAGCACTCGCGATAAAGTGCGCATTACATTGATTTCTGCTCGTGGTATTTTATTTAACATTTTAATTCAACATGTCCAACAGTTCCTCTGACGAAGAAGAATTGCTTCTTCAGTTGGCATTGAGACGAAAGAGAGTATGGGTTCACGAAATTAACGAGAAAAGAGAGGAATATGGGGAGTTTCACAGATTTCGCCGGGAACTGTTCTCGTTTGAAAACAGGTTCTTCATGTATTTTCGAATATCTCGAGAACAATTTGAGACATTAAGTATGCTCCTAGAACCAATAATTTCCAAGCAAACCACTAACTGGAGGAGACCCATTCGAGCGAAGGAAAGGCTAGCCATCTGTTTAAGGTAAGTAATAATAAAGCATAATAATTATTTTCGCACATATTTGTTTTTCAAGTAAATAATTATACTTATAATCACTTAATTTTTCGGTTTCTTCTGCCATGTTTTCTGTTTTGTCCTCTACTGGCCGCCGCGAACTTTGTAAGAAAACACAACTGGTTCGCCGACCCCCGCGGACAAGACTGATTCGCGTTCGGTTTGGCCAGGGTGATGCAATATTTAACAATACCGAGTTCGCGGCGATAGACCGCTCCGCGCTCCTGGGTGACCGAGCCTTTAGAGTTCTCAGCCTACGCGGTTTGAGAATTATAGGCGGCGATGTAAATGGTCATCGTGAACTAGAAACCAATATGAGCAGATTAAGTCAAAATGTGTTCCCCTCTAACAGGTGTTGTTGTTGTATTCTCACACAACACAGTACCTTATGACCAGGCCATGCTGTTCAAACGAGAAAGTCGATAATGATCGTCCACAGAACCACGTTACCGGCGAGACAGATCGGAACTGGGAACCTGTTGACGTTATAGTAGAAAACTAGCAGATTCGTGCGAGAACTCTCGCATAATGGGTTGTGCGTACCCCTTGTGTACAGACTACCCGCCCGGCCCTAGTGCTATGCAGGCTATACGCGACACATTTCTGGCAGGGGCTATCGTCTCGTTTATTTGTTTAAAAGCACTTTATAAACAAATAATATATTTCCGTTGACTTTTCAAGAAATGAGGGATGTTTTCCTGTAATATTGAGACGATTTGGAAGATTTTTGTACAAACCACACCTTGGTTGGTTGGTTGGATGGTTCTTAAGTTTAGGGGATGCGACATCGCGGTCATGTAGCCCCGTGTACTTTGGGTGTGTGTAGAATCTGTCCGATAACCGGTGTTAATTGTGATTACTGTATTAGTGTGTGGTATCTGTTTTTTTAATTTTTAAGTGCAGACTGCAACTTAGAATGTTTCAAATAGTTGCTACTTTTGCCGCCAAACGCCACCGTCAACGACTACTAGGCCTAGTTCAGAACTTAGCTGCTAGACGCCACCGCAGTCGGCTCTTGGCAACGAACGTAGAAACCTAAGAGCGTTGTTTACATTCTTAACCTATGCAATTTAGCTTCCCACAGATGTAATTAGTGGAAGGTTCTTTAACATGCCATAAATCTATGACATGGGACCGCCGGCTATATTTCCCCTCCGAAGGAAGGCATACTGTAAAACCACACCTTCTAACTCCCTCTGGTTTAGGAGCTTGAGTTTTGTGAAGCATACGCCTTAGCGTATTATATAATAAGATTGTTTTAAGGGGTCTTCCATCAAAGTTATCGGCCCCAGGTAGACACTGTCCAGGAGTGTAGATCTTGCAGCACGGCGGACTGGGACATCCCCTGACTGTCTCTACCCTTGTAGGGTTGATATGAAGGTCAGGCACGCGTTCTCAGCAGGTAGACACTGACCAGGAAGAGTGGTTCTTGCAGCAAATGCAGACTGGGATATCCCCTGACTGTCTCTAGCCTTGTAGGGTGGATATGAAGGTCAGGCACGCGTTCTCAGCAGGTAGACACTGGCCGAACGCCTCCAAGAGGAGTGGCTCTTGCAGCACGGCGGACTGGAAGTCATCGAAGGACACCTTGCCGTCCTTGTCCGTGTCTAACTTCCTGAGGGCCAGCTCTACCAGGTCCTTCACCCCCTCGTCAGGATCCTCGTCCGCGGGGTGCTTGATGAGGCAGTTCCTGGAACAACAAGCAGCAGTTCTATGAATGGTTTTGGATTACAACTGAATTTGATACAGTTGCTTACAATCTTAATAATGACAATAATAATAATAATAATAATAACATAGGAGAATGGCTGGAACCGAATCTCCGGAAGTCAGGGCATTATCAACTCGAGTTAACAAGTTAGAAGTGGCTTATCAACTAACTAAGAACACATATAATAAGAAGTGTATCTCCCGAAAGACTAAAATGAGACAATACCAGACAGTTATACGTCCTGAAGCCTTATATGCTTCGGAATGTCTAGTATTCAACCGGAAGGGACTCACGGACAAACTCGAAGTACAGGAGAGAAAGATAATGAGGAAGATGTTGGAGCCTGTTAAGGAAGCTAATGAATACAAAAGGCGACCTAATCAAGAGCTCTACACGTACTGTGAAAGAATTACGGATGTTGCTAGGAAGTCCACCATTTTATGAACACGTCTACAAGATGCATCCTACCAGGTTGACCAAGGTATGGCCATGTTAAGAGAAGAGATCAAGATTATGTGGGCAATAGGATTATGGAAAGCTTCCACCAGGGAAACGGAGTCGACGGCGACCAAAAAGGCGATGGGTGGACACCATTCAAGAAGATCAGGTGCTTGCCTTGACAACACATATTGAGACAGGTTTTGAAAAGCGATTGAAGAGTGGGGCAGTGTTTATTGATCTAACAGCTGCCTACGACACAGTGTGGAGAGAAGGTATTGTGTACAAGTTCTTTAAACTGACAAAGTGCAGTCAAATGTCACGTTTGATTAACAATATGCTTTCAAATAGAATAATCCAGGTAGTTATGCATAAAAACCACAGCAAAACAAGGGTACTCAATAATGGTCTTCCACAAGGATCTGTTCTTTCTCCATTATTGTTTAATCTATATATTGCGGACATACCTAGTACCAGCTCTCGTCAGTTTGCTTATGCTGATGATCTAGCAATAGTTACTCAACATGCTGATGCTAATGTGATAGAGAGAACTTTAAATGCAGACCTGGATGTCCTATGCAAATACTTCGAAATGTGGTGCTTGAAGCCCAGCTCTAGTAAAACGGAAACCTGCTTCTTCCATTTAAACAATCGGCAAGCGAACTCTACCCTGAAAGTGTCTCTTAATGGAGGCCCTCTCCCTCATAATGCCAACCCCAAATATCTTGGAGTTACTCTTGACCGAACGTTATCGTACAGGAAGCATCTCACCAACCTAACAGCCAAATTAAGGACACGTAACAATATCATCCACAAACTTGCTGGCTCCACATGGGGAGCGTTTGCAACTACATTGCGTACTTCGGCGATGGCACTGGTACTTTCAACAGCTGAGTACTGTTCCTCAGTTTGGGTCAACAGCTCTCATGTTAAAAAGGTGGACACAGTCCTGAATGAGACAATGCGTATTATTAGTGGCACAATAAAATCTACCCCTCTTTTCTGGTTGCCTGTGCTTAGTCACATAGAACCGCCTAGAATTAGAAGACTGAACAACTTGGTCAGGGAATACAACAAGATATTGGCCAATCCTGAACTCCCCATTCATGAAGATGCTAGCACCAGATATAGCCGCCTCAAGTCAAGATCTCCACCTATTCAAACAGCACAGGAACTGGTTAGGCAGGTTTATGATCCAAAAGCTGATTGGCAAAAAGAGTGGAACAGCATAGCTCCAATGCAATGGCAGGCATTGTTCAACATTCAAAATATGCCAGCCGGATTTGATTTGCCCCGCAAGACATGGGTAACTCTCAACAGAGTCCGCACTAACCACGGGAGATGCGGATCAATGATGTATAAATGGGGTATGCGATCTTCCCCAACCTGTGATTGTGGTGCAGTTGGACAGACTATGAACCATATTGTCACTGAGTGCATTAGTAGGGCATTCACTGGATCAACACAGGACTTTGTAATAGCCTCTACTGAAGCCATAAGATGGCTAGACAATTTAGACATTAATCTTTGAACACCCTTTCCCTTGCATGATTGTAACAGTTGTAATGTGTTACCTATTGTTTGTGTGTATATTGGTTATGTTGTTTGTTTTGTGTTGTACCATACGCTAATAATAATAAGAAAGCATGAAACAGCGGGGGATTGTGGAGGAAATAGTCCGGGATAGAGCGACGTGGAGGAGGAATATCCGCATCAGCGACCCCACATAAGTGGGATTAATCATGCTGGAGAAGAAGAAGAAGAAGAAGAAGAAGAAGAAGAAGTATTGTGTACTCTGCAGCGGAATACTGTGCCCCTGTATGGCTGGAAAGTGCACATGTGCATAAAGTGGATACTAAGTTGAATGAAACCATGCGCTGCATAACTGGTACTGTAAAGTCTACACCTAGCCACTGGTTACCCGTTCTTAGCCATATCCCACCACCCCACCTGAGGAGAAAGGAAGCTCTGCTGAGAGAAGCAAAGAAGATCCGGTCATCTCCCTCATTACTAGTTCACCAGGAATTTTGTTACCCATCGCCACAACGACTTCGATCTAGGAGACCAGCAAGTGTATTGGCCGGCCGACTCTTGAGGGACAATTTTAACCTAAACCGGAGCTGGCAGGAAGAGTGGTCAAATTCAACATCTGGTACTACTGCTCATGAGATAAATCCAACTCGGAAAATTAATGGATTTTACCTGCCAAGAAAACTATGGTGTCGCCTCAACAGACTGAGACCTGGGCATGGGCGCTGTAATTTCTTGCGCCATAAGTGGGGCTGGATGGATTCTCCAATGTGTGAATGCCGTGAAGAGGAGCAGACCATGGACCATGTCATCCTGCGTTGCCCTCTTCATGCCTACTCTGGAAGCCCCAAGGACCTGTTTCATCTTTCAGAAAGTGCTGTTGTGTGGTTGAAGAACTTGGACCTGGACTTATGAATTCCTTGTTGAACTCACCATACGATTAAATAAATAAATTATTACCAGACAGAGTCGGAATTACAGGAGATTCATCTTAAGACAGACAGAAGTTGAGGACAAGTATCGTAAATGTGGCATGCATGGTGAACCCTTGGATCACATTAACGATGGACTACACTGAGTGCCACAATAATGCTGCTAAGATCGCGCCCTTGGAGATGGACTAATGACTCTTCGCTTCCGTATTATTATAGGTAGTAGCCAAAAGATGTTTCGGACAATGGAGCCCAAATTTATTTAGCGTATGGCTTTCAGTGCCGGGAGTGTCCGAGGACATGTTCGGCTCGCCAGTGGCTGTAGCTGCTTCAAGCGGACACCCATGGGGTGAGCTACAAGTTCCCTTCAATTTCAAGTAGTTCCAACTTTCACTACCAGATGTCACTGACAAATAGTGGTGAACGTTGGAACTGTGATAGAGCGTTCCAACGAAATCTAACCTAGAATATTTTAGCTTCACACAAGTTTAGTCATGTCGCCTCCGTAGCGTAGCGGTCAGCATGGTTAGCTGCCACCCCGGAGGTCCTGGGTTCGATTCCCGGCTCTGCCACGAAATTTGAAAAGTGGTATGAGGACTGGAACGGGGTCTACTCAGCCTCGGGTGGCACAAATGAGTAGAGGGGGTTCGATTCCCACCTCAGCCATCCTCGAAGTGGTTTTCCGTGGTGTCCCACTTCGTCTTCGGGAAAATGCCGGGATCGTTCCTACTGTAAGGCCACGGCTGCCTTTCCTTGCCTATCCATCCTAATCTTCCCCTCCTCCCTTCCCTCATGAGGTGCAGGTGAGGCCACCTCACCAGTTGTATCCCCTCCGACCATATGTCCCCAGCTCTAGGACACTGCTTGGAAAGGCGGTAGAGGTGAGTTCTCTCGCTGAGTCCATGGGAGCCACCAACCTGGAGGGTAAAATTGACTACAAAAAAAAGACAAGTTTAGTCTGTGGAAGGATCTTTTACATGCCATAAATCTATGACATGGGAGCGGCGGCCTTACTTTCTCTCCAAATGAAGGCATACAGAAGGATTTTAACGCTCTTGAAAAAATCCGACGACTTCGGGCGGGTTTGAACCCGCTATCTTGGGAACAGCAGTTCTGCATGCTACTCACTGCGCCACCGAAGCCGGACGGAGCCTAAACACTATACTGGGAAAGAGAAACCCACACGGATAAAACCATCAAGGCCAACCGAGCTGATATTCTGCTCTTTGTTCCGCACAAGAAAGAAGCTGTCCGCGCCACTAAACCACAACCTTAAAACAGCCTATGGCCGAAAGGTCCATAAATACAGCGAGCTGGGCATTGAAATCAAACAAATGTGGAACCTAAACCGGGTGCTTCTCATTCTGTCTTCAACTGAAATTGCTTGTTGGTTGGTTTCTCAGTTTAGGGGCTGCGACAACGCGGTCATGTATCCCCGTGTACTTTGGGTGTGTGTAGAATCTGTCTGATAACCGGTGTTAATTGTGATGGCTGTATTAATGTGCGTTATCGCCGGCCCCGTGGTGTTGGGGTAGCGCACCTGCCTCTCACTCGGAGGCCCCGGGTTCGATCCCCGGCTCCGACAGGGATTTTAAAACTGACGTGAGGGTTGGAACGGGGTGCACTCAGCCTCGTGAGGACAATTGAGTAGCTGTCTGATAGTGAGACAGCGCCCCGATCACGAATACCAAGATTAACGGCCGAGGGGACCCGACGCGCTCATCACGCGTCACCCCAATATCTGCAGGCCAAATGGCTGGGCAGTGGTCGCTTGGTCGGCCTTAGCCCGTCATGGGCTGGATAGTGCCAGGGGTTGACTTGTGTGTTATCTGTGATTCAGCTAAGGACTGCAGACATTCAATGTTCCTAATTTTGCTATTAAACGCTACCATCAACGACAACTAGTTCTGAACTTGGTTACTAGATGCCATCGCAGTCAGCTCCTGGCGACGAACGTTGGAACATAAGATCGTTAGTCAAATCTAACCTACAATTTACCTTCACACAAGTGAGCTTAGTGGAAGGTTTTTTACATGCCATAAGCCTGTGACATGGGACCGTCAGCTTTCCTTCCCCTCCGATTTTTAACGCTCTTAAAAATTCGACAACTTCGGCCGGGTTTGAACCCGCGACAAGCAGAAGTTGGCACCACTGACCTGAGCAGATGGAACATCTCGTCCCTTGTGAGGAAGCCGTCACTGTTGAGGTCGTACACCAGGAAGCAGAAGGCGGTGCGCTCTTCAATGGTACCCCTGAGGAACACAGACAGTCCACACACCCACTCCTCGAGTCTGATTACACCGTCGTTGTAGCGGTCGAAGGCGCAGAAGATGCGATCCATGAGCACTTCTTCGGTCACCAGGTCGAACGTGTTGTGCAACAGTTCGCGGAACACCACTCGGTCCAGCCCGCAACAGCACTGCAACAGACATTCTCTATTATACCGCACGCCATCTTGTATCCAAGAGCACCAGGTCGAACGTGTTGTGCAACAGACATTCTCTATTACACAGCACGCCATCTTGTAACCAAGATCACCAGGACGAACGTGTTGTGCAACAGACATTCTCTATTACACAGCACGCCATCTTGTATCCTAGAGCACCAAGACGAACATGTTGTGCAACAGATATTCTCTATTACACAGCCCGCCATCTTGTATCCAAGAGCACCAGGACGAACGTGTTGTGCAATAGACATTCTCTATTATACAGCACGCCATCTTGTATCCAAGAGCACCGGGTCGAACGTGTTGTGCAACAAACATTCTCTATTACACAACACGCCATCTTGTATCCAAGAGCACCAGGATGAACGTGTTGTGCAACAAACATTCTCTATTACACAGCACGCCATCTTGTATCCAAGAGCACCAGGATGAACGTGTTGTGCAACATATATTCTCTATTACACAGCACGCCATCTTGTATCCAAGAGCACCAGGATGAACGTGTTGTGCAACAGACATTCTCTATTATACAACACGCCATCTTGTATCCAAGATCACCAGGCGAACGTGTTGTGCAACAAACATTCTCTATTATACAGCACGCCATCTTGTATCCAAGAGCACCAGGACGAACGTGTTGTGCAACAAACATTCTCTATTATACAGCACGCCATCTTGTATCCAAGATCACCAGGATGAACGTGTTGTGCAACAAACATTCTCTATTATACAGCACGCCATCTTGTATCCAAGATCACCAGGACGAACGTGTTGTGCAATAGACATTCTCTATTATACCGCACGCCATCTTGTATCCATGAGCACCGGGACGAACGTGCTGTGCAACAAACATTCTCTATTATACCGCACGCCATCTTGTATCCAAGAGCACCGGGTCGAACGTGTTGTGAAACATATATTCTCTATTATACAGCACGCCATCTTGTATCCAAGAGCACCAGGACGAACGTGTTGTGCAACAAACATTATCTATTATACAGCACGCCATCTTGTATCCAAGATCACCAGGATGAACGTGTTGTGCAACAAACATTCTCTATTATACAGCACGCCATCTTGTATCCAAGAGCACCAGGATGAACGTGTTGTGCAACAAACATTCTCTATTATACAGCACGCCATCTTGTATCCAAGATCACCAGGACGAACGTGTTGTGCAATAGACATTCTCTATTATACCGCACGCCATCTTGTATCCAAGAGCACCGGGACGAACGTGCTGTGCAACAAACATTCTCTATTATACCGCACGCCATCTTGTATCCAAGAGCACCGGGTCGAACGTGTTGTGAAACATATATTCTCTATTATACAGCACGCCATCTTGTATCCAAGAGCACCAGGACGAACGTGTTGTGCAACAAACATTATCTATTATACCGCACGCCATCTCGTATCCAAGAGTTCCAGATCGAACGTGTTGTGCAACAAACATTCTCTATTATACAGCACGCCATCTTGTATCCAAGATCACCAGGACGAACGTGTTGTGCAACAAACATTATCTATTACACAGCACGCCATCTCGTATCCAAGAGCACCAGATCGAACGTGTTGTGCAACAGATATTCTCTATTATACAGCACGCCATCTTGTATCCAAGATCACCAGGACGAACGTGTTGTGCAACAAACATTCTCTATTATACAGCACGCCATCTTGTATCCAAGAGCACCTAGACGAACGTGTTGTGCAACAGATATTCTCTACAGGTCGCGTCGTATGGGCGTACGCCATGGTAGTATCGATAATGATCTAAGAACGAGCGGCGGCCATGTTGTGGAACGACTGGAATCCTTAGCTGTATTTGTTTACCAAACAGTTAGACCTTTGTGTTAGTTGCATTGTTCCCGTATCGTAAAATGACAGTATGTGCAATATTTGAATGTTCTTTTGGATCTAGCCGAGATCCAGTTAGATGTTATGATCTTAATACGACTAATAATATCAATATGGTTTCCATGCCTTAACCAAACAGATCTCAACCGGCAGCAGCTAACACAAGAAATGCAAGATCTCATCAAGCATTTCGTTCTTGGCAAGTAAAACAATTTTGTCACTGAAGGCCTCGGCTACACGATCACTTGACTATTTAGGTTAAATATTTGATATTGATATTCATCACTTGGCCAGTTAGGTTAACTACACTGGACAGGTGTGCTTTTGTTTCTTGCTCATGCTCATTCAACAACAATTGCCATGTTTGTCAGGCGCATGAGGTCTCTTCAACTTTTAACGTTGCGCACATCACTGTTACCAACATATAGGATACAAAATACACCTTGTAATAATATGAAAAACATGAATTGGCTATGTAATTGGTCTGGATAAAGATTATTGTTGAGTAGTACCGTATGCGCGGGGTTGGCATTATTGTATTTGTCCCATAATTCACGCGTATTTTGGTGGGCAAAACTGGAAATGTTACTATATAAGTCGTGATCTAAAAAGGGGACGGTGGGCAGATGATAGACAGCGGAGGAGAAAACATCTACCACAACAGCATGTCCACAATATATTAATCATCATTACAAAAGGTAATTCAGCTAATTTAAGTAGTTTTGTAGAAGGTTCTGCACTCCTGAACTGTTACCAAAACTTCTGCGTTATATCCCAAATACTAACATTTTAGGTTGGAATATACAGGAGTGTTCACTCACATTAAAAGGCACAATAAATTAATAGATCATATGGAATCATTTTGAAAACATTAATACGAAAGCGTGTGGCGTCATAACTTAATAAATCCTCATTCTACGAAGAGAATGGGAGTGTTGTAAGCGAACTTCGTGTTGCCACCACAAGAGTGCAGCAGGGACATAAGGGGTCCAGGCAAGGAGTAATAAGAAGCCAGGAAGTGAAGCTACGAGTTACTCCTGCGCTAGTGCTTTAGTCCCATGCAAATAATGGCCTATCAATATTTTAACCCCCACGAGCAATAAATCTAGAGCTTGTAACTGTCAAGTTGTCACCAGAGTGCAGCATGACTAGAACGGGTCCAATACCGTATTGCACCCTTTCGAAGAATTATTACATGGTCATACTTCGATTAGCTCAGTCAATTCGTGGGTGGTACATCCCTTCCCACATATGACACATATATTTAGGATCATAAGTAATAGGTCAACACTTCAAAAATGAACTCAAAAACCTCACTTAAAGCAATATATGTATAGCTTAAATGGCGCTACAACACAAATAAACAAATCCAATAAATGACACAAAATCAATATTAAATCACTCTAAATCCATAATACATTAATACTCATTCCTTTTCAATAGGAATCTTCAGTAAACACAAATGCTCATTGTTACTTCGGTTCCACTCGAACCTATAACAATCCTAGTTTCACTTCCATATAGCTTCCCACCTTGATATTTATTTTACGAGTTCCAATGACTCCATAATTATTTAACCACTTTATTTTATCATTTAACATGAATTTCCTCCCTTCTTAATTTTGGGTTCCGAAAAAGTGGTGCAACCAACATTTATTTTTATTTAATAATAGCAATCAAGGTTTTTGAACGCATCAAATTCTCTCTCTCTCTCTCTCTCTCTCTCTCTCTTATGTTAAGTACACCCATGGCGATCGCGCTGTCATTTATTACACAAATTACTGACAAAGTGAAATGAATAAGACTCCATGAATTACTCATATATGTTTAAGCAACGGAACACCTTTCAACTCCCAGTTGTCACACACGAGAATTTATGATTACATTCGGATAACAATATTCTATTCAACGGCATCTGAATTCATAACATTTAAAAGGAAATCTTCTCATAATTAGGTCACGAGATCAAATCTCCGTGCGACTTCTAAAATGTATTGCAAGTTCATTAACACCGGTGTGTTGACAAATGAACATTTGGTTTGGCCCAAGCAATATCTTGGCCAGTGACCCCTCTCTTAATGTGCAGAGCTCTTAGCAAAATTTACGACCCGAGACAAGCTGTCTGGCTCGGTGATATTGGGATTCCAACTGTTGGCGGCCTTCCTACATTTATATGTTTCTTACTACGAAAAGCTTTAAAATTTAGACCCTAGGCATTACATTAACGCGGCTATCACATCAGCCGATATTTATATTAGGCAAGTAAGGTAGTTAATGTATGAGGATGCACATTGCTTCGTATGAGGGACGAGAATTTATTTATAAGGGACATACAACTTGACGTGGCCCACGGCTCACGTGTAATCCACTCCTAGGGTTGACCCATATTCGGAGGATTCGACGATACATATTTTGGAGTGGGAACTTTTTACCTCTACCCTCCATATTCCTGCTGCCTACAGAGCGGTATTGTATTCAGGCCTCTCGGTGCAATTATAACAACATGTGTGCTCCCTTCTGACGATTCCTTTACATTCGTTCCACTCACTCACAGACAACTACTCCCATCATTAATCCCTCCTAGCATTGTTTATAGCAATCATTGGGTTCGATAAGTTACATTCGCGTCTTTCAGCGTAACAATCAATATGTCCTGTAAAGCTTTTCGAGAAGAATTTCTTATTTCCACGCCGTTCCGCAATTCCCATCGCTGACTTATCTGCACCCTAACTCATTCTTTAAATTTGAACAGTATTCAATAACTTCACATCATTACTTTAAGAAATTCCTATTCCTTCCACAAATTGCTAGAATTTACAATTTACACTTTACTTAATTTCATTTCCTCTTGCAAAATCGATTCCGATCCGTATTAATTTAACAATATGGTGTACAACATCCACCATTGGTTCAATTACATAAATATTCCATTTCTCATACGTGTGTGACATTTCGATCGTTTTAAGGACGCGCGACCCCAAAATACATAATAAAATATAAAGGCTGTACTCACATTTCTATCTCGGTGGTGGTCGCCAATGGAGAAGGACCTGTTTGTCCACTATCTTGTACCTAATCTTCCAACATTACTACCGTGGCACTTTCCACGTACATTTCAATAATTACACACATTTTTCCTTTACCTAAATTCCCTTTCTTAGTGTTTTCTAACCTATTAAATACTACAATACACTTGTAAATACTTAAAACACTTATAAACACTTTTTAAAATATAATTTTACACACGTTATTAATATTCTTGGCACAAATTAATGCTTTACACATATTTGTGATTCTCTTCTAACTCACACGTTCCACTCTTTCCTCTGCCTCCTCCAAGAATTGTAGGTTTTCACGGATCCCTATCCTGGTCCTAACATCTACTTGAGAAGCGTGAAAGTCTCTGATCTGCTTACCCGTTGCTTCACTATTCATCTCGGATATTCCTTCTTCTAAATGTTACTTTCTGTCCTATCGGCCCTTTGGTAGGCTGTCTATTTATCTAATTTGGGCCGAACTAGTCCGTCACCGCCCCCTTTTGACACTAACTTCTGAAATAATCCTTGTCTCGGATTATAAAATATATCCCTATGCTCCTTGGAGTCTCTAGGTTCGAGAAATGTCTTGAGATTCAAAAATCGATCGTACAGTTCTTTGAAAATAATTTACAAAACGGTCTGGCTTCACATGGGAGTGGATTCATTACTCAAATACCTACGCATATTCCTTCGCTTGGGAAAAGTGATGTAATGCTGATTTGACAGTTCTGTTCTGTGCAATAATTATAGGAATTTACACTCCTTAAAATTCTCATTCTAATTATCCGCCCTTTTGGCGTTCTCTGATGTTTATAATTTTGCATCTTTCTTGAAAACGTAGAAATTTCACTACTGTTTTGGCTCCTCCCACTGCTAATATAAAGAAATTATTCTATCCATAAGGGTACAGTATATAATATGGCGAATGCTAAGTAACGTCAAGGAATACAAAAGGAGCTTCATATTGGAGTTCTATGAGCCTGGACCTTTTCGGTCCCTGCTGCACTCTGGTGACAACTTTTGACAGTTACACGCCCATTGGTTTCAGTAACTAACAGTCTGCCGGTATTCAACATCGCATTCTATGAACTCGTCACGGTTCATTCAGTATGGCATTAGGCTATGATTGTTCAAAGGATTGTTCATACAAAGCGCGACGTCCTGAAACACATCCACCACGAAACGATGCCTTGTGACATCGTAAATTAGCGTACATTGCAAAGAACTTCACCACCTCAGTAATATTCTCAACACAGGAGGTACGGTAACAGATGTTCTGGAAAATGGCCGCTCATGAAGTGTTTCAAGGAATGCGTTTTACCCGATACTACGTATTATACAAGCAGAACAAGACGCCATCTTGTATCCAAGAGCACCAGATGGGACGTGTTACGCAGCACCACACATTTGGATAGGTGCTGCCAAGCTTAAAACTATGGTCGTAATACTTAGAGTTGACGTCTGACAGCTAGTGCTGGAGGGAGGAGCATTGCACGTGCAATTTCACGTGGTTGCCACATTCCTGCATTCCATACCCTACCCTTCTCACTTCCGGCTGGCTTGTTGTTCATTCTGACCGCTGAGTTTTCTTGTAGACTACCTGGCCAGACCATGACTGACTTGGTCTTGTGTTCGGTTTTCTTTAACAGAGGTCGGGCTGAAAAGCTCAGACAGTAGAGCGCTGGTTTTCTGAGCTCAACTTGGCAGGTTCGATCCTGGCTCAGTCCGTCACCTCTCTCCATCAGCAGTGTAAATAACAGTTTTAGAATTGTTGGATGTTCCCTCCTGGTGTAGTAAGAATATATGTGCCGGCGAATAGCATCGTCTTTAAACGGATCCAGATTTGTAATTCTGGAGGTTCTAGGCCGCTTCTTTCCAGGCATGGACAGTTTAGATGAACCCTCTTCTGAGTTGTTATATTTCTCCATCGTAACTCTTGTCACAGTACTTTTACTAACTCTAAGAGCTTTCGCAGTGCATTGTTGAACTCTCTGGAATGGAATTAAAGGAACATTCCTTTCCGAAAAACTCTTAGCCTCCTCTTCAAAGAATTCCCTTGCGGCACATATCATTTCTCTTCCTTGGTGATGAATTGTCACACCATGACCGGCGGTACTTTTTTCATGAGGTGGACGAGTTCTGGGCCTCCCTCTCCCTCGAGGAGTATTCATAATGCTCGAAATATATATTGCAATACAATAATTGTAGGTCTACGTAATTAGTATTTAAAATACCGTTAGATACTTAATGACGGCCTCCAAACAGAAACACAAATAGAATAACACTCACGCTGAACTGCTTGTGACTAGATCTAACTCAGAAGTGCGAGGTTTGGCAACTCCTACAAACTCCTCCTCAACACGAGCTGGCCAGAGGGCTTATCTCCATGGCAACCACAGTCGCCCCACCCCGTTTCCATGACAACCATACCCCCACCTCCCTTTAACCCACCCCGGTAGGCAGTAAAAGTACCTCCCTCTAAGAACTGTCAGACTTCAACTCTAAGTATTACAACTGTAGTGACGGTCAATGTCAACAAATGGCAGCCCCACCAGTTGAGTGATTGATCAATAACTTCATTTAAGCGACCCTAAGATATAGAAGGGCTCTGTATGGGAGCTGCAGCTCGGCATAAACTGCGCGAGGATAGAATGTAGCTTACCAATGGGACATGGAGCAGTCTGTGCGCGCGTGCGGGCCCCATGTGAAGATATCGTTGACATTTAATGTTATTAACTTTAAATCAAGTGTGCAGAAACTATTTGACCAGCTCCAAAGCGCCGTAGGCAAGTTTAACAAAGAAGACACTTATGATCTGGGTTACCACTACCTGTTACGGTATCTAAGTTACTCTTCCAAGATGGAGCAATTTGGGAATTATTCATGACTAGCAGTAGTGCTCGGCTCCGCCCGTGATTGCAATTTATAAGCAGCGCAAGATCCAACTACGAGGCACGTCCAGAAAGTAAGTTCCTTTGGTAATAAAATTAAATTGTGTACAGATACAGAAAAAATATTTATTGCACAACATTCTATACCTCTTAAACTACTTTTCCACATAACTGCCGAACTTTTGCAGGCATTTGTCATAGCGTGGCACAAGTTTTTGGATACCGTCTTCATAGAAGTTCGCTGCCTATGTCTTCAACCAGTTGGAAACATCTTCTTTCAGCTCGTCGTCATTGTTGAAGTGTTGACCGCCAAGGAAAGACTTGAGATATGTGAACAGGTGAAAGTCGCTAGGAGCGAGGTCAGGGCTGTACGGAGGGTGGTCAAACACGTCCCAGCCAAATCCCCGTAGGAGGGTTTTCGTCACATTTGCAGTGTGTGGTCGTGCGTTTTGACAGCAACCCTCGGCGCTTATTCTGTATTGCGCGGCGCAATCTCCTAAGTGTCTCGCAGTAAGCATCTGCGTTGAATGTTTGACCACGCGGTAAGAAATCAATGAGTAAGATTCCTTTCCAGTCCCAGAACACTGTGCACATCATTTTCCGAGGTGTCAAGATTTGTTTCGGCTTAACCTTTGCTGGGGATGAAGTGTGCCTCCATTCCATTGATTGCCGCTTACTATCAGGGGTGTCGTAAGAAACCCAAGTTTCATGTCCTGTGACTATCTGTGTCAGAAATTCTTCGCCGCCTTCATTGTAACGGGTCAAAAACTGAAGTGCATTAAGACACCCAGGAATAGCAAGCTTAGTTATGGAAGGAAGGATCGAGGACAAGAACTGTAGGGGTAGAACAAAGTTAGAATATGTTAAACAGATTGCCTCGGATGTAGGGTGTGGTAACTATGTAGAGATGAAACGATTAGCTCAGGACAGGGAGGCATGGAGAGCTGCACCAAACCAGTCAAAAGACTGAAGACTCAAACAACAACAACAACAAAATCAGTCTTACATACGTCCCCCCTTAAAGGGGCGGAACAGCAAAGTAATCTATCCCTCTTGACAAAGATAAAATTGTACGAATTAAGTCGATTTTAAAATTTAAAAAATAAAAGGGGACACCTAAATATTTTCTTTCCAAATGCCAAAAATTAATAAATTAAAAAATAAAATAAAAATAAATTGTAGCAAAAAACAAAAATTACGGCGAAAAAGCCATAATTTCAAATGGGAACTTACCTCACTGGCACCGCCGGCCCCGGCTATAGTTGGCATCACTGCTGGAGCTGTACTCCCCACTGATCCTGTTCCTGGTGGAGAGTTGGCAGCATTGGCCACCAGCTTGCGGTACACTCTAGCGAGAGCTTCTATCTCCTGCCTAGACAAACAGAGCAAACAACATGGAACACGGGGAAAACGAGGTCCCTTGGTCAACTCCTGTTCTCTTTCGACATGGTATAAGGGTATTCGAGGCCACGAGTATCTTTCATTTCCCCACCTTGTGTTGTGTTCCCGGATACCCTCGTTCTTTAAGGGTCAAACCTCTCTTTTTAATAACGGTATCTCCTGAAAGATGGACGCAGCACCCTTAAGGTGAGTTGGATTCCTTTCTTCCCTTTTCCATTATCTTTGGCGCGGATCCTCCCTAACTGCCTTTCATGGCTCTACTTCCTCCCAAGTTCCTCATTCTTTGAAGGATTGAGGCCGTGTAGCCGTGAGCGTTAATCGCGTGAAGTGCGAAGATCAGAGGTTCGAATCCTGGCGCTAACAGCAGCGATCCTGCCACGCAAATGCTGGGATAGTAGCTTACTACTACACACTCAAGATATCCTGAGCCCCTAATACAAATTAAAACATAATTTCCCTCATAAAATAATAATAATATCGTACGGCCTCGGATGTCGGGTGCAAGCTTTGTTATTTGACACCCAAAGGGTCGCTTGCATGTCGAATTTCGTTATTCTTTGAAGCACTATGAAGTCAAGGAGGTTAGATATCTAAGCTCCTTGAACACTATAGCGCTTTCTAATAGAGAAATGAGGAACTTTGTGTTGGCGGTAACTCCCGAGATTAATTTTGCCTTCCCTCATTAGCAGCTAGCATTGTTCGCTGTCACCTCTAAGTTCCGGGTTCGATTACCAGCTCTGCCAAGAAGTGCAATTCTGGTCTGAGGGATGGAAAGGGGATCACCCACCACTTCTACTCCAGGCGAATTCTGGGATAGTACCTTCTACCCAAAGAATCCTGGTCCCAATTACAATACTAAAGTCATTAGTTACACACACAACTAAGTACACAGGGCTATGTCACAGCTGTGTCGCAAAGTTCCTAAAAGCCCCTCTACTTATTTCCAAGTCCCTCAATAGCCCAGGGCAATTAGAGTTTAACCCGGAAATTTAGAATATCAAGTCCGGATATGAAAAAATAGTTGTAAGTACCTTTAAATAAGATGTGTATGTGTGTTTCTGTGTGTGAAGTAAAATGAGAAGGGGTGGGGGAGGCGAGGAAGGGGGGGGGGGGGGTTAACGTGAGGAGGTGGGGAATTGTAAAAGGACGTAAAGAAAATGCAATATAACACAAAAGTAGCGTACGTGTCACCATATGAGACGACAATTTAAAAAAACACGAGAAAAAGCGATAAGTTGAGCATTTTTCGGACTTCGATTTACGCCCATTGTAACCATATTCCAGGCAATGAACGCCGTGTTTTCGGACTTTTCAGTTTTTTTTAAGCGAATAATTAATTTTATCGTCGCTGATAATTTTTTGCGTGTATGTGACAGCATTTTAGTATGAAAGCAGGTCATATTTTTGTCAAAATTTGGATTTTTCACCTAAATTAGCGCCAAAAAATTCATTTTTTTTACAGTGTACCAAATGTTCTTTCCTGAGTACCTAAAAATGTGATTCTGCATACAAATAAATATTAATAAGCCAAAAACAACCAGATTCTGACCACTCGTTCGCGATTTATAAGCGTTCCAGGAAAATTCCAGGTTTCTCCAGGGTATTTCAGGTATCCCATCAAGGAAGCCGTGGGACCTTTAGGATTATCTTATTTAAAGGCCCTTACAACTATTTTTAGCCTACTTTTCACATTTTGCAAAAATGAGGAAAAAGTAGACTTATGAGATCGATCCCGGAAAATGTGTGTCTGTCTGTCTGTCCTTCTGTATGTCTGTCCGTCTGGCTTTGTGTGTATCCCCCCTATCAACTCCTAAACGGCTGCAGCAATCGAAACCAAATTTAGTATGAGTAAAGATGTATATCTCAAGCCCATATTTTAAAATGATGTCAGTGCTACCAACTGCTGAAAAAAATCAC
Source organism: Meconema thalassinum (assembly GCA_946902985.2). Taxonomy (NCBI): domain Eukaryota; kingdom Metazoa; phylum Arthropoda; class Insecta; order Orthoptera; family Tettigoniidae; genus Meconema; species Meconema thalassinum. The sequence goes on from OX336396.1 coordinate 19,373,689, forward strand.
TAGAAATTTGAGCTCCATGTTGGATATCTTGGAAAGTATGCATGGGAGCTATTCCAAAATTGGCACACATGTAGATAATACCATTTCAGTTTAATTTCCAGGAGGACATACATGGCAGTGTTGCCAAAATAATTTTAAGACTTCTGATAAGTCCAATTTTAAATGCATATAACTTCGACACTAACAATTGGATTTCAACCAAATTTTGTATGTAATATGTGTACATAAACAGATATGACTGAGCGTATTTTTAAGAGCCACCAGGGCTGCCAACTGTTGATAATTGATCTCTCTCTTTTTTAAATCCAAATACCAATATATCAGAAAGTATGCAAGCCGACAGCTTTAAACTATGCACACGTATAGTACCTGACATTTTAGATTAATTTGGAGTAACTTATATACGTCAGTCCTACCAACATGATTCTAAGCCTGCTGACAGGACCAATTTTTTAATACATGTAACTTCTATACTATCAGTTGGATTTCATCCAAATTTCGTATGTGCTATGTGTAACATAACAGATATGACTATAAGTATTCTTAAGAGCAATCAGGGCTGACAACTGTTAATAAATGCTGTCTATATTTTACCCTAATATTCTAGGTAGGTGCATATACTGTAGATTAATCATTGGCATGAATCTTAATTTTAAGAAAAGTAGGCTCTTTAGTTCGTCACAAAACATCTTGTTTCATATCCGGACTTGATATTCTAAATTTCTGGGTTTGGCCTTTTTTTTTCGTATAATTGCACTGTGCTACAAGCCTCATTGTTCTTGTCTATACGAGTCAAGCAGTAATAGTATAGAGTATTCTGTCGTTACCATCCTTACCATTATGGGCGGATGACCTAGGTGTTGTACCCTTTAAAACAACAATGATCACCTCGTGGCTCAGAGGGAAACTTGTGATGTTGGCAACTCTGGATTATTGTTGCTCTTGAAAAGAAACGCGCCAGGAGAAGACTCACCAAGAGCTCCAGCATTGTCTGTGTTTCATTTCGGGAAAAATAAGCTGAGGAAAAGAATATGACTTTCTTTCCTTAAAGGAGATCACAACACAAAAACACGTATTTCGTTAATTATTGTTAATTACGTAACATGGACATTTAATAGCAATGCCGTTAATGCCTGTACGTCCAACCGTTCTCAAGTTACGTGCAAAAGTAAATTGCTCGTGACGTCACTGCGCTGTCGGGTCTGCATGGCAGCCTTGATGCTGTGCGCAAACTCGGGCAGTCTTTTCCCGCACTCCATCTTTTGTTGCCGTGTTCTGCTGTTGCCATTGTTGCCGCGTTTACACCGAAGTTGACAACATTTACAAAAATCGGACTAAATTTTTTGTCAACATTGCTGCCAACAATGCTGTCAACACCGAAAAAGTGTTGGCAACATTACCCACCAGCAGTTGGTAAAGATCAAAGAGTGTTGTTAACATTTGTTGGCAACGATGTTAACGGGACTTAAAGTGACCCGCAACAATGTTGGCAAAAAATCCCCTTCAACTGTCCAGCGCACGTGTTTGGCCGACGCGGCTTCGCTCTAGTCACGGTTGTTGCTGGTAGTACTGGACTTCTGTTTGTGGTGTCGAACTGTCGAAGTGCAAGTCAATATGGACAACCTTTTACGTGATTTTGATGGTCGCGGGATAATGTCCTAAATTTGATCGAGCTCTATCGCGAGTAACCTGTACTCTGGAACCCGATGGACCCAGACTTTAAAAACAAAAACCTGTGAGTAGGTTTTCAAAGACGCTACTTGTCATCCTCAAGAAGTTTTTGACACTGCCGTCACACCTCAACTCTCATGACAATGGATCGACACCGTCTTGATTTAAATCGGAAAGTAGGTCACTTCCACTATACACAGATCTGGCCCTAAGGGAAGGCCTTACCCAGATTCTCTTCGGCCTTCTCTTTTTACCTATGATGACGCACGCTGCTGCTATCGCCGCAAGTTCCTCTGGTGTTGACATCTCGGAATGCAGAATGCAACTGGCGAAACGCGCCAAAAATGAGCTAAATCTTAACCATTCTCGATATTCGCCAACATTGTTGCCAGTATTTGTTATGAACTTTTGTTGTCAACATGTTGTCAACGAAAGTTGGCAACGTTTGGTGTAAACGCAGCGTTTAGTGCGCTGATTTTGACTTATAATTGATGTAAATAACATTCGTCCGTATCAGTTTGAGCCAGAACGAACGATGTTTGCTGATATCCATTCAGATAGCGATCAGGACGTGGATATAGTAAACACTACAGACCGAGCCGGCATGCGAAATTGGTGTATGTGTAAAGAGTATGCCATCATGGATACGAATGGAGAAAGTGTATGCTGTTGCGAATTAGACAATGTAAAGGCAGTGAAATCGGAGGAATTAATGTGTATAATGAGAAATCCCTCGTTTACAAGGCTTATTTTAGAAGTGTAAATCCATCAAATAGAACTTGGCGTTTTATTTGTTACAAACAGTTCACTTCCTGGGTAAAGTCATGGACTGTGATTGTTAAAAATAAGAGAATATTGTCGTACCATCATGTGTTGTCAACATCACAAGGAACTCATTTCCGGAACCCTGTGGCACCTATGTGGGCTTCAAGCTGTAAATTTAAACAGTAGAATTATGCAAGAGTGTCCTAAGAGTGTTTAATGTACGATAAATACAGACAATATACAGTATTATTTTGTTATGCAGTACGGTACACATCATTTATTGTTGCATGTGAAATCGTGAGAAGTACTTCTTCAACAGGTCGTCCTTGGATGGTAGAGGTATTGGAGCGATGTCTTTACGCAGTGACAGATCAATTGCTTTAGCTTCAGGTGAAGCTATAGTCAGTTTGTAAGAGGTTCATTTTGTTCATTATTGCCTTCTTCCATACATCGGTTGATGCTTCATATTTCTGTTTTATCACCCCGGCTCCTGTTGGTTTTGAGTGCTGAGTTTTGGTACCGACTTTCAATTTATTGATTTTCCAATTATAGTCTAGTGCAGCAATCATTGACCTGAGCATTAAGCCGCTGTACGAGAAGTGAACACTTTTAGGATAACTTTCTAGGCTTCCGGTGTGAACATAGTGTTTTATATGTTCCACATCTTTTAAGAAAGATTTATCTGTAATTATTTTCTTTAAGTCTTCATATGCACTTGAATTTCCTTTAATCCACATTTTATTTCTCTCTTCTTCCTCTGTTAATGTGTCGTGCTCACAGGATTTCCATTCACCGTCTTCCAACCACTTATGCCCATTTGTACGTGGTGCAAAATTGACGTAAATTAGGAATTAACACCGATCTGTTTCCATTACATGTTTGTGCTGTCCACCATAAATGATTACTTATACTGGCCTTCCACGCCTGAACTTCCGGATACGTTTTATCGAGAGCTCTCGTCTTTTTCACTAGACTGTAGGCCAAACGTCGAATTCATGTTCGATATCGCGATACTGCGTTCTCAGTAATTACCTTACTCCTTTGTGTCTATCGGAAAGAAAGAGTTTTATATTACAACTTTCTTCCTGTACAATGTTTTTCAGCCCTTTCACCATCGCTCTCTGAACAAGTTCCCGCCCGTGAGTGAATACACTAAATATTTGGCTGAAAAATCGGGAGAATCGTACTGGCCCTCTCCGGCTCTCCACCGCCTCCCTGCCCTGAGCTAATCGTTCCATCTCTACATAGCTACCACACCCTACATCCGAGGCAATCTGTTTAACATATTTTAACCTTGGTCTACCCCTACAGTTCTTGTCCTCGACCCCTCCTTCCATAACTAAGTTTGCTATTCCTGGGTGTCTTAGTATGTGTCCTACCAACCTATCTCTTCTCTTCATTAGCAGTCGCCAGAAACATCTCTCCTCCCCCACTCGTCTTAATACCTGTTCGGAATCTTAGGAACCAAGTATTAAGGCTGTGTCCCAAAGCTACATTTTCAGCCGTAGTGAACTAGATAGCCGACTAATATTCCGGATGTGACGTCACAAGTCATGCTGCTTAGCACATAGCAATCAAGTTTTTAGTGCAACTGAACGAAAGTGCTTGCTTGATTGTCAACTACTTCAAGGAAGTTATAGAAATTGTAGGTTGTCTTTGACTTTAATGAAGGAGGCCATGAATCAAGCAGACATGTCCCAAACCTCCATAGCGGCCTCGGTGGCGTAGTCGGTAGCATGCTGAGCTTCTATGCCCAAGATCGTGGGTTCAAACCTGGCTGAAGTCGTCGGATTTTTAAGAGCGTTAAAAGTCCCTCAGTATGCGTTCCTTCGGAGGGGAAGTAAAGCCGGCGGTCTCATGTCATAGTTTTATGGCATGATAAAGAACCTTCCACTAATTACACTTTTTGTGAAGCTAAATTATAGGTTAGATCTGACCAACGCTCTTAGGTTCCAACGTTCGTCACCAGGAGCCGACTGCGGTGGCATCTAGTAACCAAGTTCAGAACTAGTTGGTCGTTGACGGTGGTGTTTGGTAGCAACAGTTGGAACTACTTGAAAATCGAATGTCTGCAATCCTTACTTCAATTAAAAAACATAACACACACTAATACAGCCATAAATGTAAAACAAAATTATTGGAATGCAGCCGAAATAAGTCAGAAACCCTTATGGATATCAAATTGGCAGATGAAAAGCTGAAGGAAGTAGGAGACTTCTGTTACTTAGGAAGCAAATTAACCAGTGATGAACGAAGCAAAGAGGATTAGAAAGTAGGTTGGCTCAGTCAAGGAAAGCGTTTCTACGAAAAAGGAATCTGTTGACATCGAATATCGATTTAAATATTAGGAAGTCATTTTTGAAGGCCTTTGTCTGGAGCGTGGCGCTGTATGGAAGTGAAAATTGGACTGTTGGTGCAGCAGAAAAGAGGAGATTTGAAGCGTTTGAAATGTGGTGTTACAGGAGAATGATGAAGATCAGATGGGTAGATAGGGTTACACACGAAGAGGTATTAAGACAATTCGGAGAGGAGAGATGTTTCTGGTGACTGCTAATGAAGAGAAAAGATAGGTTGGTAGGACACATACTAAGACACCCAGGAATAGCAAGCTTATTTATGTAAGGAAGGGTCGAGGACAAGAACTGTAGGGGTTCACCAAGGTTAGAATATGTTACACAGATTGCCTCGGATGTAGGATGTGGTAGCTATGTAGAGATGAAACGATTAGCTCAGGACAGGGAGGCATGGAGTGCTGCAACAAAACAGTCAAAAGACTTAAGACTCATACAACATCAACAATACAGCTATCACAATTAACACCGGTTATCAGACAGATTCTACACACACACAAAGTACACGGGGCTACATGTCCGCGTTGTCGCAGCTCCTAAACTGAGGGACCAACCAAACCTCCGTAGTGCATAGCACATAGTGAGTAGTAGCTAGCAGCTAGTCAATAGTTATCTACTTGAGTGTTTGGACACAGATAGTTTTATATGTCTCTATAATTGCCCTGTGTTCTTGTATCCTATAGCAGGCGCGGATCTAGAGTTTGGCTTGGGGGGGGGGGAGGGGGGTCAGAGAATCGAAATTGTTAAGAAAAATGGTATCACTAAAAACGCAATCACAAAATAACCAAACGAACAAAACCAGACCAATTTTTTTGCAAGCTACATGGATAGAAATTTGATGCGTTTAGCACACCAAAAATATTCGTACAAATTGCAACGGCGTGTTTTGCGACTTTTACATCGAGCTTCGAGAAAAGTATCAATGTACGTTACAGTTTCGGCAAGTCGAGTTGGTACCGACAAAGGGAGAAAGTCACAGCTTAAATTGCCAACCAAGCTTGCAGTTTGGACGTCGGCAAAATATTTTGGTGCCAAAAAAAAAGCCCCAAATTCCTATCCGTGCATTGCTGCACATTCATCGTGACATCACTATACACATCGATTCGGTAATCACAAGGTTTTCTAAACAAAATAGATGAGTTGATTTTTTTAATATCAATAATCGTTTGTATATAACAGGTATGAAGTTGTAAATATGTACAGTTGTAACAGAACATAATAATTTTCAGTATTGAATAGAATGTAAAAAAAACTGTTTTTCAGTTAGAATTCGTTAAGTTTTATTTGTCTTGTTATTGTGTTTTGAGTTTGCAAAATAAATTTGGTTTCCGTTTGAGGGGGGGGGGGGTCATGCCCCTAATCGGTAAAGAATTTGAACTTTCGAATTAAAACTGCACGTCTGTGAACATCCACCTGTTGTGCATTGGGCTGCTCCATGCCAGCCACTGGTCCGTGTTATTTATATCTAAGGTCAAGGCTGATGGAGTATTGATAGATGATACAGTCACTTCCCCAGTTCACAAGTAACAAATGATGATACACGCTTACAAACTGCTCTTGTACCTTCTTTTAAGAATCGAAATGATATCTCTATGGATGTATAAATGTTTTTGAAACGTCTTCTGTGTTTTCAAAGATTTCGCTGCTTTTATTTTACGTATATTTATCTGAATACATTCACAGCCACATCATTTCGATTCTCAATAGAAGGTACAAATCATCAATATGAAAAAAAACATTTTATTGAAGAAGACATTCCATTAAGGTTCTACATCCACAGCCTCATCAATTTGAACCTTTTCCAAAGAAAGTACAAACATCGAAATTAACGACCTGTTTATTTGACGATAGTAACATTTTGAACACATAGGAACATCTTTTCAATATCGTTTCCTATTCCATAAAGCAGATTTCACTATTTTAGAATCTAATTTTTTTATTAGCTATATATATTTCTACTAGCAACCCGACCCGGCTTCGCCCGTGAACAAGTTATGAATGCATTACGAGATAAGGGCTTTTTCCCAATGTCAATGAACAACGACCAATATCCGTTTTACGTCTCGGATTGATGGGTTAAAATCATTGACTGGACTATTAATTATATTATCATGGAGATGCGTGTGCAACGAATTCTTGTCAGACGTAATTTAAAAATGGCGAGGTGCATTAAACACAATTCCCCCTTCCGTCCAATCTTAACTTGACTGCGAATTTTGCGGAACGAATAGTTCACATGCGAAATTAAGAAAACCCAAGTTGCACTTCCAGGGAAACTCCAAACACAACCACCCTTCTCAGAAGTCTTAACACGACTCAACAGTTTGCTGCTGGCTGTAACTGGGGCAATAGGTTCGCCCGCTAGCTAGACTGTAACCGGGATGATAGACTCGCCCTTAGCTAGTTCGTAAACTGTCGCCTCAGTAGTTGAATGGACACGGTTGGAAGAAATTAAAACGTAAAAACACTTATAGTGGGCGAGGTATTGAAGATAAGCATATGCTCTCGCGGACATTCTGGTAGAACTTTGCATGCTGAACAATTCTTACACTCATAGTATCTAGATATTTTTAACGGTTTGCCCAGCGTAAGCTTAAAAAGCGCTCGAGCGCCAGGTTTTTTTTTTCGACTTTTTCTACTGAAATCGTTACTGCTCGGCTTCCTTTGATCATAAATAAATTATTTTCTACAGAAATCATCCCAGAGATAGCCTTTACAGAATGGTGAAAACCGCATCAAAATCCATCCAGTGGTTCTCGACTTTACCCGTAACATGCAAGAATCGGGGACTTTGTTTCATACTAAGTAGAGATATATTTTTTTTATTTCAATAAAAATGCAATTGTAACAGATCTTATTTTCAAAGAGAATGTATATCATATTTTTCCATATTTTAACCATTTATTCTTAGACAGTATTTTCGATTATAATTAACAATATTTTAGCAGAATGTTTAATATTTGAAGATTAGTCTACGGTTACCGAGGAAAAGAGTATAGTGAATATTTAATTTCTAGTCTTCATCTCTTTTTTCATGGAATGTTAATGTTGGATTGACGCTCTTAGTTTAATATGTTTATTTTTAGTATTGAACCCTTATGATATCATCTGATATAATAATGATTCATATATTATTTTATTATATTTGAAAGAGAGTGTTCAGACACGCAGCAATGGATTCGTGTTGAGGAAAAATGTTGCAACTATTGGGAGTTGGACGACAAGGCAAGTATATTTAAACCAAGCTTTTGAGACACGGAAAAGTGTGCCATAATTCCGGGAACTGAAGAGGTCAACGTCCAATATGCGTGGCTTCAGTTAATAGGCCATGAGACGGTTGATACCGATTTACGCGGGCAAGAGTAGGGGGAGCAGGATCTGACAGGAAGAAGATGCTTGTACGTCATAAATTGGGGAGGAGTCTCCAGGTCAAACTCTCCGAGATGAATTTGAACCAACGAATGAAGCTAGGCACGCATAAGGCCCGCGAAAAACTGGCGTACCTTTGATTTGGCGCAAAATTGAATATTAATAAAACCCATGACCATTTGTGTCTCCACCGAACAGATTCTTAACCTGCGCAATAAGAGAAGCTCAATGAAATTAGTCGCAAGTCCGTAACTTAAAAACTCCGAATTACTTTTTAAAATTGTCCCCACTACTGTCAATTTGCTGTGTTCTCTATAAATGTAGCCAAGCTGGTGGTTGAATTGACTTTATTTCGATGTGTCGTGGGCGACACTTGTGTGGACTTTATTTTGAGGTGTCGTGAGGGACACTTGACTTTATTTCGATGTGTCGTGGGCGACACTTGTGTGGACTTTATTTTGAGGTGTCGTGAGGGACACTTGACTTTATTTCGATGTGTCGTGGGCGACACTTGTGTGGACTTTATTTTGAGGTGTCGTGAGGGACACTTGACTTTATTTCGATGTGTCGTGGGCGACACTTGTGTGGACTTTATTTTGAGGTGTCGTGAGGGACACTTGACTTTATTTCGATGTGTCGTGGGCGACACTTGTGTTGACGAAATATAGCAATTTTAGTAGTAATTGTAGTACTGTGAAATAACTGAACATTTCTATCCTAAGAAAACCAAGATGTCTGGAACGAGGCCAACAGTTGGGAGGATGACCATGGACACGCCAGCGACTATGTCCAAGTCCGGCTAAATAACTGCAGGGTTATGAGGGGCGACGTGAGCTGAGATGTTTTGGCGGAGGGATAAGTACCACATATTGATTATTCAATTTTAGTCGTAGTTAGATAACCTGGGGAAATGTAAATAATTTTCTTGTATTTTTTTATTGTAGTTTGATTTTTATTCGGTTACCGACACTCGATTATAATGTCGTGCGTGACTATTTTTTTGTTCTGATTTAATTGATTGTCATGTAACTTGTAAATGTACAATGCGTGTACAGTGTATTGTTCATATCGCTTGAGCGGAATTTTATGGTTTGAGCGATAAATGGCACTTTTGTAGAATAAAACTTAACGGTAAACTTAGAATTTTGGGGGGGGGGGTGACATTTTAACCTTGTGTTTGATAAACGGGCGTTTCTATTGTGAATTGCCTAGAGAAATTTTATTTGCAGGGAACCATAGTTCTCTTTGTAATCTGTAAAACTAAGGAAGTAATGATTGTATGATCCTTGGGAAAGCAATTTAAGTCTTTCCGTGGAATCCTAAATCTGGACGTATTTCAGGTGGAGAGAGTGAGGTGAAGTCATTACCCAGGTGTGCGTTATTTGGTGATGTGTGATGATGTGTGTCTACATGCGCGGGGAACATCGTGGTAATCAGCCCACGATTCCTGTCTGCAGCAAAATATAATTAACGGCAGTATGAACTCCGAGGAGGCTACTGGCTGAGATGTCGTGTCTTATAATTCCTGAGAGAATTATTGGGACGAAATAGGTATTTTATACACACATGTTTTTAGGAAATACAAGGTACTTCTAGGTTCGAGAGCTGCTGTGAGCAAGCTCCCGATATTATTACGCGACGCACTGGGTGAATGACATAATGGCTTCATGTGACGGACAGATTTGAGATCACACTAATTAGGTTTGAGGCCGGGTTACCGTGTCCTCTTCTCTTAAAGTGAGATGAGCCTGTATTCTATATCTCGATTTAAAGGGCAGCTCGCCATGCTCAGACCATAATTTTCATGCATTAAGTTGAATTGATATTTATTTGTGTGTTATAATTAAATGCCATTGGGCATAGTGTTGTTCTTGTTTTTTTTAATCCATTTGGATTGTTGTGGTCATTGTAATTATTAAAATGACGTTCGGTCATGTCCTCGTGTATTTTGTTGTAGTCACGTACGCTTGTGTTGATTTTACCAAGACCCGCTGGGCAATTAGACGTGTTTTGGCACGTTGTCAAGATCTCGTGCGGAGATCTATTTGTATGATAAAGGGTAGCGGGTGTCGGATAATTATTAAGTGTCTTGGTGTGTGTGTTCCCTAAGCTAATCTAATTTACGCAGAATTGCGGATTCGTTGCTTGACGGGAAACCATATGGTAACGAATCTCGTAATCGTACTTATTTCCTTCATTTAGTCAAAACATCGTCACGCGTGCACAAAGTATAGATTTGAAGTAGACGTAGTGTTTCAAACGTCTTTTTTATTAATAATCCCTCCTGAGTTATTTATTTTAAATGTTAAACTGTGGATATTTGAATGCCACTTGATTGATGCCGACACAACTTAAGATTTGCAGTTGTGATCTATTTAGAAGTGTGGGAGTAAATTCGAGATGTTGCTTTTGTTGATTGTTATTTGCTTTGGTTATTAAACTTGTTATTTAGTATACTGGGTCACCTCCTTTCTTTAATTATTGTATTTGCCCTATGTATCCTTGTAATCTTGATAAGCAAAATGTAACTGCACGGCTATCATGGACCGAAACATTACCCGAAATTGAGACTCAATACGCTTCTTCTACAAGGGTTCAGTATAACTGAAGAAGGTTGCAAGTTAACCGAAACTGGTATTACATTATAATTAGTTTCAATACTATATTAACTTTGAGGTGGATTATCATTTATTACCAATTCTTTAGGTAACATTTTAACCTTTTATTACAATAATTAGATAAGAAATGTAAGATATTTGTATAACTCTTGCTCAAATAAATTACTCTCATGTACGACAGAAGGTGACACTGGTAATAATAATAATAATAATAATTATTATTATTATTATTATTTATTTACCATAAATCATACTGGGAGTATGGCGCCTTCGGTGGCGTAGTTGGTAGCATGCTATGCTTCTATGCCCAAGATCGTGGGTTCAAACCCGGCCGAAGTCTTCGGATGTTTTAAGACCGATAAAAATCCCTGAATGAATGAAGCCCCCATCTAGCGGCGAGGATATGAACTGTGCAGCCCTCGTACGAGAATTAAATTTCTTGGCAAAGTCAGAAATCGAACTCAGACCTCCGAGGTGATAGCCGCTATACTGCGAGGTGATCTGAAGAAAATGTTACGATATACGCCACCAAAGTGCATAATTACAATTACATATTACCAAAGTACGAGCAAATATAATTGATGCGACGGTTAAAATCGAAAAAGAAAAGGAAGCATTCGAAATGTGGTGCTGGCGGGGTAAACTATGGCCAGATGAAGTGAAAGATAAACTCACCGACGAAAACATTACCAACTCCCTGGGTTCGTTGTGTAAAACCGCCTTCATAAGTTCATGATGATTGCTGTATTATGGGGCCTAACATCTAGGTCACAGATTCCCAAACTGGACGAATTCGCCCAGTAGTGGGCGAATTTAGCACACCAGTGGGCGAAACTGACAGAATGTGAATTCGATGGGCGATTTGAAAAAAAATTGGAGGGCAAATAATTCAGTTTTTTACAATATGACCGAGAATTTTTTGCCTATAAATGAAATGAAAATCCACAGCCTGCTTCCAGTCTCCGACCGGGTCAGGAATGGAATGAGTGAAGCCCCCATCTAGCGGCGAGGATATGAACTGTGCCGGCTGCCGAGGCCTGACGCACTCCCCTGGGGCAATGATTAAATGAATGGCAGATGAAATGAAATGATAGTGGAGAGTGTTGCTGGAATGAAATTTTGACAGGGAAAAACGGAGTACCCGGAGAAAAACCTGTCTGCCTCCGTTTTGTCCAGCACAGATCTCACATGGAGTGACCGGGATTAGAACCACGGACCCAGCGGTGAGAGGCCGGCGTGCTGCCGCCTAAGCCACGGAGGCTCCTTGCCTATAAATACATGGAATAAAATAAACATGCAAACAAGTAATTTAATTATATCAAATTAAGTTTCCTTTTTAATCTATTTACAACTACAGTAGTTTATCAAATTACATTAATTACACACAGGTATTCCTGTTGTTTAATTAATTATATATAACAAATCATGTAGTTTTAATTATATTTTTTCTTTAATTTATTACATTGATTGTTATTGCTTTTAGCCCTACTATATGCACATTTTTAGTGCATTTATTTATACCTAAATAAACATGATGTACCTATTAAGAGAAAAATGTCCGTAAAAATCCTCATTTCTCAACTTATATTTAGGTATTTGAATATATGTGTTAGTCTTAGGCTGATTTTGGAAGGTAGAATAAGGAAAGATAAGAGAACGTTCATGGCTTTTGTAGACTTAGAAAAGGCTTTTGATAACGTTGATTGGACTAAATTGTTTGACATTTTGAAATCGATTGGAATAAAGTACAGGGATAGGAGGGTGATATACAATCTATACAGAAACCAGACAGCAGTCATTCGAGTTGAAGGACATGAGAGAGAAGCTGGTATTCAGAAAGGTGTAAGGCAAGGCTGCAACTTATCGCCCATACTTTTCAATCTTTACATTGAACAAGCAATGAAGGAAATTGGAGAAAAATTTAAAGAGGGAGTGAAGATTCAAGGAGAAATAATTTCAACTCTGAGATTTGCTGATGACATCGTCATCTTGGCCGACAAGCCTGGGGATTTGAATGAGTTTTTGAATGGTATGGACTCCGTCTTACAGAAAGAATTCATGATGAAAATTAATAAATGTAAAACAAAAATACTGGAATGCAGCCGAAATAAATCAGAAACCTCTATGGAGATCAAATTGGCAGGTGAAAAGCTGAAGGAAGTAGGAGACTTCTGTTACTTAGGAAGCAGAATAACCAGTGATGGACGAAGCAAAGAGAATATAAAAAGTAGGTTGGCTCAGGCAAGGAAAGCATTTCTACAAAAAAGGAATCTGTTGTCATCGAATATAGATTTAGGTATTAGGAAGTCATTTTTGTAAGTCTTTGTCTGGAGCGTGGCGCTCTATGGAAGTGAAACTTGGACTAGGCCTATTGGTGCAGCAGAAAAGAGGAGAATTGAGGCATTTGAAATGTGGTGTTACAGGAGAATGATGAAGATCAGATGGGTAGATAGGGTTACAAACGAAGAGGTATTAAGGCGAGTGGGAGAGGAGAGATGTTTCTGGCGACTGCTAATGAAGAGAAGAGATAGGTTGGTAGGACACATACGAAGACACCCAGGAATATCAAGCTTAGTTATGGAAGGAAGGGTCGAGGACAAGAACTGTAGGGGTAGACCAAGGTTAGAATATGTTAAACAGATTGCCTCGGATGTAGGGTGTGGTAGCTATGTAGAGATGAAACGATTAGCTCTGGACAGGGAGGCATGGAGAGCTGCATCGAACCAGTCAAAAGACTGAAGACTCAAACAACAAAATTTTAAGATTTGTGTGTTTTTTTTTAATGAGGTGGGCGAAAGATAAGTATAAATCTCCTAAGTGGGCGATGGTCAGGAAAAGTTTGTGAAACCCTGATCTAGGTTATCGGCCCTAAATGGTTTGTGTGATAGTGAGAAATGATAATGTAATGTAGACTATAACTAAAACCACACTTACAACTAAAACCTACACAATACAAGAAGAAATGGAAAACAAAAGGAGAATAAGGCAAATAAAGGACAGGAGGAAATGAAATGCCCTCAACCCTCGAACAATGAGGATTGAGGGATTGGAAGGAAGGACAGATGAAAGGCAGATAGGAAAGGAAAAGAGGAGAGGGTCCGCCCCAGAGGCAATGGAAAAATGGGGGGAAACCGGACCCAGCTCAGGAATCCCTCAGGGTCGCCAACTCCCGAACCCACCAGCCGTGAGCCCTTGAGAGTGTAGCACTATCTAGGGTGCACCAGAAGTGGTGGGGCTACACACACCCTGCCTCCTTGAGGGCCTTGAGCAGAAGGCAGGAGATATGAAGACAACAGAACAGGTCTGACCCCTCGAAGAATGAGGGATCAGAAAAGATGAGACAAGGGCGGGAAAGTGAAAGACTCCCTAGGCCTCGGATGAGACAAGGGCGGGAAAGTGAAAGACTTCCTAGGCCTCGGATACCCTAATACCGTCGGTGTCGGAATAGAACAAGAGATGACCAAGGGAGGTCGATAGGAAAGATGACAGAGAGGAGCTGGGCACACGTAAGTGGAAGTAATGTCGAACTCAGCTGGGGCTTCGTGGTCGCCAAACCACGTCCCACTAGTCGTGAGCCTCTTGGGGAGTCCATTCGGTGAAGAAGGGAGGCTATAGATATAGCATATCTAGTTGAGGCCGTTCCCGTGGACACCAAATGGTAAGAATGTTAATTTCATGATTTCACGTGTTGCCCCACACATTGTCTATGGGAATAAGATCCGGTGATCTAGCAGGCCAATCGAAGTGCGGTAGGTATCTATGTGTCCGTCAAACGAGTCACACATACCAGCTACCCTGTGATCACGGCTGCTGCCATCTTGGAACATGTGAGTGAGTGTCTATAACATACTAATAATGAATATGATGAACAAGCCATGGTACCATAAACGGCTTTGAGAGAATGCTGGAGGCACCTGATGTTCTTCTCCCGATCTAGCTCTGACTGGCGTGGCTGGGTAATTTCCCAGGCTGGTAGTGCCAGAGCACAAGTTTACAAATTCAGAGCAACAAAACGCCCGCGTTCGTTGTCACCACAAGAATAAAGTGAAAAAGAAAAGATAATTTATCTGAGAACACCTGCTGAATACACAGGGGATAGCGCCACGCCACGACTGTGACGGATACAAATGACTTGGTCTCTGCACAAAAGCCTTGTATTTGATGAGTTCGCTTTATATCCACGTACCATGCCGGTGCCGGCCTGCGCGAGTCATCAAAACCCGGATCACATCGCTATATGGGAAAATGTTAAAATGTGTCGCTCGTGAATTAATTAATTAATATCAACCAATATTCTTTTCAGTGCAAACACAAACCGGGATTGGCTGCGAACTTACGCTTCCTCGACTTCAAGGCTGCCAATATACAAAGCTTGGTTGGTTCCACAGTTTAGGGGCTGCGACAACGCGGTCATGCGGCCCCGTGTACTCTGGGTGTGTGTAGAATCTGTCTGATAACCGGTGTTAATTATTGTGAAGGCTGTATTAGAATGTGTTATCTGATTTAATTCAAGTAAGGACTGTAGACATTGGATTTTCAAGTAGTTCCTAGTTGTGGCGCCAAACGCCACCCTCAACGACTACTAGTTAAGAACTTTGTTACTTGATGCCACCACAGTCGGCTCCTGGCGACGAACGTTGGAACCTAAGAGCACTGGTCAAATTTAACCTATAATTTAGTTTCACACAAGTGTAATTAGTGGGAGGTTCTTTTACATGTCATACATCTACTGCCAGATTAAATTACCCTCCGAAGGAAGGCATACTGAGGGATTTTTAACGCTCTTAAAAAATCCGACGACCTCGGCCGGGTTTGAACCCGCGATCTTGGGCACAGAAGCTCAGATGCTACCGACTACGCCACCGAAGCCGCCCAATACAAAGCTTAACAATCAAAATGAGGTGAAAGAAGAAATATTAGAAGGTTAACAAAATACGAGCAATGAACTATGAAATGTATTACACACAAACCACAACTAACTATCCCACCCTATATTATTCTGCTAAGGTCCCATTAACACCAACCTACACATATGGGGTACCTACAGGTTCAGCATAACGCACTCACTTACTCTTTAAATGCCTCACAATTAAATAAATACCGTAAAACATGTATATTTACAATGAAATAATGAAAGAATGCAACACGGTAACCATGGTAACAGAATCTCACAGGTCCATCTATTTCTGTAAGACGCAATGCAATTCCAATTATTACATTACTGTGAAAGTTTCCAGACGGTTATAAGGTTATCACCGAACCAAATTAAGCTGTAATATTCATCAATACATACAGTATAATGCGCTTAAGGGGGTCAAGGGACACTCTAGAATTTTTTCACGCAATTTTCACGTGTGAGTGTGGTACGAAAGGTCTTTTTCACCCGACTATAAAGGATCTCCGAAAACCACATTTAAAGGCCCTTAAATTAACAGTGTATGTGATATTCCCAGAAAACAAACTTCGCTCTGATATACCTGTGAAGGAATGACAAACCCCTAACCACTGCACCAGTAGCTGAATGGATAAAGTCTGATTATTCATACCAAGGATAAATCAGTCATAGCATTCATGATTGAGATTTTGCTAAGTGTACTCTTTACAACTAGAATATTCGCGGGCGAAGCCGCGACGGGTAATGCTAGTAAATAATTAAAATAGCCATTCAGCCTTAAAATACACATAACTACTCTCGTAATATAGCTAAACCAGTAGTTAAAAGACACCTCATCTTTCTTTCTTTTTTTCCTCCATGGGCTCACAATTTGTGCGATGTGGGTTGGTGACCACGGGACCCGAGCTAAATCCGGCATAGCTTCCACTTACTTGTGCCGGGCTCCTCTTAGTTATCTTTCCTCTCGACCACCCTTGGTCAACTCTTTTCCTTTTCCGACCCCCGAGGCCTAGGGAGTCTTTCACTTTCCCGCTTAAATTGGACTTTCTCTCATCTTCCCTGATTCCTCATTCTTCGAGGGGCGGACTTCTTTTCATTGTATCTCCTGCCTTCTGCTCAAGGCCCTCAAGGAGGCAGGGTGTGTGTAGCCCCACCACTTCTGGTTCACCCTGGATTGTTCTACACCCGCAAGGGTTCACGGCTGGTGAGTTGGGCGTTGGTGACCCCGAGGGATTCCTGAGCTGGGTCCGTTTTTTCTCCTTCTTCCATTGCCTTTGGGGCGGTCCCTCTCCTATTTCCCTTTCCTGTCTGCCTTTCATGGATCTCCTTTCTTCCAAGTCCCTTAATTCTCATTCTTTGAGGGTTGAGGGCATTTCCTTTCCTCCTGTCATTTGTTTCCATTATTATTATTATTTATCGTATGATGATACAGAGTTAAAATAAAAGTTATATACACTACACATAAAGTTATATATATACAGTTACATACGTAGTCATAAACACAAGTTCTTGCTTTAAACTTCTAAATCCAGACCATCAATCCACTGAAGTGCGTCAGAAGATGCATGATGAATGTCACCAACTGATCCTTGGACATTCACCAACAATATGTTCGATGGTTTGCAGTGTAGCTCCACAATCGCAGTTAGCAGAAGTAACCCAACCCCATTTGTGAAGCAGGAATCCACATTTGCCTAGTCCTGAACGGATCCGATTAATGATTCTCCATTGGCGTCTGGGGAGTTTGAAACCTTCTATCCGGTTGGAAGGGTTTTGTATCAGATGTGCGTTGAATACTGATGATTCTTCCCACATAGTTTTCCATGCTTCTGAGATGTTAAATGAAGAGTCTACTAGAAGTAGGCCGACTGCAGAGCGCCAAGATGGTTTTCTTGACTTCAATCGTTGATTACCTTCTTTTGCTACATCAATATGTATGGGTAGCTGGGGGTTCTTCTGAATGGTTTTCTAGATCTTCAGGAGAGTCTCTGATCTTCGAAGAGCTGGAGGTTGGATGTTACTTAGAACAGGTAAACATCTAGTGGGTGGGTGTGCTACGTATGCAGCCCGTAATCAGTCGCATTGTCTGGTTAAGTTGCACATCTATCTTCTTGGATTGGACACTGTTTAGCCAAGATGGGCAGCAGTATTCAGCAACGGAGTCATTTCATTTACATTTTCACTATCACCCAAACCATAAAGGGCTGATAACCTAGGCGTTAGGCCCCTTGAAACAACAATTATCAACATCATCATATTTCTTTATTTATTTCTTGGGGCGGCGGTAGGGAAGGGGGAGGGGGAGGGGCGTGGTGACTGAGTGGTCAAGCGGTCTGCCTCTCACCAAGGTGGAGCCGACCAATACACGTGAGATTTCCATATCCTGTGGCTCGGATTCCAAGTGAAAGGAGGTCCCGTGCCCCCATGATCGCACGATTAAACTACAAGCTTTCTTTCTCTGTGGTTCTCTTTCGTCTCGGCTAGTGCATTTTCCTCTTCACCCACTGAATGTTGTTCCCAGCAGCGAATTGTGTGGCGCAGGGAAACAGTTAAATGAGTTGGAGATTTATTGCTCGTGCTTCATTAACATGTAACTGCTAACTTTTATGGCTCTCTGACACGGTCTGCAAAATACAGTACCTTAACCTACTTAACGTGAACCAATCAGCGGTATTACAGCTCCCTCTCACCAAGAGGAATTCTCTCTAGAGTTGGATAAATGACTTTTAGCTACTCATTACTTGCTCCAGATACTCAGTGATATTTCCTGGGGATGTATAAGGTGCGTTCAAAAAGTAACGAGCCGGAGGCTAGAATGCGCAAACCGGTGACGACATCGGCTAATCGTGGCGTGTGTAACGAGGTGTGGTTCCGACCAGAGCGTGGAATGTCACAGCCCGTCGCTAGAGGGCACGCGTGCACGTCACGTGACTATACAAAGCGAGCAGCAGCATGCATCAATCGTCCAACCAAGACCAAGACAGTAGGCCATTCGACATGCTTCCTGGTGTGGTTGAAGACTGTGGGGCACCCATTGGGCACACACTTTCCACAAGTGCAGTCGTTCCTTCATGATGGTGTGCACACTTCCGACGCTCAATCCGACCACGGCGGCTATGGCGTTCACTGTCACTCGGCGGTCCTGGGTAATGAGTGCATCAACCAGCTGGACGTTGTCATCGGTAATGCAGGGGGGTGTCCCAGACCAGGCATCATCGGCTAACGATACCCGTCCTTCCCTGAAGCGCTTGTTCGATGCCTTGACCCTTGCAAGGGACATGCAGTGTTCGCCGTACACTTGTGGCATTCGGCGATGAATGTCCGTTCCCCCTACTCCTTCCGCTGTCAGAAACCGAACAACACCTCTTTGCTCTTCTTTTGACGCATCCATGTCACTGTTTGCAATGCGCCTGGCAGCGTTGGACGATTGATGCATGCTGCTGCTTGCTTTGTATCGTCACGTGACGTGCACGCGTGCCCTCTAGCGACGGGCTGTGACCTTCCACGCTCTGGTCGGAACCACACCTCGTTACACACGCCACGATTAGCCGATGTCGTCACCGGTTTGCGCATTACAGCCTCCGGCTCGTTACTTTTTGAATGCACCTTATATTTCCTTTGGAATTCCCGGGGAGGCTAAAAGTTAGCTTATGTTGGCTCATAGCGGTGAACACGTCCCAACATGTACTAATCATGTGCTAAGGGAGAAAAACAGCACTTCTTTTCCTAAAGCGACAATTTGTCGTGTTATATTGTAGTTTGGTGAATTTGGTTTCTCGCCGACCGGATTCTTAGCCTATTTTTATGAAAAAGAAAATAGGCTTATGAGATCACCTTTTGCCTGTGTATCCATAATAACATCTAAACGGCCGAACCGATTTCAACGAAAGTCGGTAAGTGCATACTACTACCTAGTGGGCGGTTTCGATGGGGTAGATGACAGCATGCTGAGCTTCTATGTCCAACATCGCGGGTTAAAACCCGGCCGAAGTCATCGGATTTTTAATAGCGGGGAAGTAAAGTCGGCGCGGCGGTCCCATGGCATACATTTATGGCATGAAAAAGGTATTTCCACTAACTTCACTTGTGGAAGCTAACATACATGAATGTAGGTTAGTTTGATAACGCTATATTAGTTCCTACATTTGTCGCCAGGCGCCGGCAGCGATGGCATCTAGTAGCCAATTCCGCAGCTAGGTGTCGTTGACGGTAGCATTTGGTAGCAAAAGTAGGAACTACTTGAAATTGATCGTCTGCAGTCCTTACCCGAATTACAGATAACACACACTAATACCGCCATCACAATTAACACCGGTTATCAGACAGATTCTACACACACCCAGAGTACACGGGGCTAGATCACCGCGTTGTCACAGCCCCTAAACTAAGGAACCAACCAATCTATGAATTTAATGTGTTTTTTTTCTTTCAGAATACGTACGGTGTTGTACTCAAAACAGCTGCTGGGTTTACTACCTAGTGATGGTCGAACGGAAATTCCAGGTTATTCCTCTGGAAAGTAACCTGCTCGTCTGCCAGGAAATGGCACAACAGGTGCTGAAGTTTACAACTTGTGTATAGTGTAGACCTATAACCCACATGTACTGTATTAATAGCCTGAGTGTAAAGGACCTGATGATGATCGCCTGACAATCGAAACTTGCCATCCAAGTATTTTAATTAATCTCATGTGATTGGAAGAAGAAGGGCGGCCGTCCGAAGACCAGATGGTTGGGCGAGTTCCAATCGACAATCGGAAGGCGGTGGATAAGAGCGGCTGGTCAACTGTCGTCGAAACTGTCTGTATGAAACATCCTTAGGCTCATCGTCAGCGTAGTTAAATCTTCAGGCTAACATGAACTAGGTCCAAGTTCTACCAGCGCAAACAGTGTTTAATACAATACGATCATTTGTAAGGAAGATGCTTGGTAGTGTAAATAGTTCACTACTACTAGCTAGCTTTGAGATACTATGAAGGTAAATGTTCATCAGTCTAGCTCACCTGATGTAATATCTAAGAGGTATCCTCCTCGCAGGAGGATTTTGCCCTTTAAGGGATTTATCAAGGGCTAATAATAATAATAATAATTTCTGTCAAAAAGATCCACATAAGAATTGTACAGAAATACTGAATATGTCACGACACTCTTCAGAAAACGCAGAGTGATGTTCTTTACACACATCGCCAGAATGAACGACACCAGACTGACTAAAAGAGTATTCAACATAATTTCTACGTCGAAATTGGGTACTTCTTGGTACAAAGAAACTATGGAAGACTTACAACAATTACATATCACCATAGAAGACATCCACGACCGCAGCATTTGTAGACAAAATATAAAAAAACAGAAATTTGAATTTAGATCACAACCCAAAAGAAATGGTGAAAATGGACAGATGAAGAAATGAAGGCGCACAGTGAATGGATAAAAGGTTTTGGGGAAGATAAGACGAGCCACCACCAAAAGCTAGAATTTTGTGCTTTTAGCGCTCTCCTTAAAGCGGAATGTACTCAAATAATAATAATAATAATAATAATAATAATAATAATAATAATAATAATTAAAGATATGGAAAAGCAAGAAAGGAAAATCCTAAGAAAAATTTGTGGACCAGTCTTGATAAAAAGAAAATCCCAAGACTTATACCAGCACTCGGACACTCGGAGAAAATCTCAAGATACATTTAGGAAAAGACGATTGGAATTTCACGGGCATATCGTCAGGAAGGGCAATCTGAGACTGATCAAAAGGATTCTCAACCTTGCCCTTTCAAGTTTAAACACCTGTCTGCTTGAAGTTGGAAAAGATCTTGAGGAAATAGACATCACAGATGACGTTGTACTAGACAGAGCTAAGTTCAGAGAATTAGTCGATAATCACCGCTTTGCGGACCATCCAAGCCAACACTATCACCCCCCCCCCCCCCAGGGGCTCACATCTAGTGGGACGTGGGTTGGCGACCACGGGGCCCCAGCTGAGTCCGGCATTGCTTCCACTTACTTGTGCCGGGCTCCTCTCTGTCTTCTTTCTTGTCGACCTCACTTGGTCAACTCTGGTTCTCTTCCGACCCCGACGGTATTAGGGTATCTGAGGCCTAGGGAGTCTCTTCCTTTCCCGCCTTAATTGGCCCTTGTCTCATCTTTTCTGATTCGCTCCTTCTGCGAGGGGTGAGCCTTCTTTTTATTTTCATGTTATCTCCTGCCTTCTGCTCAAGGCCCTCAAGGAGGCCAGGTGTATGTAGCCCCACCACTTCTGGTGCACCCTGGATATTGTTACACCCTCAATGGCTCACGGCTGGTGAGTTCGGGAGTTGGCGACCCCGATGGATTCCTGAGCTGGGTCCGGTTTCCCCTTTTTGTCCCTTACCTGTGGGGAGGACCCTCTCCTCTTTCACTTTCCTATCTGCCTTTCATGGCTCTCCTTCCTTCCAAGTCCCTCAATCTGCATTATTCGAGGGTTGAGGGCATTTATTTTCCTCCTGTCCTTTATTTGCCTTATTCTCCTTGAGTTTTCAATTTCTTCTTCTAGTATGTAGGTTAGTAGTTAGTTTTAAGTTTCCATTTCATTTTCATTTTCATCTTCACGATCACCCAAACCGTCAGGGGGACGATAACCTAGATGTTAGGCCCCTTAAAACAACAATTATCACCATCACAACTGTCACCAACAAAACCTGGTCACAAGATCGCAAGAGAAGCCACAGCGAGAAGATGAAGAGATTTTGGGAGAAGAGAAAGGCATTGCCATCAGCTAAATAAGATCAATCGCGCTCCTTAGTCGGGCATGCCGAACAAAGACGAGGGTTGAAGAATAATTGTTTTAGGGTGTAGGGTATAACATCCATTAAAATTGGGAACAATCGTGTTGACCAACTGAAAATCATTCGAATTTCATATACTAAGGCAATTATTACATGAATTATTAATACACGTAAGGTAAAGAAGACCGTTCTAGAGGCGAAAAAAAAATGAAAAAAAATGTTTTGGCGTTTTTAGTTATTTACAATGAAGAGAACAGGAATTTCTCCAAAATAGTCGACAAATTATCAAAAATAGTCATTTTATAAGATATAAATGACTATGCTGCACCATGAATGACAAAGCCCACTTTTACAGATATTTATGTTTGTGCGTATAACTTCTGAACTATTAGAGATAGATTTCTGAATTCACTTCTGGTCTGCTCTGTAAGAGCAGGGATTAAAACATCGTACTCATATTGGCAAAAGTATTTCGTTTTTGTCAATAATCCTTCTTATTATTGCAAGGAAGATTGTAGTTTTACGTGACCGTGAATCTTGTGATTATAAGCCACGGGGTTATTATTGCAGATAATGATCCAAACAGTAATTCCTGAAAATTTCAATTGGCTAACCCAAACAGATTTTGAGTAAAGTGCACCAAAAATATGAAGATTTAACATGGGCGAGATAGGCAGGTCTTACTTACCTTACCTTAATTAACACACTTTGTGAACAAAACAAGGGGGGGGGGGGATTGACAAATAAACACATATTCAAGATCGTATGATTTCACTCTGCAACACCAGAACTTTATCTTACCATTGTAACTCCTTGTTTATTCTTTCTTTGGTGTTCTATGTTCATTTCTGCCCCCTCCCCACCTCCCTCCCTTGGTGGGGGACAAACTCGCCATCCTGCCTACCACTCTCTTCCCTGATCAAACATCCTCGTGTAGTTGAGGAAAACGTATGAAGGTGATGGAGCCCCGGCACCAAGGGATATATCCTTAAGCTAGAACAGATACAAAATCGTTCCACTAAATTCATTCTTTCGAAATATTCTGACGTAGACTCTAAAACCAGACGCCAAAAAAGTAGCCTTCCATCTATTGAGAACCTATTTACCCAAATTGATTTGTTATACCTGCGAAAACTTTTTAATAATACAGACTCATCTGCTATTTTAGACAACATTTCCCTTGGCTACCGATCAGCTCAGAAGGGCCACGGAGTTACGCTGTACGCCCCAATACCCAGGACTGAGTCGTACAAACTGGGTTTTGTAAATAGATCGGTCTGTGCATGGAACAGCCTACCGTGTTCCCTGAAGGCCAGCAAGAATAATGCCGTTCAGTTCAAGAGGAAGCTGCGGCATTATTTGTTCAACAAGCAGGTTGTTCTTTACAAATTCTGCCCCGATTCTTTGTTGTGCTAGTGTTTCCCGTGTATCTCTATTTGCAATATTTATGTGATCTCTTCTCTTGTTGTCCTGCCTTATCTATCTATCTATCTATCTATATATATAAAAATTAATGTTACGTGATAGTTTGTCTGTCTGTCTGTGGGTATGTCTCCTATGCGTTCATATACCATTCGTCCGATTGCGATGAAACTTGGGTGAGATGTTGAGTACACTCCTAGGAAGGTTTCTGACTTAGTAAATCGATTTTACAATGGGTAGCGCACGCGTAGATTCAACAAATGAGCGACGATGCGCGAAGCATTTCAACAAAGTCCCGTATGTGTTCATATACCATTCGTCCGATAGCGATGAAACTTGGGTGAGATGTTGTGTACACTTACGTGAAGGTTTCAAAATTAGTGAATACATTTCACAGTAGATAGCGCACGAGTAGATTCAACAAATGAGCGACGACACGCAAAGCGTTTCAACAAAGTCCCGTATGCATTCATATCACATTCGTCCGATAGCTATGAAACTTGCGTAAAATGTTGTGTACACTGCAGGGAAATTTTCTGGCTTAGTACATCCACTTTACAATAGGCAGCGCACGAGTAGATTCAACAAATGAGCTACGACGCGCGAAGCATTTCAACAAAGTCACGTTTGCGTTCATATACCATTCGTCCGATAGCGATGAAACTAGGCTGAGATTTTGTGTGCACTCCAGGGAAGGTTTCTAGCTCAGTAAATCCCTTTAAAAATAGGTAGAGCACGAGTAGAATCAACAAATGAGCGACGACGCGCGATGCGTTTCAACAAAGTCCCATATAATTTCATATACCATTCATCCGATAGCGATGAAACTTGGGTGAGATGTTGTGTACACTCCAGGGAAGGTTTCTGGCTTAGTACATACATTTTACAATAGGTAGCGCACCAGTAGATTCAACAAAAGAGCGATGACACGCGAAGCGTTTCAACAAAGTCCCGTATAAAGTCATGTACCATTCGTCTGATAGTGATAAATGTTTGGTGAATTGTTGTGTACACTCCAGGAAAGGTTTCTGGCTAAGTAAATCCATTTTACAATACGAAGCGCACGTTTATATTCAACAAATGAGTGACTACGCGCGAAGCGTTTCGACAACGTCCCGTATACGTTCACATACCATTCATCCGATTGCGATGAAACTTGTGTGAGATGGTGTGTACACTCCAGGGAAGGTTTCTGGCTGAGTACATCCATATTACAATATGTAGCGCAAGAGTAGAATAAACAAATGAGCGACGACACGCGAAGCGTTTCAACCAAGTCCCGTATGCATTCATGTACCATTCGTCCGTAGCTATGAAACATGGGTGAGATGTTGTGTACACGTCATGGAAAATTTCTGGCTTAGTAAATCCACTATACAATATGCAGCGCACAAGTTGATTCAACAAATGAGGGACGACGCGCGAAGCGTTTCAACAAAGTCCCGTATAAGGTCATATACCATTCTGCCGTTAGCGGTGAAACTTGGGTGAAATATGGTGGACACTCCAAGGAAGGTTTCTGGCTTAGTAAATACATTTCACAGTAGGTAGCATACGAGTAGATTCGACAAATGAACGACGACACGCGGAGCGTTTCAATACAGTCCCCTATGTCTTCATATCCCATTAGTCCGATAGCGATGAAACTTGGGTGAGATGTTGTGGACACTTACGTGACGGTTTCTAACTTAGTAAATACATTTTACAGTAGGTAGCGCACGAGTAGATTCAACAAATGAGTGACGGAGCGCGAATCGTTTAAACAAAATCAGGTATGCGTTCATATACTATTCATCCGATTGCGTTGAAACATTGATCGGTTATTGTGTACCCGCCAGGGAAGGGGACTTAGTAAATCCATTTCACAATAAGTAGCGCAAGAGTAGATGCAACAAATGGGTAACGACGCGCGAAGCGTTTCAACAAAATCCCCTATTGCGTTCACATAACATTCTTCGATTGCGATGAAACCTTGATGAGTTATTGTGTACACGCCAGGGAAGGGCTTCGACTTAGTAATACATTTCTCAATAGGTAGCGCACGAGTAGATTCAACAAATGAGTGACAGCGATGAAACTTTTAAAAGTTGTTGTGCACGCTTCCACGAATGGTTCTAAATTAGAAAATCCATTTTACGATAGCTTACAGGCAGTTAACATGTTGTGTATCCAAAAGCACTTCAAGAAACAGAATTTCAACGCCAACAGTTTCTTTGATTGGCATTGCAACGCATGCCGGGTACAGCTTGTCCTATATAAATTTACCATCCCTCTAATGTATACTGTAAATAATGTAATCATTGCTTGATTCTTAGTAATTGCCATCTTGTGTACATATGTAAATATAACCCAGTGTACAGGGTCTTTCATATAAAATAAGAGCGCCAAGCGGCGGCTTTGTTAACGCAACTGAGGTCACCTTGACCGAGCTTGTGGCGCGCCACGGCCCCCTGCTGTAGTATTGAAAGCGCGCGCATAGTACATACGAGGGCAGGTGTTTTTATTCTCCCCCCCCCCCCAGTTCCGATGGACTGTATAAAATAACAGATTGACATTACCAAACTTACCTTGCAATAAGCGTGCAGGTGCTCAGTCGCCAGTCTAAACCTCAAGTGCTAACGTTGTGAGACAGT
Source organism: Meconema thalassinum (assembly GCA_946902985.2). NCBI lineage: Eukaryota > Metazoa > Arthropoda > Insecta > Orthoptera > Tettigoniidae > Meconema > Meconema thalassinum. The sequence continues at coordinate 19,400,177 of OX336396.1, forward strand.
TATCATTGCAACATCGTATTTTTTATGTAAAACTTATTTTAAGTACGAGTCGGCTCGGCGGGTATGTGATGCATTTGTTCAGCAATTTCCTGATGAAGTCCCACCTTCACTAGCACAGATTCACGTAATTGCGAAAAAGTTTGACAATACTGGCTCGGTGCTCAATAAAAAACATGCCCGCACACGAACAGTTTTAACAGAGGATGAGCAAGATGACATTGGCGAAAATCTCCGAATAAATAACTCACAAAATTAGCACAAGTAGGGGTTTCGGTTTCATCAACAATAACTATCTAACTAAAGTAAGATTTCATCATTGTATACACGCTTAAAGCTGGGGGCCTTGGCGCGCCACAAGCTCGGCCAAGGTGAACGCAGCTGCGGTTAACAAAGCCGCCGCTTGGCGCTCTTATTTTATATGAAAGACCCTGTATATATATATTGGGGGCTCTGACGCATCCCGAATGCGAAGTGGGGCTTTGCTCTTTTCAGAGACTCCCTTCAGTGTATTGTAAATATAATGTAAGGCACTGATGAATAAATTTGAAATGAAATGAAATGGTAATTGTTGTTTTAAGGGGCCTAACATCTAGGTTATCGGCCCCTAATGGTGCTAGAAGAAGATAAGAACAAAAGAAAGGAATAAGAGAAATTAAAGACAGGAGGAAAAGAAATGCCCTCAACCCTGGAAAAATGAGGACTAAGGGACTTGGAAGGAAGGAGAGCCATGAAAGGCAGATAGGAAAGGGAAAGAGGAGAGGGTCCTCCCCAAAGGCAATAGAAAAAGGGGATAAACCGGACCCAGCTCAGAAATCCCCCGGGGTCACCAACTCCCGAACTCACCAGCCGTGAGCCCCTGAGGGTGTAGCACAATCCAGAGTACACCAGAAGTGGTGGGGCTACATACACCCTGCCTCTTTGAGGGCCTTGAGCAGAAGGCAGGAGATAACATGAAAAGAAAAAGAAGGCTGACGCCACACAGAATGAGGGTGTCAGGAAAGATGAGACAAGGGCCAATTAAGGCGAGAAAGTGAAAGACTCCCTAGGCCTCGGATACCCTAATACCGTCGGGGTCGGAAAAGAACAAGAGTTGGCCAAGGGAGGTCGACAGGAAAGATAACAGAGAGGGGCCCGGCACAAGTAAGTGATCGCCAGCCCACATCCACACGTTGTGAGCCTCTGGGGAAAGGAGTAAAGTATAATTGAGGTACTCACTTGGAGAAGTGTGTTCTCTTCTTGAGCATGTCGACGAGCTTTGGCGACATCTTGTTGGCATTGGCCCCTCCCTTGCCCTCGTCGCCCATCCTGAGGCGTGGCTTGTTCTTCTTGCCGGCGCTACCCCCGGCCTGTGCAGAGTCGGGCGCGCCACCACTGCTCCGAGCCCTCGCTGTTGCACTTGCCGACGCTCGGCGCCCACTGGACAGGAAGAGGGAGACGCTCTTGAGCAGCATGGCGCCCCCCACCACCGGGAAGCCTCGCTTGGGGGCGGACATCAGTCTGCAAGGGTGAGTCTGTCATAACTATTGGTCAAATAGGCAGCACGTTTCAAACAAGATGTTCAGTAAAGAACATATAGCCTACTTTCTCCTAAATGCATGGGTATTGTTATAACTCTTTGTCCTTTTCAAGGAGTATAAATGAATGTTGATTGTAGTAGCTTGTTGAAATACAACGAGCTATACGGATATTAAACATGAATATGAGGTGCCCTTTGTAAGTGCTACTTCTGTAAAAAAAAAAGCATTCAATTCGGTTTCACCGTGTTTGAATTGATATGGGGAATCGATTTGCACACATACATGGCCGCTATCTGCAAACTATTGGTCTGATGATCTTGTAGTTCAATCAAAAGATGCTTCCCACAAAAAGGTATGTTGTTACAAAATTTGGTAGAGATCAAATTATTAGGTTGGTCGTAATTTTATTTAAGCTTTAACATTTGGGTGGCCGCCAATCCGTTTCCGTCAAGATGGCGGTGATATAAAAAAACAAGTAGTTCCGTGAAGAACTATACAGCCTATTTTCATATATCCTACTTATGTTAATTGCCTCTAGCAACATACACAATTTCAGTTTGATTGCTGTAATAGATTCGTAGATATTGAGAACCGACTAAAAATTTAGGATGGTCGCCATGTTGGATTTCATATATGTAGGTTCTGGAGTTATGTACTGTTACATGCAGATTATTGTGTACGTGTAGTATTCAAACTTCAATCGCATAATTAGGACACAAGAAGTAACAAGGAGATTTTAAAATTTCGCACAGCTGCCATCTTGAGGTTATGGAAACAATTGAAATAAATTAGATACCAGTGGATTACCATTCGTATAAGGATTTACTGTTCCAAGTTTCACTACACTCGGATGATTAAATTGCGAGAAACGTCCATGTGAATTTTTATAATTCGCGTCGCCTCCATGTTGGATTTGTGAACACCAAGTTATTTAAAGTCCTATAGGTGAACTTAAGTTCATAGCCCCTATGAACATTAAGAAATTCAGTTTGATTGCTATAATAGATTCGTAGATATTCAGAGCCGACGAAATATATTGGATGGTCGCCATGTTGAATTGTTGAATGTATAGGCCATTGAGTCATGTACCATTAAAGGAAAATTATTGCGTAGGTTCAATATTCAAACTTTCAATTCGATCGCATGACTACATCACAAGAAATAAAAATTTAATTTTAAAATTCGCACATCCGCCATCTTGAGGTTATGTAAATAATTGAACTAAATTAGATACCAGTGCTTTACAATGTGTATAAATATTTCCTGTACCAGATTTCATTGGGTTTGGAACATTAAATCGCGAGAAAGGTCTATTTAAAATTTTCAAGTTCGCTTGGCTGCCATGTTCGTTTTGTAGTTAACTGGTTTCTGAAAGTCTTATAGATGTACTTCCGTAGTGCCCTTTATCTCCATAAAAGATTTCAGGGAGATACCGCTAATAGTTTCACAGATATGGAATGCCGGTGAAATATTTCGCACATCCGCCATCTTGTGGTTATGTAAACAATTGAACGAAGTTAGATGTCGGTGCATTACAATGTATATAAACATATAGTGTACCAAGTTTTATTGCGTTTGGTTGGTTAAATCGCGAGAAACGTCTATTTAAAAGTCGCAAATTCGCTTGGCCGCCATGTTCGTTTTGTAGTTACCAGATTTTCAAAGATCACATAAGTGAACTTATAGTTGTTTCCTTTATCACTATACAAAATGTCAGGGTAATATCGGTAATAGTTTCGGAGATATTGAATGCTGGTGAAATATTTCGCACAGCTGCCATGTTGGATTGGTGAGTCGTAAGAAAATTTGAAGGGCACGGTCGGGGTCGCAGGGAATAGTGCTATGAACTTACCGAGTTTCATTGAAATCGCTCCAGCCGTTTAGATTTTATTAGGGGGGGACACACACACGAATCACACACACACACACGCACACACACACGGACAAAAGGTGATCTCATAAGCCTATTTTTTCAAAATTGAAAATAGGCTAAAAAAGACACTGAGGTGCCCTTTGCTAGTGCTACCTCTGTACCAAATATCATTCAATTCGGTTTTAGCATGTTTGAATTGATAGGGGGAATCGATTTGCACACATACATGGCCGCCATATTCAAGCTATTGGACTGATGACCTTGTAGTTTGGTGAAAAGATTGTTTTATACACAAAGGTATCACGTTGCAAAATTTGGCAGGGATTACATCATTAGGTTAGTCGTAATTTGATTTAAGCTTTTAACATTTGGGTGGCCGCCATTCCGTTTTCGTCAGGATGGCGGCGATATAAAACACGACAATGAAGTGTCCTTTGCTAGTGCTACCTCTGTACCAAAATTTGCTCAATTCGGTTTCACCGTGTTCGAATTGATAGGGGGGGGGGCAGACATTCAGAGTACACACACTCACACACACACACACACACAGACAGACACACAATTTTTCGCCCTGTGTAGATCTCATAAGTCTTGGTTGGTTGGTTCTTAAGTTTAGGGGCTGCGACAACGCGGTCATGTAGCCCCGTGTACTTTGGGTGTGTGTAGAATCTGTCTGATAACCGGTGTTAATTGTGATGACTGTATTAGTGTGTGTTATCTGTTTATTTTTTTAATTTAAGTACTGCAACTTAGAATTTTTCAAATAGTTCCTACTTTTGTCGCCAAGCGCCACCGTCAACGATTACTAGGCCAAGTTCAGAACTTAGCTACTAGACACCACCGCAGTCGGCTCTTGGCAAAGAACATAGAAACCTAAGAGTATTGTTTACATTCTTAACCTATCCAATTTAGCTTCGCACAGGTGGAATTAGTGGAAGGTTCTTTAACATGCCATAAATCTATGACGTCGCCTTCGTAGCGTAGCGGTCTACATGGTTAGCTGCCGCCCCGGAGGTCCTGGGTTCGATTCCCGGCTCTGCCACGAAATTTGAAAAGTGGTATGAGGACTGGAACGGGGTCTACTCAGCCTCGGGTGGCCCAAATGAGTAGAGGGGGTTCGATTCCCACCTCAGCCATCCTCGAAGTGGTTTTCTGTGGTTTCCCACTTCGTCTTCACGCAAATGCCCGGATGGTTCCTACTTCAAGGCCACGGCCGCCTCCTTCCCCCTTCCTTGTCTATCCATCCTAATCTTCCCCTCCTCCCTTCCCTCATGAGGCCCCTGTTCGCTTTGCAGATGAGGCCGCCTGGGCGAGGTGCTGATCACAGCTCCCCAGTTGTATCCCCTCCGACCAGATGTTCCCAGCTCCAGGACACTGCCCATAGAGTCCGTGGGATCCACCAACCAGGAGGGTAAATTGACTAAATAAAAATAAAAAATAAAATAAATCAATGACATTGGACCGCCGGCTTTACTTCCCCTCTGAAGGAAGGCATACTGAGGGATTTTAACGCTCTTCAAAAAATCCGACGGCTTCGGCCGGGTTTGAACCCGCTATCTTGGGCATAGAAACACAGCATGTTACCGACTACGCCACCGAAGCCGCCCCACTCATAAGTCTACTTTCATTTTTTGTTAAAATCGAAAGTAGACTAAAAATATGCGGTATGAAATAAATACGGCAATTACCATCACTCCGTATTCTTTAACGTTTCTATTTTGAATATACAGAAAATATGAACAGACGAACATAACTACACGCTTCCTAAAATATCTCAACTAAGAGACAGTAGGACATGTTATTTTAGGAACTTCAAGCAGTGTTGACCATCACACACTAATACAGCCGTCACAATTAACACCGGTTATCAGACAGATTCTACACACGGGGCTACATGACCACGTTGTTGCAGCCCTTAAACTTAAGAACCAACCAACCAATTTTAGTAGGCATTGATTTTTTTAAGACAATAATGTTACAATATTTACATAGTGAATGCTGAATAAAACTACTTGATATTAACTTGCAAAAAGGACTGAAACGTACCAGGTGTTAAAATAATTTCAGTATTATTCTGTGATAGACTCCCGGAGTCCGAATTGAAATATACGATTAGGAACAAGAAGTATCAAAAAGCGCTTTAAAACAATAGGAAATTAGAATATACGCCCTTCTCAAGCAGAGAGATGCACTTAAACAGGCAAAGGAGACAAATATGATGCTTTGTGCCAAAGTAACCAAAATACGCATAAATATGTAAACATATGATTTTGCATGAACTTCCGGGCCTTAATTATTATTATGGCTTGCCACGGTGGGGAAGTGGTTAACGTGTCGGTCTACTAACCCCAAGATTGCAGGTTCGCTCCTGGCCGTGGTAACTGATTTTTGAAAGGCGGCAAAAATACGATACGTATGTCATACGATGTTGGCATGTCAGAGAACCCATTTGAATTCAGTAGGCCGAGTTCATAATGGCAAAATTTATCTCGGGAGTTTCCGCCAACATAAAGTTCCTCATTTCTCTACTAGAAAGCGCTACAGTGTTCAAGGAGCTTACATATCTAACCGAAATTTGGCATGCAAGCTATCCTCTGGATGTCAAATAACAAAGCTTGCACCCGGCATCCGAGGCCATACGATATTAAAATTATCACTATTAATTGTTTCAACACATATCTATCAAGTGTCGGGTGTTGTGGACAATAGTGTGTGATGTTAGCTCTTAACATACGTAAGCTCTTCGTCCAAACTCTCATTTTTCCAATCATTGATTATGGCTCTGCTGTATACAATGATTTACCAGAAACACAGAACATCAAATTACAAAGAGTCCAGAATGCACGTGTTCGGTACATTCTGGATGTAAGGCGAGATGAACATATCACACCTTACTACGTGCAGCTGAAATGGCTGAAACTCCACGAGCGCAGGCAGTTATCAGTTGCCATTCTGACACATAAAATATTACATACCAAGACCCCGTTATATCTCTACAATGCCTTTACACCAATGCATTCCGATCATAATCGAAAAAATAGATACACAAAATTAACACTCCAGATTCCTATACACCCAGCCATGAAGTTCAGTAAATCTTTTGTTTGCACCGCCTCACGCCTCTTCAACACCTTCGATTTATATAAGTTCGTCAACATTGCAAGCACTGCAGCTTTCAAAAGACATCTTTCATCCCGCTTCTTGGAGCAGTATACCTCTCACATTTGATTACTGCATTATGTTAAAATACTCTTTTTTAAGTTCAATAATAACACTAGGACAATAGCTAACAACCTGTCTACTTTAATAGCTTTCCTTGTACAGTATATGGTGTTTGTTTTTCGGGCAGATAGTCTGTATGCACTCTCACTTTTTTGTATATAATTTTTCCATTATCATTATCATTATTATTATTATTATTATCATTATTATTATTATTATTATTATTATTATTATTATTATTATTGTATTGTTACTATCTTTTTGTTGTTAGACTATGATTATTTATATTGTGAATGTAAGTGAAATGTTTTATTTTTATAAGCCCTAATCTTATTTTATGTCGAAATGTAAACATTATATGTCGGAAAACTGTATCATAATGAGGCTCATTATCACACTATTTTTCATTATGAAACAGTTTCTCCCACCAATCAGAGCTCAAGAAACAGTTTTGTGACCAATTAGGTAAGGATACCTTCGCGCCATGCGCTCAAAATGCAACATATTTTTGTGTTGGCAAGCAAAGTGAATGGTCTCTGTATTCGGAGTGCCTTGACCCACGCATGCGCTCTGTTCATTAACTGAATCCCACAGATATTTATGAATATTTATGATAAAACATACAATAAAGTTATAATTATCGTCGAACATAAACAGTCGTACGCAACTCGCCTATAATGGTAATTAAGACACGAGTATGTTTATAAAACGAGCATAATTTCCATATAGGCTCGTTGCATAATGTACTATTATGTAGGGCGGTACTGTAAAGGAGCTCTTGAGCTCTATGAAAATACACACATCAAAAAAAGTTTTGCATCACCTCGGTTCCCAGATCTCCGGCATATAGACGTTGACTGTGTATATTGTATCAAAGATACAGTCCCTTTGACTGTTCATAGATGTCACTAAAACTGCTCAAAGATGTAAACAACCATGCATGAGCAGGGCCTATTAGACGGAGGGGGTACGACAGCCGATCAGTTCCAGTCATTCCACCAGGACGAAGGTACGCTGCTCATGTTGTCTGTAGTTCTACCATGCCTAGAAGGTCAATACCGCAGTTCGATCGCGTCCGCATTGTTACTTTGTGTCAAGAAGGGCTCTCAACAAGGGAAGTTTCCAGGCGTCTCAGAGTGAACCAAAGCGATGTTGTTCGGACATGGAGGAGGTACAGAGATACAGGAACTGTCGATGACAGGCCTCGCTCAGGCCGCCCAAGGGCTACTACTGTAGTGGATGACCGCTACTTACGGATTGCCGCTCGGAGGAACCCTGACAGCAATGCCACCATGTTGAATAATGCGTTTCGTTCAGCCACAGGACGTCGTGTTTCAACTCAAACTGTGCGCAATAGGCTGCATGATGCGCAACTTCACTCCCGACGTCCATGGCGAGGTCCAGCTTTGCAACCCCGACACCATGCAGCGCGGTACAGATGGGCCCAACAACATGCTGAATGGACCCCACGGAATTGGCATCACGTTCTCTTCACCGTTGAGTGTCGCATATGCCTTCAACCAGACAATCGTCGGAGACGTGTTTGGAGGCACCCTGGTCAGGCTGAACGTCTTAGACACACTGTCCAGCGAGTGCAGCAAGGTGGTGGTTCCCTGATGTTTTGGGGTGGCATTATGTGGGGCCGACGTACGCCACTGGTGGTCATGGAAGGCTCCGAAACGGCTTTACGATACCTGAATGACATCCTCCGACCCATAGTGCACCCATATCGGCAGAATATTGGAGAGGCATTTGTCTTCATGGACGACAATTCTCGACCTCATCGTGCACATCTTGTGAATGCGTTCCTTCAAGATAACGACATCGCTCGACTACAGTGGCCAGCATGTTCGCCAGACATGAACCCTATCGAACATGCCTGGGATATGTTGAAAAGGGCTGTTTATGGACGTCTTTACCCACCAACCACTCAGAGATTTACGCCGAATTGTCGTTGAGGAGTGGGACAATTTGGACCAACAGTGTCTTGATGAACTTGTGGATAGTATGCCACGGCGAATACAGGCATGCATCAATGCAAGAGGACGTGCTACTGGGTATTAGAGGTAGTGGTGTGTACTGCAATCTGGACCACAAATGCTGAAAGTCTAGCTGTATGATGGTACAACATGCAATGTGTGGGTCTCATGAGCAATAAAACGAGCTGAAATGTTGTTTGTGTTGATCTCTATTCCCTTTGTATTTAACGGTTCCGGAACTCTTGGAACCGAGGTGATGCAAAACTTTTTTTGATGTGTGTAAAATCAAAATCAAATCAAAACCCTTTCAGTGTCACTGAGATATGTTGCACTGTTCTACCTATTGCCATGGGTACCAAAATCACATAGAGTTCAAATGTTTATATATAAATGTCTTCGTTTCTTTTTCAATTTAATTGGGGTAGCCAACCAGGCTCAGTTTGGTTCTGGCCGGAAATTTAAGGCCGGATGCCCTTCCTGACGCCACGTGATTTTTCACGCTGTCACCGGGATTCGAACCCCGTCCGGGTCAAAGACGAGCAGCTAAGCCTATGTGCCCTCACACTCCTCACAAATGCTTATATATAATGTATCTATCACGCTACAACACTTCCAAATTCAAACGTAAAATACAAGCAGTCAACATTTCGGTCCAGTTCGTTAATGGGCAAAATCGCACCCGGGGCGGGGGTGGCGAGCGTGGAAATGTAAAAAGGTGAAATATTGCTACAACTGTCTTAATATTTGAACAAGTAGTTGGGTGAAGAACTATACAGCCTATTTTCACATATCCTACTTAACATAAGTAATTGCCTCTATCAACATACAAAAGTTCAGATTGGTTGCTGTAATAGATTCGTAGAAATTGAGAACTGACTAAATATTTCGGATGGTCGCCATGTTGGATTTTTATATAAGTAGGTCCTAGAGTTATGTACTGTTACATGAAGATTATTGTGTACGTATAGTATTCAAACTTCAATCGCGTGATTAGGACACAAGAAGTAAAAACGAGATTTTAAAATTTCGCACAGCTCCCATCTTGTGGTTATCGAAACAATTGAAATAAATTAGATGCCAGTGGATTAACATTTGTATAAGGATTTACTGTACCAAGTTTCAATGCACTCGTATGGTTAAATTGCAAGAAACGTCCATGTGGATTTTTGATCACCAGGCTATTGAAAGTCCTATAGGTGAACTTATGTTCATATTCCCTATGAACATAAAAGAATTCAGTTTGATTACTGTAATAGATTCGTAGATATTGAGAACCATCTAAATATTTCGGATGGTCGCCATGATGGATTGTGATATGTATAGGCAATAGAGTCATGTACCATTAAAGGAAAATTATTGCGTAGGTTCATTATTCAGACTTTCACTTCGATCGCATGATTACGACACAAGAAATATCAACTTAATTTTAAAATTCGCACAGCCGCCATCTTGAGGTTATGTAAACAGTTGAACTAAATTAGATACCAGTGCATTACAATGTATATAAACATTTGCTGTACCAAGTTTCATTGCGTTTGGATCATTACATTGCGAGAAAAGTCTATAACTTTCAACTTCGCTTGGCCGCCATGTTCGTTTTGTAGTTAACCGGTTTTGGAAAGTCTCATAGATGAACTTTCAGTAGTGCCCCTTATCTCCGTACAAAATTTCTGGGTGATACCGGTAATAGTTTCAGAGATATATATAGAATGCCGGTAAAATATTTCGCACAGCCGCCATCTTGAGGTTATGTAAACAATTGAACGAAGTTAGATGTCGGTGCATTACAATGTGTATAAACATATACTGTACCAAGTTTCATTTCGTTTGGTTGGTTAAATCGCGTGAAACGTCTATTTCAAAGTCGCAACTTCACATGGGCGCAATGTTGGTTTTGTAGTTACCAGGTTTTCAAAAGTCACATAGCTGAACTTCTAGTAGTTCCCTTTATCACGTACAAAATTCCAGGGTGATATCGGTAATAGTTTCAGAGATATTGAATGCTGGTGAAATATTTCACACAGCCGCCATATTGAATTGGTGAGACGTAACAAAATTTGAAGGGCACGGTCTGGGTCGTCCGGATTAGTGCTATGAACTTACCGAGTTTGATTGAATTCGCTCAAGCCGTTTGGATTTAATTAGGGGGACACACACTCAAGCACACACAGTCAGACACACGGACAAAAGGTGATCTCATAAGCCTATTTTTCATCGATGAAAATAGGCTAAAAATAGAATCCATTTGCAGGTGAGGCTGCCTGGGCGAGGCGCTAGTTCCGCATCCCCAGTTGTATCCTCCGATCCAATGTCAAGTTCCAGGTCACGGCCCGTAGAGGCGGTAAAGGAGGGATCACTCGCCGAGTCCGTGGGAAAAGCCTACGTGGAGGGTAAACTGACTACGAAAAAAAGAAAAAGAATCCATTCTAAGTTCATACAATTCTTCGGATAAGGGGAAAAATTTATGCCCCTAAAGATTTTTGATAACACCAATCATGTTGTAGAGGGAATAATATCATTATTATTTATTATTGGTATTCTGCCCGAAGGCAGGTCTGTGCCTCTGAAGAGGCTATCCTCAGCCGGAGTTTACGTGCGGTAGGGTGGCCAGTGCCTTTCCTCTCCTCCTTATGTTGTCCAACAGCACGCAGTACCTAGAACCGGCATCTATCCAAGGTTCGACCACGCCCAATGCTGCTTAACTGCGGAGTTCTCATGGGATCCAGTGTTCCAACATGGCCAGGCCGTCATACCTCCCTTAATAGGCATAATATCAAAACCGCTTTAAATGGCCAATACTCCTCTAATAATTACCTCAAACGTCTGAAAGAATTTTTGATATGGCCCGCCGTTAAGCCAAGAGCAAAATGTTTTCGGAATTATAAGATATTGAGGCTGCTGGTTTGCTGAGCATGTGGAACTTTCGTAGCTACTCAACAAATTAGCCCGGTGAAATCTACTTCCGCCTTCCAACGTGAATTTTGAAGTAGCTTATGTGCCGAGAGGTTTTTTAAAATGTTTTTATACTATAATAGCAGTAGTGCCCGGCTTCGCCCGGTGGATTTATTTGTTTTACAGAACTGGAGCGCTCAAGGATAAGGATCGGAATAAATGAAAGTAAATTTGAAAGCACCAACGCTTATTGCAGCTGATAACCTCAGTATACTGCACCAACACCATCCCCTTATACAGAGGCATACTATTGTCATGATGATAACAGTTTTAAGGGGCCTAAGAAATCTATTTGCACAATTACTCCCCGTGACTGCAATTTATAAGCAGCTCGCAATTCTGCACCAGAACAATAGTAGGGGTGACGTGATGCAGCCCGCATTACATGGCAACAATAGACTTCGGTATTATTGAAGCCGTTCTGAAGCGCTTGTTCTTCCGACTTACTGAACAAAAAGCAATATTTAAGGTTACCTGAGAGCTGTAGCCTAATGCTACATAGCCTAAACTATTCCTCTTGAATCTGGCTATCATTTACAAAAAGAATTTTTCGAACCCGACTGGTAGTTCCAGAGACGAGCGCTTTTAAACACATAAACACACAAACTCTTCAGCTTTATTATATCAGTATAGATTTGTGACGCACCACTATTTTCGAAAAAAAAAAGTCATATGTTTCTCATTTCTCAATGCGCAAGAAAAAGATATTTTAAAAACTCTCGGCACGCTGGAAGGCGGAGGTAGATTTCACCGGGCAAAGTAAAATGATTCGAGTTCAATAAATTTGCCGTAGAATTGTTATTTATAGGATCTGAGTTGTGATAGTTTTCTATTCAATGCCGTAGAATTGCTATTTATAGGATCTGAGTCATGGCAGTTTTGTATTCAGCGCCGTAGAATTGCTATTTATAGGATCTGAGTTGTGGCAGCTTTGTATCTAGTGCCGTAGAATTGCTATTTATAGGATCTGAGTTGTGGCAGTTTTCTAATTAGTGCCGTTAAATTGCTTCAATCGCATGATTAGGACGCATGAAATAAAAACTAGACTTTTAAATTTCGCACAGCCACCACCTTGTGGTTATGAAAACAATTGAAATAAATTTGTTATCAGTGGATTAAAACTTGTAAAAGCATTTACCGCACCAAGTTGCACTGCGCTCGGATGGTTAAATCGCGAGAAACGTCCATGCCATCGCCGCCATGTTGGATTTGGGCTCACCAGGTTATTGATAGTCCCACAGGTGAACTTATGTTGATAGCCTTCATCAACCTACAATATTTCAGTTTGATTGCTGTCATACTGTAGATTTGTAGATATTGAGAACCGTCTAAATATTTCAGATGGTCGCCATGTTGGTTTTTATATATGTAGGTCAAAGAGTTATGTACAATTAAGACACAAGAAATAAAAACTTAATTTTAAAATTTCGCTCAACCACCATCTTGAGGTTATGTAAACAATTCAACTAAATTAGATGACAGTGCATTACAATGTGTATAAACATTTGCTGTACCATGTTTCTTTGCGCTCGGGTGGTTAAATCACGAGAAAAGTCTATTTAAATGTTTCAACTTCGCTTGGTCGCCATGTTAATTTTGTACTTAACAGGTGTTTGATAGTCACATAGGTGAACTTCTAGGCTAGTAGTTCCCTTTATCAGCGTACAAAATTTCGGGGTGATATCAATAGTAGTTTCGGAGATATATAATCCCGATTAAATATTTCGCACAGCCGCCAAGTTGGATTAATGAGACGTAATAATATTTGAAGGCCACGATCGGGGTCGGACAAAATAGTACTAAGACTTTACCGATTTTCATAGAAATCGCTCGAGCCGTTTAGAAGTTATTAGAGACATTCGCACACACACACGCACACATACACGGACGAAATGTGATCTCATACGCCTTTTTTTTCATAGGCTAAAAAGTAAGATAAACTGGGGTTAATTGTGTTTGACAATAACCAAACATAAAACATCACAACAAATTGGTTGGAAATGTGATGCCAGAAACCAGGAGCGGGTGCTGATTAAAATTCTAGGGTGGTCCAGATGATACTATTGTTGTTTCATATTAGATATTGTTTTATATTTGGCATTTATTGTTGCCAATATTGCCATTATCATCATTCCACACAACACAACATTTGTAACAAGTTTTAATGAATAGTTGATGCGTTAGAAACTGTAATCACATGGCTCCTTATTTGTAAATATATTCCCTCCTGTAATTCGATAAAGCAAATGTGTCTATCAGCTTGGTTAATGAGGTCCTATTTTTTTAATTTTTAACTTTTTGTTCAGAGCTATAGCTTAGAAGAAAATAGATTTGTTAATAAAAATTCCACTTTATTTTCCTATGTCACATAAAATCGTCATATTAAATAACTTCGTACCGTGCCACAAAAGTTAAAAACACATTAATTTATAGAAATTAACGTCGTCCACAGAACTCATTAACACACCTGTACTGTACTAGGCCATCAGACAACTGAAAATGTAAAAATATATTTTTGTCTAATGTCAGCAAGGTGCCAACAATAGCTGAATACCTGTTTAAGGGCCTGGGGTGGACCCGTCTCCCGCAGTCTGGTTTAACAGAGACAGAAGCAGGAAGTGAAATGGAGAGATCTTCTATTTCACTTCAAAGCAACGCTATGGGCGCAATCTGCTGGCCCTTGAAGAGAGAGAAAATTCCCTTCATAGCACTGAGGAATTCGCGTGCAAGACAGTGCTATGTCCACTGTTTCCTCACCCGGCCCATTAAGCCATATACTTTACATGGGACTTTCTGCGGAGTGGCCCCCGCTATGACGATGCACCGTGCGAGACTGTCAGGATCTTAAACTAGGGATGAGTTATGTATAATGAATTCTTTTTAGAAGGGTAAAACACTTATTTTAAGTTGAGTATCTGCAATTTTAAGTAATTCGAAAAGACATCAATTAAACAAATTCTTTGCAATGCTGTATAACGGCCCTGGGTGGGCAGGACCCATTTGGCCCTTAATGACGCTTTGCCCCTGCCAGAAACCCTTAAAACTCATCATTTTGCACCAAATTATACGAACGTTTCCCGGCGAGGAATTCCGGACCCCCTTTTCTTTGGGGGCTATTCCATGCCACCAAACAACCGGTTAGCCCCCCGCCTATATAGGCCCCTGGCCCCAGCGATCGCGAGCATGCCCATTTGCTTGTCGGCAAGGCGGTTGACGGCTGATGTGTGACTTGTTGTGTGTAGTAGCGTGTGACCGCCGCGTCGTGTCGGAGGACTGTCAAGGAGATATCACGTGATATTATGTAGACTCGCTCACGCGCATGCAACCGGCCACTGGGGTTTGGGTTCACCAACTCTTTGTTGACGATTAGTAACTTAATTCCTAGCTTATATACGAGATGATAATTGTTGTTTTAAGGGGACTAACATCTAGGTTATCGACCCAGAATGGTTTGGGTGATCGTGAAGATTATAATGAAAATGTAAACTAAAACTAACTACTAACTTATAAACTAGAAGAAGAAATGGAAAACAAAAGGAAAATAAGGCAAATAAAGGACAGGAGGAAAAGAAATGCCCTCAACCCTCGAAGAATACGGATTGAGGGACTTGGAAGGAAGGAGAGCCATGAAAGGCAGATAGGAAAGTGAAAGAGGAGAGGGTCCGCCCCAGAGGTAATGGATAAAAGGGGGAAAACCGGACCCAGCTCAAGAATACCTCGGGGTTGCCAACTCCCTAACTCACCAGTCATGAGCCCCTGAGGGTGTAGCAATATCCAGGGTGCACCATAAGTGGTTACAGTTCTTCTCCTCCACCCTTCCTTCGATAACTAAGCTTGCTATTCCTGGGTGTCTTAGTAATAATGATAATGTTATTGGTTTTACGTCCCTTTTAACTACACTGGCCTTTAGAGACGCCTGGGTGTCTTAGTGTGTGTCCTACCAACCTATCTCTTCTCTTCATTAGCAGTCACCAGAAACATCTCTCCTCTCCCACTAGTCTTAATAGCTCTTCGTTTGTGATCCTATCTACCCATCTGATCTTCATCATTCTCCTGTAACACCACATTTCAAACGTTTCAATTCTCCTCTTTTCTGCTGGGCCAATAGTCCAAGTTTCACTTCTATAGAGCGCCATGCTCCAGACAAAGGTCTTCAAAAATGACTTCCTAATACCTAAATCTATATTCGATGTCAACAGATTCCTTTTCTGTGGAAATGCTTTCCTTGCCTGAGCTAAACTACTTTTTATATCCCCTTTGCTTCCTCCATCACTGGTTATTTTGCTTCCTAAGTAACAGAAGTCTCCTACTTCCTTTAGTTTTCCTCCTGCCAATTTGATGCCCATAGAGGGTTCTGATTTATTTCGGCTGCATTCCAATATTTTTGTTTTATATTTATTAATTTTCATCGTGAATTTTTTCCTCAAGACGGAGTCCATACCATTCAAAAACTCATTCAAATCCTCAGGCGTGTCGGCCAAGATGACGATGTTATTGGCAAATCTCAGAGTTGAGTATTTCAATAAGTTATGTTTCTCTATATTGATATTCTTTGGAGGAACACACAACTGATTCACTGCACCAGCCGCCACTTCTCTCGCGCATGCGTGGACTCGCATTCCCCATGGGAAACATGGTGGACAGAGCAAGAAGCGTGTAGCACTGTTTGCGATGCTTTCTTGAGGTTTTATGGAGCATAATTATGAAGGAAGGGAAATAAAGAAGACGTTATTCATGGCAAAAGCCGAAAATGATATGAACAAAGTATTTAGGAGAACTGGCAGTTGTGTGAATACCTTGTTTAGGACATGCTCTCCCTCCCCATTGTCTTCGTAGGGTAAATGCTTGCATGGCAGACGCAGTGTTCATCGCTGGAAAGGGTTCAAATCCGACTTCACGAATGCTTTTTTTTTCTTCTCTTTTTAGCCTATTTTCATTTATGAAAAAATAGGCTTATGATATCACCTTTTGTCCGTGTGTGTGTGTGTGTGTGTGTGTGTGTGTGTGTGTGTGTGCGTATGTGATGGTGTGTGTCCGCCCTAATAACTTATAAACGGCTGGAGTGATTACAATGAAACTCGGAAGTTCATAGCACTATTCCGGGCGACCCCGATCGTACCCTTCAAATTTTGTTACGTCTCACCAATCCAACATGGCGGCTATGCGAAATATTTCACCAGCATTCAATATCTCCGAAACTATTACCGATATCACCCTGGAATATTTTACGGTGATAAAGGGGACTACTAGAATTTCACCTATGTGACTTTGAAGATCTGGTAACTACAAAACCAACATGGCGGGTAAAAAAAGTTGCGACTTTTAAATAGACGTTTCTCGCGATTTAACCAATCAAACGCAATAAAACTTGGTACAGTATATGTTTATACACATTGTAATGCACTGACATCTAACTTCGTACAATTGTTTACATAACCTGAAGATGGCGGCTGTGCGAAATATTTCACCGGCATTCTATATCTCTGAAACTATTAGCGGTATTACCCCCCGAAATTTTGTACGGAGATAAAGGGCACTACTGGAAGTTCATCTGTAAGACTTTCAAAAACCGGTTAACTACAAAACGAATATGGCGGCCAAGCGAAGTTGAATATTTTAAATAGCCCTTTCTCGCTATTTAATTATCCAAACGCAATGAAACATGGTACAGCAAATGTTTATACACATTGTAATGCATTGGTATCCAATTTAGTTAAATTGTTTACATAACCTCAAGATGGCGGCTGTGCGAATTTCAAAATTAAGTTTTTATTTCTTGTGTCGTAATCATGCGATCGAAGTGAAAGTTTGAATAATGAACCTATGCAATAATTTTCCTTTAATGGTACATGGTTCTATGGCCTATTCATATAATAATCCAACATGGCGACCATCCGAAATAATTAGATGGATCTCAATATCTACGAATCTATTACAGCAATCAAACTGAATTTTTTAATGTTCATAGGGGCTATAAACATAAGTTCACCTATAGGACTTTCAATAACCTGGTGATCACAAATCCAACATGGCGGTGATGCGAAGTATAAATATTCACATGCTCGTTTCTCGCAATTTAACCATCCGAGTGCAGTGACACTTGGTACAGTAAATCCTTATACAAATGTTAATCCACTGGCATCTAATTTATTTCAATTGTTTCCATAACCACAAGATGGCAGCTGTGCGAAATTTTAAAATCTCGTTTTTACTTCTTGTGTCCTAATCATGCGATTGAAGTTTGAATAGCCTACTATTACACAATAATCTTCATGTAACAGTACATAACTCTAAGACCTACATATATACAAATCCATCATGGCGACCAACCACAATATTTAGTCGGTTCTCAATATCTACGAATGCATTACAGCAATCAAACTGAAATGTTGTATGTTGATAAAGGCAATTAACATAAGTAGGATATATGAAAATAGGCTGTATAGTTATTCACGGAACTACTTGTTTTAAATTTCCATAGGGTCTTCTTCTCGCTTGGTATTATTCGTAACAAGAATGATCTTCAATAATTTCATTGTCATAAACATATGTTATAACCATATGGATGAAAGTTCGTGTGAAAGTCGGGGAAAAAACAAATCTTCCACCATTGCGAGATACACGAGGTAGAGTTCAGCTGTTTCCCTCCATTTTAACTATGCTTTAAGGAGTTGAGTAGTCAGATTTGGCCATTTAACGCAATTGCTTGAAGTGGTTAATAACGAGCGTTTCTGTTTGATGAAATGTTCGTGCAAAGTTAAATAACCTATAATGAAGAGTTAAGAGATAATTGATCCTGGGTTTATAAGGTGTAGAAGGTCCTGCACTTTGAGCATGCGGTCTCCAGGCTATCGATCGTGTATCGTGCACATGTATCCAGACTTAATGCAGAGGTCGTAAATCACCAAGGAGTCGCTTTATATAAATCAAAGCTGTTCCGGGACGTGACGTATTGTGTAGAACACGAGCAGTCCTGCACCGCTATCTGTTGAACACAGCCATTTAGATTCTGATTTTATATGGAATTTAGAATTTAATTCCTGAATCCAAGTAGGCCTAAAGTAAATAAATAAATAAATAAATAAATAAATACATAAATAAATAACCCCTCCCTATATTATTCTGCTAAGGTCCCATTCCAGTTTTGTACCGAAAATAAGGTCCCATTAACACCAACCTACACATATGGGGTACGTACAGGTTCAGCATAACCCAAAGCGTAATCGAAACGCACTCACTTACTCTTTAAATGCCTCACAATTAAATAAATACCTTAAAACATGTATATTTACAATGAAATAATTAAAGAATGCAACACGGTAACCATGGTAACAGAATCTCACAGGTCCTTCTATTTCTGTAAGACGCAATGCAATTCCAATTATTACATTACTGTGAAAGTTTCCAGACGGTTATAAGGTTATCACTGAACCAAATTAAGCTGTAAAATTCATCAATACATATATTATAATGCGCTTAAGGGGGTCAAGGGGAACTCGAGAGTTTTTTCACGCAATTTTTCACGTGTGAGTGTGGTACGAAAGGTCTTTTTCACCCGACTATAAAGGGTCTCCGAAAACCACATTTAAAGGCCCTTAATTTAACAGTGTCTGTGATATTCCCAGAAAACTAACTTCGCTCTAATATACCTATGAAGGAATGACAAGCCCCTAACCACTGCACCAGTAGCTGAATTGATAAAGTCTAATTATTCATACCAAGGATAAATCAGTCATAGCATTCATGATTGAGATTTTACTAAGTGTACTCTTTACAACTAGAATATTCGCGGGCAAAGCCGTGACGGGTAATGCTGGTTGAATAATTAAATGCTCAAATGAATGATTAAACAAATAATTGAATGAATGGATAATGGAACAAATATACAAACAAATGGAGCAAATAAACAAAACAAATGGGGCAAATAAATAAACTAATTAATAAATAAATAAATGAATTAATTAATTAAATAAACAAACAAATAAATGAACAATTAATTAAATAAATAAACAAATAAACAAGTGTATGAATAAGTAATTAATTAACAAATGAATGACTGAATAAACACGCTGTTGAAAATAAGAACACAATTGATATTTGAACCCAGGCAGGTACGTTTATTCACTTACCAAGGGGTGCCGAACTGAGTCTCCGAGTGATGCTGGTGCATTTAAGGACAGGCCGCTCTTCAGGCTATCCGTAATTTCGTTCTGGATTAATTGTATTTAAGAATAATGCAATGATCGATTCGTTAAAAGGGAAAATCCCTGGAATAATAAATATTTCGGGGGGAATCGAACCCCTTGGACCCCCTTGGCTACGTCACTGGATACATGGGGATACAAAATACTGAACACGTAATTCAATAGAGGATGGTTCAACGTTTCTTAATCTTATAGCACTTTGCAGGTTCCACTCTATACTCATTCCGGGACCACAAGATTTTATGTAGCGCCCTGGAATAAATAACGAATACCAAAAATATATATAATAAATACCATCTAAGAATCTATATGTCCACCCACTCTCAAATAAGAACTACTCATTCAAGTGCAGAGACACCTTGTGGCCGCGTGACAAACAAACCCTATTCAGACACCATATCACCCAGATGACCAAATCTAGAGGTGAAAACCATACACCAAAAGAAACCAGGTTCTATGTGATGGCGAAATTTGACGACAAAAATTAGAAGATTAGTAACAAACCCATTCTGAAGCTATATTTACCAAAGCTTTCCTTATACAGATAAAATCAATATTGACGCACTCGTACACGAAAAGCAACACACATAGTATAAAAACATACCTTAAACAAAATAGGAAAACAAAAGTGCTGCCAACATCTGTATACGTGTCAAAGTGTTAAACTGCTGCCAACCGTTACCAACGAGAAAATTCTTCG
Source organism: Meconema thalassinum (assembly GCA_946902985.2). Taxonomy (NCBI): domain Eukaryota; kingdom Metazoa; phylum Arthropoda; class Insecta; order Orthoptera; family Tettigoniidae; genus Meconema; species Meconema thalassinum. The sequence goes on from OX336396.1 coordinate 19,420,624, forward strand.
ACCAAGTTTCATCGCTAAGTATCATCGTGAAAGTGTCTGTGCTTTTCAACTAGTAAACATCTCCGCTAGTGATTGTTATTATCATCAGCCATGTTAACCCGTTCACCTCCGTTGTCTAGAGCAGGTAGGCAACCGAGCATATTCGATCCTCCTGAACCAAATGAGATGGAAACGACTCAAACCAAATGCCCACGAAGGTCGGAAGAGACAATCAGCCCTGAACATCAACGCAAACGTGTCTGTATCAATGAAACAACACCATCATCAGGCTCCACCTCTACAACACCAGCATCTGACAACGAAATGGTGAGTGGCATTAGTTACCTGTCCACGGAAGGGCCAATCTCTGAAGCACCATTTGACATAAACCACTCTCATTTTCAACAACCTTCAACTTCAACCTACATGCCAGGCAATCTCCGTAGTTTTGCCGAGATGGCCAAAAATCCTGCACTACACCCGCAAGTTCGCCAACGGAGTCAAGTGGCACCCTGTCCATTACCAACTGCCCCATACTACATCATAAAACTAACAAACATCGATCTTGCTAAAGCCAATCCCCGATCCTTGTACACTATCATTTCTTCATTTACCCCTGACCTCGCATCCTACCAGCTGGAACTCCAGAGGACCCGAGAAGGCTATAACATTAAAACCAGCAAACCCTTCTACAATCACTTAATGCATGCCATTGGACTGCAACAATTTGGAGCTCGCACACAAGCAAAAAATCTGTCAAACCTTCAACCTTCCCGCCCCTCTGCCCCACCCTCCCGCCCCACCCCTCTTCTATCAGTTGTCGTCTACGGTGTCGACCAAGAATACACGGATGATGAAGTGGCCCAACAACTACTTCTCCAAGGACACACCATATTTCGAGCTATCCGCATCAAGAACAACGCGGGACCTACCACACTCATCCGGATCCTCAGCCGGGACACTGCCTCATTAGATGCACTTCTGCGGGACGGAGCAGTTATTTATGCCCGACGGCACCGAGTGGAGCCTTCCCGCGCCACACCCCCCCAAAGGATGAGGTGCGAGAAGTGCCAAAGATACGACCACGCACCAGGAGCACCATGTGTGCAACCCCAGGTATGTGGTATTTGCAGTCTAGAACACCCAACTGTATTGTGCCAAAACCGTACAAATCCCAAATGTGTCAATTGTACTTTGCCCCACCCAGCATTCAGTTATAAATGCAAAAGCCGACCTGCTCCTACACCCACTGAACCTGAAACCGTGATACCAGTTGTCTCCCAAGACCTCCCCACTCCTGCTCCCTCCTCCGCTCTCCCCTCCCCTAGCACAGAGAATATAATCCGCTTTATGTCAATGGTCCTACAGAACTGCCTTCCTTTCCAGCGTCCCCTCATTACCCAACACATACAGATGGCAGCCCGGTTGGTGTTCCATACCCATGTGGATATAGCATATTCAGGCAATAGAATGCATTATGCATTCTTCCCTCTTGCCAGTATTCCAACCATAAGCTAAAATGACATTACAAATTTATTATGATAACATCAGGTCACTGCGCGCCAACTGGGTAACTTTCGAATTTGCCATCAAACAGCACTCCCCGGATATCTTCATTTTAAATGAAACTTTTCTAAATCCCATCCAACAGCTGCGCTTGCCCCCGTTCACTATCTACCGTGCAGATAGGCCATCAGGTGCGGCTCGGGGAGGTGTAGCTGTTGGAATCCACCGAAATCTAACAGTAAAGCAACATTTCTTTAATTTTCCATATAACTTTACAGAATACCTCATACTTGAAATTTTCGCTCCATCAAAAACCTTCACCATAGTTACCCTCTACTTAGCACCTCGAACACCACCTCCTATAGTTTTTCTCCACTATATTGATCGAACATTCTCAAATTATATCCTAGCCGCCGATATTAATATAAACTCATACAATGTTACAGAAAATAATAACTTTCAACAGTTACTTGGCCAAATCCGAGGAGTGCTGATCCCTTTCCCATCTCACACCATTCCCCATACAAATTCCACACCCGACGTCATTATCATACCTCCTACCCTCTGCCTAAACCCTCCAGTCAAACTCTTACCCTATAACGGAAGTGACCACCTCCCGGCAATCATTTCCATTCCAAATATTTTCCCTCGTTCTCCAGCCCCCAACCGCCCCCCTCCTACCAGGCTATTTAAGAAAACTAACTGGAATGCATATCGAGCTACCTTAACTTCACTCCTAGAAACTACTACACCACCAACCTCCCTTCCTAATCTCCAAACCCTCATATCTGAAACAGAAACGGCCCTTCTGGCCGCAGATCGCCTCCATATTCCACGTCATTCCCGACACCCAACCAAACCCCCATTACCTCCAAAAGCACTACAACTTCTACGCCTCTCTCATGATTATTACCGCACTTATATCCGTACCCGGGATCCGGCTGACCTTCACCAACATCGTCTTCACCATCGACATGCAAAATCGTATCTCAAAGCCATAAAACGCAAATATTGGACCGATGCCTGCAATCGTCTTTCCGACACTCCCGACCCTTCTAAATTCTGGCCCACCTTCCAACGTCTGACAAACACAAAATCCCCGTCCCCTACATACCCCATCCGAACAAACAACTCAGTACCAACTTCCTTTCAAGAAAAAGCAGACATGTTTGCAACTCACTTCCACGCCGTCTTCTCCCCGGTTCAAAACCCCAGCTTCCGCAGTCAAAATGAGTCTCTTATTCATAGATTAGATAATCCAGTACACACACCCGACCTTATACCTTCCTTTGATCATTTTGCCCAAATCCAATATGACCATCCTTTAAACCATCCCATCACTCCAGACGAAATCACTTGCACCCTTCATCGACGTAAAGCAACTGCTCCAGGACTAGATACACTCACATATAGACACATTCAAGAATCTCCACCCCTTCTTATTTCTATCCTCTGCCTTCTATATAATACCATGCTATACACCGGCTTTTATCCCTCCCATTGGTGCAAAGCCACCATCAAGCTATTCCTAAAACCCAAGAAACCCCCCTCAGATCTACATTCCTATCGACCCATTAGTCTCCTCCCGGTACTGTCTAAGATATTCGAACTAATCCTCGCCCGTCGTATTAGCACCTATCTAGAATCCCTTCACCTCATCCCAGAGTCACAAGCAGGTTTCCGTCGCCGACGCTCCACAAACGACCACCTTTTCCACCTCACCTCCTCAATACATGCTTTCCTCAAACCCCGCAAAACTGCCGCTCTCATATGCTTAGACATTGAGAAAGCATTTGATACAGTATACCTACCAGTACTCATGTTCAAATTACGCCATCTTCCTCTCCCGCCATCTATCATCCGACTCATCTATAATTTCTCACACTATCGCACTGCATTGATTAGCTTACGCACAGCCCAGTCCTATACCTTCCCGCTCAGGGCAGGTGTCCCTCAGGGATCGCCCCTTTCACCCCTCCTTTATCTCCTATTTACACATGATATACCACACCCTCCTCCCCCCCTTCGATTATATCAATTTGCCGATGACCTAGCCATACTGGGCTTGGCCCGAACAGCTCCTCTCCTCACCCGACTTCTCCAATCATACCTAAATACACTACAAGACTGGTTCAACTCCTCCCATATTACTGTAAACCCTACCAAAACCCAACTTATTGTTTTCCGTCCAAAATCCCGCCTCTGCCGACCCCGAAATAAAATTCAACTCACTCTCCATTCCCTCCCCCTAATCGAAACAAATATTATAACGTACTTAGGCATCACATTTCAAAATAATTTCAAATGGAACCGTCATCTTCAAAATATCTACCGCCGTGCTTTCCATCGGCTTGCCGCCACCCGCAAACTCATAGGTCACACCTGGGGCCTAAAAGCCCCCCAAATCCTTCAGATTTACCAAACCTTTATACGCCCTGTTCTTTTATATGCTTCCATATCCTGGATTACCGCTGACCCCCCTCTTTACTTCAATCTTACCAAGCTCGATAGACATGCCTTACGCATAGCACATCACCTACCCTACGATACCCCCTCCGCCGATTTTTCAACCCTGTACACCTTCCCCTCCATCCTCACAACTATTCACAAAATTCGACTTAAATATCTAATAAAAGCTAGCAAGGACAATTTTCCCTTTTTCCAAGAAGCCCTCTCGATCTCCCCCCTAGCCCAAGCCATCTTACATGACAATCGCACCCCATCAAATTCACATCTATTCCCGCCCCCAATCACTTAAATTCCTTACCACATGTTCATCATACACCGCCCCGCCCCACCAACCAATCATAAAACTACGACTCCTTATCCCTCCACCAAACAAATGACACATTAGGGCGGGGGGGCTTTCCTGGCACTATAGAAGCCCAGTGAGCCATAGGCGTACAGCCTGCACAAATATATTCCCTTTCTACAACTGCAGTACCACATATCTGTTTTAATATTTGTTTTCCAAATGTTCTGTGTTTATCTTTTATATGCCCACTCCATCAAGTGCAAATCAGGATCAACTGCTCCGCCTCCGATAACGCCAGATACAAGTTTGTATATAGACAATCAGTGTATCGAGTGTCCAAACAGTGTTGAAGTGATATCAAGAAACATTTCGGTGAAATTAAACATGTCAACCTGTCTCAATTAAAATTAAGACAATTAAAATTAGGACAGATGAACTACCAACTTCAAATGAACAAATAACCTATGTATCTATTATTTTATGCTCTGTGTATGTATTGCTCCATTTATTGATGTTTGTATTGTATCTGGAAACAAATAAATGGGGGACTAGTAGGAAGTCACCCTGGGCGGAGTGTGGGTGGGGGGCCCTCCCTGGGGGGCCGCTTTGCGGGTCGGGGTGACCTCTGCGCCACCATCTATCAAATCTTTAAAGTCCAGTGTACGTCATGACGTACTACACCTTCAATCAATAATCATTAATCAATAAAAAAGTCATAATATGGCCTAAGGGCTACTAGTTTAGCCGATGGCCCGCCTGCTCCCGCGCTTCGCGCGGAAGCAGGAATTGAAATAACACTTATTTGATTTGGGAAATAGGAAAACAAATTAAGTGTGCACCGACCGGGTGAAACTTTATAGGTTGTTTTGGTACCAACGCTAGCTTGCCTTGTAGTAGTACCTGCTGACAACGTTAAAAACGCTAGCTGTCATCGCGTACGACGATGTAGTTGTGTTGTACTTCCATAGATGGCAGCAAAATCGGAAAATTGGTGAGTATTCTTGTTAATGTTGTATATTTAATTAATATTTGAATATATATCAATAGTAAATACATATTGCAGTGCTTAGAAAGGAATACAATCGGTTTCGATCAATATTATACGAAGAAATTGAATTATATTGAATCACACATCGATTTTAGTCGATACACTGCGCTCGAAACGATATCAGATACTATCGATATAATTCAAAGTAAGAGCTGGTGGCTGGTTGTTCCAACGCTTCCCGTAATTCAAACGTGATATTTCTTAATTCGATTGATAGGAAATACAGCACGGACAATTAAATAATACTGGTGTGTGATAAGTGCAGCTGTAATTTTGTCTTACAATTCATTTTTAATATTGTAGTATAGTAGCCTACTCTTTCTATTTGTACATATCTGTGGGGTAGGCCTATGTCATGCTATGTGCTTTGTGGAAACATCCACAGCTAATCTGATAGAGCCTATGTTTTCTTCTCTACCTGATATCACAGGGGGAAGAAATCGCCTATTATTAGACCAATTACTAAAATATGAAAGAAAGAAAGAAAGAAAGAAAGAAAGAAAGAAAGAAATATAAAGTAGAGGAGGGGGGATAGAGTAGGGGAAAGGGTGGGGTAGGTACGGGCCGGGAGGAGAGAGGAGCGAGTAGGCCAGGTCGGGGACGGATCGCGCTCGAGAGTGTATCGTCGCGCCATCTCATATTGTCAGTTGGAACTATTTGCGTCGAGCAATAGGTTGGGGTCAAAATTTTGCATTAAGTTGCAGCTCTACCCATATATCCTCCTTGGTGTGCATTAAACTCTTGTCCATGATCAATGCTAAAGGGCCGAAAAGACTCACTTAGAGATTGAATTTTTTTAAATCGTTTCTTAGTGAGCCCCTACAACTTAGGATCAACCAACATGCAAAATTTCAGCTTTCTAGGCCTTGCCATTCCTTCATCAGTTTATTTTCTGACTTTATTAGCCGCTGCTCGAATGCCAAAAGGCCGAAATCAGAAGAATGGGAAAGACTATCGAAAATTCATGTAGCCAACGGTCTCTTCTGGGTCCTGAATTATGTGTATGCAAAATTTGGTTGAGATTGGTGGAACGGTCTATATTTGTATACGGAACAAATCCACATACAGACTTTCACTTTTATATCGTATACTAGATTAGGGGACACACACGCACATCTCATAAGCCTATAAGACGAAAATAGGCTAAAGATGAATGTATTTTGCAATAACTTGGCCGTAGCAGTAATCTGAAGGTCGGATACCGTGTGGCATGCCCCAGTCCATTATAGGACGTCCAATATGGAGAGCGTGCTAGAACTAATAGGTCTAACCAAGTATCGATCCTTACACGGGCTCGCATGTCTGGAGCACTTTATTAAGACAAAACTTCTCCCGCTGCCGAGATGACCTGTTCCTTTCCCCGTGCATGACTTCATATTCTTTCAGTTACACTTAATTCTCTGGGTTCGTGATGGCGTGCAGGCTACAAGTCCAATCTAAAACTGTTGCATTGATTTCATTAATTCCACATCTCGGGACATTTAACATGCATTGCAGTTCCAAACAAGTTCCTATAATAGAAATGGAAATGCTTCTTGGAAAACAAAATTTGTGATACAAGTTAAATCGTACCATCTTCTAGGTTAAATCCAGAATTAATTCCGTGCATTCAATGAGTCGTGGGGCCATGGCGAAGCTAGCTCCAACTCCCTAAAACTGGGGAGGATTAGTTACCTTTTGCTCCACTACACTGACTGGTTTGATGCAGAACTCCATGCCTCCCTGTCCTGAGCTAATCGTTTCATCTCTACATAGCTACCACACCCTACATCCGAGACAATCTGATTAACATATTCTAACCTTGGTCTACCCATACAGTTCTTATCCTCGACCCTTCCTTCCATAACTAAGCTTGCTGTTTCTGCCTGTCTTATTATGTATCCTACCAACCTATCTCTTCTCTTCATTAGCAGTCGCCAGAAACATCTCTCCTCTCCCACTAGTCTTAATACCTCTTCATTTGTAACCCTATCTACCCAACTGATCTTCATCATTCTCCTGTAACACCACATTTCAAACGCTTCAATTCTCCTATTTTCTGCTGAGTGGCTTCGGTGGGGTGGTTGGTAGCATGGTGAGCTTCTATGCCCAAGGTGGCGGGTTGAAACCCGGCCGAAGTCTTCGGATTTTTAAGAGCGTTAAAAATCCCTCAGTATGCCTTCCTTTGGAGGGGAAGTAAAGTCGGCGGTCCCATGTCGTAGATTTATGGCATGTAAAGGAACCTTCCACAAACTGCACTTGTGTGGAGCCAAAATTTGTAGGTTAGAATTGATAACGCTCTATTAGTTCCAACGTTCGCCACAGAGTGCTGACTGCGATGCCATCTAGTAGCCAAGTCCACAAGCTAGTTGTCGTAGCATTTGGTAGCAAAATTAGGAACTCCTTGAAAATTATTGTCTGCAGTCCTTACTTGAATTAAAACAGATAACACACAATAATTAACACCGGTTATCAGACAGATTCTACACACACCCAAAATACACGGGGCTACATGACCGCGTTGTCGCAGTCCCTAAACTAAGGAACCAACCATCTTTTCTGCTGCACGAATAGTCTAAGTTTCACTTCCATAGAGCGCCACGCTCCAGACAAAGGTTTTCAAAAATGACTTCCTAATACCTAAATCTATATTCGATGTCAACAGATTCCTTTTCTGTAGAAATGCTATCCTTGCCTGAGCCAAACTACTTTTTATATCCTCTTTGCTTCGACCATCACTGGTGATTTTGCTTCCTAGGTAACAGAAGTCTTCTACTTCCTTTAGTTTCTCACTTGCCAATTTGATGTCCTGGAATGCAAATACCTGGATGGCTCCGAGCACTCATCTGTCCACTTATCAACTTCGTCAGCTCCACTCACCTATATACAGGGTGTAATTGATATAATGGAAGTCCGTTACACTGGTGATAGAAGAGACTATTCTAAGCTTCCTAGGTAAAAAAAAAGTATGTCACTTATCTTTAAATTGGAAATTAATCATTAAAAAGTCAATGTTTTTAGGTTTTTCAGAAACTCTTCAAACAGAAGGTGAGGCAGCAGTCTGGGGGAAACGAGGCGGGGCGAGGTGGGACGATGCGCGGAGGGTAGGTTGTTATGTATTCGGAGCATTGACCTTACCGGTTGAGGGGTGATATCAGCTGTTATGAGGATAGCGAGCGATACCCATCTCGTAGGCAAATTTATATTGCTGTTGTTGTTGTTGTTGAAATTGCACACAATGGCTTGGGACATTAGGACCGGTAGTATTGTGTAGCCTAATTTCTTAGTCTAAGTATAAAATAATTTTGATATTGAGCCCTAGTGTGTCATTGGCGTCCGGCACGTTAATGAAATACAGTGTGACAAAATTCCGACATCCGTATTCTGTTCAGAACATACAAGAAATCCTGCGTACTTAAAAGTCTGGCAACTTGAGATACAAAAAAAAAAAAGAACATAAAAGGATAAGGTTGGTTCCTTAGTTTAGGGGCTGCGACAACGTGATCATGTAGCCCCGTATAAAAGAAGTTAGTGAGTCTAAAAGTCTATTATTACTATTATTAGTACAGTAGTAGTAGCCTACTATAATAATAGACTAATATTATTAGTATTTTATTACAATTGATGCGCAGCCTTCACACAAAGATAGACCAACATTTCTTTAAATTAATTTACCAAATCTTTAGGATTTCCATTGTCTAGGCATAAGCCATGAAGCTGGCAAAATCCTAAACAGTCACTCGTCATGTAGCCACTCCCCGTGAAGGTGTGAATCAGCTTTTCATTGGCTCGGTTCGTGTATTTCATGTCATTGGCCAACAAGACGAGGAGGTCACTCAACTGCAGACTCTTGTCAACATTCCTCAGCGTTGGAGGGGAGGACGACGGGGAGAAGTCAGCAGTGTTGCTGAGGGGAACGCAGTCTAAGCCCTTTCCCAAGACATTGACCCACGATTTTTGTGATTTAATTCCACCTACAATAATTAAGCCTAGCATTACCCGTCAGGGCTTCGCCCGCGAATATTCTAGTTGTAAAGAGTACCCTTAGAAATATCTCAATCATGAATGCTATGACTGATTTATCCTTGGTATGAATAATCAGACTTTATCAATTCAGCTACTGGTGCAGTGGTTAGGGGTTTGTCATTCCTTCATAGGTATATCAGAGCGAAGTTAGTTTTCTGGGAATATCACAGACACTGTTAATTTAAGGGCCTTTAAATGTGGTTTTCGGAGACCCTTTATAGTCGGGTGAAAAGTCCTTTCGTACCTCACTCACACGTGAAAATTGCGTGAAAAAAATCTAGAGCGCCCGTTGACCCCCTTAAGCGCATTATACTGTATGTATTGATGAATTTTACAGCTTAATTTGGTTCAGTGATAACCTCATAACCGTCTGGAAATTTTCACAGTAATGTAATAATTGGAATTGAATTGCGTCTTTCAGAAATAGATGGACCTGTGAGATTCTGTTACCATGGTTACCGTGTTGCATTCTTTCATTATTTCATTGTAAATATACATGTTTAAAGGTATTTATTTAATTGTGAGGCATTTAAAGAGTAAGTGAATGCGTTTAGCTTACGCATTGGGTTATGCTGAACCTGTAGGTACCCCATATGTGTAGGTTGGTGTTAGTGGGACCTTATTTTCGGTACAAAACTGGAATGGAACCTTAGCAGAATAATATAAGGAGGGATAAGACTAAATTTCATGAAGATATTTGCTTAGAATAGTCTCTTTTATCACCAGTGTAAGGGACTTCCATATAGGCTATTGTTATGGACGAATGGAAAAGGAGAAAAGTAAGGGAAGACAAGTTTCGCTCGTCAAGCGAGCATCATCAGATCATAACAGAAGTCTCTGCCCTCCAAACAAATAATAACCTATTAAATTATTCATGCTTTTGGGATATTGCCGAGCGAAAATAAAATGTATAACTCTATAAATCTCTAGTAGTTCCAAAGTTCGCCACCAGTTGCTAGCTTCGATGGCATCTTGTAGCTAAGTCCGCAGCTAGGTGTCGTGGACGGTAGCATTTGGTATCAAACGTATGAATTACTTGAAAATTGATCGTCTGCAGTCCTTAATCACAGATAACACACATTAATACAGTCATCATAATTAACACCGATTATCAAACAAATTCTACACACTCCCAAAGTACACGGGGCTACATGACCGCGTTGTCGCAGCCCCTAAACTAAGGAACCAACCAACCCTCAGCGAAATAATTTTGGACACCACAATATCTGTAAAACAGTAGATTCAGCAAGTTGTTGCTCAAGTTGACCCCGCGACTGAGTGCCCATGGAGGAAAGAATAAGAGGAGATGCCCTGAGCTCGTTTGAGTGAAGCCAAGTGCTGCGTCTTAAGTGGGCGTAACCTTAACTCTTGTATTCGGTGTTTACCCTACATACCAAAAAAAAAACATTCCTCTTCAAATCCCAAATTATCAAACTTCTGTCGGTCATTAATTACGGTAGGCCTACGTTATTAATCAATTCGAGGCTAATCGTCAAGTTTCTACCCCCACAAACAAAATATCGTACGGTACCGAAAGGTATAGGCTATACCGTACTTTTGTGCAAATATGAGTCCTTCTTTAAATGTTCTGTTTATTAATTTTAAGGTTCGTATTCCCGAATATCAAAATGTGTACGAACAATGAGTAAAAGTGGCCGTGCTCGAAATTAGGCCTAAAAACTGATGAATGCCTCAACACCAATAAGAACTTAAAAATCAATTTGGTGTAAATACCGTAATTAGTTCGACATCATTAGTTCCCAGGAGGTTCCTTATTTGGTATAACTTGCACCTTCAGACACCTGTATTCAATTTAATCAGTGTTTCAGCGTATTATTACGTTTTGCCACGTCTTCCTTACAAAACTAGCCTTGAAAAAGGTGCTCTCATTTTTCTAATTAAATTGGCTTTTAAAACGATAATGCAGCTTATTTGTGCCAAGTACCGTGATGTACAGAGTGTATTCTGCCTATCCAAGAAAAAAAATCTTGACTTGTCATTGCTGTTTTATGTCACGAAAATCCAAGACTACTGTCGACCAAAATATTATGTGCACTCGACTTTGAAGGTTGTTTGTTAAGTAACCAATAGACTTACATAAAATCCAATAACATCATCATTTTCGTCGTTCTGTTTTACGTTAGTTTATATAGGTTTGGAATTTTTAATTTATATTTTAAATATTTTTATCGCAGCTGGAACACAAAAAGTGCCCGTTTTTAAGCATATTTCAACCATGCGTCACATTTAAGAATTATTAAATCTCAAAACCCCTCATCAGATCGAATCCAAATTTTAACACAATATACATTGGAATGTTGTATAACTGGTTTATTAATTTCAAAATTTTGTGTGTCCAAGAAACAGAGTTGTTATCATTTATGTAAGGAAACTTTTTCTCGGCTCGGGGTGGTTGGAAAATGTAGTTCTTGGTCACGTTGTAATCCTTATACATCAAAAAGGTATGCTGTATGACTGTGAAATACGTAAATTAATTCACTTATTTTATATCGGTTTGTATTTGTTCGGGGAAATAGGCATGGTTCACCAGCGAGCCGCTTCGGGAAAAGCTGTACGGCGTTGTCGAGATGGAGTCCATATTGCGCCATGGCGCGCCTCGCTCGGAAGTGATGGGCTCCATCTCAGCAACGCTGTACAGCTTTCCGCGGAGCGGCTAGCTGGTGAACCATGCCTTATTTCCCCGAAGAAATACAAACCGATATAAAATAAGTGAATTAATTTACGTATTTCACAGTCATACAGCATAGCCTTTTGATGTATAAGGATTACAACGTGACCAAGAACTACATTTTCCAACCACCCCGAGCCGATAAAAAGTTACCTTACAAAAATGATAACAACTCTGTTTCTTGGACATACAAAATTTTGAAATGAATAAACCAGTTATACAACATTCCAATGCATGTTGTGTTAAAATTTGGATTCGATCTGATGACGGGTTTTTGAGATAATAATTCTTAAATGTGACGCATGGTTGAAGCACGGTTAAAAACGGGCACTTTTTGTGTTCCAACTGCGAGAGAAAATATTAAAATATAAATTAAAAATTCCAAACCTACATGAACTAACGTAAAATAAAACGACGAAAATGATGATGTTATTGGAATTTATGTACGTCTATTGGTTACTTAACAAACAACCTTCAAACTCGAGTGCACATAATACTTTGGTCGACAGTAGTTAGAGTGGTTTACCGCTTTAAGCATAAGAACAGCCGTTTTCTTGCTACCCAAAGTGGGCGTGCCGTTTGGCTTCAGCAGCTTGCACTACTAGCCAGCGCAGCGAAGGATCTCCTTCCGTAATTTCCTCCATGTTAGTGTCCATGGCTATGCTGCTGAGTCTAAGCCCACACATTCTCATACTGCGCCAAGACCAGAGTAGTGCTTGCATGTAGCACGCGACACACACCTCTAGTGTAACCCCCTCCCCTCTCACAGACAATATACGGAGCATCTAAAATGTAGGTTTTGTCTACATTACTGTATCAGATAGTGTTTCTTCATTTTCTTCATTCATTTAATTTGCAAATGATGGTAATTCCCGGTAGCTAATTGTACAGGCTGGCGCTGAAAAGTATTAAGTCATGAGACAGATAGAACAGAACTTAACAGACACACTATATTAGCCATCTGTGTTGTGAAGCAACTATTCAAGTTATATGTGTGTTAACAGAATAACAATTTTAATTTAATAAACATATTTTTCTAAACAATTTTGGAAACGTAACTTAACGCCTTTCAGCTCCGTGGTCAGTTTAGGGCGGCATAACGCTATCCAGCAGGAATATTTGACATGATATTTCATTTTAAAATTAATTTGTAGCATTAAAAACACCTAAGTCCTGTATAAATGTAATTTCCAATAGCACTGTAACACTTGGGAATCTTGCAGTGCGGCCAACATTAAGCACGGAATACGGCGCTGGAGCAGCAAGTCATTGACTTAATGCTTTTCTCCTCTGATCGCACTACAAGTAGCAGTGGTTTCTGGCTTAAACCCGCAAAAGAAATTGCTTTGTGATGAATTTTGCCTTGCCAGTGAGTTTCTGTGCTTTTTCTCCTACAGGTAAGATGAAAATGTTTTGTGTGAAGCTTAAACAGAAGGCTGACTTAATTATTTCCTATGCCCTTGCGTCAAAACTTCAGAATACTAATTCTTTAAAAAATGACCTTTAAAGCTTTTCTGCTCCGACCGATTCAATTACAGAAAATTATCAACAATATCAAACACACACAAGTTGCGATTTGGAAACTAAAGTCATTTAGTTTAATTTAACCTTTTATGTTCGACCCTCACTATTACAGTTTCTCCAGCCAATCAGAGCTCGTTCATTGACCAATTAGGTAACGATACCTTCGCGCATGCGCTCAAAATCCAACATGTCGGTCATAAACACAACATCGAACTATAATAAATTACCGACATGGTACGTCTATATGTACGCGTAAATAAACTGGCGAATATGAGACAAGCAATAGCACTGTACTTTAAAATCACCAATGCTAATTTCTGCACAGCGCATTGTCTTCAAATGACTCCAGTGACAATATTACTGAGGGACGGCAGATGTAAACATATGGCCTGCATATGGCATTGCAAGCACACAGAGCGCATGCGTCGGTCGTTCAAAGATCTTGAAAGACAGAGATATAATACCCAACGCTCGCTCTGCGATCAAAAAATTCAAGTACCGTAGCTGACTCTCAACAGATATTTATGAATATTTATGTTAAAACATATAACAAAGTTATAATTATCGTCGAACATAAACAGTCGTATGCAACTCGCCTATAATAGTAATGAAGACACTCGTATGGAAATTATAAAACTCGCATACGCTCGTTTTATAAAAAATACTCGTGTCTTAATTAAAGCCATTATAGGCGAGTTGCATAATGTACTATTATGGAATAGTGGTCTCTATATTAACCCCTTTACATAAGGACAATTTATGCTTTCAAAGATGCTGGTAGTTGAATCTTTAAGCCAAATTTCGGAGAATTTTCTAAAAATCAAATATTTTTTAAAATTTATTTTATTTACAACATGCCCCATTACAATGTGCATGCTTAGTTATTACTTATTAATCATTTCAGACTAAAACTATACAATTTAGGCCTATATTATAAATATTTTATATCTATGGCCTGTGTCACTAAAATGATTAAATGTTAAGAAAATATAAATAAAAATTATCTATTTAGTGTTTCAAATGTGATAGAGTTTGCAAAAGTAAAGAATTCCCTAAGGTAGTTTCTAACAAGTTCATCTTTCTTTATAGGCCAGTTGCCTGATCTTAAAACATGTGCTATTAATATATCTCTTTCTTTCCCTAATAACGTACACTCAAATAGCAAGTGATCCACAGTCTGGTGACCGTTATTGCATATACAAGTTGGACTATCTATAATTTTAAATCTGTATAAGTATAATTTAATATTGCCGTGTCCTGTTGTCATAACTGTAAAATTGGGCGTTATGTTCATTTTTAATTTTAGTCTGTCCTGTACACTGGGGAAAAATTATTTTTAGCCTACTTTTCACATTTTGCAGAATTGAGGAAAAACACTTATGAGATCGTTCCGGGAAAATGTGTGTCTGTCTATCTGCCTGGCTGTGTGTGTCCCCCCTATCAACTCCTAAACGGCTGCAGAAATCGAAACCAAATTTAGTATGAGTAAAGATGTGCACCGGAATAGCTCACGTCCATATTTGAAAATGATGTCAGTGCTACCAACTGCTGAAAAAACGCACTAGAAATTTGAGCTCCATGTTGGATATCTTGCAAGGTATGCATGGGAGCTATTCCAAAATTGGCACACATGTAGATAATACTATTTCAGTTTAATTTCCAGGAGGCCAACTATGACAGTGTTGCCAAAATAATTTTAAGCCTTCTGATAGGTCCAATGTTTAAATGCATATAACTTCTACACTATCAATTGGATTTCAACCAAATTTTGTATGTAATACAGATATGACTGAGCGTATTCTTAAGAGCCACCAGGGCTGCAAACTGTTAATAATTGCTCTCTCTATTTTTTTTTATCCAAATACCAATATATCAGAAAGTATGCAAGCCAACAGCTTTAAACTATGCACACGTATATTCTGACATTTTAGATTAATTTGGAGTAACTTATATACGTCAGATCTACCAACATGATTATAAGCCTGCTGATAGTACCAATTTTTAAATACATGTAACTTCTATACTATCAGTTGGATTTCAACCAAATTTCGTATGTGATATGTGTACCATAACAGATATGACTATAAGTATTGTTAAGAGCAATCAGGGCTGCCAACTGTTAATAAATGCTGTCTATATTCTTTTTACCCTAATATCAATATATCAGAAAGTATGCAAGCCAACAGCTCTATACTTTGCACACGTATAGCACCTGACATTCTAGATTAATTTGGAGTAATTAATACAAGGCACTGCTGCCAACATGATTCTATGCCTGCTGATATGTCCAATTTTAAAATACATGTAACTTCTAAACTAACAAATGGATTTCATCCAAAATTGACACAACAAGATATCATAATAATTCAGATTATTTCTGACCAGCACACGCATGGTATTGTTGGCAACATGCTTTTACGCGTGCTGATAGATCCAGTGTCTAACTTCATGTAACGTCCATTGGACTTCAACCAAATTTTGTATTCTGTACCTTAAGAGATGGAACTAAGAATATATTCAGTCACCAGGGCTGCCAACTGTAGTGCTCTATTAGGCTACATTATACCAGGTAAGTTATATTTTGAACTAATTAGATATTTCGATATTACCAACTTAATTTCGTCATTATTCTAGATAGGTTCATATTCTGTAGAATAATCATTGGCCTGAAAAGTAGGCTGTATAGTTCTTAACGGAACCTCTTGTTTAATTACGCCCTTGGATGTATTGTCCCATTCATTCTGCCACTTTCTCAAACTAAACACACTTAATTCTTTTAGCATATTACTTTTTGGAATTCTATTATAGCACTCACTTAAACCTCTTTGTGCTGCTTCTTTAGCCAGCTGGTCCGCTAGTTCATTCCCGTTATGCACCTTAACCCAACTGATGAAAATCACCCAATGTTATATACGTATCTAATTGACGCAGTGTGTTGGATCAAGTTTCAAAAATTTTAAAAGTAAAAACATTAACATTTAACGTGTAAAAATAAAATATAAATATAGAAATAAGAAATAATAAAAATTAAATTACTATAATAAAAGAAATATAAAATTAAAAGAATAAACAAAATTTCAGGATAACAAGATTATAGAGGAAAGTGACAGTGCTGCCGCATGGTGGCACAGTAATGAACGGAAATGTTATGTTGTGGAAGTGGCAGCACTGGACTGTGGGGAGTATGCCGTCAGTTCCGCCATTACTGGTTTTCATGTGAGTGGATGTTTTTCCACGTCCTCATGGAATAGTGATTGTTTTATATTTCAAAGAGGGTAAGTCACATTGTGTTTACAGTGCTGTCTTTAGTAAGCGATACACTTGATAAATGTTGTATTTGCTTGTCGAAATACCTATTAATGTTTTTTTTTCATAGCCTCGAAAATATCAAGTACAAGATGTCCTAAGTAGGACCCTTGCGGCTTTTCTAAGTCGGACCCCTAAAAATCCTTAGTCGGACCCCTAATAACCCTGAGTTTGACTCCTGAAATTAAAATTAAAATATCTTGATTTTTATGTAAGCCATTCAAAATATTGTTTCAGATGACCCAAAAAAAATATCAATCCTTGCGTGAGAAAATGGGAAACTCTCAAAGTGGTCGGTTTCTGGATTTTGTGGTCATAACAATAAGTTATGTTCCTAACAAGACATTATATAATGTAATGTATTTTCACCTTCTTCATTACTTTTCTAGTGGTTTTATGTGATTTTACGCTCATTCTTAAGAGGGGTCCGACATTGGCAACCTTTTTCCCAGACATCATTTTTGTTACTTTTAATGAAAAGATTTCATAAGAAAAACTGGGCTGTTATAAGTTAATCTGAACCAGATACAATGTTATAAAACATAACAAAGAACTCATCTAGCTAAAATTGAAATTTAAAAAAGATGAAATGAATAACAATACAGGTAAAAAACAAAATGGGGGTCCGACTTTGGTCACTTTCCTCTACATTAGGAATGAAACTCTCTACCAGAAAATTGAAAAACTCTCAGATACCATGCGATAAATGAGGATACATTTTTACGGTCATCTTGTGAGAATGGATTCTAATAGATTAAAGAAACAAATCTTTGACATTTTCCGTAATCGTATAACAAAACCCAACAGGTTTAAGGAAATTGAAAAAGACCTAGTAGAATTGAAAATGACAGAAACGTCATTACTCGATCGAACAGCCAAATTAATTACTAAAGACGAAAATATAAGGTTCCAAGACAGAGCTACACTAAAATCCAAACCCATTATCTCGGAAGAAGAGAGGAAAAGAAGATCGGAAAGACTGAAGAAGTACTGGGCTCTTCGGAAAGAACAGCGTACAGGGAAATGATTGATTCAACGTACCCCAAAGAGGGTGAAACGGAAGAAGAAGAAATATAAAAATAATTGTAATATCAATTGGAAATTAATTACTTAATTAATTCTATAGAAAAATATCTAAATTAAGTCGATAAGAACATAATTTGAAAATTAAAAATTAATATATTAACATTAATATTAGAGAAACAAAAAATAACATTATTACAAATTATAATAATTAAAATGTAAAAGCACATAAAAATAACAAATCGTTTTGCCCTATAAAGGAATAAAACAGCAACACAACTCAACACAATAGCACTTAAACTGAACTCACCCCGAGGCGCACGGTTCCAAAGTCCACCTTATCCATTTTGGCAAATTTTTCAGGAGACGAAAAAAAACTTTCTTGTTCAACTTCAGTAAAATTATTCATGTTTATTATATCGAGATATATGCCCTTTTCATGTGTAACATCTTTCCGCTCGGTTACTGGATAGTTTTGTGGGAGTGATTTTGAAAATTGGGGACGGAAGTGGATCGAGCTGGCAGTGGTGGATCGAACGGAAGTGTGCACTGCCCGCTCGATCAATCGAACGGAAGTGTACCAGCTGGCAGTGGTGGAACGAACGGAAGTATGCACTGTCAACTCGATCGATCGATCCAGCGGGCAGTAGTAAGACCCAGCCGTCAGTGGTAAGAGCAACAATGAGCGCGCGGTGTCGGAAATTGATACCATGACGTACTCTCGGCCATGTGGAATGTATATGCCATGCTGAACGGAAAACGCTCATGCGATCTCTGGTGTCAAGTGATTGAAACAAATGACATGGTACATATTCGAAGTCTTCATACCAGTATTTAAATGGTAAAATGCCTTAATATCAAACACTATTAGTAGTCGGCATTGCCGGTATTATGTTTCTGCACAATGGCTATTCAAATATTAACCCACATAACGGTAATTCAGTCATCAATATAATATAATCGTTGTACTTATACGAGAATTGAGCAAGCCTTCATGAACTATTACTGAATACATTCTCTTTACTCACAAGAGGACCTATTCATAAGGCATTTTAAACTCAATTTCACGCAGGAACATTAACGAAACAAGCAAAATATAAATGAAACTTAATTCCGTAATGCAGTATTATTGGAACGTGGAAATGTCACCATCTTGTGCACAAAATTTGCGTAGTCGAAATAGTCGTAGGGTTAGCGCCTATGACTGTGAATCTAGAGATCTTGGGTTCGAGTCCCGGACGGGGTAGATATTTTTGCTACCAGATTATCATTTTAAACGATATTTATCATATCAATATGACTCATTTTAACAGAATCCATATGAAATTACCTGTTGGTTTATAAATGAAGAGGACCTATTCATAAGGAATTTAAGGTTATGAGCGGTGTCGCGTCTATTAAGGCTGTGCGGTCAAAAATTGAAATTTTATTTTTATTTTTATTTTTACTCTTAATCTCTAATGTAGGTCTTTGTGAGATATTATATGCGTTTTGAAGAAAATAACGACGGCTCGTTTGCTGAGGACATGGCTTCAAAGTGGCTATTTTGAGCGTTAAAGGTACAATCTCCACGACGAAACTAATAATCGGAAGACACCGAAATTTCTGTACAACAACCCCTGTAGTAGTACCAGCAATAGGAACAATTCTTATTACGAAATTCAAATTTTGTATTAATCTCTTCAGATTTGAATACCATTTTTAGTGAGAAAAAATTGTTATATTAACTTCAAAGTTATATTAATTTGAAGTGGCTCTTATTCTGAGCAGTAGAAAAGTTCGATAAAGAAAATTGGTTCAGCGATATACCCGTGGTGCATGTACCTTTCAGACTCTAAAAAACGCAGGTTGAATCAGTCACACACACATACACACACGCGCGCGCACACACACAGCGGTAAGCCAAGGTCTTGGGCAAGAGCGCGCTCGGGCACCTGCCTATCCCTCTCCTTCAACACCTTTTCTATCGCAGCTTCCGCCCCCCTCCCTCCCTGACTCATCCTGCCAGTCTACACGACCACAGTCTAGAGCAGAGTTTCCCAACCTTTTGAAGTTCACGGCACCTTTGGGAATAACATTAAACACTAGGGGCACCCTTCCTTGAATAAAATAAGAATTATGTTTCATATGTAAATTTATTGAAATATTTTATAATAAGTAACGTACAACATAACATAATACAGTCAACTTTACTACAGTCAGTGAGTAAAAATACATCAATAATTTTGTTCGATAAATCATTAATGTGAAACTTGTGATTGATGCTTAGAGCTCAGATACGTGATATCGGGCCTTGCAGTTGACAATGATACACGCAAATCATCCTCAAGGTTATTCAGTCTATTTCTTGCTTTGGATTTTATTGTCACCAGAGCAGAGAAAGCTTTCTCGCATAGATAGGATTTTGGAAAGGGCGAAAGTGTGTTAATTGCTTTCTTCATTAGGTTAGGATACTACTCTCTCTGCTGAAGCCCAAAAGTAGCCATCGACGCCTCACTCTTGGTGAACTTACCTTTGAGTGTGGAATCGGCACAAAGATCAATAAATTCATCTCGTTCGCAACCAGTGAAATCTATTTTCTCCGCACTATCTATGAAATCAAATGGTGAGACAACCCAGTCGACATTCATAGTGGAAATAGATGGAAAGTATGTATCTATTGCATCTTGCAATCTTGATAAGTGATCACAAATGCGGTCTTTCAACTTACCCAGATCGTTATCTACTGCCAGATGAAGAAAGTTTGAAAGATCTCCTTTCTGAACTACAGACTTCCAAGAACTAAGTTTTCTTTTAAAATCTTTCATTTTATTGGTTGAGGAAATTATTACTTCCTGTCGACCCTGCATTGAAACATTCAGTTAATTCAGTTTATGAAAAATATCTGCCAGATACGACAGTTCCAAGCACCAAGAATCAGTTAGTAACAGCTCATAAAATGTATCTTGATTTTCATCCTTAAAAAGAGTTTTCACCTGTTCTCTAAGTTCAAGAAACTGCTTCAATACACGACCCCGCGACAACTACCTTACTTCTGTATGAAGTAACAATGAGGTATGAGGTGCATCCGTTGCGAGACATAACTGTTTAAAAATCCTGCACATTAAAGGTCGAGACTTGATGTAGTTCACCATTTTCACAACTTCGTTAAACACTGCAGCAAAATCATGAGCTCTGGCAGTAAAAACTTTTAAATTTCCAAAACATAGATTGTGCACCATCTGTACATATACCACAACAGTTTTTCCATGCCGGCCGAAGTCGTCGGATTTTTTAAGAGCGTTAAAAATCCCTCAGTATGCCTTCCTTCGAAGGGGAAGTAAAGCAGGCGGTCCCATGTCACAGATTTATGGCATGTTAAATAACCTTCCACTAATTACACCTGTGTGAAGCTAAATTGTATAGGTTAAGCATGTAAACAACGCTCTTAGGTTCCTACGTTTGTTGCCAAGAGCCGACTGCGGTGGCTTCTGGTAGCTAAGTTCTGAACTAGTAGTCATTGACGGTGGCGTTTGGCAGCAAAAGTAGGAACTATTTGAAAAATTCAAAAGACTGCAGTCCTTACTTGAATTAAAAACAGATAACACACACTAATACAGTCATCACAATTAACACCGGTTATCAGACAGATTCTACACACACCAAAGTACACGGGGCTACATGACCGCGTTGTCGCAGCCCCTAAACTTAAGAACTAACCAACCAGTCTTTCCATGAAAGATCTTGGTCATTGAGAAAGGAATTAATAGAAACGAAAATATCATGGCCTGAGGTTGTAGTCTCCAGCGGTCTACAGAACAGAAACTGCTCATTAATATCTTCTTCATCAATATATCTGGTAAAACCAAGGAGTTGCAGTTTGTCACCACTATCGATACTCTCATCTACTTGCAAAGCAAATGCTCTATCAGTTTTTATTTTCCCCACGACTTGTTCGTTGATATTGCAAACATTTCGGATATCCTGCGACTGATTGTGTTGTTGGAAAGAGGAAATTTCGAAATTTGATTAGCTGCTCCTTCACCAACTATAACTTTCCATGCAGGACCTATGATTTCCTCTCCAAGACTATGAGGTGTGTTTTTTTTTTTTTTTTTTTTTGCTATCAGTTCTGCTACTTAAAACGAGGCTTCAAGAGCAGTATCACTTATGGTCATTCTCTTTACCATTCGCACAGATGTTTTTTTTTCTCTCCTTCTAGTACACGTGAAAAATACATCACACTCTTCCCTGACCCACTAGGATGCTTAATTGTGAGATGCCGCTTCAGTTTGCTAGGTACCATGGCCTCGTGTTTCGCCACAAACTAAACACACAGGGATAGGGTTTTTCTCGTTCTTATTCCACGTAAATCCATACACTACGTAACTGTCCTGGTATGTTCTTTTCTTTCGTTTGTCTTCTTTATGTTGAATTCGACGGTTCGGGAGTAGGAGCCGACTGTTCACTTTCACTGTCCAGGCGTTTACGTTTAACAATGAACTTGTCCATAGCTAAACACTGCTAATCAACGCCAAGAAAACAAGTTAAAGTGGCGTAAGAACGCGTACACTTTTATATATTTATATATATGTAAGTGACAGATGTGAAGCAGCTTTTGTCAAAGCATTTCGGCCCTGAGTGGCACAACAGAGAGGATCTAGGCTTCTACCGAGACTGGCTACTATGTGGCGAAGACATAGCTCGACAAAGTGTATCTGATGAAGAAGAAGACGACGACCCCATGGAACATGACGTTGTTGTGCACTCCAATGGACTCTATTTCGCCTAGTTTGAAAAGCTGTGAGCATATTGTGAATGGAAATTTAAGGTTGAAAGGTTACTTTTATTGTATACTGGGTAGTTTCTTAGAGAACTTTAAAATATAGCAATAATTTCACTTTCACATAGAAACCATAATTACTGACTTAATGAAACTAATCCAAAACTACTTAAGTCCTAGATCCTGTATCAAAACTGCTTAAGTGCAATATATTTTCTATTATTACGTAAAAACTGCTTTTACTGTATTTTTAAAACATACATAAAATGAAAACTAATCGTATTTTGTAACTATTATACAAATTGTTTCTATTTAAACGCGCACGGATAACTCACCACAGTTTTTTGCCCTTTCTCACAAATTTCATGAAATTGACTTAGGTAGTTCTGGAGTTGTACGACTCATATACATATCTTTATAACCTCTGTTATTTATTTTATTTGTTATTTAATTTCCAATGAATTTGTTATTATTAAGTCCCTTTTTTTTTGTTAAATGTTTTTGTTTGTTTTCTTACTGTCAATACTTTATACTGTTATACAGTCAGTGTAAAATGGTGTACTTCGTACCTGTATCAGATTATTACTAAAAAAAAAGGTGTTTAAATATAGAACAATATGATATGTAAATGATTTTTCAAAATCTGAAATAATAAAATTTATTTTCATGAGAATATTTGCTCATAATAAAATGTGTGTGTTTCGTTTACAGAATGTTAAAAATTATTTATGAGTTACTTTATAAAATTCTGTAAGTTATATTCGCAGAATAAAACATGTTTAAGATCAATAGAACTTTATAGGCCAGGCGACAGGTCGAAAAAAGCCTCAATAAGGAAATAATTAGTGGAAAGCTGGAAATTGCTTTAATCGGTTTATTTTGACCCAGATGTTACTCTCCCAAGTGTTCCCCCTTGAGCTCTGATTGGTGGGAGAAACTGTTTCATAATGAAAAATAGTGTTATAATGAGCCTCATTATGATACAGTTTTCTGACATTTAATAGTCAGGGTCGAACATAAAAGGTGTTTCGCAACACACAAAGTCGAGGCTAGTTTACGAGCTCGCCAGAGAACCTTCTTATAGAGGACCTACGTATGAGGCTCCCAATCACTGTCAGCTCGAATAAACTGCTCCTTGAAAGGAAAAAGAAAATAAGGGAGATTTGGCTGGACTTTTATACAATAGAAGCCATGAAATAGATCCTGAGCCGACACGAATCAGAAGCTCCGACACCTGGTGACCTCAACGGCTGATCATGGGTACCACCAGAAGGTATGCAAGACGAAGTGTTTTCACGACCCCGGTAATAACTGTGTTTGTGAATTGTGCCATCAGCCTGTGACCGTTACCACGTGACCAGCTGTAAAAAGCGAGTGAAATCCCTGGCAGACTTTTGTGCACAATAACAATCTATACTAATATAATAAAGCTGAAGAGTTTGTGTGTTTGTGTGTTTAAACGCGCTAATCTCTGGAACTACCAGTCCGATTCGAAAAATTCTTTTGTATATGATAGCCTGATTCAAGAGAATTAGTTTAGGCTATGTAGCATTAGGCTACACCTCTCAGGTAACCCGACGAGTAACACTGTCTACATGAAATTTCGGACAGACCACTCCATTCCCTGCATTTAGGCCCATTGGCACAAATATACACCGTTTCTCCTAATTGCACCAAATTTTACATACATTTTGAAACCCTGCTGGTAACACTGTCCACTTGATATTTTGGACAACGCTCCCCATTTCCTACATTTAGAATAACAGACAAAATAACAACTTGAAAACCACGTATTAAGGCCGTAGAACCATTCGTGTCCGTAGTAGTGTAACTGTAAGAGTATTTTAATAAGTCTATTGTTGACGGGCAATTCGGGCTGCATCACGTCACCCCTACAAGTGTTCTGGTGCAGAATTGCGAAAATAGTTGCATCTTGCGCTGTTTATAAATTGCAGTCATGGGGAGTAATTAGTGCAAGAAGATTTCTTAGGCCCCTTAAAACAGTTATCATCATGACAATAGTATGCCTCTGTATAAGAGCAATGGTGTTGGTGCAGTACATTGAGGTTACCAGCTGCAATAAGCGTTGGTGCTTTCAAATTTACCTTCATTTATTCCGAACCTTATCGTTAAGCGCTTTGTGGCGATAAATGATCCTATTGCTACCTCAGGAGCTCGGGACAGCCGATGTTTTCCAAAGAGTTGTGATTATTTTCCTACGGCGCTATGCGACAAAAGACGACACTATTGGTCTCTACATTTCTAACAGCCAATGAGATATAGGCCCTAGGCAGTGTCTTTTATTTCACTTACTGCTCTTTCTATTTTTTTTGTAAATTTGTTTGTAAATTACATGTGTCAGTGCTGTAATTAGTAAATAGCTGTTTCCCTATTCATAATTATCATTACGGGAAAATGACCTGAATGTTCCATTATACTGTGCTACTTATCACCCCCACTACAACACAACCACCACCACCACCACAAAAATACATATTTTTAGCCTACTTTTCACATTTTGCAAAAATGAGGAAAAAGTAGACTTATGAGATCGGGCAAATGTGTGTCTGTCTGTCTGTCCTTCTGTCTGTCTGGCTGGCTGTGTGTGCCCCCCCCCCCCCCCCTATCAACTCCTAAATGACTGCAGCAATCGAAACAAAATTTGGTAGGAGTAAAGATCTATACATGAATATCTCACAGCCATATTTGAAAATGGTGTCAGTGCTACCAACTGCTGAAAAATCGCAATAGAAATTTGAGCTCCATGTTGGATATCATGGAAGGTATGAATGGGAGCTATTTCAAAATTGGCACACGTAAAGATAATAATATTGCAGTTTAATTTCCAGGAGGCCATACATGGCAGTGTTGCCAAAATTATTATAAGCCTGCTGATAGGTCCAAATTTTAAATGCATATAACGTCCACACTATCAATTGGATTTCAACCAAATTTCGTATGTGCTATGTGTACATAAACAGATAAGACTGAGTGTATTCTTAGGAGCCACAAGGGCTGCCAACTGTTAATAAATGCTCTCAATTTATTTTATCCAAATACCCATATATCAGAAAGTATGCAAGCCGGAAGCTTTAAACTATGCAGACGTAAAGTACCTGACATTCTATATTAATTTGGAGTATCTTATACACGTCAGTGCTACCAACATGATTCTAAGCCTGCTGAGAGGTCCAACATTAAATACATGTAACTTCTATAGTATCATTTGGATTTCAACCAAATTTCGTGTGTGCTATGTGTACCATAACAGATGTATGCCAATTCTTAAGAGTAATCAGGGCTGCCAACTGTTAATAAATAGTGTCTCTATTTTTGTTACCCTAATATCAATATATCAGAAAGTATGCAAGCCAATAGCTCTAAACTTTGCACACGTATAGTAACTGGCATTCTAGATTAATTTGGAGTAACTAATATAGACCTACGCCAGTGCTGTCAACATGATTCTAAGTCTGCTGATAGGTCCAATTTTAAAATACATGTTACTTCTATACTAACAAATGGATTTCATCCAAAATTGGCACAACACGAGATCATAATATTTCAGATTATTTCTGACCAACACATGCATGACATTGTTGCCAACAGGATTTTACGCGCGCTGATAAATCCAAGGTCTAACTGCATGTAACGTGCATGCTATCCATTGTACTTCAACCAAATTTTGTATTCTGTACCTTAAGAGATGCAACGAACAATAGCCTATATTCAGTCACCAGGGCTGCCAACTGTACTGCTCTATTAGGCTCCATTATATAAGGTATATTTCGAACTAATTAGGAATGTCGATATTACCAACTTAATTTCGTCATTATTCTATATAGGTCTATATAGATTGGCAAGAATCTTAAATTTCAAGAAAAGTAGGCTCTTTAGTTCGTCACGGAACTTGTTAAAATATTGTTTTCTGTTAGTTTAAACATGCATGCAAGTTCTGTAGTAGTAAGCATTATCATCCATAAAACAAATAAATCCACCGGGCGAAGCCGGGCACTACTGCTAGTAATTCTATACAAATGCGGGGTACACAGCGTATGAAACGTACGGTGTAACTGAGCGATTACATCAGATGAACGACGAGTGTGTGCTCGCTATCACTTACGTGCGATTAATGAACGAGGTCAATCAACGAGTACCGTATTGTTAAGACGCGTAACTGTTATTATAATTCATTATTAAAGTGGAATTCACAACATTAAGTTACTAGGAACATGTTTACAGTCAGATACTGAACCTTTATGGCCATACGGCATACTGAAAACTTTGTAAACTAAACAATGAATTTTAATTTGTCGCCAACAGGATAAAACTGTGCAATTCCTTTGTATATGAGTCCTTGACTCGTGAAGTGATTAATAAAATGCATTCTTCTTCTTGTTTCGTAGAGGCCACGACATTCAACTGTTACATTGGGAGTGTTTGCCCAGTAGTTACGCATCCTCTGGCTGTGTTGTTCCCTCCTCCTCTGGGTCCAGAGGGCACCTGCTTTCTTTCTTGGCGGTTTGTCCTGGAACCTCAATTGCTGAAGCATCTTCCTGAGAGATGTCCGGTCTTTTAAGTCACTTGCCGTCCCTCCAAGTTCCTGTAGATCTTTGCTCACTTCCCACAACCATGGTGACTTGGTCTTCCGCTTTTGCCAGTAACCGAGGAGCTGGTTGGTCAACCTGGTAGGATGCATCCTGTAGACGTGTCTATAAAATACTAGACGACGTTCCTAGCAACATTCGTAATTCTTTCACAGTGCGTGTAGAGCTCTTGATTAGGTCGCCTTCTGTGTTCATTACCTTCCTTATTATCTATCCTGCTTTCTTTCTTTCTTTCTTTCTTTCTTTCTTGACAACCCTTGATAAAGGGAGAAGCACTCGACATAACAGCTCCACCCCAAAGCTATATTATGATATGGAAGTATAAGGTGCGTTCAAAAAGTAACGAGCCGGAGGCTGGAATGCGCAAACCGGTGACGACATGGGCTAATCGTGGCGTGTGTAACGAGGTGTGGTTCCGACCAGAGCGTGGAAGGTCACAGCCCGTCGCTAGAGGGCACACGTGCACGTCACGTGACGATGCAAAGCGAGCAGCAGCATGCATCAATCGTCCAACGCTGCCAGTCACATTGCAAACAGTGACATGGAGGCGTCAACCGAAGAGCAAAGAGATGTTGTTCTGTTTCTGACAGCGGAAGGAGTAGGGGGCAACGGACATTCATCGCCGATTGTCACAAGTGTACGGCGAACACTGCATGTCCCTTGCAAGGGTCAAGGCGTGGCACACGCGCTTCAGGGAAGGACGGGTGTCGTTAGCCGATGATGCCCGGTCAGGGGCACCCCCCTGCATTACCGATGACAACGTCTAGCTGGTTGATGCACTCATTACCCAGGTCCGCCGAGTGACAGTGAACGCCATAGCCGCCGTGGTCGCTCCACGACAATGCACGACCTCATACGGCCAACACAGTCACGGCACTCTTGCAGAAATTCAAATGGGAGGTTCTCGGCCACCCTCCATAGAGTCCAGACCTCTCTCCCTGTGATTACGCCATTTTTGGTCCGCTGAAAAGGGCTCTGCGAGGCCAACGATTCACCTCGGACGTCGACGTCCAGCTGTACGCGCGGAACTGGTTCACATCGCAGCCCAGGGAATTTTATGAGCCATTCACCGCCTCGTGTCACAGTGGGACAAGTGCCTCAACAGCCAGGGCCAATACTTCTAACATACAGGTACTGAAAATGAAAATCCACAGCCTGCTTCCAGTCTCCGACCGGGTCAGGAATGGAATGAATGAAGCCCCCATCTAGCGGCGAGGATATGAACTGTGCCGGCTGCCGAGGCCTGACGCACTCCTCTGGGGCAATGACTAAATGAATGACAGATGAAATGAAATGATAGTGGAGAGTGTTGCTGGAATGAAATTTTGACAGGGAAAACCGGAGTACCCGGAGAGAAACCTGTCTGCCTCCGTTTTGTCCAGCACAGATCTCACATGGAGTGACCGGGATTTGAACCACGGACCCAGCGGTGAGAGGCCGGCGTGCTGCCGCCTAAGCCACGGAGGCTTCAACATACAGATACTGGTTTCTGTAATTATGCCTCCAGCTCGTTAATTTTTGAACGCACCTTATATTTAATCTTCAAAATAAATGTATTACCGTTGACTTTCCAAGAAATGCAAGATTTTTCCTGTACTATTGAGACGATTTGGAAGATTTTGGTACAAACCACACCTTCTAGCTCCCTCTGGTTTAGGAGCTTGAGTTTAGTGAAACATACACCTTAGCGTATTATATAATAAGATAATAATTCCAAGTACGGTACTGTAGTGTCTAACATTCAGTGGCGGCTGGTAATAATGGTCCTGGTGGTGCCAGCAAGTTCATAATTTACAAACAAATCGTTCAAAAGTTGCAAGTATAGACACTGCATATTTTATGCTACAGGCCTACGTTTCAGAATCACAGTATTTAACTGTGTAATTGTTCAAGACGCTCAATTTCAGCTGCCACCGCGAAATAAACAGATGTCCTACCGTCACGACCACCTTACATACAGATACAGCCTAAACTTGGGAAGGATATCCGCTGCACCCGATATAATTTAACACAAAAGTAATTTAACGACGCCACTATTAAACATTTGCAATGCCACCAGAAGAATTAACAATTTGTATCTGTGTTCTGGTAGGCGTAACAGTGTAGCCAACTGAAACCAACGAAACAAAGCAAAACTTCCTGCAAAAGGTCCGGATAGTCTCTATTTAGTATAAAACAAAGTCCCCGATTCTTGGATGTTACGGGTAAACTCGAGAACCACTAGATGAATTTTGATGCGGTTTTCACCATTCTGTAAAGGATATCCCGAGGATGATTTCTGTAGAAAATAATTTATTTATGATCAAAGGACGCCGAGCAGTAACGATTTCAGTGCAAAAGTCAAAAAAAAACTGGCGTCAGAGCGCTTTGTAAGCTTACGCTGGGCAAACCGTTAAAAATATCTAAATACTATGAGTGTAAGAATTGTTCAGCATGAAAAGTTCTACAAAAAAGTCCCCGAGAGCATATATCTATCTTCAATACATCGCCCACTATAAGTGCGTTTACGTTTTAATTTCTTCCAACCATGTCCATTCAACTACTGAGGCGACAGTTTACGAGCTAGCTAAGGGCGAGTCTATCATCCCTGTTACAGCCTAGCTAGCGGGCGAACCTATTGCCCCAGATACAGCCAGCAGCAAACCGTTGAGTCGTGTTGAGTTAAGACTTCTGAGAAGGGTGGTTGTGTTTGGAGTTTCCCTGGAAGTGCAACTCGGGGTTTCTTAATTTCGCCTGTGAAACACGGTCAAGTTAAGATTGGACGGAACGGGGATTTGTGTTTCATGCACCTCGCCATTCTTAAATTACGTCTGACAAGAATTCGTTGCACATGCATCTCCATGATAATATAATTAATAGTCCAGTCAGTGATTTTAACCCATCATGCCCAGACGTAAAACGGATATTGGTCGTTGTTCATTGACACTGGAAAAAAACGCCTATCACTTAATGCATTCATAACTGTCCCCGGGCGAAGCCGGGTCGGGTTGCTAGTTTCATTATAAATAGAGAAAAAAAATATTCCTGTCACCAATATGAGTGTGAAAAGTCGCTAAATGTCTAACAAGATAGAACTAAAAGCATCTTGTATATATTTATTAGTTGACTGATATAGTGACAAAGCATTACATTGGGAACCCTGGAGCTGCGTTCTCAGCAATGTGCTGCCAAATGTTGTAGTCTGCTGGTTGAAATATCAATCACTTCAAGCAGATCTAGCTTGCGCTTACATGCTGCACTCTGGTGAATGCACCAAGTGGCTGTTGGCTCTACCTCAGGGTAATCTGCTGTTATTGTGGGGGCACATTGGTGGTGGCATGGCACACCGGCACTACCTCACGGGCCGCCCTTGAAAAGGGAACATCTCCCGATCTCGTTGAACTTCGCATGCATGTTAGTCTGAACCAAGGAAACATGTGTGGTGTCCTCAAGTTCATTTGGTCTATCTGAGGAATACACACGCGGGACTTGGTTGACACATTTCTTCGTGTTTAAACACACGCGTAGTTTACGTGAAACATGTCCAAAGAATCGTCGTATCCCTGCTGCGCCCTCGCCGCGAAGAACAGTAGAATGCGTGCGTGCACGTATGCAGTTGTCCCGATTGTGACATCACAAATGATGGCTTTGTATCGTCGTACTTGATTTAATGTCTGCAGTTCATCATGTCTTAATTTATGAGGTCAAAACGTTTTGGGAGCTATTCTCAACATGTCAACTAATTTAGTAGCGATCTATGATTGACGTCGCTGCCAGACTCGTAACATCTGTTAACCCCGGAATTCATGAAAATTGATGAAAAATGAAAGTAGCCTTATGAGATATGCACGTGTACGAGTGTATGCCTTCAGTCCTTTGACTGGTTTAATGCAGCATTCCATACCTGCCTGTCCTGAGCTAATCGTTTCATCTCTACATACCTAGCACAACCTACATTCGAGGCAATCTGGGTCTAGCCTTGGTCTACCCCTACAGTTCTTGTCCTCGACCCTTCCTTCCATTACTAAGTTTGCTATTCCTGGGTGTACAAGAGTTTAGTGCTTTTCAGTCGGTCAACACGAATATACCCAAAAGAGATGGGTTATGCCCTAATCCTGAAATAAATTACATGAGATTAATAAAACACTAAGATGACCAGTTTCGATCGTCAAGCGATCATCATCAGATCCATTACACTTATTAGGCTACAAAATCTATGTTTGAAATACAGGTGAAAATATTTACAATATGTACAATTATTTAGTTGCAGTATTGGTACAGAAACTGTCAGTGTATGCTAAATGCAGTATATATGTTAGGTGAAATGCTAAATGGTGATAGCTATCCGGAGATTGTACTTTAGAGAGATTATATGGTTGTAAACTATGGTTAAACTATAAAATTTTAGGCTAACTACTTATCTGATTGTCTTCCGTACTACAGCTACTCGCAGTTTTCGTGCTCACTGGAACTCACTGTGCGGTCGACTGCAGTGGTTATGTTAACGACTGGTTTTTCCCTGCCTTCCCTCCCTGTCCCTACGTGCTGTGGGGAGTGATAGCGATGTGTTTATGTGAGGTGTTGCCAACCTAGATAAGATGTATGTTATTGAATGAGGTGGGTCTACAACTATTAAAGACCGTGGATTAGCCCTCGCCACGCGTGGAGCATAACCCATTCGAACTAAGCGTTGACGGTCTTATGAGGACGTCCCGGCACCTTTAATACTGCCGCGAATATGGGCCTTG
The DNA here is from genome assembly GCA_946902985.2 of Meconema thalassinum. Taxonomy (NCBI): domain Eukaryota; kingdom Metazoa; phylum Arthropoda; class Insecta; order Orthoptera; family Tettigoniidae; genus Meconema; species Meconema thalassinum. The sequence continues at coordinate 19,452,555 of OX336396.1, forward strand.
GTTTATTGCAGAAGAAAAGTACATCGTACAACTGATCCAGATAACATTTACCTATTAAAAACCCCCTAATTTCCCCCCTTTTTTATCTAGCTTGGCTGTGTCGCTAAATTGTGTTTTGTTTCCGACAGGGTGTGTTTTTTAGTAGCGTGAAGAGGGGTGAGCTCTCCATGAACGTGTGTTCATTTAGATTGTTGGGATTGTTTCGATTGGCTAGGTGTATCTCGATTGCTTCCTTTATGTCAAGAGCTCTGCCTTTCGATTCGTGATGGATTATTTTAAGGTCCGACTCTATGTTGGTAAAGCTGTGCCCTGCGTCACACGTATGTTCGCACACGGCTGAATGTGTTCCGTATCTTATCGCATTCCTATGTTCATTATAACGTGTGTCTACTCGCCTTCCACTCTGCCCGATGTAATTAGCTTGACAATCGGTGTCTTGGCACGTTATAGAATATACCCCTGACCTTAAATACGGGTCACGTTTATTTAGATTACTATTTAGGAGGTGCCTAGCGGTTGTGTTTTTCGTCGTGAAAGCTATCTTTATGCCTTGTTTTTTGAATAGGTTAGTGATTTTATATGTATTCGCATTCACATAGTTGAAACGCGCAATTTTTTTCTTATTACTGTCCGGTTTGGGAATCGTTTTATCTTTATTTTTATGTTTGGCTATAATTTGATATATTTTGCTTGGCGGGAAGTTGTTTTCCTTTGCTATTTGCATAATAGTTCTTATTTCCTTATTATAGTTGTATTTTGACATGGGTATGTTTAAAGCTCTGTGCACCCATGAATTGAAACCCGCTAGTTTGTGCGTACTGGGGTGATTATACAGATTGTCGATTGCATGCGAGGTTTGTGTTGCTTTCCGGAATATGGAATATGAAAGGTCGTTGTCTTTACGTTCAATAGTTATATCGAGATAATTTATTTTCCGGTCTATTTCGGATTCCTTAGTGAGTTTGATAGAGTGGTGAAGGCTATTAATGGATTGGAGAATTGTTTCTTCGCTTGTTAGTTCAGTATCGTAGATGCAAATTACATCATCTACGTATCTTTTCCATATTACTATTCCCTTTGTTGAAGTCTTTTCTAAGAGCGCATTTTCTAGTGCATTGATGAAGATGTCAGCGATTTACCCACTTAGTGGCGATCCCATTGCTAGGCCTTCTCTCTGTGTGTATATTTTATTGTCGAATTGAAACACGTTTTGGGTGAGAACGACCCTCAGTAATCTCACAATCTCTTCAATTTCTTTTACCGAATTGTTGGATTTTAAGTTGTTTTCGATAGTGTTGATTGCTTCAATAATCGGAATATTGGTGTACATGTTAGTTACGTCGAAGGATACTAGCCTGAAGCTAGGTTTCATATGTAGGTTTTTCAATGCTGCTACTAGTTCTGTTGTGTTCTTTACAGAGTTGTTTTTGTCGTTGGAAAGACGGCATTTTAAGATTTTTAGTAACTCTTTGCTGATTTCGTAATTAGGGGCATTCCTACAATTGACTATTGGTCTCATTGGAATTCCTTTTTGTGTATTTTTGGTTGTCCCCTCAATGACGGTATTTTCGGGTTCATGTTTATTAGTTTTGATTTTTCGGCTTTGGTCAGTATGTATTCTGTTTCTTTTAGCGCACTTTTTATTTGTTTTTGGAATTTGTTGGTGCGGTCTTTGTTAATTCCTTGATTTCGTTGTTGCTTCGGAATTCGACTGTTTTTTCAATGTATTCTCTTTTATTCAAAATTACTGTAGTGTTTCCGTTATCTGCTTTTGTGATGATTAAGTCATGTTCTTTTATTTTTTGTTTCAATGACTTTATTTCTTTGAGTTGTTTGTTGTTTTGAATGTTATTGCTATCGCCCTCTCGTTTGAGGATTTTTTTGGCTTCGCTGGTGGCGAGATTTTTGGTTAATTCCCTGTCTTCTGCTGGGAGCTTGTGACTGGCTATCTCAATATCTGTGATTAACTGTTTTATATTGTGGTTCGTGTGTGCGTCTGTGCAGTTGTATTTCAAACCTTTGTCTAACATATTCATTTCACCTTGAGAAAAGGTTACGTTCGTTCTTTTGTTTACTCTGCTGTGGAAATTGAATTCATTGTTATTCGTGTGTTGTTCGTTAGATTGATGGTTCTGTGTTTCTCCTAGTTTTCTTAATTTATTTTCTAGCGTTTCATGCTTCCTCGTTGCTCTGATTTTGATGGTGTCATGTAGGTGCTCGGTGAAGCTGTCCCATTGGGCTGCGTGCCAGAAATTACTTAGTTGCAATTGAATGTCGTATAATTGTTGGTTAATTTTTTGCTTTCTTATGTATGCAAATCTTAATTCGTTTTTTATCCAAAGCGCTTTGGCTTGTTTGGTTGAAATGTTCGTGGCTGTTGTGTTCGGTACGGTTTTAATCGGTACGTATTTAGGGGTGAGGTTTAGTTCTATACATTTTTTGTTGAACCAAATTGACCTGTCTAAATTCATGAGTTTAAGCCTGAGTGATTTGAATTTCTTGGCTTCACGATTTGCCTGACTAGCCGTAAACATTGTGGTGTTTGAAGCCATATTTTCAGTGTTGTCTTAGTAAACAAGAGTTTAGTGCTTTTCAGTCGGTCAACACGAATGTACCCAAAAGAGATGGGTTATGCCCTAATCCTGAAATAAATTACATGAGATTAATAAAACACTAGGATGACCAGTTTCGATCGTCAAGCGATCATCATCAGATCCATTACACTTAGGCTACAAAATCTATGTTTGAAATACAGGTGAAAATATTTACAATATGTACAATTATTTAGTTGCAGTATTGGTACTGCAACTGTCAGTGTATGCTAAATGCAGTATATATGTTAGGTGAAATGCTAAATGGTGATAGCTATCCGGAGATTGTACTTTAGAGAGATTATATGGTTGTAAACTATGGTTAAACTATAAAATTTTAGGCTAACTACTTATCTGATTGTCTTCCGTACTACAGCTACTCACAGTTTTCGTGCTCACTGGAACTCACTGTGCGGTCGACTGCGGAGGTTATCTTAAAGACTGGTTTTTCCCTGCCTTCTCGCCCCTGCCCCTACGTGCTGTGAGGAGTGATAGCGATGTGTTTATGTGAGGTGTTGCCAACCTAGATAAGATGTATGTTATTGAATGAGGTGGGTCTACAACTATTAAAGACCGTGGATTAGCCCTCGCCACGCGTGGAGCATAACCCATTCGAACTAAGCGTTGACGGTCTTATGAGTTGTAGACCCACCTCATTCAATAACATACATCTTATCTAGGTTGGCAACACCTCACATAAACACATCGCTATCACTCCCCACAGCACGTAGGAACAGGGGGAAGAAGGCAGGGGAAAACCAGTCGTTAAGATAACCTCCGCAGTCGACCGCACAGTGAGTTCCAGTGAGCACGAAAACTGCGAGTAGCTGTAGTACGGAAGACAATCAGATAAGTAGTTAGCCTAAAATTTTATAGTTTAACCATAGTTTACAACCATATAATCTCTCTAAAATACAATCTCCGGATAGCTATCATCATTTAGCATTTCACCTAACCTATATACTGCATTTAGCATACACTGACAGTTGCAGTACCAATACTGCAACTAAATAATTGTACATATTGTAAATATTTTCACCTGTATTTCAAACATAGATTTTGTAGCCTAAGTGTAATGGATCTGATGATGATCGCTTGACGATCGAAACTGGTCATCCTAGTGTTTTATTAATCTCACGTAATTTATTTCAGGATTAGGGCATAACCCATCGCTTTTGGGTACATTCGTGTTGACCGACTGAAAAGCACTAAACTCTTGTTTACTAAGACAACACTGAAAATATGGCTTCAAACACCACAATGTTCACGGCTAGTCAGGCAAATCGTGAAGCCGAGAAATTCAAATCACTCAGGCTTAAACTCATGAATTTAGACAAGTCAATTTGGTTCAACAAAAAATGTATAGAACTAAACCTCACCCCTAAATACGTACCAATTAAAACCGTACCGAACACACCAGCCACGATCATTTCAACCAAACAAGCCAAAGCGCTTTGGATAAAAAACGAATTAAGATTTGCATACATAAGAAAGCAAAAAATTAACCAACAATTATACGACATTCAATTGCAACTAAGTAATTTCTGGCACACAGCCCAATGGGTCAGCTTCACCGAGCACCTACATGACACCATCAAAATCAGAGCAACGAGGAAGCATGAAACGCTAGAAAATAAATTAAGAAAACTAGGAGAAACACAGAACCATCAATCTAACGAACAACACACGAATAACAAAGAATACAATTTCCACAGCAGAGTAAACAACAGAACGAACGTAACCTTTTCTCAAGGTGAAATGAATATGTTAGACAAAGGTTTGAAATACAACTGCACAGACGCACACACGAACCACAATATAAAACAGTTAATCACAGATATTGAGATAGCCAGTCACAAGCTCCCAGCAGAAGACAGGGAATTAACCAAAAATCTCGCCACCAGCGAAGCCAAAAAAATCCTCAAACGAGAGGGCGATAGCAATAACATTCAAAACAACAAACAACTCAAAGAAATAAAGTCGTTTAAACAAAAAATAAAAGAACATGACTTAATCATCACAAAAGCAGATAAGGGAAACACTACAGTAATTTTGAACAAAACAGAATACATTGAAAAAACAGTCGAATTCCTAAACAACAACGAAATCAAGGAATTAACAAAAGACCCCACCAACAAATTCCAAAAACAAATAAAAAGTGCGCTGAAATAAACAGAATACATACTGACCAAGGCCGAAAAATCAAAACTAGTAAACATGAACCCGAAAATACCGTCATTGAGGGGACAACCAAAAATACACAAAAAGGAATGCCCAATGAGACCAATAGTCCATTGTAGGAATGCCCCTAATTACAAAATCAGCAAAGAGTTACTAAAAATCTTAAAATGCCGTCTTTCCAACGACAAAAACAACTCTGTAAAGAACACAACAGAACTAGTAACAGCATTGAACACCCTACAAATGAAACCTAGCTTCAGGCTAGTATCCTTCGACGTAACTAACATGTACACCAATATTCCGATTATTGAAGCAATCAACACTATCGAAAACAACTTAAAATCCAACAATTCGGTAAAAGAAATTGAAGAGATTGTGAGATTACTGAGGGTCGTTCTCATCCAAAACGTGTTTCAATTCGACAATAAAATATACACACAGAGAGAAGGCCTAGCAATGGGATCGCCACTAAGTGGGTTAATCGCTGACATCTTCATCAATGCACTAGAAAATGCGTTCTTAGAAAAGACTTCAACAAAGGGAATAGTAATATGGAAAAGATACGTAGATGATGTATTTGCATCTACGATACTGAACTAACAAGCGAAGAAACAATTCTCCAATCCATTAATAGCCTTCACCACTCTATCAAATTCACTAAGGAATCCGAAATAGACCGGAAAATAAATTATCTCGATATAACTATTGAACGTAAAGACAACGACCTTTCATATTCCATATTCCGGAAAGCAACACAAACCTCGCATGCAATCGACAATCAGTCTAATCACCCCAGTACGCACAAACTAGCGGGTTTCAATTCAATGGTGCATAGAGCTTTAAACATACCCATGTCAAAAGACAACTATAATAAGGAAATAAGAACTATTATGCAAATAGCAAAGGAAAACAACTTCTCGCCAAGCAAAATATATCAAATTATAGCCAAACATAAAAATAAAGATAAAACGATTCCCAAACCGGACAGTAATGAGAAAAAATTTGCGCGTTTCAACTATGTGAATGCGAATACATATAAAATCACTAACCTATTCAAAAAACAAGGCATAAAGCTAGCTTTCACGACGAAAAACACAACCGCTAGGCACCTTCTAAATAGTAATCTAAATAAACGTGACCCGTATTCAAGGTCAGGGGTATATTCTATAACGTGCCAAGACACCGATTGTCGAGCTAATTACATCGGGCAGAGTGGAAGGCGAGTAGACACACTGTGCCCGTTTAGACCGGAGTCCGCACGACCACATATGCATTTTACCAAGAATCAGTCAGCACGAGAGTCAAAATATCCCGGGGCGCCAGATGGGTTAATGCTAATCGCAAAAACGACATCAAATGAAAAAAATGCCTTACTGATTTTTGGCTCAATGCAACAATAAGGATAGAAGGAGATTCAACTGGGCATAACACATCATGTAAAATTATCTCATTTTATTCTGAATTTAAAATTGACTGCAAAATAAAATGCTCAAAGCAGCATCATTCACGTGTGGCGACCCACATTACTATTTACACAATGTACAGAAATTTTCCAACACATTGGACAATTATCTTTGGAGACACAAGTCTGATTATCAGTCCTGTAGACTGTGTTCCAAAACTATATCCATTATTTATGATTAAATCCAGTTCAAATTTAATTGTCTCTACTGGAAATACTGTAGTTCACTGGTTGAATTTTTACATAATATTAACACTCGTAGAATAATTGTTCATAGATTTTATTTACTTTAACTTATTTTTCCAGTTTCAAAAAAAAATATGTCAAAAAATATTATTATCTCTGAATCAACACAAATTATGCACACATATTAATAACATCTGAAAAGTATTTGACCATTGAGCATAGCATCGAAGAACTGTGCGAAGCACAACAAAATTAATTGTTCTTCTGACATTAACGTTTCGAGAAGTGACTCGATTATAAACTTCAAGTTCCTAACAAAATATATGATTTCTGAATCATCAACTTGATCAATAAATTGTTGGACCAGTCAACTATTCGATTCTCCACTTGGAATCATTATTAAGAAAAATATTTATATTTGTGGCCATTTTAGTAACTTTCACAACTTGCAATTCTTCGACAGAATGCGGAAATAAGAATTGTAGCTTCATAATAAATTCATTTAGTTCATGGCACTAGGATTGAAAACATCCTTCAAATTATTCGTGGTTATAGTATTATTTTTAATTGGCAGTGGCCCATTCTATTATTTGTGTAAGAACACAACATTCCAACAACAACGGCAAAGGTCTTCCTCTGAAGAAGAATAAAATACTATCATGACAAATCCGGGATCTAGCAAAATCAAAGTCTTAATGGAATCCGTAAACAAGGTTGAAATAAGAACTGATGGTTTTTAAGAAATAACCTTTGGATCATTCATACGACGCAATGTGTAGTTCCATTACTCCTTCTTTAACACTGAGTCATCGAACCTGCTATTTGATTGATGCTCAAATAAAAACCTCCTCATTCCTGCGACTTAAACATGCGCACCTGGGAATGGCATTTCAACTACTCCACACACATAAATTTTCTTCCCAAAATTTATACAATAAATCAAGCCTCTGCTTGTTATCAACACTGGAAGATTAATAAACTTACAAGTTTATTTTATTTTACCATTCAGTTCAACCCGTGAAGTTACCACACTTATGATAATCTTTATTTCACTTTCGAATGTGTATTTACGTCATGATTTTATATAAATACAAAAATATCCTAATTGATACAAATATCATTTGCTTCCCGTTTCATGCCTCTCCGTGTTATCTGAAAAATATACTTTGCTCATTGCAAATATTAACTGTTCAACCAGAACTGTAATGTTGGTTGAATGCGGGCTTGCGCTAACCACTCTCCTTCGGAAAATCACCTGTTCCAAACTAGAAATGATTAAACTACTTCATAGGCTCTCTCTCAATAAATGTGATTATTAGAAAATATAAGATCCAAGAATTATTTAGAAAAATTATGAAAATCATTATTATTATTATTAGTGGATTATTATTATTATAATTAGTTATATTATTTTAAATGTGTTTAATTATTATTTCATTATGTGAGAATCCACATGTTCGATTCTTCGAATATGGATAAAATATCCATCTCTCAACAAAAATAATTATTAACTTTTACAGTTACATCGGCTGATTACCGTGATTTATCAAAAGATATGAAACATTCAAATAAATGCTCGTTCTGCTCGGTCATCGATCCTAAACGGTTCTGAGTGCTGAAAATACTCAGAATAACTCTAATATGTCTTGCGTAAATCATTGCAAGATTTAAATACGAAGAAAAACAAATGTGTTGGTCATCTGCAGAAAAAGAGTTTGTTCCAATTAGCTAGGCATAATATAAAGTCAAAATGTGGCTTACATTTCTCGTTGGTCTTGAAGCGTAGTGAACCTGCTCTGTACCAGATTTATCCAGATACATGCCCTATCGGACACGCACGTCTAATCCTTGTATCGGCCGCCATTATATACCCACAATCTGTCTAACACGACATAGTGGAAATATTTCTTGAAGTTTGAAGTAACTGCTGATCCATTTTAGTGTTGACTTCTGTTAAAGCCATAGCATTTCGCTTAAATGGGGTCAGATCTAAGTGATCTATTCTCAAATATGTCAGTTGTAACATAACTCACGGTAATCTTTTCAGTACAAGAAAACACTGATAGTCTAAACCAATCAACGGCTGTTCTGAAGATCGTTCCCTGGGCATGGCTTATCACCATCTATCATGCGCGAAGCAACATATAGTTTCCCTTTGTCGGCTAATGAACAACACCGTGATAGACTGGCCTTCAATATACTGAAAGATCGGAGTGGTTATCAAGTTACAATTTATGAAACTGACTAAATTGGACTAAAATATCCAAGTATTGAATGATTATTACTGGACTGTGACAAAGTACTTTCTAGACAAAGTCTAGCATTTGTCCATATAGAAATAAAATATTTCACCAGTGTCCGTAGAAAAATAACAATCACCTTAGTGATTCTCTCTTGCCGGAAACTTACTAAGTTCCACATGTATCGCAGCACTTTTGTGACTATCACAATTTAAAGATATCTTCTGCGTAGATCCGGCAACCATGTGCCTTGGCTCAACGTGGCAGCACCTTGTCATGCAAGAGCTTGGTTCGAAGTGAGCTGATGTTGCTTGGGCCGGCCGGCTTTTATTCAAAACGGTCAGGTCCACGCTGCATCACGCTGAAATCTAGAAATCCTCATATCTCTGGTATCCCTGGTCCGATTTACTTGATACTAAGTGCATTCTCTTTCATTTGGCCGTGCCAGTAATCTGATCCAAGTCTCAAGTCTCTACTCCATGGCTAACTATTTAATCAACAAATAGTCTCGACCTCTGCTACTACTCGCTACGTCACTTGACATGCTCTTGGCTGCATAAAGTTTCCATACCCTTCTGGAAGTAATGGAGCGCGATATTCAAATATCTCAACTTTCAAAAGTGGCTGTAGCCTTTCCCTTGATATCTAGGTGTCTGAATCTTGGAATACCCATTCCTAGAGTTGGGCACATCCACCCCACACCTAGCAAAAAATAAAAATTGAAAAATTTTTATTTTTCCTATCTACACATTAAATCATCTGGTTCTTGAATAGTAAATCTTCAAATTCGCTGCATTATAAGTTCCCACGATGTTACCAGTTCGTGTATTGGCGATTTCATAGCTTCCATTGTTGTTTACTTCCACAAAATCATCATCATTTGGATCCATGTCTCCCTGTAGAAAACGAAAAATGTTTCTAAAACGTCGGTCTCTCCTCTGGGATAAATGCAACAATCTTAACCTTCTCAAGGTATCCTCATCCTCCTGCGTCAGGTTAACTTGAAAAACCTTAGATGTAGACTCCACTGCCCTACTCAATAAATCGACTCCAACGTTCAACTTTCCAGGAGTGTGTTCAATAACTAGGTTGAATTGTTGAATAAAAAGTGACCATCTAGTTATCCTATCACTGGCAAAGTTTGTTCTCAAGATAAACTCCAATGCGTGGTGATCAGTCCTCACAATTACTGAATGTCCAATTAACATTTTCTTCCACGACTCCAACGCGAAGATTACAGCAAGTGTTTCTAACGCTGTGGTGTAATAATTCCTTTCTGATGGACGAAGTTTCCTGCTTATGAACGCCAGGTAACGTCTCTTGTGATCTTCATCTTCTTGAAGAAGAATAGCTCCAATCCCTACGGTGGATGCATCGGATTCTATGATGAAATTCTTGGTAAAGTCAGGATACTCTAATTTCACGCTGTTTACCAATAACCTCTTGGCATCTTGAAATGATTGTTCACAATCTTCATTCCATTTCCATTTGTTTCCTTTCTTTAATAATTCCTGCAATGGAGCAACCGTCTTGGTGAAGCTTGGACAATGCCCTGCAAAGAATTGGCATGTTCCGAGAAGACTGCGGACATTCTTCACTCTAGTAGGTCTAGGGAAATTTGCAATCACCTGTATCTTCGTCTCATTGGGACGGTATCCTTCACCATCCAAAATGTGGCCCAAACATTTTATTTCCTTCCGAAAGAACTGACATTTTCGAAGGTTTACTTTAAAGTTCGCTTTTCTCAAATCTGCGAATAACATCTGAAGATGTAATAAATGTTCCTCCTTAGTCTCAGATGCAATTAGGATATCATCTATGTAACGAATTGCTATCTCTTTTACTTCAGGACTCAAGTTTTGTTCCAGTAAATGAAAATCCACTGCCTGCTTCCAGTCTCCGACCGGGTCAGGAATGGAATGAATGAAGCCCCCATCTAGCGGCGAGGATATGAAGTGTGCCGGCTGCCGAAGCCTGTCGCACTCCTCTGGGGCAATGATTAAATGAATGACAGATGAAATGAAATGATAGTGGAGAGTGTTGCTGGAATGAAATTTTGACAGGGAAAACCGGAGTACCCGGAGAAAAACCTGTCTGCCTCCGTTTTGTCCAGCACAGATCTCACATGGAGTGACCGGGATTTGAACCACGGACTCAGCGGTGAGAGGCCAGCGGGCTGCCGCCTAAGCCACGGAGGCTCTAAGTTTTGTTCCAGTGCTCTGATCAAAACAGATCCAGATGTTTTGACTCCAAATGGTACACGGCGGAATACATATGTCTGCTGGTCAAACATAAATCCTGTAAACTTTTTGGAATCTTCACTAAGACTAATGTGATGGTAGGACGAAGTGAGATCAAAGTTAGAGAACCAGACCTTGCCTTGGAATTTCCTTAACAGTTCCCTAATGATTGGTGGTCTGTCATACTCTGGCAGCAATCTTGAATTCAAATTTCGCGCGTCTAAACAGAGTCTCAGACTTCCATCTGGCTTAGACACTACTGCTAATGGATGGACATAAGATGTAGTGTACTTTTCAATCACATTGGTGCTTTCCATCTCTTTGATAAGCACTTTTACCCTTTCTCGATGCTTTTCCGCTACCGGATACAATTTAGTATGGAAAGGTGCATCATCATTTACACGAATACGATATTCAAAATCTTTAATTTCACCAGGTTTAATATCAAAAATATCGTGATACTCTTCCAAAAATTTCCCTAGCTCTGGGGACTCCTTCTCAGTGTAGACTTCTCTTCCTTCAGCTTCATGACAAATCAGAGACCATTGAGCATCTCCCTCGATGTCTTCCTCTTCTTTTCCCTCGAAGTATTATATCGACATCCACCATCCGGTCTCGCATAAGGCTTGTAACTGTATCTGTTATTGTACTGATTCTATCCTCTTTTATCGGGCTCTTCCCTCGGCGTTTTCTCTTCTCGCCCCTCTCGAATCTCTCGAGGTGTTTGGGAATAACTGTCGGCCATAACAGCGTACACAGCGTTGTTATTCTTTCCTCCCTTCTGATGGAAGAATTGAGCGTTCGTGTGATCAAGTTTCTGCAATACCTCGTCAAATTGCTCCATATTATAAATGTCAGCAGCGATCAAAGTTCTTTGGACGTCTGCTGGAAACTGACGTATTAATGCGGTAATTAATTCATTATCTGGCATCGGCGGATCCAAATGTTGTAGTTTAGAAAGCTGTCCAGAAAAGTACGTAGAGTATCGAGTAGGCTGTGACGTCGAGAATCTTTTTGAATATAATTCTGCTCTGACTTGCTGTTGGGTTTCCGGGGACCAAAACTTTTTTAATAACCCACGGGAAAACTCCTCAAAATTGGTGAGAGTGGACCTAAAAGCTCTAAACCAAAGAACTGCGGGACCTTCCAAAAATTTCCCTATCACTCGGATCTGTCTTTCCTTAGGGATTTTGGAATCTTTCAGGTAATCACCTGCTTCTCTCAAGAATTCTACGGGTGTCACAGAATCTCGCCCTGAAAATTTAGAAGGCTTATCCTCTACATTCTTGAATACAGTTATGGGGTTGGATTGAAATACTGTCCTGACCTCCTCCTGTCTTTGACTATCAGTTTCTCTAGCTGCTCCTAGGTTTATCTGTATCTGTTCTTCTCCCCTTACACTTGGCATTTTCAACAGATGGCCAGACTGTTTCTCGTCCTTGTTTTGGGTTTTCATAGCCTCAATTTCCTTATGGTTTTCTTCTGCCATTTTTTTAATTGCTTCGGTTTCCTTACAGTTCTCCTTGACATCAGTGGATATCTGGTTCATAACAGCCTCGTGACTTTTCAACGACCCTGTCACATCTGATATGTCCTTCTGAGTTGCTTGGATATCTTTGGAAATTACTTGAATATGGGATGACAAAGATTCCCTAATTTCCTTGACTCCCTCTTGGTTCTCCAGCTTGAGTGTGTCTTTAATTTCATCGATAACTGTGGTTTTAATTTCAGTTTGTAATTCATTAATCACACCTTCTCTTATTTCTCCCATTACGAGTTCTTTGAATTGTTCTGTCAAACGTTGAACAACTAGAATTGCCATCTCATTGCTCTCTTTCTTCACTCTGACTTCTAGGTTGATCATGTCTTCACCAACATTCCTAAGACCATGTTCTATCCTATCAGCTAAGCTTTGGGATCTTAGATCGGCATCGCGAAATTTATCGTCCATTAAACTTGCGTTAGTGGCTAATGAAGTTTCGAGCTCATGTGTTTTTTCGCATAATTTAGTCATTTTAATCTCAAGTGACATTTTCAAAATTTCGGAATTCTCTTTAAATTTATTTTCCATAGAATTAAATTTACTATTTAAATTTTCTTTCAAGTTATCTTTTAAAGAATTAGAATTTTCTTTAAGTTTATTTTCTAAAGAATCAGAATTTTCTTTAAGTTTATTTTCTAAAGAATCAGAATTTTCTTTAAGTTTCTTTTCCAAAGCCTCTGTATTTTCTTTCATAATAGCTGCTACACGCCGTCCAGCCTCTTTGGAACTCTCTTCCAAACTCCTCATCATCCTCATCATCTCTTCCATAATTTTCAATTATTATTCAAAACTTAGGGGTATACATGTCGGCAGACACAAGCTTATAATTAGAACAAGAAATATGAATAGCTAATTGGAACACTCTAATAAAATGAGATTTGTCCTAATGTCGACGTGATGGAAAAACAAAATTCTCTACTTTTACGAATTACATTTACCACAATATCACAAGAAAAATATGCAAGTTCTCAAATATCCTCCACCTGGATTCTAATAATGCGCATGTCCAGTCATCGAACGTTTACTACTGAATTTACTTGACGCCCTAATGGTTAAGCCATTATCAAAAATAATCAAAACCATTCTAATTATTAACTCAGTTAAATTTTTAATTTTCCCCACTAATTGGGTTTCCTACTAATTTATTCATCCAAACCAGACATCTCTCAACTCCCAAAATATTTATATAAAAAATTATCACAATTTAAATCGGCATGCGATTGACCGTGTCTAACTCGATCCCCACGTTCGAAGCCATTTCTCACTCTATCTTATTTTATGTGCCCGTTTAGACCGGAGTCCGCACGACCACATATGCATTTTACCAAGAATCAGTCAGCACGAGAGTCAAAATATCCCGGGGCGCCAGATGGGTTAAAGCTAATCGCAAAAACGACATCAAATGAAAAAAATGCTTTACTGATTTTTGGCTCAATGCAACAATAAGGATAGAAGGAGATTCAACTGGGCATAACACATCATGTAAAATTATCTCATTTTATTCTGAATTTAAAATTGACTGCAAAATAAAATGCTCAAAGCGGCATCATTCACGTGTGGCGACCCACATTACTATTTACACAATGTACAGAAATTTTCCAACACATTGGACAATTATCTTTGGAGACACAAGTCTGATTATCAGTCCTGTAGACTGTGTTCCAAAACTATATCCATTATTTATGATTAAATCCAGTTCAAATTTAATTGTCTCTACTGGAAATACTGTAGTTCACTGGTTGAATTTTTACATAATATTAACACTCGTAGAATAATTGTTCATAGAATTTTTTTACTTTCACTTATTTTTCCAGTTTCAAAAAAAAATATGTCAAAAAATATTATTATCTCTGAATCAACACAAATTATGCACACATATTAATAACATCTGAAAAGTATTTGACCATTGAGCATAGCATCGAAGAACTGTGCGAAGCACAACAAAATTAATTGTTCTTCTGACATTAACGTTTCGAGAAGTGACTCGATTATAAACTTCAAGTTCCTAACAAAATATATGATTTCTGAATCATCAACTTGATCAATAAATTGTTGGACCAGTCAACTATTCGATTCTCCACTTGGAATCATTATTAAGAAAAATATTTATATTTGTGGCCATTTTAGTAACTTTCACAACTTGCAATTCTTCGACAGAATGCGGAAATAAGAATTGTAGCTTCATAATAAATTCATTTAGTTCATGGCACTAGGATTGAAAACATCCTTCAAATTATTCGTGGTTATAGAATTAGTTTTAATTGGCAGTAGCCCATTCTATTATTTGTGTAAGAACACAACATTCCAACAACAACGGCAAAGGTCTTCCTCTGAAGAAGAATAAAATACTATCATGACAAATCCGGGTTCTAGCAAAATCAAAGTCTTAATGGAATCCGTAAACAAGGTTGAAATAAGAACTGATGGTTTTTAAGAAATAACCTTTGGATCATTCATACGACGCAATGTGTAGTTCCATTACTCCTTCTTTAACACTGAGTCATCGAACCTGATATTTGATTGATGCTCAAATAAAAACCTCCTCATTCCTGCGACTTAAACATGCGCACCTGGGAATGGCATTTCAACTACTCCACACACATAAATTTTCTTCCCAAAATTTATACAATAAATCAAGCCTCTGCTTGTTATCAACACTGGAAGATTAATAAACTTACAAGTTTATTTTATTTTACCATTCAGTTCAACCCGTGAAGTTACCACACTTATGATAATCTTTATTTCACTTTCGAATGTGTATTTACGTCATGATTTTATATAAATACAAAAATATCCTAATTGATACAAATATCATTTGCTTCCCGTTTCATGCCTCTCCGTGTTATCTGAAAAATATACTTTGCTCATTGCAAATATTAACTGTTCAACCAGAACTGTAATGTTGGTTGAATGCGGGCTTGCGCTAACCACTCTCCTTCGGAAAATCACCTGTTCCAAACTAGAAATGATTAAACTACTTCATAGGCTCTCTCTCAATAAATGTGATTATTAGAAAATATAAGATCCAAGAATTATTTAGAAAAATTATGAAAATCATTATTATTATTATTAGTGGATTATTATTATTATTATTATTAGTTATATTATTTTAAATGTGTTTAATTATTATTTCATTATGTGAGAATCCACATGTTCGATTCTTCGAATATGGATAAAATATCCATCTCTCAACAAAATCAATTATTAACTTTTACAGTTACATCGGCTGATTACCGTGATTTATCAAAAGATATGAAACATTCAAATAAATGCTCGTTCTGCTCGGTCATCGATCCTAAACGGTTCTGAGTGCTGAAAATACTCAGAATAACTCTAATATGTCTTGCGTAAATCATTGCAAGATTTAAATACGAAGAAAAACAAATGTGTTGGTCATCTGCAGAAAAAGAGTTTGTTCCAATTAGCTAGGCATAATATAAAGTCAAAATGTGGCTTACATTTCTCGTTGGTCTTGAAGCGTAGTGAACCTGCTCTGTACCAGATTTATCCAGATACATGCCCTATCGGACACGCACGTCTAATCCTTGTATCGGCCGCCATTATATACCCACAATCTGTCTAACACGACATAGTGGAAATATTTCTTGAAGTTTGAAGTAACTGCTGATCCATTTTAGTGTTGACTTCTGTTAAAGCCATAGCATTTCGCTTAAATGGGGTCAGATCTAAGTGATCTATTCTCAAATATGTCAGTTGTAACATAACTCACGGTAATCTTTTCAGTACAAGAAAACACTGATAGTCTAAACCAATCAACGGCTGTTCTGAAGATCGTTCCCTGGGCATGGCTTATCACCATCTATCATGCGCGAAGCAACATATAGTTTCCCTTTGTCGGCTAATGAACAACACCGTGATAGACTGGCCTTCAATATACTGAAAGATCGGAGTGGTTATCAAGTTACAATTTATGAAACTGACTAAATTGGACTAAAATATCCAAGTATTGAATGATTATTACTGGACTGTGACAAAGTACTTTCTAGACAAAGTCTAGCATTTGTCCATATAGAAATAAATTATTTCACCAGTGTCCGTAGAAAAATAACAATCACCTTAGTGATTCTCTCTTGCCGGAAACTTACTAAGTTCCACATGTATCGCAGCACTTTTGTGACTATCACAATTTAAAGATATCTTCTGCGTAGATCCGGCAACCATGTGCCTTGGCTCAACGTGGCAGCACCTTGTCATGCAAGAGCTTGGTTCGAAGTGAGCTGATGTTGCTTGGGCCGGCCGGCTTTTATTCAAAACGGTCAGGTCCACGCTGCATCACGCTGAAATATAGAAATCCTCATATCTCTGGTATCCCTGGTCCGATTTACTTGCATTCTCTTTCATTTGGCCGTGCCAGTAACCTGATCCAAGTCTCAAGTCTCTACTCCATGGCTAACTATTTAATCAACAAATAGTCTCGACCTCTGCTACTACTCGCTACGTCACTTGACATGCTCTTGGCTGCATAAAGTTTCCATTCCCTTCTGGAAGTAATGGAGCGCGATATTCAAATATCTCAACTTTCAAAAGCGGCTGTAGCCTTTCCCTTGATATCTAGGTGTCTGAATCTTGGAATACCCATTCATAGAGTTGGGCACAACACGTTATAATGAACATAGGAATGCGATAAGATACGGAACACATTCAGCCGTGTGCGAACATATGTGTGACGCAAGGCACAGCTTTACCAACATAGAGTCGGACCTTAAAATAATCCATCACGAATCGAAAGGCAGAGCTCTTGACATAAAGGAAGCAATCGAGATACACCTAGCCAAACGAAACAATCCCAACAATCTAAATGAACACACGTTCATGAAGAGCTCACCCCTCTTCACGCTACTAAAAAAACACACCCTGTCGGAAGCAAAACACAATTTAGCGACACAGCCAAGCTAGATAAAAAAGGGGGAAATTAGGGGTTTTTAATAGGTAAATGTTATCTGGATCAGGTGTACGATGTACTTTTCTTCTGCAATAAACCAAGGCCCATATTCGCGGCAGTATTAAAGGTGCCGGGACGTCCTCATAAGACCGCCAACGCTTAGTTCGAATGGGTTATGCTCCACGCGTGGCGAGGGCTAATCCACGGTCTTTAATAGTTGTAGACCCACCTCATTCAATAACATACATCTTATCTAGGTTGGCAACACCTCACATAAACACATCGCTATCACTCCCCACAGCACGTAGGGACAGGGGGAAGAAGGCAGGGGAAAACCAATCGTTGAGATAACCACCGCAGTCGACCGCACAGTGAGTTCCAGTGAGCACGAAAACTGCGAGTAGCTGTAGTACGGAAGACAATCAGATAAGTAGTTAGCCTAAAATTGTATAGTTTAACCATAGTTTACAACCATATAATCTCTCTAAAGTACAATCTCCGGATAGCTATCACCATTTAGCATTTCACCTAACATGTATACAGCATTTAGCATACACTGACAGTTGCAGTACCAATACTGCAACTAAATAATTGTACATATTGTAAATATTTTCACCTGTATTTCAAACATAGATTTTGTAGCCTAAGTGTAATGGATCTGATGATGATCGCTTGACGATCGAAACTGGTCATCCTAGTGTTTTATTAATCTCATGTAATTTATTTCAGGATTAGGGCATAACCCATCTCTTTTGGGTACATTCGTGTTGACCGACTGAAAAGCACTAAACTCTTGTTTACTAAGGCAACACTGAAAATATGGCTTCAAACACCACAATATTCCTGGGTGTCTTAGTATGTGTCCTACCAACCTATCTCTTCTCTTCATTAGCAGTCGCCAGAAACATGTCTCTCAGTCGTCTTAATAACTCTTCGTTTGTAACCAAACCCTATCTACCCATCTGATCTTCATCATTCTCCTGTAACACCACATTTCAAATGCTTCCATTCTCCTCTTTTCTGCTGCACCAACAGTCCACGTTTCACTTCCATAGAGCGCCACGCTCCAGACACAGGCTTTAAAAATTGACTGCCTAGTTCGTAAATCTATATTCGATGTCAAAATATTCCTTTTCTGAAAAAATTGTTTCTTTGCCTGAGCCAACCTACTTTTTATATCCTCTTTGCTTCGTCCATCACTGGTTAGTTTGCTACCTAAGTAGCAAAGGTTTCCTACTTCTTTTATGATTTTACTTGGCAATTTGATGTCAATAGGGGTTTTCTGATTTATTTCTGCTGCATTCTACCCCCCACCCCCCACCCCCACCCCTGTCAATACCCAAACAATGAAACCAAACTGAATCAAGTAAAGGGCACCTCAGTGTCGCCACATCTCATCGAAAACAAACTCACGGTCATCCGAGTGTTCAAAGCTTAAAACAACTGCTGGAATAGCTTCTTCGGGCGACGCGATATAAAGGCTTAGATGTTCTGATTTAAGTAGTTACGTTGGTGTACCTGTGTGGACAACAGGAGATTAGGTTCCCAATTACCACCGTGGTTACGTTGGTGTACCTGTGTGGACAACAGGAGATTAGGTTTCCAATTACCACCGTGGTTACGTTGGTGTACCTGTGTGGACAACAGGAGATTAGGTTCCCCATCCCTACTGTGGTTACGTTGGTGTACCTGTGTGGACAACAGGAGATTAGGTTTCCAATTACCACCGTGGTTACGTTGGTGTACCTGTGTGGACAACAGGAGATTAGGTTCCCCATCCCTACCGTGGTTACGTTGGTGTACCTGTGTGGACAACAGGAGATTAGGTTCCCCATCCCTACTGTGGTTACGTTGGTGTACCTGTGTGGACAACAGGAGGTTAGGTTCCCCATCCCTATTGTGGTTACGTTGGTATACCTGTGTGGACAACAGGAGATTAGGCTCCCAATCCCCACTGAGGTTACGTTGGTGTACCTGTGTGGACAATAGATTAGGTTCCCCATCCCCACTATGGTTACGTTGGTGTACCTGTGTGGACGACAACAGGTTAGGTTCCCAATCCCCACTGTGGTTATGTTGGTATACCTGTGTGGACAACAACAGATTAGGTTCCCAATCCTCACTGTGGTTACGTTGGTGTACCTGTGTGGACGACAACAGATTAGGTTCAAAATCCGCACTGTGGTTACGTTGGTATACCTGTGTGGACAACAACAGATTAGGTTCCCAATCCCCACTGTGGTTATGTTGGTATACCTGTGTGGACAACAGGAGATTAGGTTCCCCATCCCCACTGTGGTTATGTTGATATACCTGTGTGGACAACAGGAGATTAGGTTCCCAATCCTCACTGTGGTTACGTTGGTATACCTGTGTGGACAACAGGAGATTAGGTTCCCAATCCTCACTGTGGTTATGTTGGTATACCTGTGTGGACAACAGGAGATTAGGTTCCCCATCCCTATTGTGGTTACGTTGATATACCTGTGTGGACAACAACAGATTAGGTTCCCAATCCTCACTGTGGTTATGTTGGTATACCTGTGTGGACAACAGGAGATTAGGTTCCCCATCCCCACTGTGGTTATGTTGATATACCTGTGTGGACAACAGGAGATTAGGTTCCCAATCCTCACTGTGGTTACGTTGGTATACCTGTGTGGACAACAGGAGATTAGGTTCCCAATCCTCACTGTGGTTATGTTGGTATACCTGTGTGGACAACAACAGATTAGGTTCCCAATCCCCACTGTGGTTACGTTGATATACCTGTGTGGACAACAACAGATTAGGTTCCCAATCCTCACTGTGGTTATGTTGGTATACCTGTGTGGACAACAGGAGATTAGGTTCCCCATCCCCACTGTGGTTATGTTGATATACCTGTGTGGACAACAGGAGATTAGGTTCCCAATCCTCACTGTGGTTACGTTGGTATACCTGTGTGGACAACAGGAGATTAGGTTCCCAATCCCCACTGTGGTTATGTTGGTATACCTGTGTGGACAACAACAGATTAGGTTCCCAATCCCCACTGTGGTTATGTTGGTATACCTCTGTGGACAACAGATGAGGTTCCCAATCCTCACTGTGGTTACGTTGGTGTACCTGTGTGGACAACAGATTAGGTTCCCAATCCTCACTGTGGTTACGTTGGTGTACCTGTGTGGACAACAGATTAGGTTCCCAATCCTCACTGTGGTTATGTTGGTATACCTGTGTGGACAACAACAGATTAGGTTCCCAATCCTCACTGTGGTTATGTTGATATACCTGTGTGGACAACAGGAGATTAGGTTCCCAATCCCCACTGTGGTTATGTTGGTATACCTCTGTGGACAATAGATTAGGTTCCCAATCCCCACTGTGGTTACGTTGATATACCTGTGTGGACAACAGGAGATTAGGTTCCCAATCCGCACTGTGGTTACGTTGGTATACCTGTGTGGACAACAACAGATTAGGTTCCCAATCCTCACTGTGGTTACGTTGATATACCTGTGTGGACAACAGGAGATTAGGTTCCCAATCCTCACTGTGGTTATGTTGGTATACCTGTGTGGACAACAACAGATTAGGTTCCCAATCCTCACTGTGGTTACGTTGGTATACCTGTGTGGACAACAACAGATTAGGTTCCCAATCCTCACTGTGGTTATGTTGATATACCTGTGTGGACAACAGGAGATTAGGTTCCCAATCCCCACTGTGGTTATGTTGGTATACCTCTGTGGACAATAGATTAGGTTCCCAATCCCCACTGTGGTTACGTTGATATACCTGTGTGGACAACAGGAGATTAGGTTCCCAATCCGCACTGTGGTTACGTTGGTATACCTGTGTGGACAACAACAGATTAGGTTCCCAATCCTCACTGTGGTTATGTTGATATACCTGTGTGGGCAACAGGAGATTAGGTTCCCAATCCTCACTGTGGTTACGTTGGTATACCTGTGTGGACAACAACAGATTAGGTTCCCAATCCTCACTGTGGTTATGTTGATATACCTGTGTGGACAACAGGAGATTAGGTTCCCAATCCTCACTGTGGTTACGTTGGTATACCTGTGTGGACAACAACAGATTAGGTTCCCAATCCTCACTGTGGTTATGTTGATATACCTGTGTGGACAACAGGAGATTAGGTTCCCAATCCCCACTGTGGTTACGTTGGTGTACCTGTGTGGACAATAGATTAGGTTCCCAATCCCCACTGTGGTTACGTTGGTATACCTGTGTGGACAACAGGAGATTAGGTTCCCAATCCGCACTGTGGTTACGTTGGTATACCTGTGTGGACAACAACAGATTAGGTTCCCAATCCTCACTGTGGTTATGTTGATATACCTGTGTGGACAACAGGAGATTAGGTTCCCAATCCTCACTGTGGTTACGTTGGTATACCTGTGTGGACAACAACAGATTAGGTTCCCAATCCTCACTGTGGTTATGTTTATATACCTGTGTGGACAACAGGAGATTAGGTTCCCAATCCTCACTGTGGTTACGTTGGTATACCTGTGTGGACAACAACAGATTAGGTTCCCAATCCTCACTGTGGTTATGTTGGTATACCTGTGTGGACGACAGGAGATTAGGTTCCCAATCCGCACTGTGGTTACGTTGGTATACCTGTGTGGACAATAGATTAGGTTCCCCATCCCCACTGTGGTTACGCTGGTATACCTGTGTGGACAATAGATTAGGTTCCCAATCCTCACTGTGGTTATGTTGGTATACCTGTGTGGACAACAGGAGATTAGGTTCCCAATCCTCACTGTGGTTACGTTGGTATACCTGTGTGGACAATAGATTAGGTTCCCAATCCCCACTGTGGTTATGTTGGTATACCTGTGTGGACAATAGATTAGGTTCCCAATCCCCACTGTGGTTACGTTGATATACCTGTGTGGACAACAGGAGATTAGGTTCCCAATCCCCACTGTGGTTACGTTGGTATACCTGTGTGGACAACAGGAGATTAGGTTCCCAATCCCCACTGTGGTTACGTTGGTATACCTGTGTGGACAACAGGAGATTAGGTTCCCCATCCCCACTGTGGTTACGTTGATATACCTGTGTGGACAACAGGAGATTAGGTTCCCAATCCTCACTGTGGTTATGTTGGTATACCTGTGTGGACAACAGGAGATTAGGTTCCCAATCCCCACTGTGGTTACGCTGGTATACCTGTGTGGACAATAGATTAGGTTCCCAATCCTCACTGTGGTTATGTTGGTATACCTGTGTGGACAACAGGAGATTAGGTTCCCAATCCTCACTGTGGTTACGTTGGTATACCTGTGTGGACAATAGATTAGGTTCCCAATCCCCACTGTGGTTATGTTGGTATACCTGTGTGGACAATAGATTAGGTTCCCAATCCCCACTGTGGTTACGTTGATATACCTGTGTGGACAACAGGAGATTAGGTTCCCAATCCCCACTGTGGTTACGTTGGTATACCTGTGTGGACAACAGGAGATTAGGTTCCCAATCCACACTGTGGTTACGTTGGTATACCTGTGTGGACAATAGATTAGGTTCCCAATCCGCACTGTGGTTACGTTGGTATACCTGTGTGGACAATAGATTAGGTTCCCAATCCCCACTGTGGTTACGTTGGTGTACCTGTGTGGACAACAGATTAGGTTCCCAATCCTCACTGTGGTTATGTTGGTATACCTCTGTGGACAACAGGAGATTAGGTTCCCAATCCTCACTGTGGTTATGTTGGTATACCTGTGTGGACAACAGGAGATTAGGTTCCCAATCCCCACTGTGGTTACGTTGGTATACCTGTGTGGACAACAACAGATTAGGTTCCCAATCCTCACTGTGGTTACGTTGGTATACCTGTGTGGACAACAACAGATTAGGTTCCCAATCCTCACTGTGGTTACGTTGGTATACCTGTGTGGACAACAGGAGATTAGGTTCCCAATCCTCACTGTGGTTACGTTGGTATACCTGTGTGGACAGCAGGAGATTAGGTTCCCCATCCTCACTGTGGTTACGTTTGTATACCTGTGTGGACAACAGGAGATTAGGTTCCCAATCCCTACTGTGGTTACGTTGGTATACCTGTGTGGACAATAGATTAGGTTCCCAATCCCCACTGTGGTTACGTTGGTATACCTGTGTGGACAACAGGAGATTAGGTTCCCAATCCTCACTGAGGTTACGTTGGTATACCTGTGTGGACAACAGGAGATTAGGTTCCCAATCCTCACTGTGGTTACGTTGGTATACCTGTGTGGACAATAGATTAGGTTCCCAATCCCCACTGTGGTTACGTTGGTATACCTGTGTGGACAACAACAGATTAGGTTCCCAATCCCCACTGTGGTTACGTTGATATACCTGTGTGGACAATAGATTAGGTTCCCAATCCCCACTGTGGTTACGTTGATATACCTGTGTGGACAACAGGAGATTATGTTCCCAATCCCCACTGTGGTTACGTTGGTATACCTGTGTGGACAATAGATTAGGTTCCCAATCCCCACTGTGGTTACGTTGATATACCTGTGTGGACAACAGGAGATTAGGTTCCCAATCCCCACTGTGGTTACGTTGATATACCTGTGTGGACAACAACAGATTAGGTTCCCAATCCCCACTGTGGTTACGTTGATATACCTGTGTGGACAACAGGAGATTAGGTTCCCAATCCCCACTGTGGTTACGTTGGTATACCTGTCTGGACAATAGATTAGGTTCCCAATCCCCACTGTGGTTACGTTGGTATACCTGTGTGGACAACAGGAGATTAGGTTCCCAATCCCTACTGTGGTTACGTTGGTATACCTGTGTGGACAATAGATTAGGTTCCCAATCCCCACTGTGGTTACGTTGGTATACCTGTGTGGACAATATATTAGGTTCCCAATCCCCACTGTGGTTACGTTGATATACCTGTGTGGACAACAGGAGATTAGGTTCCCAATCCTCACTGTGGTTACGTTGGTATACCTGTGTGGACAATAGATTAGGTTCCCAATCCCCACTGTGGTTACGTTGGTATACCTGTGTGGACAACAGGAGATTAGGTTCCCAATCCCTACTGTGGTTACGTTGGTATACCTGTGTGGACAATAGATTAGGTTCCCAATCCTCACTGTGGTTACGTTGGTATACCTGTGTGGACAACAGGAGATTAGGTTCCCAATCCTCACTGTGCTTACGTTGGTATACCTGTGTGGACAACAGGAGATTAGGTTCCCAATCCCCACTGAGGTTACGTTGGTGTACCTGTGTGGACAACAGGAGATTAGGTTCCCAATCCCCACTGTGGTTACGTTGGTATACCTGTGTGGACAACAGGAGATTAGGTTCCCAATCCTCACTGTGGTTACGTTGGTATACCTGTGTGGACAACAGGAGATTAGGTTCCCAATCCTCACTGTGGTTACGTTGGTATACCTGTGTGGAGAACAGGAGATTAGGTTCCCAATCCTCACTGTGGTTACGTAGGTATACCTGTGTGGACAACAGGAGATTAGGTTCCCAATCCTCACTGTGGTTACGTTGGTATACCTGTGTGGACAACAACAGATTAGGTTCCCAATCCTCACTGTGGTTATGTTGGTATACCTGTGTGGACAACAACAGATTAGGTTCCCAATCCTCACTGTGGTTACGTTGGTATACCTGTGTGGACAACAGGAGATTAGGTTCCCAATCCCCACTGTGGTTACGTTGGTATACCTGTGTGGACAACAACAGATTAGGTTCCCAATCCTCACTGTGGTTACGTTGGTATACCTGTGTGGACAACAGAAGATTAGGTTCCCAATCCCTACTGTGGTTACGTTGGTATACCTGTGTGGACAATAGATTAGGTTCCCAATCCCCACTGTGGTTACGTTGGTATACCTGTGTGGACAACAGGAGATTAGGTTCCCAATCCTCACTGTGGTTACGTTGGTATACCTGTGTGGACAATAGATTAGGTTCCCAATCCCCACTGTGGTTACGTTGGTATACCTGTGTGGACAACAACAGATTAGGTTCCCAATCCCCACTGTGGTTACGTTGGTATACCTGTGTGGACAACAACAGATTAGGTTCCCAATCCGCACTGTGGTTACGTTGGTATACCTGTGTGGACATCAACAGTTTGGTTCCCAATCCTCACTGTGGTTACGTTGATATACCTGTGTGGACAATAGATTAGGTTCCCAATCCCCACTGTGGTTACGTTGATATACCTGTGTGGACAACAGGAGATTAGGTTCCCAATCCCCACTGTGGTTACGTTGGTATACCTGTGTGGACAATTGATTAGGTTCCCAATCCTCACTG
This sequence comes from Meconema thalassinum, assembly GCA_946902985.2. NCBI lineage: Eukaryota > Metazoa > Arthropoda > Insecta > Orthoptera > Tettigoniidae > Meconema > Meconema thalassinum. The sequence goes on from OX336396.1 coordinate 19,478,208, forward strand.
TGGTTACGTTGGTATACCTGTGTGGACAACAACAGATTAGGTTCCCAATCCTCACTGTGGTTACGTTGATATACCTGTGTGGACAATAGATTAGGTTCCCAATCCCCACTGTGGTTACGTTGATATACCTGTGTGGACAACAGGAGATTAGGTTCCCAATCCCCACTGTGGTTACGTTGGTATACCTGTGTGGACAACAACAGATTAGGTTCCCAATCCTCACTGTGGTTACGTTGATATACCTGTGTGGACAATAGATTAGGTTCCCAATCCGCACTGTGGTTACGTTGGTATACCTGTGTGGACAACAGGAGATTAGGTTCCCAATCCGCACTGTGGTTACGTTGATATACCTGTGTGGACAATAGATTAGGTTCCCAATCCCCACTGTGGTTACGTTGATATACCTGTGTGGACAACAGGAGATTAGGTTCCCAATCCCCACTGTGGTTTCGTTGGTATACCTGTGTGGACAATAGATTAGGTTCCCAATCCCCACTGTGGTTACGTTGATATACCTGTGTGGACAACAGGAGATTAGGTTCCCAATCCCCACTGTGGTTACGTTGATATACCTGTGTGGACAACAGGAGATTAGGTTCCCAATCCTCACTGTGGTTACGTTGATATACCTGTGTGGACAACAGGAGATTAGGTTCCCAATCCCCACTGTGGTTACGTTGGTATACCTGTGTGGACAACAACAGATTAGGTTCCCAATCCCCACTGTGGTTACGTTGGTATACCTGTGTGGACAACAACAGATTAGGTTCCCAGTCCGCACTGTGGTTACGTTGGTATACCTGTGTGGACAACAACAGATTAGGTTCCCAATCCCCACTGTGGTTACGTTGATATACCTGTGTGGACAACAGGAGATTAGGTTCCCAATCCCCACTGTGGTTACGTTGGTATACCTGTGTGGACAATAGATTAGGTTCCCAATCCCCACTGTGGTTACGTTGGTATACCTGTGTGGACAACAGGAGATTAGGTTCCCAATCCCTACTGTGGTTACGTTGGTATACCTGTGTGGACAACAGGAGATTAGGTTCCCAATCCCCACTGAGGTTACGTTGGTGTACCTGTGTGGACAACAGGAGATTAGGTTCCCAATCCTCACTGTGGTTACGTTGGTATACCTGTGTGGACAACAGGAGATTAGGTTCCCAATCCCCACTGTGGTTACGTTGGTATACCTGTGTGGACAATAGATTAGGTTCCCAATCCCCACTGTGGTTACGTTGATATACCTGTGTGGACAACAGGAGATTAGGTTCCCAATCCTCACTGTGGTTACGTTGGTATACCTGTGTGGACAATAGATTAGGTTCCCAATCCCCACTGTGGTTACGTTGGTATACCTGTGTGGACAACAGGAGATTAGATTCCCAATCCCTACTGTGGTTACGTTGGTATACCTGTGTGGACAATAGATTAGGTTCCCAATCCTCACTGTGGTTACGTTGGTATACCTGTGTGGACAACAGGAGATTAGGTTCCCAATCCTCACTGTGGCTACGTTGGTATACCTGTGTGGACAACAGGAGATTAGGTTCCCAATCCCCACTGAGGTTACGTTGGTGTACCTGTGTGGACAACAGGAGATTAGGTTCCCAATCCTCACTGTGGTTACGTTGGTATACCTGTGTGGACAACAGGAGATTAGGTTCCCAATCCTCACTGTGGTTACGTTGGTATACCTGTGTGGACGACAGGAGATTAGGTTCCCAATCCTCACTGTGGTTACGTTGGTATACCTGTGTGGACAATAGATTAGGTTCCCAATCCTCACTGTGGTTATGTTGGTATACCTGTGTGGACAACAGGAGATTAGGTTCCCAACCCTCACTGTGGTTACGTTGGTATACCTGTGTGGACAATAGATTAGGTTCCCAATCCTCACTGTGGTTATGTTTTTATACCTGTGTGGACAACAACAGATTAGGTTCCCAATCCTCACTGTGGTTACGTTGGTATACCTGTGTGGACAACAACAGATTAGGTTCCCAATCCGCACTGTGGTTACGTTGGTATACCTGTGTGGACAACAACAGATTAGGTTCCCAATCCTCACTGTGGTTATGTTGGTATACCTGTGTGGACAACAGGAGATTAGGTTCCCAATCCGCACTGTGGTTACGTTGGTATACCTGTGTGGACAACAGGAGATTAGGTTCCCAATCCTCACTGTGGTTACGTTGGTGTACCTGTGTGGACAACAGGAGATTAGGTTCCCAATCCTCACTGTGGTTACGTTGGTATACCTGTGTGGACAACAGGAGATTAGGTTCCCAATCCCCACTGAGGTTACGTTGGTGTACCTGTGTGGACAACAGGAGATTAGGTTCCCAATCCTCACTGTGGTTACGTTGGTATACCTGTGTGGACAACAGGAGATTAGGTTCCCAATCCTCACTGTGGTTACGTTGGTATACCTGTGTGGACAACAGGAGATTAGGTTCCCAATCCGCACTGTGGTTACGTTGGTATACCTGTGTGGACAACAGGAGATTAGGTTCCCAATCCTCACTGTGGTTACGTTGGTATACCTGTGTGGACAACAGGAGATTAGGTTCCCAATCCTCACTGTGGTTACGTTGGTATACCTGTGTGGACAACAGGAGATTAGGTTCCCAATCCTCACTGTGGTTACGTTGGTATACCTGTGTGGACAACAACAGATTAGGTTCCCAATCCTCACTGTGGTTATGTTGGTATACCTGTGTGGACAACAACAGATTAGGTTCCCAATCCTCACTGTGGTTACGTTGGTATACCTGTGTGGACAACAGGAGATTAGGTTCCCCATCCCCACTGTGGTTACGTTGGTATACCTGTGTGGACAACAGGAGATTAGGTTCCCCATCCCCACTGTGGTTACGTTGGTATACCTGTGTGGACAACAGGAGATTAGGTTCCCAATCCTCACTGTGGTTACGTTGGTGTACCTGTGTGGACAACAGGAGATTAGGTTCCCCATCCCCACTGTGGTTACGTTGGTATACCTGTGTGGACAACAGGAGATTAGGTTCCCAATCCTCACTGTGGTTACGTTGGTATACCTGTGTGGACAACAGGAGATTAGGTTCCCCATCCCCACTGTGGTTACGTTGGTATACCTGTGTGGACAACAGGAGATTAGGTTCCCAATCCCCACTGTGGTTAGGTTGGTATACCTGTGTGGACGACAGGAGATTAGGTTCCCAATCCCCACTGTGGTTACGTTGGTATACCTGTGTGGACGACAGGAGATTAGGCTCCCAATCCCCACTGTGGTTACGTTGGTATACCTGTGTGGACGACAGGAGATTAGGTTCCCAATCCCCACTGTGGTTACGTTGGTATACCTGTGTGGACGACAATAGATTAGGTTCCCAATCCGCACTGTGGTTACGTTGGTATACCTGTGTGGACGACAGGAGATTAGGTTCCCAATCCCCACTGTGGTTACGTTGGTATACCTGTGTGGACGACAGGAGATTAGGTTCCCAATCCGCACTGTGGTTACGTTGGTATACCTGTGTGGAAAACAGGAGATTAGCTTCGCATTCCCCACTGTGGTTACGTTGGTATACATAAATGCTGAGTGTGTTTGTGGAATTTGTCTGATAACCTGCGTCATTGCGATGGCTACAGTAGTGTCTAATTTTGTAACTTGAGGCTAGGATTGGCCTGTTTCCCATCTCTTGATGAATGCAGTACATTTGGGCGGCTTCGGTGGCGTAGTCGGTAGCATGCTGAGCTTCTACGCCCAAGATCGTGGGTTCAAATGCGGCCGAAGTCGTCGGATTTTTTATGAGCGTTAAAAATTCCTCAGTATGCCTTCCTTCGGAGGGGAAGTAAAGCCGGCGGTCCCACGTATGGCATGTTAAAGAACCTTCCACTAATTACACCTGTGTGAAGCTAAATTGTATAGGTTAAGAATGTAAACAACGCTCTTAGGTCCCTACGTTCGTTGCCTAGAGCCGACTGCGGTGGCGTCTGGTAGCTAAGTTCTGAACTAGTCATTGACGGTGGCGTTTGGCAGCAAAAGTAGGAACTATTTGAAAAATTCAAAAGTCTGCTGTCCTTACATGAATAAATAACTGATAACACACACTAATACAGTCATCACAATTAACACCGGTTATCAGACAGATTCTACACACACCCAAAGTACACGGGGCTACATGACCGCTTTGTCGCAGCCCCTAAACTTAAGAACCAACCAGCAGTACATTTGCATTTGTCTGTTGGCACAGGCTAGAGTATCACCGATGTCTCAGTCTCACTCATGGCTGTGATTATATGGAAGCTACTGAGGTATGGGTGGTGCTTAGTAATGCCATTCAGGGCACAGTCAGTGTCTGTTGGCACAGACTAGAGTATCACCGATGTCTCAGTCCCACTCATGGCTGTGATTATATGGAAGCTACTGAGGTATCGGTGGTGCTTAGTAATGCCATTCAGGGCACAGTCAGTGTCTGTTGGCACAGACTAGAGTATCACCGATGTCCCAGTCGAACTCATAGCTGTGATTATATGGAAGCTACTGAGGTATGGGTGGTGCTTAGTAATGACATTCAGGGCACAGTCAGTGCCTGTTGGCACAGGCTAGAGTATCACCGATGTCTCAGTCCCACTCATGACTGTGATTATGTGGAAGCTACTGAGGTAGGGGTGGTGCTTAGTAATGACATTCAGGGCACAGTCAGTGTCTGTTGGCACAGGCTAGAGTATCACCAATGTGTCAGTCTCACTCATGGCTGTGATTATATGGAAGCTACTGAGGTATGGGTGGCGCTTAATAATGACATTCAGGGCACAGTCAGTGTCTGTTGGCACAGGCTAGAGTATCACCGATGTCTCAGTCTCACTCATGGCTGTGATTATATGGAAGCTACTGAGGTATGGGTGGTGCTTAGTAATGCCATTCAGGGCACAGTCAGTGTCTGTTGGCACAGACTAGAGTATCACCGATGTATCAGTCCCACTCATGGCTGTGATTATATGGAAGCTACTGAGGTATGGGTGGTGCTTAGTAATGCCATTCAGGGCACAGTCAGTGTCTGTTGGCACAGACTAGAGTATCACCGATGTCCCAGTCGAACTCATAGCTGTGATTATATGGAAGCTACTGAGGTATGGGTGGTGATTAGTAATGACATTCAGGGCACAGTCAGTGTCTGTTGGCACAGGCTAGAGTATCACCGATATCTCAGTTCCACTCATGGCAGTGATTATATGGAAGCTACTGAGGTATGGGTGGTGCTTAGTAATGACATTCAGGGCACAGTCAGTGTCTGTTGGCACAGGCTAGAGTATCACCGATGTCTCAGTCTCACTCATGGCTGTGATTTTATGGAAGCTACTGAGGTATGAGTGGTGCTTAGTAATGCCATTCAGGGCACAGTCAGTGTCTGTTGGCACAGGCTAGAGTATCACCGATGTCTCAGTCCCACTCATGGCTGTGATTATATGGAAGCTACTGAGGTATAGGTGGTGCTTAGTAATGACATTCAGGGCACAGTCAGTGTCTGTTGGCACAGGCTAGAGTATCACCGATATCTCAGTCTCACTCATGGCTGTGATTATATGGAAGCTACTGAGGTATGGGTGGTGCTTAGTAATGACATTCAGGGCACAGTCAGTGTCTGTTGGCACAGGCTAGAGTATCACCGATATCTCAGTCCCACTCATGGCTGTGATTATATGGAAGCTACTGAGGTATGGGTGGTGCTTAGAAATGCCATTCAGGGCACAGTCAGTGTCTGTTGGCACAGGCTAGAGTATCGCCGATGTCTCAGTTCCACTCATGGCAGTGATTATATGGAAGCTACTGAGGTATGGGTGGTGCTTAGTAATGCCATTCAGGGCACAGTCAGTGTCTGTTGGCACAGGCTAGAGTATCACCGATGTCTCAGTCTCACTCATGGCTGTGATTATATGGAAGCTACTGAGGTATGGGTGGTGCTTAGTAATGACATTCAGGGCACAGTCAGTGTCTGTTGGCACAGGCTAGAGTATCACCGATGTCTCAGTCTCACTCATGGCTGTGATTACATGGAAGCTACTGAGGTATGGGTGGTGCTTAGTAATGACATTCAGGGCACAGTCAGTGTCTGTTGGCACAGGCTAGAGTATCACCGATGTCTCAGTCTCACTCATGGCTGTGCTTATATGGAAGCTACTGAGGTATGGGTGGCGCTTAGTAATGGCATTCAGGGCACAGTCAGTGTCTGTTGGCACAGGCTAGAGTATCACCGATATCTCAGTCTCACTCATGGCTGTGATTATATGGAAGCTACTGAGGTATGGGTGGTGCTTAGTAATGCCATTCAGGGCTCAGTCAGTGCCTGTGGATGCTGTGAAAGGTTCTACTCATAGGGTTAGTACTGCTGTACTGACTCAGTGAGGAAAGCAATGGCAAACTACCTCATTCCTCATCTTGCTTAGTACGTCTCAATATAGCGCTGCCTTGGTGTTTGTGGGTATCTACCCACATAACCTAATGGCGGTACTTTTTGAGGATTCAACCAGCCTTTGGGCTGACTACCTAACAGACAGACAGACAGACAGAGGCTAGGATTTGGAAGGAAGCGGAATGGTCTTAAGCTGGGAAGGAGAATTTGGAAGCCACTTCTAGAAGAGCTGAGGTGGGAATCGAACCCATGTGTAATCAGTTGAGCCTCACGAGGCTTCAGTTACTAATGGAGACGGCACATTGATCCGATATGCGACCCGAGACTCCCGGTACTGGTCTGCATAATGACCTATGAATGCGTAATGCACGCAACTGCACGTCAATATGTTGAAGACACAAGCTGTGCACGCTATCCAACCTGACATGACATGACAAGGCTGACAGATTGCCGTGTGCCTGTCACCGACTCCTTGCTTCCTTCCTGTACTTTGTAAATAACTAGTGCTAGTAATGTTAACCAACATTTTACCGAAATCGATGTTCAACCATCGACAACCGATTACTCAAATAACGAAGGCAGAAAAAGATTTTCAATTTTCGTTAAAAATCGATTTTTGCTAATGTAGTTATGCGGAAAAAATCGACTTCTGTCAAAATCTGTTATCGATAGAATTGCCTTTCAGCAAACTTGATGTTTAATTCAGAGCGACCTACCTCCCTTTATAGGGCAAAAGACTGGAGGTATTTTTTTTATTTTTATTTTCACATTTGTAATAAATAGGGGGTGATAGATAGATGAGTAGTTGGTTGGTTGGTTCCTTAGTTTAGGGGCTGCGACAACACGATCATGTAGCGCCGTGTACTTTGGGTGTGTGTAGAATCTGTTTGATAACTGGTGTTAATTGTGATGACTGTATTAGTGTGTGTATCTGCTTTTTTTAAAATTCAAGTAAGGACAGATACTTTGAATTTTTCAAATAGTTCCTACTTTTGCCGCCAAACGCCACCATCAACGACTACTAGGCCTAGTTCAGAACTTAGCTACTAGACGCCACCGCAGTCGGCTCTTGGCAACGAACGTAGGAACCTAAGAGCGTTGTTTACATTCTTAACCTATACAATTTAGCTTCACACAGGTGTAATTAGTGGAAGGTTCTTTAACATAGCTTATGGTTGCATGTGGAAATGCTTGAAATGAAAGGGGTGGGAAGATATTATCCCAACGACCTATAAAGGACAACAGTTTAAATCTTCGCAATTATTGTCAAACTAGCTGAAGTACCCGTGCTTCGCTACTGGTTATAAATAAATTAATATGTGAAGGTGACAGTTAAAACAGGGGATAGGCGAGGTGCTGCGCGGATGGAGAGTAAGGATGGAACATTTTGTCCAACTACACCGCTCAGCGTTGACCGTGTTTTATAGCATAAATTTAGGTTTTACTCGCTAACCGTTGGAGATACACGAAGAGTGATTAGGACCTTTCGGATAGAAAATTAAATTTTAGACATCGCATATGCCATCAAATGTTTGCTATTTCTTAGCGTTCACTTTTTATTTGAAATGGAAACATGAAAGTTAGAAACCAAAGGTTGTAGTGACGTCACTAAAATGGTCGCCATCTTTAAATAGTGCAAAGTATCGAAATCAAAAGTAGCCTATATGTTAACCAGGTAGATAAGCTACTTCCATGTAAAATTTCATGTAAATCAGACCAGTGGTTCTTGCGCGATTGAGTAATACACAGACACACACCATCTCATTTTTATATATTAGTATAGATATGCAATATGGGAGTGAATCGTGTGATGTGACAGCTGACGACAATGCTCGATCGCGTCACACGCTCGCATGAGAATGTACAATCGAAGCAACGCTCCAAAAATCTCAATTCGCAGGCAGACTAGCCGATTCCCAGAATTCGTCGATTCTATCTCGGGCATTGTAATCCTAACCTTAGATCCGTCGTCACATGCACAATGTGCCATGACCGCGTCTTAAACAAAAAACGAAGCTTCTTTACCGAATAGTCCGCTTTACCGAAAGGTCAATTTTACCGCAAGTTGCCTTTTTTTGTTTTGTTCAGTGGCGTAGCCAGGGGTGTGTTAATGGGGGTTAGAACCACCCCGCCCCCTTTTGAATTTTTACAATCCCAGGAACTGATAATTAATAAACCAAATAAACATTTCTTCAATTAAATCATGACACCTTGTAGTTTGCTTGTGATTTGCTTGTTGTTGCCTTTCGGTTCGGCTCCCCATTGGGGTCAGACAACTCCGTCCTCCCAGGGTTGCCAATCTAGCTTTTGCCGGCACACTGAGCTTAGCCCTAGCGGGGCAATTAGTATATTTCATTCTCTTCCTTTAGCTGGAGGGAAGTTCTAGCGTATATACGTTAATCTAGTTATAGTTAATAACTAGCATTACCCGTCGCGGCTTCGCCCGCGAATATTCTAGTTGTAAAGACTACACTTAGCAAAATCTCAATCATGAATGCTATGACTGATTAATCCTTGGTATGAATAATCAGACTTTATCAATTCAGCTACTGGTGCAGTGGTTAGGGTTTTGTCATTCCTTCATAGGAATATCGGAGCGAAGTTACTTTTCTGGGAATATCAGAGACACTGTTAATTTAAGGGCCTTTAAATGTGGTTTTCGGAGACCCTTTATAGTCGGATGTAAAAGACCTTTCGTACCACACTCACGCGTGAAAATTGCGTGAAAAATTCTAGAGTGTCCCTTGACCCCCTTAAGCGCATTATACTGTATATATTGATGAATTTTACAGCTTAATTTGGTTCAGTGATAACCTTATAACCGTTTGGAAACTTTCACAGTAATGTAATAATTGGAATTGCATTGCGTCTTACAGAAGTAGATGGACCTGTGAGATTCTGTTGCCATGGTTACCGTGTTGCATTCTTTCATTATTTCATTTTAAATATACATGTTTTAAGGTATTTATTTAATTGTGAGGCATTTAAAGAGTAAGTGAGTGCGTTATGCTGAACCTGTAGGTACCCCATATGTGTAGGTTGGTGTTAATGGGACCTTAGCAGAATAATATAGGGAGGGATAATGAGCTAGAAAATTAAGTACATTAACACTAATCGTTGTTAACTTGTAGAGTGTGATCAATTACCCCCAATTACTATAATAACCCCTCCCATTGGTCGATCTTGGGTGGCGTAGGTGTTAGCATGCTGAGCTTCTATGCCCAAGATCGCGGGTTCAAACCCGGCCGAAGTTGCCTGAATTTTAAGAGTGTTAATAATCCCTAAGTGCGGCTTCCATCGGAGGGGAAGTAAAGCCGGCGGTCCCATGTCATAGATTTATGGCATGAAAACGAACCTTCCACTAACTACACGTCTTGTAGAACCTAAAATTTGTAGGTTAGTTTGAAAACGCTGTATTAGTTCCAACTTTCGTCGCCAGGTACTGACTGCGTTGGCATCTAGTAGACAAGTCCACAGCTAGGTGTCGTGGATGGTAGCATTTGGTAGTAAAAGTAGAAACTACTTGAAAAACTGATCGCCTGCAGTCCTTACCTGAATCACAGATAACACACACAATAATACCTCCATCACAATTAACACCGATTCTACACACACCCAAAGTACACGGGGCTACATGACCACGTGTCGCTGACCCTAAACTGAGGAACCAACAAACCTTGGTCGATCTTGGTTACGGTACTGGTTTTGCTCTTTAGTGTTTGCTTTTGTTTTATTCAGTAGGAAAGAGATAAAGTAAATATGAACACTTGAAAAGCATCTTTCTGTTTGACGAGACGAGTTCCATTCTCTGGTACCATTTATAGCTGTGTGTGTGGAGGGGGGGGGGGGGGTACGGTAGGACCTCTGATTGATCTACCAACTTAGTTCAACAACTTTGATTGGGAAAGTTGGAGAGACGTGAAGCATGTGTTAGTAGTGACTGATACTTCAAATGGGATAAGTTCTTAGTTCTGTCTCGCTGCATGTTACTGACATCATAGTAACATCACCATTATTATTAATAGTATTATTATTATTATTATTATTATTATTATTATTATTATTATTATTATTATTATTATTATTATTATTGAGGCGTGCAGATGTTATTGGACGCGGACCATTGAGACAAAGTCGAGTCTACTCGCACAGTCCGAACTAGATGGAGGTCCGACTAAGGAATGACCACATTATTCGGGTAGAGGTTGTAGAATAAAATTTAATATCAAAAACAAGGCATAGCAAAAGGGGAAACGAGGGGTGCATGAAATGGTAGGATGAGGGATGATGGGCCCGTAATAAATAGTACACATGATTATAAAACAGTAAACAATAAAATATAAAACTCTGAAAATAGAACTATAAAAGAGAGAATGTTGACGACGAGGAGGTGCCTAAGTCACCGGAGATCGTTCAGTAGAGGGGCAGAAATTAACAATAGTGTTAATAGTACGTTTCGTTCCACCACAGGCTGACTACAAAAGGTAGTCAGAAGCATCATTCTGAGAAGTACATGAAAACGTGTATCCCACGAACCGTCTAACCGTCCACCCTTATATTAAACTGTATGTCACATCAAACAACCCAAAGAAACAAATCATACAATAACAACGACCCTTAAATGTCACGTCAAGAAACACAAAATAAAAACACACGAAATCCACAAGACAACTCTTCACAAAACATGACGTGACGTGACATACAAAGCCCGCAAAGAAACATAGATCGGTTCAGTAAAATAAAACAAGCAACTCCCAAATGAAGATAAAATAAAACGATTTCATGAGCTGGTAGAATAAAACTTCTCTCGAACGAAAGCACAAGATTCAGTTACCTTACGAGATACCAAATAAGCGTCAATTGCAGTCCCGGGCACATACAACGAATACACATTCCATAATCTCGGAAGAGTAACCAATATACCTCATTTAATAACGTAATGGGGATACGCGTTGCTTGCTGACTGAAAGCCACAACAAAACAGAACAGCACTAAACATGGCCCTCGGCCTTCAGTCAAATTCCCACTTAAACAAATAACATAAACCCACCCTTAAGCATAAGTCCAGAACCGTGATTATAAATGAGACATATTTCAGACGCATACACAATTAGTGTCTGCCCAGTCTCTAAGGATAAAAGAAACCCTAATCGGTCATCCTTAGAGTTGCACAAGTGACAAGACACATAAACAAAACCCAAAACACAATTTTAAAAAAACTTAGTGTGCGTTCCGACCATACAGAATAAAATCCAAGGCAATTGAACGAACACACCCACCCTCGTCAGGATACAAACCGCGAAACTAACCTAAAGATACCAGTTCCTAAAGGTCCTCGAAAAATCCCATACCTTTACAAGGGGTTAGGAACTGGTAAGAAACATCTCTCAGAAATACAATTACGTTCCGTGACCAAAACAATCGCAAGAACACGCACAAAATAAAACATTATAAGATACGGAAATGAAACAACAACAAGAATCCCTTAAAATGAATAAGCCCCAAAACAAGCAAGTCTATTCTCCACTACGTACGTATATATAACGAATAACTAGGGACCAAAATAAACATCAAATAACCTCAAAGAAAAACACGAAAGATCTCCAGTTTAACCCTACCTTAGCAGGTTAAATTAAGGAACTATTAACACTGAAACTTGGGGAGTATATATATCGATGATCAGTTTTCTTCAAAGCATGACACTTTAATACAGAATAACAACAAGGACCATTTCCACTTAGCTTTTTCTCCGAGATGTTCTGGAAGGTCTCTGATGATATTTCATTTAATAATTATCTCATATAACAAGAAATCTCAACTGCTAGACAGAGGCCGGAATCCCGCTGTGTTTCCTCAACGTTTATAACCTCGAAGATCAGCAGATAATAATAAACACGTAACGTTTTCAATAGAACTGTCGGTAGTGGGCATTATGTCGGCTCAACATCTTATATCTCTCCTATCATAACAATTCAGTCTCGATAACAATCGCCGAAGGCGTGTTTCTTAGACTAAGATGGGTTCTCCAACGCGGGCGCTTTCCTTTTCCAGACGTGCGGAAATTACGATCACTTAGATGTTTTACTAGTGACCGCTAGATGGAAATAACGTCGAACGGATCTTAAAATTGTACCGGATCAATTATTATTATGTCGATGTTGGCCTATATACTGTGGACTGCGTTAAACAATCGGCTGACTTGCCAATCTCTCTCTCTCCTCCCAGAATGTCTTCATGCTGTCACTGAGTCTGCTCCTTCTGTCTTCAGACCAGATGACCTTGGTGTTTGAGCTATGTTTTTCCTGAAACCCTTTGAATTTATCAATCTTCCCTCGAAACCCTGTTCAGTTTAGTGTATCTTCTGGGCTAATTCCAACTTCTTGGATATCCAATATCTCGCCAGGGAATGACATGGTCTCATTGTGTTTCAGATGGGCAGCACGCCACTTCCAAGGGATGGACTCAATGTCTGACCTTGGGATGGCATGGTCTCACTGTGTTTCAGATGAGCAACACGCCACTTCCAAGGGATGGACTCAATGTCTGACCAGGGGATGACATGGTCTCATTGTGTATGAGATGGGCAACACGCCACTTCCAGTGGATGGACTCAATGTCTGACCAGGGGATAACATGGTCTCATTGTGTTTCAGATGAGCAACACGCCACTTCCAAGGGATGGACTCAATGTCTGACCAGGGGATGACATGATCTCATTGTGTATGAGATGGGCAACACGCCACTTCCAAGGGATGGACTCAATGTCTGACCAGGGGATGACATGGTCTCATTGCGTATGAGATGGGCAACACGCCACTTCCAAGGGATGGACTCAATGTCTGACCAGGCGATGGCATGGTCTCATTGTGTTTCAGATGAGCAACACGCCACTTCCAAGGGATGGACTCAATGTCTGACCAGGGGATGGCATGGTCTCATTGTGTATGAGATGGGCAACACGCCACTTCCAAGGGATGGACTCAATGTCTGACCAGGGGATGGCATGGTCTCATTGTGTTTCAGATGGGCAACCCGCCACTTCCAAGGGATGGACTCAATATCTGACCAGGCGATGGCATGGTCGCATTCTGTATGAGATGGGCAGCACGCCACTTCCAAGGGATGGACTCAATGTCTGACCAGGGGATGACATGGCGCATTGTGTTTCAGATGAGCAACACGCCACTTCCAAGGGATGGACTCAATATCTCACCAGGGGATTACATGGTCTCATTGTGTATGAGATGGGCAACACGCCACTTCCAAGGGATGGACTCAATATCTGACCAGGGGATGACATGTTCTCATTGTGTTTCAGATGGGCAACACGCCACTTCCAGGGAATGGACTCAATATCTGACCAGGCGATGGCATGGTCGCATTGTGTATGAGATGGGCAGCACGCCACTTCCAAGGGATGGACTCAATATCTGACCAGGGGATGGCATGGTCTCATTGTGTATGAGATGGGCAGCACGCCACTTCCAAGGGATGGACTCAATATCTGACCAGGGGATGACATGGTCTCATTGTGTATGAGATGGGCAGCACGCCACTTCCAAGGGATGGACTCAATATCTGACCAGGGGATGACATGGTCTCATTGTGTATGAGATGGGCAACACGCCACTTCCAAAGGATGGACTCAATATCTGACCAGGGGATGGCATGGCTCATTGTGTATGAGATGGGCAGCACGCCACTTACAAGGGATGGACTCAATATCTGACCAGGGGATGGCATGGCTCATTGTGTTTCAGATGAGCAACACGCTGACCTGCAGCAACTTTGTTATCCTCAGTAGAGGACATTTACCAACCAGATGTCATCTCACTGGCGAGGATTAACATACGAGCGTCAACGCGGCCGGGACATCCCAGCCGAACATGCGATATGAGGGGTGATCACGTGACACCCAATCCTCTTTAGGATGACACCCGAGTAACTACGTAACGTATGCCTTTTCGAAACGGCATGTATTCCATATCACCGGTTAATGGAAGGCTGGGTTATTCGAGTATTCGATTTATCCAGCCTGCCAAGGATGACCACGGGACCCAAGCTGAGTCTGGAATTTTTACACGTTTATGTCTTTATGTGTTTATCTGGAATTAACGTCGATAAATTTCCGACACCTTGACAACAAGTGCATGCCCACTCGTTGCAGCGTGCACGATAATACGAATTAGAACGTATCCATTCCTCTGAGTTTTCGTTCTGCAACACCATAACTCACGGCCTCCTCTCTTTCACTTTTCTCGTCGACCTCCCTTGGTCAAATCTTATTCTCTACCGACCCCTACGTTATTAGGGCAACCGAGACCCAGTTCATTTTGCCACCTTCATTGGCCCTTGTCCTTTATGGGACAGTCATGAGTCATGTTCTGGGAGCGGGGTGTGTGGTAACGAATCCCGACCTAGTCAGCATTTAAGGTTGCATAAATGCCAGGGAGCCGTCCGATCCCGTAAAACTCGGATTATTATTATTATTATTATTACTATTATTATTATTAACCATTGAAGAGGAAACTGATGATGAGAGTGGCGGAATCAGTTATTGTTTATGGTGCAGAGATTTGGTTTGGCTCTGAGATGTATAGGAAGCGGATAAACTCTGTTCACATAAGAGCTGCCCTCAGAATAACGTCTGCCTATCGTACAGTGTCTGGACCGGCAGTGCTAGTAATAGCTGGGGCGATACCCATTTACATCCTGGCCAAGGAAAGGCGCCGTATATACTTGCGCAAAGACGAGCATTCTAAGATACGCGTGAAGAGGTAGGAAAGAGACAGATCTCTTCTGGAATGGCAGGAAGAATGTGAACGTGAACATCGTGGCAGGTGGACCGCTAGGATCATCAAGCAACTGAAGCCATGGTTGTCGAGGGAACATGGTGAGGTTAATTATTACATTACCATGTTTCTTTCTGGCCATGGTTATTATGAAGCATACCTCCATCGAATGGGAATTTCACCGAGTTCACGGTGTCGTTATTGTGATGATCAATGGGACGATGTTCAGCACACATTCTTTGCATGCTTGAGGTGGAGAAATCTTCGAAGGCTTCTGGAGACAAAAGTTGGTGTCATTACACCAGACAATGTGGTGGATAAAATGCTCAGCAGCAGAGAAAGTTGGGCACAGATTGCAGTCTACATCTCTGAGCTGCTGAAAACAAAAAAAGAAGAGGAACCGAGAAGATTGGTTGCTGAAGACAGTGAAGATGATGATGAGTAATTTCATTATCATCACATTTAATGAAATTGACTGAGACCTCTGGTCGTAAGAGTGGCTCCACCCTGAAGTATGGCTGAACAGGCAGATCCGGGGTGGCCTTAAGCCAAGTATAGGGTTTGTGGGTTTTTAGTAGGTAAGAATCCTGCACAGTTGTAAGTCTGGTAGCTTGCAATCTGTCTTTTGAAGATTTCCCCACGTTTCCCTCGAAAAACTAAAAAAAAAAGTCTTCTGGGCTAATTCCAACTTCTTGGATATCCAATATCTCGCCAGGGAATGACATGGTCTCATTGTGTTTCAGATGGGCAGCACGCCACCTACAAGGGATGGACTCAATATCTCACCAAGGGATGGCATGGTCTCATTGTGTTTCAGATGAGCAACACGCCACTTCCAAGGTATGGACTCAATGTCTGACCAGGGGATGACATGGTCTCATTGTGTTTCAGATGAGCAACACGCCACTTCCAAGGGATGGACTCAATGTCTGACCTGGGGATGGCATGGTCTCATTGTGTTGCAGATGAGCAACACGCCACTTCCAAGGGATGGACTCAATGTCTGACCAGGGGATGGCATGGTCTCATTGTGTATGAGATGGGCAACACGCCACTTCCAAGGGATGGACTCAATGTCTGACCAGGGGATGGCATGGTCTCATTGTGTTTCAGATGGGCAACACGCCACTTCCAAGGGATGGACTCAATATCTGACCAGGGGATGGCATGGTCTCATTGTGTTTCAGATGAGCAACACGCCACTTCCAAGGGATGGACTCAATGTCTGACCAGGGGATGGCATGGTCTCATTGTGTATGAAATGGGCAACACGCCACTTCCAAGGGATGGACTCAATGTCTGACCAGGGGATGGCATGGTCTCATTGTGTATGAGATGGGCAACACGCCACTTCCATGGGATGGACTTAATGTCTGACCAGGGGATGACATGGTCTCATTGTGTATGAGATGGGCAACACGCCACTTCCAAGGGATGGACTCAATGTCTGACCAGGGGATGGCATGGTCTCATTGTGTTTCAGATGAGCAACACGCCACTTCCAAGGGATGGACTCAATGTCTGACCAGGGGATGGCATGGTCTCATTGTGTATGAGATGGGCAACACGCCACTTCCAAGGGATGGACTCAATGTCTGACCAGGGGATGACATGGTCTCACTGTGTTTCAGATGAGCAACACGCCACTTACAAGGGATGGACTCAATATCTGACCAGGGGATGGCATGGTCTCATTGTGTTTCAGATGAGCAACACGCCACTTACAAGGGATGGACTCAATATCTGACCAGGGGATGACATGGTCTCATTGTGTATGAGATGGGCAACACGCCACTTCCAAGGGATGGACTCAATATCTGACCAGGGGATGGCATGGCTCATTGTGTATGAGATGGGCAGCACGCCACTTACAAGGGATGGACTCAATATCTGACCAGGGGATGGCATGGCTCATTGTGTTTCAGATGAGCAACACGCTGACCTGCAGCAACTTTGTTATCCTCAGTAGAGGACATTTACCAACCAGATGTCATCTCACTGGCGAGGATTAACATACGAGCGTCAACGCGGCCGGGACATCCCAGCCGAACATGCGATATGAGGGGTGATCACGTGACACCCAATCCTCTTTAGGATGACACCCGAGTAACTACGTAACGTATGCCTTTTCGAAACGGCATGTATTCCATATCACCGGTTAATGGAAGGCTGGGTTATTCGAGTATTCGATTTATCCAGCCTGCCAAGGATGACCACGGGACCCAAGCTGAGTCTGGAATTTTTACACGTTTATGTCTTTATGTGTTTATCTGGAATTAACGTCGATAAATTTCCGACACCTTGACAACAAGTGCATGCCCACTCGTTGCAGCGTGCACGATAATACGAATTAAAACGTATCCATTCCTCTGAGTTTTCGTTCTGCAACACCATAACTCACGGCCTCCTCTCTTTCACTTTTCTCGTCAACCTCCCTTGGTCAAATCTTATTCTCTACCGACCCCTACGTTATTAGGGCAACCGAGACCCAGTTCATTTTGCCACCTTCATTGGCCCTTGTCCTTTATGGGACAGTCATGAGTCATGTTCTGGGAGCGGGGTGTGTGGTAACGAATCCCGACCTAGTCAGCATTTAAGGTTGCATAAATGCCAGGGAGCCGTCCGATCCCGTAAAACTCGGATTATTATTATTATTATTATTACTATTATTATTATTAACCATTGAAGAGGAAACTGATGATGAGAGTGGCGGAATCAGTTATTGTTTATGGTGCAGAGATTTGGTTTGGCTCTGAGATGTATAGGAAGCGGATAAACTCTGTTCACATAAGAGCTGCCCTCAGAATAACGTCTGCCTATCGTACAGTGTCTGGACCGGTAGTGCTAGTAATAGCTGGGGCGATACCCATTTACATCCTGGCCAAGGAAAGGCGCCGTATATACTTGCGCAAAGACGAGCATTCTAAGATACGCGTGAAGAGGTAGGAAAGAGACAGATCTCTTCTGGAATGGCAGGAAGAATGTGAACGTGAACATCGTGGCAGGTGGACCGCTAGGATCATCAAGCAACTGAAGCCATGGTTGTCGAGGGAACATGGTGAGGTTAATTATTACATTACCATGTTTCTCTCTGGCTATGGTTATTATGAAGCATACCTCCATCGAATGGGAATTTCACCGAGTTCACGGTGTCGTTATTGTGATGATCAATGGGACGATGTTCAGCACACATTCTTTGCATGCTTGAGGTGGAGAAATCTTCGAAGGCTTCTGGAGACAAAAGTTGGTGTCATTACACCAGACAATGTGGTGGATAAAATGCTCAGCAGCAGAGAAAGTTGGGCACAGATTGCAGTCTACATCTCTGAGCTGCTGAAAACAAAAAAAGAAGAGGAATCGAGAAGATTGGTTGCTGAAGACAGTGAAGATGATGATGAGTAATTTCATTATCATCACATTTAATGAAATTGACTGAGACCTCTGGTCGTAAGAGTGGCTCCACCCTGATGTAAGGCTGAACAGGCAGGTCCGGGGTGGTCTTAAGCCAAGTATAGGGTTTGTGGGTTTTTAGTAGGTAAGAATCCTGCACAGTTGTAAGTCCGGTTGCTTGCAATCTGTCTTTTGAAGATTTCCCCACGTTTCCCTCGAAAAACTAAAAAAAAAAAAACTAATTATATTATTATTATTATTATTATTATTATTATTATTATTATGATTATTAATAGGGGAAGTCCGTGTAATTGGGACCAATTAAATTTAAACGTCAATGACTTCTTTGACCGTAATTAAACTTTCTCAAATGTTATGGACGATAATTAGTACATTGCATCAAATGATTAGTTGAAAATACGAGTAAATGTTAATATTATCTTAGCGTATAACTTAAAATGTATGTTTATATCAAAATGTAATATCGTGTAATTCGGACCGATGGCGTGTAACTTGGACCAGGGCGATGTGTAATTTTGACTGGTAAATATAAACACTTGTATGCTATTTAAGCTATTTATCAGGCAATACTAAACAATAAAATAAAATGCAATACTACAAATTCTGATCGTCACTTATAGCATGTAGACCCGGAGGTCCGGGTTCGATTCCCTACTCTGCCAAGAAATTTTAGTTCTGGTCTGAGCGCTGGCACTTGGTGCACTGAGCCTTGTGATGTACAACTTCAGATTATACTCTTCGGCCTTCTCTATTATTTGCGTCATGGTTTGCAGGTGATCTGCTGTCGAGTGTCCTGCTCTGAATCCAGCTTGCCCTGTGGGTTGATTTTCATCCAGAGTTCTCGTAATTCGCCGAAGTATTATTTTTGAGAATAGCTTGTGTAGATTGGACATAATACTCACCGGTCTGTAGTTGTCTAGGCTATCTCTGTTGCCTTTCTTATGTAATAAGATGATGGTGTTCGCTGTCCACAGCTCTGGGATTTCTTCCCTGGATAAAATGTTATTAAATATTTCGGTTACTTGTGAAATAAGTTCCTCTATTCCTATTTTTAAGAGTTCGTTGTAAATACCATCATCTCCAGGGCTCTTCCCAAGTTTCAAGTCCGAGATCGCAGCTCTCACTTAGCTCGGAAGAATGGGCAACACTTCGTCTGTTTCGGCATCCGTGTGATTCAGATGACTTTCTGCAAGTTATTGTAACTCCTTTGTTGGCATGGAATATAAGGATCTGTAGAAATCAGTTGCACATTCCACCAAATCATCTCTTTTTGTCACTTTTTCTCCTCTCTTATTTTGCATACTTGGTAGCCAATTTCTCCCTTCACACAGTTCATTTCTAGCTCTTTTTACTGATTTTGTAGAGTCGATAACGTCCTCTATAAGTTTTCACTTGTAGTGCCTCAGATCATTTCTGATTTCTCTTTTAGTTAATTTATTGAACTCTGCATATTGTATTCTCTTCAGACGGGATTCGTCCCTTGATTGCAACAGTTTCGCTCTTTCATCCAAGAGTCTTATAGTGTTTTCACTCAGTTTACTTCTCCTCGTAGACATTCTGTCGTGAGGAACCGATGCCGTGTCTGCTTCCTTCATTGAATTTTCCAAGGTATCATACACTTTTTGAATCTCCGTACACACTCGTTCCGGTCTCTCCGCGAGTCTCTTACGTAGTTCTTCTTTGTAGGATGTAGCATTTAAATTGCCGATTCTCTGACGCTGGGTTTTGCATTTATTCCTACTCCTTTTCTCAATGCCTACCTTCGAACGAACCATCCTGTGATCCGGGTCGAATTTCAAGCTGCTGATAAACTGTACGTCTTTCACATACTCTATTTTGTCTGTGAGGATGAAGTCGACCTCGTTTTTCGTTCTTCCATCTGGGGAACGCCAAGTCCACTTATTTCCTTGATTTTTCTTGAAGAATGAGTTTGGGCAAAATGTATTAGCCTCTCTCCTCTTCTGTTTCTTGTTCCTACTCCGAAAGCTCCTACTGGCTCTTCCCATTCATTCTCCTTTACTCCAATTTTGCTGGGGAAGTCTCCTATTACAAAGTTTACGTCCCCTCTATACAAGTCCAGTGCGCCCTTTAGATCCTAGTGGAATTCATCTACTTCGTCGTCTGTGGCAGTATCCGTCGGAGCATACACATGTATGATAGTAACGTTCCTATTCCTTACTTCTAGAGATAGTATGATGACCCTCTCAGATTTGCCCACTATTTCCTTGATGCTTGCTTTCAGACGTTGGCTTATAATGAAACCAACTCCTTTTTTCCCTTTCGTTTGTCGAATGTATTGAACCCGAGGGGCTTATGCTGACTGATATCGAACGTGGATCTCAGAGACGGTGATCTCAGTATAAAGGTTCCACCAGGGAACGAACCCGAGATCTGTTGAGGGAGTTTCATGGTAAAAACCCCTAGAGAAAAGTGTCTATTTAATCACTGGTGTGATTCCAGTTGATCATGACATTATTTATTAAAATAATGCAGGAAATTGAGCGAAATACAGCATTATTAGACTACTTGAAGTAGGCTATACTGGACTTGGAGCACGGAAAGTGCAGAGTTTGACGTTTAACTAATTGGCCCAGAATTGTGGGAGGTGCAGCATGGAGCCACGTCCATCTTGCTGACCTCGTTATGTCGTCTGGAGGAGGTTGGGGGCCTGAATAATGACCCAGTTTTTCCCCGACTGAGAATGGATGTAAGAAGGGGGTGGAAAGATCCCAAGGAAAATCATTGATTACTCATGATTGGAGTAACACAATGACGTGAGAGTGGCACACAGATGAATCTTTAGCCAGGAGGCTAATTTTAGAGCCTTTAATCTGCGAAATTGACGCATATTTAATGAAGTGCGGAAGAACAGAGACTATGGTTGTTCGCGGCTTGGTTTTAACAAGGTTGCCAGGGATTCCCAGGGAGATAGCGTCCCCACGCTATGGAGAAAGGAATTAATATTAATTAATTGGCCGAGTGATTCTTCAGCACGCAGACAGTTCTGGGATCAGTGAAGGAAAAGGAACCCGTTGAGCATGGTTTCGAGACCAGAATCGTGCTGGGAGAGGAGTCGAGATAGCGCGGGAAAATTTAGCTCTACTTTTCGTGGGAATCCAATATAAGGGAGTCGACCCTTGGCAGAGGGTCAGTCTTACTCAGTCTTACTCAGTCTTTAGCTCAGTCATCACGGCAGTCGCACGCCAGTGTTGCAGCCAGTCTTAACGCAAGTAGTATATGGGCAACTTTGGAGCAAGCCTACTTCTATGGTTAAATTTAACCATAATGTTATTTATTTTTTAAGGTGTTATTTAACCTTAAAAATTGTTTACTTAACTTATTATTTTTTGTGGTCTACCTTAACCTTAACTTATTTTATTTTTTAATCTTGTTTATGGTTAAAGCCATCCATAACATTGCCAATGAGCTTTTTAAAACTATGGCTAAAAGTAACCATTAAACTTAACAAAAAAATTAACCAAGATAATTATGGTTAAAAGTGACCATTAAAATTCTATTAAAAATAATGGATAAAGTGACCTTAAACATTATTTAAAAATTATTGATCGAACATATGGTTATTTTAACCATTATAAATTATTCAAACAATTATGGTTACAAGTAACCATAAAATTCAATCAATATTATGATTGAAATTAACCATAAAAGGTAAACATTATTTTGTATTATTTTATGGCCGAACGTAACCATAAAAACAATTAAAATTATGGTTAAAAATAACCTTTAAATTGCCAGAAGTTTTTCTAAATTCTGGTTGAAAGTAACCATTAAACTTAACAAAAAATTAACCATGATAATTATGGTTAAAGGTAACCATAAAACACAATTAAAAGAATTGCCAGAATTTTTTTCTAAATTCTGGTTAAAAGTAACCATTAAACTTAACAAAAAAAAATAACCAAGATAATTATGGTTAAAGGTAACCATAAAACAAAATCAAAAGTTATGGTTATTCTATCTATAAAAATTAGCCGTAAAAAGTTATGGTTAGCGTATCCATAAAATTACCAATGTTATGTTTAATAAAAATATGGTTAAAAGTAACCCATAAAAATGACTCTAATATATAAATGACAAAGTTATGCTTACCTCCACCTATAAAACGTAACACAAATTTATCCTACAAGCACCTAAAATAATGGCTAAAAGGAACCAGTAAATTTTTAAACTACAGGATTTCCTCTAGAGCTATAAATAACCTTTAATAACCCTTCATATGTTAAAAATGTTGAAAGTGAACCATTTTTTCTGTTATCCATCAACTCGTCATTGATTAGACTATCAATAACAAAAGTTTTATAATGTTCTGGCGAAGTATAACCTCTATCTTTAGTAAAAATTGTGACTTAGGCAAAAACTTTCATTCCAAATATTTTAGATATATCTTTAGCATTGAAAAATATTCTCTCTTCATTTCTCTCGCCTCTGGTTTCAACATTAAAAATATTACCTTCATTATCCATAAATTTTTGCAAAACTCCGACATTTCAGAGAAACCCCCAGGGGTGTTTCGAAGCCAGCGCTGGTTTTCTAATTTCTCCTCGTCGACACCCCTAGGGAGTTTTTTTTTCTTTTTTCAGCTTCTCCTTCCAACTTCTCATTCCTTTCCTTTTGAGTGGCCACTCCCATCTACTTTGCATCTCTCAGAATGCCTCTAACAGACCCTGGAGAGCATTTGCTCCTTACTCCTCTTTTCTCTCTCTATTAATGACTCAGTTATTTTTTGAAAGGATTGAGTGGGATTCGAACCATAGAAAACGGGGCGCCTCCGTTTCTAAGCGAACAAATCTCAACAAACCAAACACTTGTCCTCCTGAGCTACGAGGAAAGCGATGGGAAGCTTAGTTTGAACGTCTTATGTGGTGCAATTTCTTACGAGAAGTGCACTACGAAGAGCTTTTATTGTTTGCTAATAGATCGCGCTGCACATACTACGTAGTTTCTTGCTTTGCTACTAGTACTTCCGGTGTAACAAGACTAACAGCTGGGGGCTAAGTAATATTTAATTTAGCACATTACTTCCATGCGAGTGAGCGGATGGCACAGAGAGAGAGTGCATGCTGACAAGGTTATCTTATCGACTAAGAGCGTATCAAGGCTAATGGAGTTTCCTGGTCAAGTTCACTGATAACTTATTTTTAACTTCTTCCTTCTTTTTTCGCACTGTGCTCAGCCGAAACTATTAGTTTCTTTACTTGCTCTTCTAATTCCATTAATGCCTCACCAATTTCTACACAGTCACTTTCATCACTAACGCGTGCTAAGATAGTTAGTTGCAAATTTTGCAGCTTGAGGTAGTAATCGAAGACTATTTTCTTAATACACTCAGGCACATTATTTACGTCGACGCAACGGACGATAACGGCGTATTCAGGTTCCATATTTATTAACTGTTTTTTATATCTATAAATAACAAAATTTTGCAGACTTAATTGCCTTTTCACCTAAAATATCATTTTCTTAATTCTTAGTTTTTAAGTTCAATTAAAACTTAAAAACTAAACTCTTACTAATTAAGTAATAACAATAGTTATTTAACCGAAACTATTAGTTTCTCCACTTGTTCTTCTAATTGCTCTAGGGCATCACCAATTTCCATGAAATCACTGTCATTACTAACGCGTTCTAAGATTGTCAGTTGCAAATTTTGCAGCTTAAGGTAGTAATCGAAGACTATTTCCTTAATACACTCAGGCACATTATTTACTTTGGTGGGTGTATTTGAAACACAACCCCCTTTTAAAATATTTGTCAGGCTGCAAGGCATTATATTATATTCGGGTTCCATATTTATTAACTGCTTTTTTTATCTTTAAATAAGAAAATACTGCAAACTTAATTGCCCTTTCAAATTCAACAAATTTAAACTAACTCTTTTTTTATTCTTAGTTTTTAAGTTCAATTGAACTTAAAAACTAAACTCTTACTAATTTATTAAAATGAATAACAACTACTTTCACATTTAAAAGTTTTCAGTAACTATTCCATGCTTAGCATCATAGGTTAAATTATTTTTACCGTACATAATTATATAAGCAAGCGTATTTTCTGGTATATTGGCATTAAATGTTGCTACCAATTTCATACTGGTTTTCTGAGGTGTTACTACATTTCTACGCCGACTTATATTGATAACATAAATAGGATAAGAAGCAATGAACTCTGTGGGGGTTACAACAACATTATACTTCAGCTCAGTTATACGCTTAAAGTCCCTAAAAGCATAATAGGCATTTAGATAAGTATTAGGAGGATTGATATTCCACATTTCTTCCGGAAACATTTCGTTTCTTCCGTTTTTCATGTAAATATTTTGAAGCTGAACATGATCAAATTTGGAACTATTCATATCTTGGTTACCTTTTTTATTAGTTTGAAACACAACAAAAATGAAATATGGCAGATCAAACTCCATTGAATTGTAGTAATTAGTAATATCTATTTCAAAATTCCTTTTCCCACTTAGGCCTGAAATTTCTTGAGTTTGAAGGTCAAAGAATGATATAGGTATTCGTGGTTCTTGCAGTATTTTTTCTCTCAGTTCAAGCTTATAATTTGGTTCGTATTTTACAACAGGAATTTTTATCTCCATTGACTTAACGGTAACTTTTCCTTCCTCCGGGAGAGTTCCAGGTGCATTGCCCCCATCGGGATTCTTAGTCCACCATCTATACAGAGCATCGTTCGCATTTTGACTCCATGTAAATGTAACAGTTAAATCTCCTTCCCACATAATCTCTTTAAAAACCTTAAAAAAGCCACCAAGAAGACTTAAAGGGTACCTTAACTCATTTGATTTTTTCTGCAATTTACCATTATTAAGAAAATTACCTGAATATATCATTTTATCACTATAAGAGGCTGTTAAATTAAACAGAACCGTTGAAGATATATTTGGATGGTCAATTCGATAGATAGTGTGTCCTCGTTTTTTCACGGTTACAGTGCTCCAAAATTGAGTGGGGTAATTGTCAATTAGCTTTACATTTGACTTTCCTTCATAGTTAGTGTAATCAGTTCCATCAGCATGAGTTACATCGAAAGTAATATACAGGTGCGCATTATTATCAATCCAACCATCACCAACTTTAATATCTATTTCCACGTCCTTGTTTGGCAAATTTAAATTGTTTTTAGTCTTTTCATTTACAGGAAAAGACTGCCACTGGTAACTTTCTACTTTGTTCATTATTATAAGAAAAATAATAGAAAATTAAATGAAGAGGAAATAATTAACTCATCTCTAAAATTACAGTAACTGTTGCGCCGTTGAAATCTATTACTTTGTCATTCTCATTGGTCACAGTAATTTTTAAATTCTGAATTTTATCGAAAACTGGGCAAAATACAGGATAATTCGGCTCATAAATTATTGGAGCACTAAATTCTAGGGCTGGTTTAAATGATGCTATAATATTCGTTTCACGGTGAAAATGCTCAGAGTCTTTCACAAACATTCCATCCGCTAAATTGAAATGAACGCGGATATTTTCGAACGGAATTATTTTAGGTAAGTGCCGAGCAAGTGTTTTGGTTTTTGGTTCTACAATTTGATTATTAAAACCTAAAACTGAACCAATACTTTCTTCTTGGTCAAAATATATTTTATAATCACTAATTATTTCCAATCTGTTTAGAATTTTATTTTGTTCAATACTAATGTTAGGTTCTTGACCTTGAATAGCTTTTTGTAAATTTTCTACATTATATTGACCTGGTGGAATAAACATTTCAGTTATCATACCTGATACTTTTTCATAGTGTACTTTATTGTTTTTTGTTGTAATATTTGGTGTTAGGAAGGTTGAGTAAAACCCTATTAATCCAACTTTTCTAAATTCATCTCGCAATGGAACATTTAACCTTTTCTCTAAAACCAAAGTTTTACCACTTAGTTCAAAAATTCTCTTCATTTATTAATTCATTCATTAATTAATAAAATAAACGAAAATGAGTAAACGAAATGTTGTAGATTGGGACCCACAAGTAAGACTTGTAGAAAAGCAAGTAAAGAACAAACATGGCAAATTATTACCGAATTCCATTCGTTGTGCTATAATAGGCCCCAGTAATTGTGGTAAAACAACCTTAATGATTGACAATTATATTTTGGCACCTGGATGGTTAAACTGGGAAAAAATAAACAACCTTTACATCTTCTCTAAAAGTTTAGATCAATCTAAGTATCAACAGTTTATGGAAAAATGTAATAAAATCGAAGAGAAGTTAGGAAAGTCCATTGCACAATTTATTCATGACGATGAAAGCATAATGCCCCTGGATAAATGTGAAGATAGGTCAGTTGTAATTTTCGACGATTTCATACTGGAAAACCAAGACATAGTTCGAGAATATTTTACACGAGGAAGACATAAAGGGATTGACTGTTTTTACTTAGCTCAAACGTATTCAAAAATACCAAAACAATTAGTTCGTGATAACTTAAACTTCTTAAACATATTTAGGCAAGATAATACCAATTTAAATCATATTTATCAAGAATTTGTTGGTGGCGATATGAAATTTGAAGACTTTAAGAATATTTGCAGCAAATGTTGGAATGAGGAGTTTGGTTTTATTACTATTGATATGAATCGCAAAGCTAACGATGGTAAATATAGGAATAAAATTAAAACGTTTCTAAATGTTGGGTAACTACTCCAGGGGTATTGGCAGGTTTTGGGTTGAGTATTCTAACACCAACATTGTTAGCGTACAACTTCAGCGTCAACGTACAGCGTTAACGTACAGCGTTAACGTTCAGCGTACAACGTCAGCGTTAACGTTCAGCGTTAACGTCAGCGTACAACGTACAGCGTCAATGTCAGCGTCAACGTACAACGTACAGCGTCAATGTCAGCGTCAAATGTCAAACGTCAATGTTAGCATCAAACGTCATTTTTTTAAAATTTCACCTATAATAAAGACGTTTGCGAAATACGATCAAAAGGTAGTTCAACAAGCAAGAAGGAATAGGAAGAAATTTGAAGAATTAAAAGACGAATTTCGAATATGGAAGAAGCAGCCTATAACGGAATACGAGAAGTATAAAAAAGAAGATCAACCTGTTATTGATGCTGTTAATGTTTTAGGCAACAAGTTAAATGACATCGGTGAAAATGTTATTAAAGCTATAGAAGAAAATAGAGAAGTGGAGAAGCAATTAATTCCTTACAGAATTGACTATAAAGAAGACTTTCCTTCAGATTCCGAAGGTTCCCATTTCTTGGATGAATATGATGTCACTGATGAGCAAAAAGAAGCTTTAAAATCGGCAAGAAAGGTCAGAAAGAATTTAGAGTCGCAACTTCAGAAAGAAAAGGGGAGGAGTTTATTTCAAGAGGCCGATGAAGAGAATGATAAAAGTGAAGAAAATGTTAAGAGGAAAGGCATAACTGATTATTCTACGGTCCACTTAGGGGTAATAATTTCAAAATATTTACCTAGAATTAGTGACCCTAAATTTGGAATAAGGTATGATAAGAACTATCAGGGTTATTATATAGGTGACTCAAAAGTTGAATTCAGTAATGACGATATTATTATTAAGGGTAAGAATTTTAAAGCTACAAAGGGTTTAATGCTATTTTTAACCTTAAATGATATACCTAACGATGATGAGTATACAGACAAAGACCGCAGCACATATGAGACTATTTTAAAAGTTACAAATGCTATGTATCAAAACAATGACCCAAATAGCACTAAACCTAAAAGTGGTGTTGGCAAAAAATATAATACGTTGATAAAGGATATATGGCTTTCAGAAAAAGTTAGTAGAAAAGAAAGAGCTGCATCTCTAACCACTCCTCCTAAATCAGGATTTGGTTTTGTAAAAAAATATTCAAAAGCACCGATTGAATATGTGTGGCTGGATGATGTAAGGGAATTAATAGACAGATTAATGGTAATTCATGGCGAAGAAAATGCTGGAAACAACGTCTATCACAATGAAAAGGTTGGAATAACGAAGATGCTTACGAGTAAGTTTAATGACTTCATTGTTAATAATCCTAAAGGTATTCCATATCTAATTAGGTTTTTAAATAACATTCCCCATACATTCTGGGAATCTGAAAAACATGGAAAAGGATTAGTTAATTGGATGATTAATAAAATAGGTGAAAATAATATTGACTTAACACTCCCGGGATATAAATTTTGTGGTCCTGGTAATCCATTAGACAAGCAACTAGCCGAAGGTGTTCAGGGTTCCAACCCATTAGACGAAGCATGTAAATTACATGATATAGCATACCGCGACCATACAAAATTAGAGCACAGACATCAAGCAGATAAAGAATTACAAAAGGCTGCAAAAGAGAGAATATTCAGTAAAGATGCTAACTTGAGTGAGAGACTAGCAGCTACAGCCGTTACTGGAATAATGTATGGAAAAAGAAAAATGGGAATGGGGTTAGATGAAAATGGTTGGGGCGTCTGAGTATAAATTTGTAAAATTTTTGTTTATAATTTTTTCATTAAATAAATGAAAGGATTTAGTATTGATTACAACGTTTCCCAAAAAGGGAAACTAAAACCCAAAGCTATTAAAATAAAACTCTCCAACGAAGATCTGAAAAAGCATGACTATCTAGATGAGTACTTGACAGATACACAAAAGAAGCAGAAAGCAAGAAAAATTCAAAAAGGAGGTAGCTTACTTATAAGTTTGTCCATTCCAATTGTAAAGAAAATATTCGAATATCTCAGTAGGAAGAAAGAAGGTTCTGGAATTAATGAACACCAAGGAGGATTTTTGCCATTAATATTAGCTGCATTGGGTGCCATTGGTTCGCTGGCAGGTGGCGCTGCAGCCATTACAAGCGCTGTTCATAAAAAGCAAAAAGAAGATGCGGAATTGGCTGAACAAATTAGACATAATCTGGTGATCGAAAAAAAGACTGGACAAGGTTGTTTGGGAATAACTAAAATTTAAAAAAAAGGAGAAATTTCATCGATATTGAGTGATATACTTTCCAACTATAAGCACCCTTTAAGTAATTTCGATATACTTAAAATAATACACGAAATAAACATAAAGCATTTTCGAAATGTTTTTATGATCGATGAATTGCCTACAAAACCTAATGATTGTGAATCAGGAATTGTAAACTTGGATACGTCGGATCATGCAGGTACTCATTGGATTTGTTACTTTAAAAAGGGTAACCAAAAATTCGTCTTTGACTCATTTGGTGGAGATGTTCCTGAAAAACTAGTAAATTATTTGGGAGCTAGCAACCTATTTTATAACGCCGAAAGAATTCAAATGTTTGATGAATATATATGTGGTCATTTATGTGTCCTTGTTTTAAAGTTGTTTTCGAATTTGGGTTCCCCTAATCCCGCTCATTTTAACGAAATTATAGATTTAATAAATGGACATATTTGGAAATAAAATTATAAACGGAGAGAGTAGTTCATTAAATATTAAAGCTATCACAAAGGATGATTTAGAAAAACGATTTTCAAGGCTAGTTACGGCTCTAAATAAACGCCTTAGTGAGCTTTTTTTTGTTTCAAAAACATGGATTGATTTTCAAGGTAAAAGGATAGCGAATATTGAAGATCCAATCAACAATAAAGATGTAGTTAATAAGCAATATCTCTTAGAAAAGCTCAAACCACTTACTACTGAAGGGGATTTTCCTAAAGATAACTACTTCACGAAAGAAGAAATAGAAAAATTGTTCTCGGAATATGCCACTACTTGTCTTGCACCAGTAGCAACATTAACAGAAAAGGTTGACAACTTAGAAAGAAAGGTGTTTGATAGGATAATATTACAAAAGGACCTTTTTGCAGAGAAAGATAAAATTAAGCATATTTTTACATACAACGCAACGATTAGGAAAATATTTGTTCGTATCGTAGACCCAGATAAAGTATTTACTTCATATACAGATGACGCTATTAAAACAGTATTAGACGTTTATATTGCACGTTCCAAAGAAGAAAAAATTATGGTAGATACTAGTAAGCCCTTCAACGTTAAATCTGGTGATACTTTATGCTTTAAAAATAAAATGGACAGCGTAATTTTAAAACTTCCAATAAATGTTAGTGTGACGATGTTTGGTGAAGTAATACTTAATGCATATGAACCTCATCCTGATGAATCGGTCGAATAACACTAATGTTAAAATGTTTTAGTTTTTAATGGAGAAAATATCCATTAAAAACAGTCTAATGTAACAGGTTTTTATACAACATCTCTATTGTTCCTTTAAGAAGATCAGGAGTAAATGGAATATTGAAATGGTTTCCCGAATAGCTAATTTTTATTTGTTCTTTCATAAGCACATACAACCTTACGCTATTAGGATCATTATATTTTTCATAAACTATCTCACAATCGGGGTGCCGCCTGCATATTTTTTTGATTGCTTGATTCACCTGTTGTCTCTGCGCCCTTATTGCATAGTACCTGTACTTTTCGTTTGGTTCATGCTTATCTATAATAAGCAGACAATTATTCTTACTAGTTTTAAGTGCAAGAGGTGTGGCTAATGGGGTAAGAGATTCGTTTTCTGCTTCCTTTATTTGAAGTTTCTGCATTAACCCAACTAGTTGGTTCTTATATTCTTCTTTAATTTTGTATTCTCCATACTTTCGAATTGATGGAAGGACTTCTTTCGTTACCCATTTCTTAAATTTTTTTAGCTTCCTCTTTTTTAGATGATAAAATAAGCGAATACAAACCAGATTCATTAATAAATATGGTTTGAGGATGTATATTTTTTAACCCCGCCAAAACGGCGGGGTTATTTAAGGTATCGAATGTACCTTTGTCTTCAATTGCAACGTGTTTTCGAATTGCTTTATCTGTATCTCTATACTCCAATATTAAAGCAATATCTTTAGCTTTAAACCATGAATCGTTATTTTCATCAATAGCAATAATCACTTGTTTGCTATTATAGACAAGTTTGCTGTTCAGAATATCGGTAATTGATTCCATTTATTAATTAATTAATTAATTAAAATATAAATATAAATATAAAAAAGTTAATTTCCTCAACAAAGGGTAGACCCTTGTTTCTTGTAAGATAGTTTGCGTTCTTCAATGTTGGGTGTCTGAGTAAAACCAATGCTTATTTTACAATTAATTTTAATTAATTAATTAGTTAATAAATGAATAATCACATTTGGTGTTTAAAGTGCAAAACGTTTACTCAAACTCTGCATCCTCACACCCTTTCGACAAAAAATGGTCGAACTAGAATCGAAGGTTTATGTTCCGAGTGTGGGAGTAAGAAAAGCAGGTTTGAAAAAAAAAAGTTAATGTGAGTGTAGAAATAGGGGGTTCTACCAAAATTAGAGAACCACCCGTTAGCATTCGGAAGGAAATTATAAACGAAATTCATAAGCCCATGAGGAAGAATTTTCCGAGAAGGAGGGTTACAACTCACGGCATTGATGACATTTGGCAAGCGGATTTGGTAGAAATGGACTCTGGAAAAATAAAGGGGATATCGAAGCTTAGTAATGGCTACAAGTATTTGTTAACAGTCATTGATGTATTTTCAAAGTATGCCTGGGGTGTACCAGTCAAAGATAAAACGGGTAAAAGTGTTGCTGAAGCGTTTGATGATATTTTAAAAAACAGAAAACCCAAAAATCTTCAAACAGACAACGGTAAAGAATTTTACAATAAAGAATTTTCAAAATTAATGAAAACATTTAATATCAATCATTATTCGACTTTTACTGAAGTAAAAGCTTCAGTTGTAGAACGATTCAATAGGACCTTAAAAGAGAAAATGTGGAAGCAGTTTGATATTCAAGGAAACTACTGCTGGGTTGGCATTTTACCAAAGTTAATTAATGGCTACAATAATACGACGCACACAACTATAAATATGAAGCCAAAAAACGTAAACAAAGCTAATGAAGAACATTTGTTGAAAACTGTTTACACTGTAAGCGTAGGAGCGGAAGAAAAAGCAAAATTTAAAGTTGGCGATCAAGTCAGAATTAGTAAACTAAAAGGTATATTTGAAAAAGGATACACAGGAAATTGGTCGACTGAAATATTTGAAATAAAAGATATCGTTTATTCCGACCCTATTACGTACAAATTGAAAGATGTAAATGCGGAAGAAATAAAGGGGAACTTTTATGAGCAAGAATTACAGAAAACAAAGTATCCAGAGGCATATCTTGTTGAAAAAGTTTTAAGAAAGAAAGGAAATCGGGTATATGTCAAATGGTTGGGCTTTGATAATTCTCACAATAGCTGGGTTAATAAAGAAAATGTTATATTATAATATTTCTGTAAATATAAATGGACGCCCGAGTAAAGCGAATAACCCTTTCTTTCTTCCTGTTTTTACTACATCCTACTGAAGATGTAGAAGTATTTATAAATCAGTTGTCTGAGGATAGTATAGATTATCTTTTTGAACTTAATGGTGATGACATAGATAGCTGTTACAACTTTTATAAAGCTACGAAGGAATCCTTAATTTTACTTTAATTTTCGTATTTGATTTTAATTGTTACTAACCATTAAAACCATAAATTTTCTACTTAAAATTTGTCGGGGAGTTACAAAAATTTAAGAAAATGTTTAAAAGAATTCAAGATTGTGCGCTTTGCAACCACCATAGACTTCTTTTGTGCCGTGGTATACCATTTTCAACCCTATCATTTTCTTTTTTTCCTTTCCACAACTTAGCACCTTGTTGTATTTGTCAGGCAATATAACCTTAAATTCACTATCAAGTTCTAGAAAAGTTTTATTTCCATATTTTGTATTTATACCATCTACATTCGTTATAAGGTATTCGTTTCCTATTTCTAACTCACTGAGTTTTTTAAACGTCTTTTGTTCGTTGATGCTTTTGAGCGTCTTGAGAAATTGATTTACTTCCATTTATCTATATATATAAAGCACAAAGTTTGTCTGTCTGTCTGTCTGTCTGTTATGTATACAAATCTACACCGTTTCACCGATCTGAACCAAAATTTGTATACTTACCCTTTGGGACCCTGCGGGTAACCCTGTCAACATTAAATTTCGGACAGACCACCCCATGCCCTGCATTTAGGCCCTTTTGCACAAATCTACACCGTTTCACCGATCTGAACCAAAAGTTGTATATTTAACCTTTGAAACCCTGCGAGTAACACTGTCCACTTAAAAATTCGGACAGACCACCCCATTCCCTGCATTTAGGCCCTTTGGTCCAAATCCACACCGTTTCACCGATCTCAACCAAAATTTGTATATTTAACCTTTGGAACCCTGCGAGTAACACTGTCCACTTAAAAATTCGGACAGACCACCCCATTCCCTGCATTTAGGCCCTTTGGTCCAAATCCACACCGTTTCACCGATCTCAACCAAAATTTGTATATTTACCCTTTGGAACCCTGCGAGTAACACTGTCCACTTAAAATTTCGGACAGACCACCCCATTCCCTGCATTTAGGCCCTTTGGTCTCAATCTACACCGTTTCACCGATCAGAACCAAAATTCGTATTCTTACCCTTTGGTACCCTGCGAGTAACACTGTCTGCTTGAAATTTCGGACAGACCACGCCATTCGCTGCATTTAGGCCCTTTTTGCACAAATATACACCGTTTCACCTATCTGAACCAAAATGTGTATACTTACCCTTTGGAACCCTGCGAGTAACACTGTCCACTTAAAATTTCGGACAGACCACCCCATTCCCTGCATTTAGGCCCTTTGGTCTCAATCTACACCGTTTCACCGATCAGAACCAAAATTCGTATTCTTACCCTTTGGTACCCTGCGAGTAACACTGTCTGCTTGAAATTTCGGACAGACCACGCCATTCGCTGCATTTAGGCCCTTTTTGCACAAATATACACCGTTTCACCTATCTGAACCAAAATGTGTATACTTACCCTTTGGAACCCTGCGAGTAACACTGTCCACTTGACATTTCGGACAGACCACCCCATTCCCTGCATTCAGGCCCTTTGGCCCAAATCTACACCGTTCCACCGATCTCAACCAACATTTGTATACTCACCCTTTGAAAGCCTGCGAGTAACACTGTCTGCTTGAAATTGCGGACAGACCACTCCGTTCCCTGCATTCAGGCCCTTTGGCACAAATCAACACCGTTTCACCGATCTCAACCAAAATGTGTATATTTACCCTTTGGAACACTGCGACTAACACTGTCTGCTTGAAATTGCGGCGAGGCCACTCCATCCCTTGCATTTAGGCTGTGTGGCACAAATCTACACCGTTTCACCGATCTGACCCCAATTTTATATACTTACCCGTAGGAACCCGACAAGTAGCACTGTTCACTTTAAATTTCGGACAGACCACACTATTCCCTGCTTTTTGGCCCTTTGGCAGAAAACTACACCGTTTCACCGATCTCAACCATATTTTACATAATTACCCTTTGGAACTCGACGAGTAACACCGTCCACTCGAAATTTCGGACAGACCACTCCATTCCACGCATTTAGGCCCTTTGGCACAAATCTACATCTTTCACCGATCGAAAACAAAATGTGTATACTTACCCTTTGGAACCCGATGAGTAAGACTGTCCACTTTAAAATTTGGACAGGCCACTCACTCTATTCCCTGCATTTTGGCCCTTTGGCACAAAACTACACCGTTTCACCGATCTCAACCAGATTTTACATAATTACCGTTTGGAACTCGACGAGTAACACTGTCCACTCGAAATTTCGGACAGACCACTCCATTTCCCGCATTAAGGCCTTTTGGTACAAATCTACATCGTTCACCGATCGAAAACAAAGTGTGTATACTTACCCTTTGGAACCCGATGCGTAACACTGTCCACTTGAAATTTCTCACATACCACTCCATTCCCTGCATTTAGCTCAGGAATTCCTCGGGGTTGCCAGCTTCCTAACTCACCAGTCATGAGCCCTTGAGGGTGTACCAGAAGTGGTGGGTCTACACACACCCTGCCTCTTTGAGGGCCTTGAGCAGAAGACAGGAGATATTATGAAAAGGAAAAGAAGGCAGACCCCTCGAAGAATGAGGGTATCAGGAAAGATGAGACAAAGCCAATTAAGGCGGGAAATTGAAAGACTCCCTAGCCCTCGGATACCCTAATACAGTCTGGGTCGGAAGAGAACAAGAGTTGACCAAGGGAGGCCGACAGGAAAGAAAACTGAAATGAGCCCGGCACCAGGAAGCAGAAGCGATGCCAGACTCAGCTGGGGTCCCGTGGTCGCCAACCCACGTCCCACAAGTTGTGAGACCCTGGGGGGGGGGAGGTCAGTTGTTAGAATAGCTTGCTGATTCATCGCGAGGTGACTTGAGATTACTTTCCAGAGCCCGCCGTGTTATCTCCTGCTGTCTATGCTGATGCCAGCACAGGGCCGTTGCGAAACAGTGAGTGATTCCCGGTCAATCTAAATAGGACGGGGAACCCCGAACGCGTGTCGTCATATTTCGTCATCATCTGCGATCATCTCAGTTTCGTACAGCTTGGACCTATATTCTTTGTCTTTGCCGAGCAGTACGCTCTTTCACTAGACGCATCG
The DNA here is from genome assembly GCA_946902985.2 of Meconema thalassinum. Classification (NCBI taxonomy): domain Eukaryota; kingdom Metazoa; phylum Arthropoda; class Insecta; order Orthoptera; family Tettigoniidae; genus Meconema; species Meconema thalassinum. The sequence goes on from OX336396.1 coordinate 19,514,361, forward strand.
AGTACAGGCCTAAGCCAGAAAATAAGGTAGAGACTTTGGAAGACATCGAAGCTAGACACCTGAATTACCTATATCAGTTTTAAAATAACACCATGTTCGTTTAGTAGTCATTTTTAATTACCTTATTATTATCATCATAAGTGCAAATGACCTAGATGTTACGCGCATCATACTAATAATCACCGCTACATAAAGTATTTCTCGACTGTGATTTTTAAAATATTTATTTTTGGTTGGTTCTTAAGTTTAGGGGCTGCGACAACGCGGTCATGTAGCCCCGTGTACTTTGGGGGGGTGTAGAATCTGTCTGATAACCGGTGTTAATTGTGATGACTGTATTAGTGTGTGTTATCTGTTTTTTAATTTAAGTACAAACTGCAACTTAGAATTCTTCAAATAGTTCGTACTTTTGCCGTCACGACTACTAGACCAAGTTCGGAACTTAGCTACTAGACGCCACTGCAGTCAGCTCTTGGCAACGGACGTAGACATCTAAGAGCGTTGTTTACCTATCCAATTTAGCTTCACACAGGTGTAATTAGTGAAAGGTTCTTTAACATGCCATAAATCTGACATGGGACCGCCGGCTTTACTGCCCCTCCGAAGAAAGGCATACTGAGGGATTTTTAACGCTCTTGAACCCGCTATCTTGGGCATTGAAGCTCAGCATGCTACCAAATATGCCACCGAAGCCGCCATATTTTTATTACAGTACATTGTGTACATTATAAGTTGAAGTGTCAATTCAATACCGGTAGTAGTTTCCCTTATCATCCTCATCATAAGAGCAAATGACCTACAGTGGATGTTACGCCCATTACACCATTAATCACCACACACAATAAGTCTTCCTCGCCTGTGAATTTTGAAATATGTATTTCTATTAAGGTAGTTTGTAAGTTTGACGTGTCAATTCAACAGTAGTTTTTATTATCATCCTTATCAAAAGGGCAAATGACCTAGATATTACTTCCTCATTGTCTTTGGGGGCAAATGACTTAGATTTTAAGTCCATTGTATTTCTAAGGAGACCTTAAAACATTATCATCATTCCACCGGGCGAAGCCGGGTACTACTGCTAGTTACCTATAAAAAATTCAAATAATTTTTTAAATATTTAATATAATTATTTTATTTCTTCTAGTTGAGCTACAATATTTTTCAAACTCTTTATTACTTCCAAAAACGAAGATGACCTTTTTGGACAGTCTAGCCCAATCATTGAAAGATCAAATTTTTGAGCTTTAACCAAAGAATTCGTGAATTCATTGTATTGATATACTTGTCTACCTTTAAAAAAATACAGCATTCCGTTAATATATCTAAAGGCTGAATCCATTGCAGGCGGTAAACCAGGAAAACGTCTTGATAATATGCCATGTTGCTTGGGTTTAAAGCTGCATTCGTCTATTTCCGAAAAGAAAGCGTCATTGTAAAAAATATAAGTGTGGCCTGAGTAAGTGTTTAACAAAGCATGAATTATTGTATCTGGTCTAATGTTCCACATGGACATGGCTTTTGGATAACCATTTACCAATATTAAGCTCGGATAATCCATCATGTAGATTTTGTTGGCAATAATCATAACAATCTCACCAGAGGGTCTTTGATAAGCGGCTGCAATAGTTTTAAAATCTTGGGGTAAGAAGGTTAACCAATCTGTAATAAACTGGGGTCGTTTGTTTTTTAAGGCTGTTGAGTTATCAAGATCTAAAAGCCAAAACCATTTTTCATAAAAGACATACATTAACTGATTAACAATTAAAATAGTGTTGACATTCAAATCACATAAATTGGGCTCTGGCTTTGGTGTATCTGGAGTTGGTGTTTTATCCGGTACGTTAGGCTCTGTGGCTTTACCATATAAACTTTGAATAGCTAAAATGTCATCTTGATGTAGCTCTATTTGATTGTTAGCGTATGCATACATAATAGCATCTGGATTGTTTGAATGAGAAATACCTAAGGCATGGCCTATTTCATGTATCATAACAGAAAGTAAATTTGTTTGATATTGAGGAGTATTAGTATCGGTATTTAAATACCAAGATTCATCTTGATCGATATGAATTTCAATAGGTGAATTAATGCTATTTGGGTAATTTGCATGAGCCAAAACTCCACCTTTTCCATCAAATCCACTGAAACATTGCCCACTTATTTTGTGATTTCTATGAGGGCTACCACGTTTATTTGATATAATTATATCTGGATTCCTCAAATCGTTCTCAAATGAGAGATCTGTATGTTTTTTCCAAACATCGAAAGCGGCTCTAGCTACACTTTGCATTGCTTGATTAGCTAAAGCATAATGCCATTTTATATTTTTATTATTCCATTTATACCGCCGAGTAGTAAAATTTATATCGTCATCGGTGATACCGCATCGCGATGTATTCATTAATTGTAAAGTACATTCATCTAAATCACCGGTGATATCGAGATTGTAGTACTCTTGGAACAATTTTAAAGCATATTGGAAAGTTGTTTCATTTACTTCTGAAATTTCTTGTTCGTCTATAGTCAAGTATCCAAAATTACGCAGATAGTTGATAGCAAATTGATTCTGATTTTCATGAGATATTATTTCTAATTGAACCTTTGTTAGGGTAACAATTATAATGCAAAATGTAATTATTCGGTTCATTTATTTATTTATATAAATATTTTACTATCATTTCTCTCGAGCCCAAAAGAGTAATGTCTTATAATTATTTTTATTTAAAAAAAATGAAATTTTTAATTAAGAAAAGTTATATAATAAATGGATACAGCATTAGAGAAGAAATATAACTATGCAGGTAAACACTGCAACAAGTGTGGTGTGGACATCAGTTATACTAACTGGGCCAGGCACTTTAAATCAAAGGGTCATATTAAAAATGACCCTAACAATGAAGAGAAGAAGGCAGAGGTTAAGCAGGAGGTAACATGCAAGAATCTTCGGGGTGTAGCCAAAGAGGACAACCTTAGAGGCTATTCAAAATGGAACAAATCACAACTTATTGAAGCTTTAGACAAGGTCAGTGATATTTTATACAAAAGGAACGATTTGGAAAAGCTCACGGTACCACAACTCAAAGAGGTCGGAAGAAGTAAAAATATTAAGGTGACTGTTAGAATGAGGAAACCGGAAATCATAGAATCTATTTTAAAGACCCAAGATGCTGTTTTTCGTAATAAGGTAGCCCAAGAGCTAAGCTTTCACGAAGACCTAATACAACCACCAAAAGAAGACCGGAAACCACCATACACCATAACAGAAACCACGCCAAGAATTATTAAGAAATTTAATGCCACAGAAGTAGCTTACACTATAAAAATTGAAAAGATTATGGAAGTTGAAAACGCCATCAACGCAATGATTAAACTGGCCAAAGAGAAGGGCAACTACAAAAAAGGAGACAAGTTAACTATAGTAGCAAGCAACCCAAATTTCCATCATGACATTTCAGCTGTTGTTCAATCAAATATCAACGCCAGGTCCTTCATGAACCATATAGCCAAAATTCTATCTTCAAACGAAAACCTAAATATCACACAAACCAGGTTCAATATCAAGATAATCAATATACCAAAAGGCCAAGGTAAGTCTAAAATCATAAATCTAGCAGAAGACGTAAGGACCAAGAGATGTATCACACAAATAAAGAACAGAGATAACTTATGTTGCCCTCGGGCCATAGTCACCGCTTTGACGTACCACTCAAATGAAGTGCTAGGTAGGCAACTAAGTGCAATGGAAATAAAATTAGTTAGGCAAGGCAGACGCATTCAAACAGAGTTAACTGAAGAGTTGTGCAAGAAGTTAGGAACCTATAACGAGGAAGGTTTCACTTTAGAGGATATAAAGAACGTAGAAAAAATATTACAAGTTCAAATAAAGGTTGTTTGTGCCGAAAATTTTAATTCAGTTATATACTCAGGTAAAGAAAGAAATACCAAAATTTATCTATACAAAAACGGGAACCATTTTGATGTAATAAACAGTATGAAAGCTCTCTTGGGAAGCTCATATTATTGTGATGCTTGCAATACATCTTACAACAATAAGGATAAGCATAAGTGCAATAAAAAAGTAAAGGCATGTATACTGTGCACGAAACCAGTACACTCCCCCGAAAATAAAGCTAAAGTTTACTGTAAGAAGTGCAATAGATACTGTTATAACCAGGATTGTTTAAACCATCACTCTGAGGTATGTAAGATAGCTTACAAGTGCAAAGGCTGCAATAAAATATGCTTAAGGGAAGATGCACAAGCTAGCTGTTGCCTTGCTAAATGTAGTAAATGTGATACTTTTGTAAATTATGAAGTCGTTTTGAACTGTAATGAATGTAAAAGCGTGTGCACAAAGGTTTATGAAAACAAGTATTACTACAACTTACACGTAATTGTTGTATTCACTGAATGTGAAAAATGTGCAAAGAAAGTAAACTGTTTTATAACACTCAAGTGTGTAATATGTAATAGTAAATGTGAAAAAATATTCAGACACAAGTGTGGGTACGATAAGTGTAGGAATTGTGATGATTTCGTAAAGACTAGTGAACATCAATGCTACATCCAGATTAAGCAGCAACAAGGAGGGAAGTGTGAAAAGTTATGTATTTGCAATGCAGACGATACAAAAGAGTTTCTAAAACGGTATGTAGATGAACATAGGTTAAAAGTGTTCAAGAAGCCAAAGATTAAAGACCTTCAGAAACGATTCTTGGCCGGTAAAATTTCAAAAGAAAGGTACAAAGTACTATTCAACAATATTTTGCTTGATATTATCACACGGAAAAACGGATGTAGTTACACAGAGAAATACATATGGTTTGATTTTGAAGCAAAACAAGAGACCGGGGTGCACATTCCCAATCTTATTGTCGCACATTACATCGACGGCACCAAAGTAAGCTTTAACACAAATGAAGATTTCTGTAAGTGGTTGATCTCAAAAGACCACAAAGGATATACTGCCATCGCCCACAATGCAAAAGGTTATGACTCACAATTTATCTTGAAATACTGTATAGAGAATACGTTGAAACCATACACTATATACAATGGAACAAAGTTAATGATGCTAGAGGTAAATGGGCTAATAAGCATTATCGATAGCCACAATTTTGTAGCTTCTCCCTTAAGTGAATTCCCAAAAACTTTCGGGCTAAAAGAACTTAAGAAGGGTTACTTCCCACATTTCTTTAATACACGAGATAACCAAAGTTATGTTGGTGGTGTACCTGACAAAAAGTACTATGGGGTAGATACCATGAAGGCGAAAGCTAGGAAAGAGTTCCTTGAGTGGTACAACGATAAGGTTAAAGAAAATTATACCTTCGACTTTCAAAAAGAATTTATGGACTACTGTAACTCTGATGTAGATATTCTTCGTAGAGGTTGTTTAGAGCTAAGGAAACAGTTTTTGGAAACTGCTAACATCGACCCATTTAAGTACATCACTATTGCAACCGTTTGTATGGGAATATACAAATCAATGTATCTTAAGAAAAACACTATGGCTGTCATAAAATCAGATAAGAAAGAAATGTATAGTAAAGCTTCTATAGGGTGGCTCAACACCTTCAAAGGTGTACAGCACGCTTTGAATGGTGGTGAAGTCAAGATTTGTGGGGCAAAGGTTGACGGGTTCCACAAAGAGACCAACACTGTTTATCAGTATCACGGTTGCTTTTGGCATGGAAGTCTTGATTGTTATCAAGAAGAGACTATTAACAATGTCAACAATGAGACTATGGGCGATTTGTTTGAGAAAACAGAACTAAGAGGTGTTCAAATTAGGGAAGCGGGGTACAATTTAGTAGAAATGTGGGAATGTAAGTGGCTTAAAAGCAAAGATTATAAGAAAGGTTTGAAGAAGTGTACAGCAGTCGTAGAGGTGGTAGAGCCACTGAACCCTAGAGAAGCTTTCTATGGAGGAAGGAACAATGCAAGCAAGCTTAAAGTACAAAATAAAAATTAAAATATATAGACGTATGCAGCCTCTACCCTACGGTACAGTATTTTGATTACTACCCGGTCGGCCACCCTGAAAAAATATACAAACCTAAAAGGTATAATAAAAATTGGTACGGGCTGATTAAGTGCAAAGTACTACCACCGCGAAAGCTTTACCATCCTGTATTGCCGGTTAAGAAAGAGAAGCTGATGTTTGGGTTGTGTAGAAAGTGTATTGAGGAAAAATGCTCATCATGCCAACACTCTGACTTTGAAAGGGAAATAACAGGAACGTGGACAACAGATGAAGTGAAGAAAGGGATACAAAAAGGTTATAAGATAGTAGAAGTATACGAGGTTTGGGATTTTAAAGTAAAGAGTAATGCTCTGTTTAAAGAATACGTCAAAGACTTTATGAAAATAAAGCTTGAAACGAGTGTGTGGAAAGATGACTTTGATACTATTGAAGAGTACATAGCTGCGGTTAAGAAACATCTTAATATTGGCCTGAATCCTGAAGAGGTAGTTCCAAACCCTGGTAAGCGTGCTGTTTCTAAGATTTGCTTAAACTCATTGTGGGGTAAATTCGGACAAAGACAAAACTTGACCCAAAATGAATATGTAGTAGATGTAAAGAGATTCTATGAAATTCTGTTAGACGATAGGTTAGAAATAAGCAATATGATATTTATTAATGATAATATTGTACAAGTAACGTATAAGTATAAAGATCATTTTGTTGAAGACCCCTACTTAACCAATGTGTTTATAGCTGCATTTACAACCTCAAATGCAAGACTTAGGCTTTACGATATGCTAGACAAATTAGGGGATAATGTAGTTTATTACGATACTGACTCAGTAGTTTATATTGATGATGGTAAGAATACCGTTCAAACAGGCTGTATGTTCGGGGAATGGACCGATGAACTTGGAAAGGATGATCATATCACAGATTGGATCTCTACGGGACCTAAGAGCTACGGGTACTTCACAAGTAAGGGGAAGGAATTCATGAAAGTTAAAGGTTTTACTTTAAACTACAAAAACTCCAAATTATTAAACATCGAAACTATGAAAAATGTTGTAGATAAAGAGAGAGATAAGGTTAACTTAAACTACAAAATGATTACGAGAGATACAAAAACCAAAAGCTTGATTAATAAAAATGTTAGCAAAGATTTCAAATTCGAATATGATAAAAGAATGATTAAGCCTACGGTAGATGGTATTATTGAAACGTATTCATGGGGATATTAGTTAACGAATACATATAATAAGGTAAGGTTAAATAGAATCTTAAACAAGATTAAAAAATAAATAACTTTTGATTACGTTTTATAGATAATTTTAGCCATATTTATGTGCATTATTTTGGATTAAATTGCATGGTTACTTTTAACCAGAATTTAGAAAAAAATTCTGGCAATTCTTTTAATTGTGTTTTATGGTTACCTTTAACCATAATTATCATGGTTAATTTTTTGTTCAGTTTAATGGTTACTTTCAACCAGAATTTAGAAAAACTTCTGGCAATTTAAAGGTTATTTTTAACCATAATTTTAATTGTTTTTATGGTTACGTTCGGCCATAAAATAATACAAAATAATGTTTACCTTTTATGGTTAATTTCAATCATAATATTGATTGAATTTTATGGTTACTTGTAACCATAATTGTTTGAATAATTTATAATGATTAAAATAACCATATGTTCGATCAATAATTTTTAAATAATGTTCAAGGTCACTTTATCCATTATTTTTAATAGAATTTTAATGGTCACTTTTAACCATAATTATCTTGGTTATTTTTTTTGTTAAGTTTAATGGTTACTTTTAGCCATAGTTTTAAAAAGCTCATTGGCAATGTTATGGATGGCTTTAACCATAAACAAGATTAAAAAATAAAATAAGTTAAGGTTAAGGTAGACCACAAAAAATAATAAGTTAAGTAAACAATTTTTAAGGTTAAATAACACCTTAAAAAATAAATAACATTATGGTTAAATTTAACCATAGAAGTAGGCTTGCTCCAAAGTTGCCCATATACTACTAACGCAGTTTACAAAGTTGGACATAGTTTGTCACCGAGAGTCGCAAACAGTCGTCGCTACACAGTTTTTGTAAACAGTACGAACAATGTGCGTTCACTTAGGAAGCAACGTGTGAGAGAAGTTGCAGAACTATTGTAAATAATAATCTATGTAAAGTTATGCACAGTGTTAAGCGCAATGTATAAAATATTGACTGATCGTACATGTCTAATTACGATGGAATGCGCTAAAAGAAACCTTACGAAGCATTTGGTAATGTCTTTGAATACCAAATAATAACGCTCAGGACGGAAGTTAGCATATTTATGCGAATCAGGAAGCTTACCGTAGGAGTATGGATAAACTGTTGGTGAATTCCGAGGGCAAGCGAACCAGACTTTCAATCAGGAGTTGGTAGGAGTACGGGAGATGCCGTCGACACCTGCATTTTTGGATATCTTTGCTAGGGAAGGTCAACCAAGGAAAAGTGTACGGAGTGACGTGTGTTATGTAAATTATATGTGAAATGTCTTTTAAATTAATAGTTTAATAAGTGTTTTAAAGTGTCATGTGTGTTGGAAGCAATAGCTTCTTCATAGAAATGCAAAGTGTCGTGTGGTTAACGAAAAATATGTGTCAGAAAATGTGTGTATTCGAGATGAAAATGTCGCACTAATCTGCATATGGCAGGCGACCAGGAAGGATATGAGTGGTCGGAACCACCGTGACGAAGCCTTGAGATATGTAAGTACCCCACAAATTATGTTCAAGTAGAGGTATAGGCCACTGCATGTAGTGTGATTTCAGAATTATAAAGATGCCAGTAAGAATCAGAGTAGGAGATAGACTCTCCAAGTTTACTCATTATTATGTTGATTTTAATAGATTTGAGATGTTACCTTGCATCAGTGAGTGGATGAATCGTTACCACTAGTAATTAGAAATGGAAAATCAGTTATGTAAACGTAATGAACGAACATGGTTGTTCGATTTGTAAGATGGAGTTGTGTCGGATATTGGTAAATTTATGTCAGTGATAATAATAATAATCATAATAATGATTATAAAAGGTATGAATGAACGCATCAGGCAGAAAATGTTGTAAACAAGAAATATTCACGCTAAAGGGCAAGACTTATCGATCTAAGCAGTAAGACTATACAGTAAGATTACGTTACAGGATTAAGAAAAGTGTTTGATATCAGAATATTGTATTAATGGGAATATAATTATGCCAGGAAATGGAAGAGCTTTTAGTGAATTGAATTTGCAGCTTATGTGAAAAGCTTATAGAGTAATTGATAGATTTCTCTTGGTAAGTATAGGACGCAGATCATAGCATTAGGAGGGACCAGGGAATCTATTCTTCGTATGAAATCTCGTATGCCGTGGGCGTAATGAGAGATGTACTTTGTGCCAGAGCGTATATAGTGATATTGACCCTAGCTCTGATGATGGATATTTGGAATGTTCCGGGTTCGAATCCCGTGATAGGTGGGAGGAAAACAATGGACACCTTCGCACGCTATCTGATTCCCCGAGAACTATTTGTTGAGTGATTCGGCTCGTTGAAGCGAATCCCAGACGGCAGCATGGGCTGGCCGCAATATTTATTAAAGATACCGGTTACCTAATGGACTAATGTGTTATGAATATCGTGCCTTTATGTTTAAATGGGCCGATATTGGAGCCAATTATTAATATCCTCAGTGTAGGAGTAAATGTGAAAGCTCATCCAGAACCTATTTGCATAATATTCAGTTTAAATCCATTGAGATATGTGCGTCACTGGGACCACAGAGTTTGTCTTGTAAAATCTTTTACTGCTTGGGGAGAAAGCCTTCAGACAGGAAGCGAGGGGGAGGCGCTGTAGGACCTCACTCCACTTCTATTGTGTACCGGCCGCTCGGGAAGAGGGTTCGGACGGTCAAGCGATCCGTGAAAACAAGTTTTAAAGGATCAGATTTTAGACCCTGTTAATGACATGAAATGAAACATTGTTATTTTGAGTAATAAAGTCATGTGGTTTAAGAACACATTGATAATTATAGATTATCCTGATGGTTCATGATTTTAGCTATCTAACGAATGGTTAGACGTTGCATTTGTACTGTCACTGTCATCTGTTTCTGAAGTGGGTTACCAGATGCCACAGGCTACCCGCGCAAAGGTAGTTTAATAGTACCGTCCGACACAGCGTTAACTAATGTTTTTAATATGAAATCACACACGGCATGCAGTGGAACTATATAAATAGAGGAAGTGTAGGGGTAGCTTACATAATTATGGAGTTGTACGTAGACTGCTGTGCAACACCAGAATAGGCTAATGCATGTAAAGCATTTGGTGGGAAGAGAAAGATCAAAACACACACACGATACACATTATTGTCAAATTAAGACAAGGTTTAAGGAATAATTAATCTTGTAGAATTAATGAAGTCACATTGGATGACAGGAGAATTAAAGTACAGTTTGTTTCGGAAGTTGTATGTGCATCAGCGCACTAGAGTACTTTGTAAAGTTCACATAAGGGTAAAGGTTTGTGTTATAATATGATTTTATTATGATAATATTATGTTCATATTTGTGGATTGTGGAAATAATTTTTGTTTGTTTGTTTTTGTGGTTGTGGGATTTGTTTTGTTTGTGTGAAGCCATGAAGTTTTTACTGAATTAAAGTTTTAGAATAGAGTTGTGCCTTATCATTGTAGAGTTGATACCTTTTAGCCTCAAATCCAAAATATGCAACTGCTACAGTGGGAGAACGGTACACGCTCGAGCCCTGATGCTAGCTGGAGGCAGAAGCATATTTTCCATCGAGATTACTCACATGGGTACATGGAAATTGATGTCTTGTACAGTGATTTGAGCTATAGGTACAACTGAAGTCGGTCTAGATCTAATGCACACAACTCTATTAAAGTAACAATTAACATGAAGTAGGGAATGACCGCACCTAATCTCAAGCTAAGTTCCGATACGAACAATATAAATTTTGATAGATTCCACTTTAATTTGTCATGGCCCAAGCAACGTGGAGCGGTATTAACTCATTATGGAACCGCCTACGTTAGTGCAATATGAGCGATCTTGGCATTGTACGAACCGGTCATGCATTTATTTATCATGTCGCCCGTGTGTGGGCAAAGCATGAGCAGCTTCTCTATACGATGTAATTTATCATGGCGCCCAGAGTTCGTGGAGCTTATGGGATTTAGGGAAAACCCATAGATTTTTTATGGTATTTCATGGGGAAAACCATAGTAATTGTTTTTTTGCCTCAAACTGTGATTGAGTGATTTTTGAGTTCAGTAGGCTTTTGATGTAACGCAGAATCTCTCTATTGAGAAGAGGATTACCCAAGGGTACGAGCGTTACGTACCAGATCCACAATTTATCATAATATTGACAGGTTTGTACGACTTTACAATATGTGTACAGTGTTTGATGTTTCTCTTCAAAACGTATCCACACATATTTCCAGGAAGCCTGCATGCATCTCACGGTATATTATTGTAGAAATGTAAGGTACTGAGGAGATTGTGCAGTTGATTGCAGGCTTAAGACAGCATTTTGACGCTGTTAATGAACAAAATAAGCTGGAAGCTAAGGCTTTCCAGGAGGGAATAAACGCTCGTTTAGATGATAATCAGAGCGAATTGAATAATAGTTTAGATGCCAATCAGGTTGCACTGAATAATCGGTTAGATGCCAATCAGGAGGCAATTAATGCAAATCAGGTTGCAATGAATCATAACCAGGTTGAACTAAATGATAAGTTAGGTCAAATGCAAGAGGTAATTAAGACCGAAGTAACAGAAACTGTTGTAAGCATTGTATCAGAAATGCAGGTTAAAACAGATAAACGTTTCGAGGCTATAGAAGCCAAGCTCGAAAGTAACTTACAAGCGTGTAAGCATGCTCAGGATGAAACCAACAGTAGGTTAGATGCGCTGTCTAATGACATTAAGGATATTCAAATCCAAAATGAGGCGAATCTCGAACGCCAAGCGAAACAATTCTCAGAATTTACGAGAACGGTAGATCAGAGGTTAGAGGAGAACGACTCTAAATGGGACCAGAAATTGAAAAGCTATGCTAGAGCAATTAACGGTGACCTCAAGAAACAGGATCAGAACATATTAGATCAATGTCAGGAAATAAGCGAGATTAAGGCTATCGCTAATGAAAGTAAAGAGCTAGTAAGCAACGTGAAAGGTCAGATGGGCAAAGTTCATCAAGAACTGGACCAAGTTCAAAGCATCAAGGTCCGGAATGAATTGTCAAAAGTCAATGGACACATTCAAGAGGAAATTAAAGGGCTGAGAGAAGAACTCGAAATAAGAGAAGGCCAGAACACAGAGGCAAGCGACAAGACCCTTGCTCAAATTAAGGAAGATGTAGAGGATGAAATCTCCCATATCAAACAAAGTCTGAAAGAAGACAAGAAGAAAATATTTCAAGTAGCCGAGGAAAATCGAGATAGACTTACCCGAATCGAGAAGGAGGTAATTACTCGACTTGAAAGAGCGGAGATGCGCCACAATCAAATGGAGACTAGGATAATCGCACAGGAGGAAACCCTTATGAAAAGTCCTAAGTCAAGTGAAGGCAGCATAGAAGATATGAGGAAAACAAGGTGGGCAGACTTAGAAACCCAACCTATAATCAGGAATGCTACAGGCCCAGGCGAAAGTCCTTATATGACGCCAGGTGCACCACTTGCAGCATCAACGCCACATGAAAAAGCTACGCACACCCAGGTGATAAACATAATCAGGGCAAGCGAAGAAAAACCAAGGAAGTTCTCAGGTAGCAACTGTAATATGACACCAAAATATTGGTTGAAGGAAGTGTCTGAATACCTGAATGATGCGCGGATACCGCCAGAGCGCAGGCTACGAGCCATTGAGAAACTAACAGAGGGAGAATGCACATTATGGTTTCGCAGTTTCCGGTATACTTTCGATACTGTTGAGGAGTTTCTGGAGGCATTTTTGAAACGGTTCTGGGATCCAGCCACACAGCAAAATTTGAGACTGGACTTGTATTCCAAAAGATACAGTACCAGCAACCCAACGAAGTACGTGGAGTTTTTCATATCTCAGATGTGTCGTTTCAAAGAACTGGATCAAAAACCGAGCGAGCTGGAATTATGTATTGCTATCGCCAAACAGCTTCCATACGAGATCCAAAGACTGCTAATCTCGGCTAATGCGAAAACGGCTATAGAAATGGAGGCAGTTCTTAGACAACTGGACCTCACAACAGCAAATACGATGCGTCAGAGTCGAACCGTGGAACAGGTACACGTGACCAACACGCAGACTGACCAACATCAAGCTCCAAGGAACAATAAAGCTACGAGCACTGAAACACTAGATTCCAACGGACGTCAATGGGAACAGGAACCCAGAAGATGGCAGCCAAAGTACAAAGGGAATGCTAGTAGAGGAGGAAGAGGCCGAAATTCGTGGAATAAGCAGAATACCAGGGGTAGACCGTACCAAAACAATGGAGGTAACAATGGCCAAGAAGGCAACAATAGAAATTGGAGACCCCAAGAAAGAAGAAGGAACTTCGATGACGAGGTAGAAGAACGATATCACGCTTCATTGCGATACCTCGAGGAAAGGGGAGATGAGCCCCAGAAGCAACAAGTCCGCTGGCAAGAAGCTATGCAGAACAGGACATCACCAGACAGATATGGAGATGGAGCTAAGAGTTTGGAACTACAGCGCAGCGAACAGGAGAGAAGAAACTCCAAGGGGACGGGCGCTGAAGGGGAAAAAAATGCCAAAATTAGAAGAGTTCAAGACTGAGGGATGGAAGTCTGTTAACATCATCAATTGGATAGCCAAACCAGAAGAGCTAATCGAGGATACGGGAGGATCACAGGTCATGGTCAAGAGAGAATTGCCTATTATAATTGTAAGAGTAGCAGGATTGAAAATAAGAAGTCTGTTAGACACCGGTTCTACAGTGAGCCTTATGACACAAGCTCTATATAATGGAATAGCCCAGAGAGAGAATGTTTTGAAAATACCGATCTCTAGTGTCAAAATAAAAGGGATAATTCCAGACAGAACGATGATATGTAAATATCAGGTATTCCTAGATTTACAGATAGGAGGCTCTATTTTCTCACAGAGTTTTCTATTAGTAAACAAACTGCCTTATAACCTACTTATTGGGGCAGAATTTATAAGGGAATACAGAGTGATAATAGACCTAGCACAGGACAGGGTTATGTTCCATGTGAATGAGGAAGCCGAAGGCTTGGAGGTCGCACTCAATGAGATTGAACCAGGGTCAGATGAACAAGTATGGCATACATACAGAGACGTGGCTGGAGAAGAAGTGTTAGTTATTGAACAGTTAGAAGAAGAGCTGAAAACACTAGCCACAGACCTGGAGAAAGATTTGGAACCCGAATTGGAAGAATATATTTCGGAAAAGCTAGAAGAAGCGAAAATTGGGCTAAAAGAGAAGGAAAGTTTAAAGCAGTTATTAATGGAACAGAAGGAAGTCTTTGATTCGAGACCTGGTCGTATAAAGAACTTCACTTATGCTTTCCAAGTCAGTGATTGGACACCATTTAGGCAGAAACCCTACCCTATTGCTGAAAAGCATTATGCCAAAGTGAAAGAGGCAATTCAGGAGATGTTGGAGGCCGGTGTTATTGAGAAGACACCTACGCCTTATGTAAGTCCATTGGTAATCGTACCGAAGACAGACGGGACTGTTAGGGTATGTCTGGACATGAGATATTTAAATTTGAAGGTTATTCCGGAGTTTGACCAAGTGCCACCTACTAAAGAGATCCTCAGGAAGTTCAAAGGGAAAACTGTATTCACAAACTTGGACATCACATCCAGTTTCCACCATCTTGAATTAGAGAAGAAAACTAGTCTGTTGACAGGATTTATGTTTGATCAACACACATATACGTTTTTAAGGCTACCTTTTGGGTTAAAAACAGCTGGTTCAGCCCTGATAAGAGCGTTAGATCGCAATCTATCAGATGATGTGAAAGAGAGTACCATCAGATATGTAGACGACATTCTACTCACATCAGAATCTCTGGAGGAGCACATGAGAGACCTGAAGAAGTTGCTAGATGACCTTCGAGAAGCTAACTTCAAGGTTAATATCAAGAAATCGCACTTCTGTCAGAGGGAAGTTAAATTCCTAGGGCATGTTATTGATGCAAATGGAGTTAAGCCTAATCCAGATAAATTGGAGGTAATTCGAAATTTCCCTCGACCCACGCAAGTTAAGCACGTCCGACAGTATTTGGGAGTAATTGGATTCTTTTCGAACCACTGCCCAAACTATACTACGACAGTAGCACCCCTGCAGGACCTATTGAAGAAAGGCGGCAGATGGAATTGGACGGAGCAATGTCAGGAAGCATTCGTGAGGTCAAAACAAATGCTTTTGGAATATGTGAAACTGGGATACCCGGATTATACCCAGAAGTTCATCATACAGACGGATGCATCACTCATTGGGATTGGAGCGATGCTATTCCAGGAAAATGTTGACCAGCCTGAAAAGAAAGTTTTTATTGCCTTTATAAGTAGGAGGCTGAAAGCCCATGAGAAAAACTACACGATTACAGAGATAGAGTTGCTCGCAATTTTGTACGCGTTGCAAACATGGCATAAACTCGTGTACGGCTTTCAAATAGTCCTCAGAACAGACCATAAAGCTTTAACATTTTTGTTAAAGACAGACTTGTCTAGCCAGAGACTGACAAGATGGTCCCTGTATATTCAGCAATTCAATGTGGAAATAGAATACTGTCCAGGGAAAGAAAACGTAATACCGGACATATTAAGCCGTTACCCTAGAGAAGAGGAAGCGCTAGCTGTCCAGATTGAGAATCGAGATCAGAAGACGTTGGATGATTTGAGGAATCTTACCAACCTACAACGCGAAGACCCGTGGTTGAAGATGATGATCGATTACTTCGAGGGACGTTTAGCAAGGGGAACTGCAATATACAGAGAGGCAGAGGCATTGGCAACAGATTATGTATGGTATAATCAGATACTACACAAGTGGGATGATGTAGATCATACACGTCAAAGGATTGTGATTCCTGCATCTTTGCAGAGGAGATTGGTGTGGCTAGCACACAGAGCATTTGGACATCCAGGGATAGACAAAATCTGTGCTCTGTTGAAAGAAGCATTTACTTGGCCAAAGTTGAGAGAAACGGTGAGAAATGCTATTAGGACATGTGATCTATGCCAAAGGGTAAAGCCAAATCCCTTTTTAATGAAACAACGACCTATACCGTTGTTACCGGAGAAGCCAAGGCAGCTATTAAGCATAGACAACTATGGACCATTGCCTAGAGCACGTAGAGGCAATAGACACATTTTTGTAGCCATGGATGTATTTTCGAAAATGGTGGTATTATGCCCCATACAGAAGACAAGTTCAAAGCAGGTATTGATACGCCTGAAAGAGAGAGTTATTCCGATTCTTGGGAAGCCGGATAACATCCTCTCGGACCACGGAAGTTGCTTCACAAGTGCAGAATTTCGTCCAGAACTGGAAACTCTAGGAATTAGGCAGATGTTATCTACCATTCGCCATCCTGAGGCAAATCCAGTTGAGAGAGTAATGAGAGAGATCCAGAAATACATGAAGATCTACTGCTCGGAAGAGAATTGGCGTTGGATTGAATTCCTAGAAGTAATTGAATACTGTATAAATAATACTGTTCACGAGGCGACAGGTCAAGTTCCCGTGACTCTACATTTGGATCAGAGACCGGAGAGACCGTGGACGGGTGTCATTCCACTACCAGTAGACGCACAGCCAGGACGAGAATTGAGGATCCAACGAACCTTCGAATATCTCAAAGCACAGGCGGAGAGACGTCAGAGGAGAAATCGTGCGAAGAGGTATCACAGACCGCTTCTCGTCGGACAGAAAGTGTTAGTGCGGAAACCCGCCAGTTCAGATCCAGAGGCACGGAAGTATAAGAAGTTCAATTTTGCATATCACGGCCCGTTCGAGGTGATTAGAGACCTTCAAAACAATGCATACAGGATAAAGCATTTAGAAACTGGAAACGAGGTCACTATGAATGCAGCCAATTTAAAAGTTTATTATTCGCCAGAAGAATTCGACGAACAAGAAGAAGTATTAACAGCGCACACCCAACTGAACGTGGCTAGCGAAGTCAGACCTGAACGTTCACGCAGCGAGACGGAACGAGAAGCGGACAGCTTGCCCAGTGTAAGGGATGAACAACAAGAATGCCAGTGTCTGCGAGAATTCTACAAAGAAATGGTTGAAGCGGCGAGGGAGGCCGAGGCCATAAATGCAGCCCTCCGTCGAGAGAATAAACAGCTTAGGGAGAGCGCAGTGTGGAAGGGGGAACTTGACTAACCTACTCGCAGTCAGACGAGGTGAAGGACCCCAGATGTAAACACAGACAGTGGTAGACAGTCAGCTGGTTACTTACAGAAAATCACTTGCAATTGATTTCTATAAGTTTTGCAAGGGGAATCTGAACCCGAGGGGCTTATGCTGACTGATATCGAACGTGGATCTCAGAGACGGTGATCTCAGTATAAAGGTTCCACCAGGGAACGAACCCGAGATCTGTTGAGGGAGTTTCATGGTAAAAACCCCTAGAGAAAAGTGTCTATTTAATCACTGGTGTGATTCCAGTTGATCATGACATTATTTATTAAAATAATGCAGGAAATTGAGCGAAATACAGCATTATTAGACTACTTGAAGTAGGCTATACTGGACTTGGAGCACGGAAAGTGCAGAGTTTGACGTTTAACTAATTGGCCCAGAATTGTGGGAGGTGCAGCATGGAGCCACGTCCATCTTGCTGACCTCGTTATGTCGTCTGGAGGAGGTTGGGGGCCTGAATAATGACCCAGTTTTTCCCCGACTGAGAATGGATGTAAGAAGGGGGTGGGAAGATCCCAAGGAAAATCATTGATTACTCATGATTGGAGTAACACAATGACGTGAGAGTGGCAAACAGATGAATCTTTAGCCAGGAGGCTAATTTTAGAGCCTTTAATCTGCGAAATTGACGCATATTTAATGAAGTGCGGAAGAACAGAGACTATGGTTGTTCGCGG
Organism: Meconema thalassinum; assembly: GCA_946902985.2. Classification (NCBI taxonomy): domain Eukaryota; kingdom Metazoa; phylum Arthropoda; class Insecta; order Orthoptera; family Tettigoniidae; genus Meconema; species Meconema thalassinum. The sequence goes on from OX336396.1 coordinate 19,532,474, forward strand.
CTTGGTTTTAACAAGGTTGCCAGGGATTCCCAGGGAGATAGCGTCCCCACGCTATGGAGAAAGGAATTAATATTAATTAATTGGCCGAGTGATTCTTCAGCACGCAGACAGTTCTGGGATCAGTGAAGGAAAAGGAACCCGTTGAGCATGGTTTCGAGACCAGAATCGTGCTGGGAGAGGAGTCGAGATAGCGCGGGAAAATTTAGCTCTACTTTTCGTGGGAATCCAATATAAGGGAGTCGACCCTTGGCAGAGGGTCAGTCTTACTCAGTCTTACTCAGTCTTTAGCTCAGTCATCACGGCAGTCGCACGCCAGTGTTGCAGCCAGTCTTAACGCAGTTTACACAGTTGGACATAGTTTGTCATCGAGAGTCGCAAACAGTCGTCGCTACACAGTTTTTGTAAACAGTACGAACAATGTGCGTTCACTTAGGAAGCAACGTGTGAGAGAAGTTGCAGAACTATTGTAAATAATAATCTATGTAAAGTTATGCACAGTGTTAAGCGCAATGTATAAAATATTGACTGATCGTACATGTCTAATTACGATGGAATGCGCTAAAAGAAACCTTACGAAGCATTTGGTAATGTCTTTGAATACCAAATAATGACGCTCAGGACGGAAGTTAGCATATTTATGCGAATCAGGAAGCTTACCGTAGGAGTATGGATAAACTGTTGGTGAATTCCGAGGGCAAGCGAACCAGACTTTCAATCAGGAGTTGGTAGGAGTACGGGAGATGCCGTCGACACCTGCATTTTTGGATATCTTTGCTAGGGAAGGTCAACCAAGGAAAAGTGTACGGAGTGACGTGTGTTATGTAAATTATATGTGAAATGTCTTTTAAATTAATAGTTTAATAAGTGTTTTAAAGTGTCATGTGTGTTGGAAGCAATAGCTTCTTCATAGAAATGCAAAGTGTCGTGTGGTTAACGAAAAATATGTGTCAGAAAATGTGTGTATTCGAGATGAAAATGTCGCACTAATCTGCATATGGCAGGCGACCAGGAAGGATATGAGTGGTCGGAACCACCGTGACGAAGCCTTGAGATATGTAAGTACCCCACAAATTATGTTCAAGTAGAGGTATAGGCCACTGCATGTAGTGTGATTTCAGAATTATAAAGATGCCAGTAAGAATCAGAGTAGGAGATAGACTCTCCAAGTTTACTCATTATTATGTTGATTTTAATAGATTTGAGATGTTACCTTGCATCATTGAGTGGATGAATCGTTACCACTAGTAATTAGAAATGGCAAATCAGTTATGTAAACGTAATGAACGAACATGGTTGTTCGATTTGTAAGATGGAGTTGTGTCGGATATTGGTAAATTTATGTCAGTGATAATAATAATAATCATAATAATGATTATAAAAGGTATGAATGAACGCATCAGGCAAAAAATGTTGTAAACAAGAAATATTCACGCTAAAGGGCAAGACTTATCGATCTAAGCAGTAAGACTATACAGTAAGATTACGTTACGGGATTAAGAAAAGAGTTTGATATCAGAATATTGCATTAATGGGAATATAATTATGCCAGGAAATGGAAGAGCTTTTAGTGAATTGAATTTGCAGCTTATGTGAAAAGCTTATATAGTAATTGATAGATTTCTCTTGGTAATTATAGGACGCAGATCATAGCATTAGGAGGGACCAGGGTATCTATTCTTCGTATGAAATCTCGTATGCCGTGGGCGTAATGAGAGATGTACTTTGTGCCCGAGCGTATATAGTGATATTGACCCTAGCTCTGATGATGGATATTTGGAATGTTCCGGGTTCGAATCCCGTGATAGGTGGGAGGAAAACAATGGACACCTTCGCACGCTATCTGATTCCCCGAGAACTATTTGTTGAGTGATTCGGCTCGTTGAAGCGAATCCCAGACGGCAGCATGGGCTGGCCGCAATATTTATTAAAGATACCGGTTACCTAATGGACTAATGTGTTATGAATATCGTGCCTTTATGTTGAAATGGGCCGATATTGGAGCCAATTATTAATATCCTCAGTGTAGGAGTAAATGTGAAAGCTCATCCAGAACCTATTTGCATAATATTCAGTTTAAATCCATTGAGATATGTGCGTCACTGGGACCACAGTGTTTGTCTTGTAAAATCTTTTACTGCTTGGGGAGAAAGCCTTCAGACAGGAAGCGAGGGGGAGGCGCTGTAGGACCTCACTCCACTTCTATTGTGTACCGGCCGCTCGGGAAGAGGGTTCGGACGGTCAAGCGAACCGTGAAAACAAGTTTTAAAGGAACAGATTTTAGACCCTGTTAATGACATGAAATGAAACATTGTTATTTTGAGTAATAAAGTCATGTGGTTTAAGAACACATTGATAATTATAGATTATCCTGATGGTTCATGATTTTAGCTATCTAACGAATGGTTAGACGTTGCATTTGTACTGTCACTGACATCTGTTTCTGAAGTGGGTTACCAGATGCCACAGGCTACTCGCGCAAAGGTAGTTAACTAATGTTTTTAATATGAAATCACACACGGCATGCAGTGGAACTATATAAATAGAGGAAGTGTAGGGGTAGCTTACATAATTATGGAGTTGTACGTAGACTGCTGTGCAACACCAGAATAGGCTAATGCATGTAAAGCATTTGGTGGGAAGAGAAAGATCAAAACACACACACGATACACATTATTGTCAAATTAAGACAAGGTTTAAGGAATAATTAATCTTGTAGAATTAATGAAGTCACATTGGATGACAGGAGAATTAAAGTACAGTTTGTTTCGGAAGTTGTATGTGCATCAGCGCACTAGAGTACTTTGTAAAGTTCACATAAGGGTAAAGGTTTGTGTTATGATATGATTTTATTATGATAATATTACGTTCATATTTGTGGATTGTGGAAATAATTTTTGTTTGTTTGTTTTTGTGGTTGTGGGATTTGTTTTGTTTGTGTGAAGCCATGAAGTTTTTACTGAATTAAAGTTTTAGAATAGAGTTGTGCCTTATCATTGTAGAGTTGATACCTTTTAGCCTCAAATCCAAAATATGCAACTGCTACAGTGGGAGAACGGTACACGCTCGAGCCCTGATGCTAGCTGGAGGCAGAAGCATATTTTCCATCGAGATTACTCACATGGGTACAGTATGCGAATATACTTTCGTCGTTTCTCTCAATTATTGCCTCTCCAAGTTTCCTCACTACATTGCTTACCCTCAATGGGGTGTTTAAAGTTTTTCCTTTTAGTGTTGAAAGTTTGTTCTCCTGAAAAATTTACAGAATGTGACTTACGCCGTTTTTCCCGTGGAGTCTTCATATACAATTAACATTTAAGAAAATAAATTAATAAAAAGATGAAAATGTATAATATTAGCTACTTACACTTTTTTTAAATTCCAGATAACACACACTAATACAGTCATCACAATTAACACCGGTTATCAGACAGATTCTACACACACCCAAAGTACACGGGGCTACATGACCGCGTTGTCGCAGTCTCTAAACTGAGGAACCAACCAACCTACACATTTTTCATTTCTTTATTTTATTTTGAATAGCTATTTGTTTGAAATTTTATGGTTTCCATTTTCCCTTCTTTTCATTTAATATATAGCAGTTTTAGATATAATGTATAATATATTATGTAATACAATACATCCCACAGATAATTGGCTGGATCCTCCGCCGATTCGTGAGATATATTGCCATTGCATTCAAAGTACTTAGAGAAAAAAATTAATTAAATTATTATTATTATTACTATTACTATCGCCTTAGGGTCAAGACCTAACGTTGTGAACCTCGTTGACTTTCGGGTCCGTTCTCCTGAGAAACGAACACGTTTCTTTCAAGCTCTGAATGTTAGAGGAAAAAAGACTTTGTGTGCCGTTTCACTTCGTGTTACGAATGATGTCATCAACAACTGATTTGACTGACAATAAATCCAGCGAGGTAATGGAGACGTCAGATGGGCCTTCCAACTCCGATTTAGCTTGCTAACTGTCGAAGTTGAAACAATGTTATCAAAAAATGGAAAACTAGATTGGAGCAAGAAAAATTACATCTCATTCTATCAAATTTCTAACATGGCCGATCCGTTTGCTACAGCACGCTAGAAATATTGACCAATACTCCTACCAACATCGAACAGTAAAATTCGTTCTGTTCATATCTGTTTGCCACTTGCCTGTAAGTATAAATGGATCATCTCTACGAAACAATAATAGCTTGACTATCACCAAAATTGTCGCTTTCAACATTCTGTCTTCCTGCGGGTGAAATGGGTGTAACCATCGCCGTTTACTATTCTCAAGGTGTGCCATAACGTTTGGCAACACCGCCCATCTGTCATTGGGAGGCCTAGCGCAAGCACAATGTAATTGCTAACACTGCGTAAACACATAGATTTTGACGCCAAATTTTTCCGAAAGTACAACTGAATATAAAGTCCACTAAATCTACACACAAATATCGCAAATAAAGGATACATATTATCATGCTATGTACTGTGGTTACCCGATAAGGCTGTACTGTACCTCAATATCCCAATGTCTGAAGATTAATGTTCTTGCTGCTATGCCCACTACCGTCATTGACGCACTCAGAAAAAATATTTAAGACTATTCTTACGAACTTAGAGACTGCCTTTGATAATAAATTCTTCACTTTTTGTCCAGAGATGCGCTCACCACAGTCACAATAGGCCTCCAACGTTAATGTTGACAGTCTAACAATAATACTCTACTGGTCACTTAATTTAAAAAGAACTAGCTTTCTAATGAAATCTACCCAAAGGCACTTGCCAACTGAGTACAGTTCATAATCTACTGGAATATAGAGGCCACATGAAGATATACACCAAAACTAAATTGCTAGGCACTGAATGTCCACCTCGCTGTAGTGATCAAAACGTAGTGATAGCCTATAACCAGTTATTTTAATAGTGCTGCCATAATTTGACTTACAGTCAGGCACACAACACTTCCTAGGCTTCTCAAATAGTTTAGTGAAATATTATTGAGGATTTTTTTGGTTAAATTCATTAGCAGGTATTGGTTACACAATATGCAACTTAATACGGGAAATACTCACTTCTACAACTTTCAGCAGGTCTGATTTACCACGAGGAATTTCACGGGTGTTGAAAGAGCTTTTAGATGCTGTCATATCAAAATAAACGAGCTCTCAGCCTGTGTTTCCAATTCTACCAACAGCACGGCTTGAGAATTATAGACGGCGATAGTTTAACTGTTGCGGTGCCGCAAGGGGTTATTTAACGTGTCGGTTCGATATCGCAACTAAACACCATGAAATGCTATTGAGCCAAGTCGGGATCAACTTTTGGCCTCTAAGCTTCAAGCTCGTCTTCACTTGCCCTAGACCGCAGAAGACTGCACCACGAGTCAACAACACGCTTCAACAAGGTTAGCCACTTCACAGTGTATTATATCAAGTACAGAATTATCACATTATCAGCAGCCTTTTATTTCCATCTCAGTGACAAGCGAATAAACAAAACAAAAATCCCTCTCAGCTCGCCGGAAGGCGGAGGTAGATTTCACCAGCCAAAGAAAAAGAAGTATTTCTTGGTTCCTGAGTTTAGATGCTGCGACAACGCAGCCCCGTGTACTTTGGGTGTGTGTAGAATCTGTCTGATATCCGGTGCTAATTGTGATGACTGTATTAGTGTGTGTTATCTGTTTTAATTCAAGTAAGGACTGCAGACATTCAATTTTCAAGTAGTTCCCACTTTTGCTACCAAACGCTACCGTCCACGACAACTAGTTCTGGAATTGGTTACTAGATGCCACCGCAGTCGCCTCCTGGCGACGAACGTTGGAAACTAAGAGCGTTAGTCAAATTTAACCTATAATTTAGCTTCACACTCGAGTAATTAATAGAAAGTTCTTTTACATGCCATAAATGTATGACATGGGACCGCCGCGCCGGCTTTCCTTCCCCTCCGAAGGAAGGCATACTGAGGGATTTTAACGCTCGTAAAAAAATGTAACGACTTGGCCGGGTTCGAACATATGACCTTGAGCATAGAAGCTCATCATTCTACCAACTACGCCACCGAAGCCGCCAAGTATAAGGTGCGTTCAAAAAGTAACGAGCCGGAGGCTGGAATGCGCAAACCGGTGACGACATCGGCTAATCGTGGCGTGTGTAACGAAGTGTGGTTCCGACCAGAGCGTGGAAGGTCACAGCCCGTCGCTCGAGGACACGCGTGCACGTCACGTGACGATACAAAGCGAGCAGCAGCATGCATCAATCGTCCAACCAAGACCAAGACAGTGGGCCATTCGACATGCTTCCTGGTGTGGTTGAAGACTGTGGGACACCCATTGGGCACACACTTTGCGCAAGAGCAGTTGTTCCTTCATTATGGTGTGCACACTTCCGACGCTCAATCCGACCACGGCGGTTATGGCGTTCACTGTCACTCGGCGGTCCTGGGTAATGAGTGCATCAACCAGCTGGACGTTGTCATCGGAAATGCAGGGGGGGGGGGGCAGACCGGGCATCATCGGCTAACGACACACGTCCTTCCCAGAATCTCACCAAGGCGGTCCGGGTTCGATTCCCGGTCAATGCATGTGAGATTTTCGAAGTGAAATGCCATGTCCTGTGGTTCGGATTCCACGTAACAAGGAAGACCCGTGGCTCATGATCACAAGATTAACGGTCGCGTAAAACTAAAATCTTCTTTTTCTTCAAAGCAGGTCGAAACCTAGGCCTCACATAAGTCATACAGCAAACGAACAGGGTCCTGCAGGGAAGATCCCTTAAGCCGAATTCCTTTTATCGTCTCCAAGACTGACATCATGAAAGTATACTGGAAAATGCTGATGAAAGAATAACAGTAAATATTAGGTCAACATACTTCAACTTGTACTTGTCGTTCAATAACACTCGGTCTTTTCTTGGGTGGCTGAAGCAGATGCTGTGGGAAATGGAAAATTGCAGGTACTGCATCATCAGCAGTGGTTTGTTTCTACTTGATTGAAACAAGTAGCATGATTTATAAAAGTGTTCACTACAGATATAACTGTATTTTGTTGGGGTCCAGTCCTTTCTCCTCACAAATACAACCCATTTCTTTAATACATCTGGACGTTTCCAAGAAAATCTGTAATATAAGCTAGGCCTAGGTTATAATTCTGTGACTAATAACGTATAACCTATAATAGGGCCTACGTGTATTTGGCATATCTTATTTAGGTCTATCATGTCAAAATTTGATGTAAGACGTATCCATAAACGCAGAATAGGCTACTTCATTACAAATCTCAATTCGAAAATAAAGTAGCCTACACCGTAAACCCACCGTATTATTGGATAATACCACAAATATAACGTTGCACAGAGGTACGATCAAATATATGAAAAGAATCACGACATATCAGCTGATTTTCAAGCTAGAGTTCAATGGTATGACAGTGTTTGGTGCGACTAGGTACGCCTGGTGGTGCACGTCTAGGAGGCGATGACCAGGAAGCAGTTTTCAGCGAGGGTTACCATGGGAGGAGTTGTTCCAGTAGTACCTACAGTTCATGGGTAAGGACGAGGAATTGGAAGGTAGCGGCCGTGGCCTGGACTAACTCCAGCATTTGCCTGGAAGGAAGATGGGGAACCACAGAAGACCATCTTCAAGGTCGCCGGCGGGGGAATTCGGACCTCCGCGCCATCCGGATGTGAGCGACTGCCTGCAGCCACGGATGCGGATAACGTTTTGTAGGGTTAACTTTACAATGGATGGAACTTACTTCTCTTCAGTCCTTGCCTGTCAATTTGAGGTGTTCCTAATTGTGTAACCTGCATTCGAAATTTTGGGGAAGACTTTGTATTTGTCCCGGGCGAGGTGAACAACCCTCTGTCAATGGAATGACAATTTGTATTTCCATCGAGGAAAATCTAGTTAGTTACTTAGTTATTGTCGTTTTCAGGGGAGAAACAAGAGGAAACTAGGCTGAAAATTGTTTCTCTACACCAGAGGTCTCCAAACGTTTTAGCTTAAGGGCCCCACTGATTCCTCCACCAAGTACCAAGGGCCAAGTCGTAGCTATCTCATCATACCAACATTCTGTTAGGTGCAAATTTTCGCTTCGGGACATCTATGGCGCATTATTAAAGAACAATGACAAGAGGGGAAAGACAAGGAAAGGGCACTGTGAAAATTGGAAGTCAGAGTTTGGAAATTGTTGACACGTTCAAATACCTAGGAAGTGAATTGATGCAAACTGGTAGGTTGGACATGGAGATTGGCAGGAGGGTACAGCAGAGCAATGCGTTCTATCAAAGTGTAAGAAAACTTGTTTGGGATAAGGAAGTACCAAGGAAAATCAAGGAGGTAATGTATAAAGTGTACTATGTTCCCATATTAACTTATGCAGCTGAGACTTGGACCCTGACAAGCAGGCAAGAGAGTAGAATCCAAGCCAGTGAAATGAAATTCCTAAGAAGTATGATAGGAAAGACAGAGTGGGGAATGAAGATGTTAGGAAGGAAGTTGGGATGGGAAAACTAAATGAGAGAATTGAGAAGAATAAACTAAGGTGGTTTGGACATGTAAAGAGGATGGAGGAAAATAGAATACCAAGACAGATGCTGGCGGCAAAGTGCAAGGGTAAGAGAGCAAGAGGAAGACCTAGAACAAGGTGGATTGATTCAGTGAAGAACAGCGTAAGAAAGAGAAATCTGGACTGGGACAAGATCGTGGAAGAAGAATTGTGGAAGGAAAGAGGAAAGTGGAGAAGTGCCATAAATACCCCGACCCGGCAGGAGCTGGGTAAGGGGAAATGATGATGATTTAAAGTCAACTTACCTGGAAAAATGTTCCACTAACATAATGTGCTCGTTGCAGTCTTTATCTTCCATGGCTCCTTCGGTGGCGTAGTTGGTAACATGCTGAGCTTCAATGCGCAAGGTCACGGGTTCAAACCCTGCCGAAGTGGTCGGATTTTTTAAAGAGCGTTAAAAATCCCTCAGTATGCCTTCCTTCGGAGGGGAAGTAAAGCCGAGGTGACGTGGATGGTAACATTTGGTAGCGAAAGTAGGAACTACTTGAAATTACCGTCTGCAGATAACACACACTAATACAGTCATCACAATTAACACCGGTTATCACACAGATTCTACACACACCCAAAGTACACGGGGCTACATGACCACGTTGTCGCAGCCCCTAAACTGAGGAACCAACCAACCAACCATTCCTTTTCAGCGTTTGTGGAAAAACATCCGCCAAAATGAAATATACAAAAAAAAATGTCATAGATCCCAATTAACTGATGAGCATTTGAAGTACAGTAGCTGCTGATCGATCCTCAACTGCAAACAATTGACAGTGGAAAGTTACAGCTACAGAAGATTTAACATTACGGTAATAAATTACTAAATATGAAATCATTAATCATAAGAATAATAATGATTAATTTCATTATGTGAATCACCTATGTGTGCCACATATTAAGTTTTTAGCCTACTTTTCACATTTTGCAAAAATGAGGAAAAAGTAGACTTATGAGATCGGGAAAATGTGTGTGTGTCTGTCTGTCTGTCCTTCTGTCTGTCTGTCTGTCTGTCTGTCTGTCTTTATGTATGTATGTCCGTCTGTGTGTCCCCCCCTATCAACTCCTAAACGGCTACAGTAATCGAAACAGAATTTTGTAGGAGTAAACATCTATACCTGAATATCTCACGGCCATATTTGAAAATGATGTCAGTGCTACCAACTGCTGAAAAATTGCAATTCAAATTTGAGCTCCATATTGGATATCATGGAAGGTATGAATGGGAGCTATTCCAAATTGGTGCACGTATAGATAATAATATTGCAGTTTAATTTCCAGGAGGCCATACATGGCAGTTTTGCCAAAATGATTGTAAGCCTGCTGATAGGTCCAAAATTTAATTCATATAACTTCTACACTATCAATTGGAATTCAACCAAATTTCGTATGTGCTGTATGTACATAAACAAATATGATTGAGCGTATTCTTAAGAGCCACCAGGGCTGCCAACTGTTAATAAATGCTCTCATTTTTTTAAAATCCAAATACCCATATATCAGAAAGTATGCAAGCCGACAACTTTAAACTATGCACACGTATAGTACCTAACATTCTAGATTAAGTTGGAGTAACTTATATACGTCAGTGCTACCAACATGATTCTAAGCCTGCTGAGAAGTCCAACTTTAAATACATGTAAATTCTATACTATCATTTGGATTTCAACCAAATTTCGTGTGTGCTATGTGTACCATAACAGATATGACTATGCCGATTCTTAAGAGTAACCAGGGCTGCCAACAGTTAATAAATACTGTCTCTATTTTTGTTACCCTAATATCAATATATCAGAAAATATGCAAGTCAATAGCTCTAAACTGTGCACACGTATAGTACCTGGCATTCTAGATTAATTTGGAGTAACTAATATAGGCCTACGCCAGTGCTGCCAACATGATTCTAAGCCTGCAGATAGGTCCAATTTTAAAATGCATGTTACTTCTATACAAACTAATGGATTGTATTCAAAATTGACACAACAATAGATCATATTATTTCAGATTATTTCTGACCAATACATATATGTCATTGTTGCCAACATGATTTTACGCGCGCTGTTATATCCAATGTTTAACTGCATGTAACGTCCATGCTATCCATTGGACTTCAACAAAATTTTGTATTCTGTACCTTATGAGATGGAACTAACAATATGTTCAGTCACCAGGGCTGCCAACTGTAGTTCTCTATTAGGCTACATTATGCCAGGTATACAGTATTTCGAACTAATTAGAAATTTCGATATTACCAACTTGATTTCGTCATTATTCTAGATAGATCCGTATAGATTAATCATTCGCATGTATCTTAAATTTTAAGAAAAGTAGGCTCTTTAGTTCGTCACGGAAATTCTTGTTATATAATGAATTACAGTTACAGAGGTGTGCAAATTATTAGACTCGAAGCAGTTTTCCAACATTTATTTTGTATGTTTTGTCACTTAATACAGTGGAGATGTTAGTTGGTTCCTTAGTTTAGGGGCTGCGACAACGCGGCCATGTAGCCCCGTGTACTTTGGGTGTGTGGAGAATCGGCCTGATAACCGGTGTTAATTGGGTGGCTGTATTAGTGTGTGTTATCAGTTTTTAATTCAAGTAAGAACTGCTTACATTGGATTTTCAAGTAGTTCCAACTTTTGCTACCAAACGACACCGTCAACGACCAACTAGTTCTGCACTTTGTTACTAGATGCCACCGCAGTTGGCTCTTGGCGACGACTTTGGAACCTAAGAGCGTTAGTCAAATCTATCCTATAATTTAGCTTCACACATGTGTAATTAGTGGAAGATTCTTTATTATGACATAAATCTATGACATGGGACCGCCGGCTTTACTTCCCTTCCGAAGGAAGGCATACTGAGGGATTTTTAACGTTCTTAAAGAATTCGACGTCTTCAGCCGGGTTTGAACCCGCGACCTTGGGCATAGAAGTTCAGCATGTTACCAACTACACCACCGAAGCCACCAATGGAAATGTTTTGCAAGGCGCTGAAATTATTTAAAATATAAAATTAATAGTCTTAATAACATTTCTTAATGAATCTGACAGGAAATTAAATTTTACAGTTCCCCCTAAAAAGAGGAGCCTTGTTAATGCAGAATGCCTCACGTTTTGTTTTCATTGCTTAATTCTATATTTCGTGTGAATTCAGACCTGAGAGATTGGACGTCTTTACTACTGATTGCCCACTCTTGAACTATTCAAAGATTCGTAGACAAAGGATTGAACTCACCTGATTTAGAGGATACATTACAAAGTCAATGTAAAAACAAACGAAACGGACCTAGCTCAGGTCTCCAATTTCGAAAACTTGCAGATGGAATTCCTTATGGGAAACATTGTAAGTCCACAGTGGAGAACACATTACTAAATAGGATAATAAAAATAAAATGATTTTTAATTTTTAGCCTACTTTTCACATTTTGCAAAAATGAGGAAAAAGTAGTCTTATGAGATCGATCCGGGAAAATGTATGTCTGTCTGTCTGTCTGTCCCCCCCCCCCCCTATCAACTCCGAAACGGCTGCAGCAATCAAACCCAAATTTGGTATGAGTAAAGATCTATATCGGGACATCTCAACGTCATACTTGATAATGATGTCAGTGCTACCAACTGCTGAAAAATCGTAATTGAAATTTCAGCTCCATGTTGGATATGTTGGAATATATACATGGGAACTATTACAAAATTGGCACATATATAGATAATAATACTTCAGTTTAATTTTCAGGAGGCCATACATGACAGTGTTGCCAAAATGATTCTAAGCCTACTGATAGGTTCAATGTTTAAATGCATATAACTCCTACACTGTCAATTGGATCTCAACCAAATTTCGTATGTACTATGTGTACATAAACTGATATGACTGAGCGTATTCTTAAGAGCCACCAGGGCTGCCAACTGTCAATAAATGCTCTCTCTATTTTTTATCCAAATACCAATATATGCGAGCCAACAGCCTTAACCTTCACACATGTATAGTGCCTGACATTCTAGTTTAATTTGGAGCAACTAATGTATGTCAGTGCTACCAACATGATTCTAAGTCTGCTGATAGGTCCAATTTTAAAATACCAGTAACTTCTATACTAACAAATGGATATCATCCAAAATTGGCACAACAATAGATGGTAATATTTCAAATCATTTCTGACCAACACATGCATGACATTGTTGCCAACATGATTTTACGCACGCTGATAAGTCCAATGTTTAACTGCATGTAAAGTCCATGCTATCCATTGGACTTCAACCAAATTTTGTATTCTGCACCTTAAGAGATGGAACTAAGAATATATTCAGTCACCAGGGCTGCCAACTGTATTGCTCTATCAGGTTACATAATGCCAGGTATATTTCGAACTAATTAGGAATTTCGATGTTACCAACTTAATTTCGTCATTATTCTAGATAGATCCATATAGAATAATCATCGGCATGAATCTTAAATTTTAAGAAAAGTAGGCTCTTTAGTTCGTCACCGAACTTCTTGTTATTAAATGCGTCTGATTTAAATTCCTTATTCGAGTCAAATAATTTGCACACCTCTGTGGAATGTGATGTGGCATTCATTATGAACGTCAGTTATTTTGTTTCTTAATTAATCGTTAAATAAAGCATCTGATTATAACTCAGCAATTTTTCTACGTTTGTGGCGTGTCTTGTGTGGGGTTTCACATAGGAACACCAAGCCTCTTAGTGTCCATGCCCGGACTCCCACAGGAGTAGCGAACTGTGCACTACCTCCCTTCTTATGAAGCGCACCTGCGCCTCTTTACTGCGATAGCTAAGCGCTCAAGCAGCCTTTCACCTCCCTTAAAGGCATGGACATCAAGAGCCCGCTGATGAGCCAGGTAGGTGTTCCTGGGCGAAACCCCTCACAAGACACGCCACAACCCAGACAAATTACTGAGTTTTAATTCCATGGCCATGGAAGCCAATATACCAGCCATTTACTAACATTATAAAACAGATTGAGATGGTTGGTTGGTTCTTAAGTTTAGGGGCTGCGACAACGCGGTCATGTAGCCCCGTGTACTTTGGGTGTATGTAGAATCTGTCTGATAACCGGTGTTAATTGTGATGACTGTATTAGTGTGTGTTATCTGTTTTTTTTTTAAATTTAAGTACTGCAATTTAGAATTTTTCAAATAGTTCCTACTTTTGCCGCCAAGCGCCACCGTCAACGACTACTAGGCTAAGTTCAGAACTTAGCTACTAGACGCCACCGCAGTCGGCTCTTGGCAACGAACGTAGAAACCTAAGAGCGTTGTTTACATTCTTAACCTATCCAATTTAGCTTCACACAGATGCAATTAGTGGAAGGTTCTTTAACATGCCATAAATCTATGACATGGGACCACCGGCTTTACTTCCCCTCCGAAGGAAGGCACACTGAGGGATTTTTAACGAGATTGAGATGGTTTGGACATGTCAAACGGATGAATGAAGTAAGGCTACCAAGACGAGCACTGGAACGACGGATGACAGGGAAGAGAGGATGAGGAAGACCAAGAATGCGTTGGATGGATTCGGTGGAGAATAGTATTAGAAAATGGAACCTGGATTGGAACACTGTGTCGGAAGAGGAATGGTGGAACGACTGAACAAAGTGGAGAGGAACCACCCAGTGCCAGCTGGAAAAGGGGAAATGATGATGATGATGACTAACATTGAATATATTTGATATTGTAATCAAAATAAGCTATGCCGGATCGGATTGGTGTCGGCCCGCGGGCCGTAGTTTTGACACCCCTGCTCTAAGCGGTGAGGGGAGAGAGGGGAACCCTAAAATGGTTTTCAGTTTTTTCGTCTAAAGGACTGGGTAATCCAAGATCATGTTTGGAACGAATATCGTTGGAAATTTAGATTACGTAATGACAATGCAATCCCTATGTATATTATAATAGAAAGGTTTGTTACCTCTTCACACTGAAACGGCTGGACTAATTTGGATGAAATTTGGAATGGAGATAGCTTATACCCTTGATTAACATATAGGCTGCCTTTCATCCATATATATAAAGCTCAATGTTCGTAGTTAGGCCCTATGGCACAAATCTACACCGTTTCATGGATATGGACCAAATTTTACATACTTACCCTATGAAACCCGACAAGTAACACTGTCCACTTCAAATTTCAAGCAGCCCTCTCCATTCCCTGCATTTAGGCCCTTTGGCACAAATCGACATCGTTTCACTGATCTGAACCAAAACTTACGTACTTAGCCTTTGGATTCCTGAAGGCAGCACTGTCCACTTGAAATTTCGGACACCCCGCTGCATTTCCTACATTTAAGCCCTTTAGCACAAATCTACACCGTTTAACCGAACAGAACCAAATTTTACGTATTTATATTTTGGAACACTGCGTATTACACTGATAGCTTATCCCCTGGATTAAGATATATGCTGCCTTTGTTCATCATCACTATGTAGAAGATGTTTTGCGTCAGAAGAAAAGACAACTGGATGCTCAGGAACGTTAACGATATATCGACTGCGAAATCTGGAAGCTTCTCTTTGAGGAATTGCTTCAGACATTTATCGTACAGTTTAAACCTTAACATGACGAAACTTTTAACCAGATAGCGATCTAAGTGGGAGCTCTTTGGCAAAAAATAATCAAGTCTTTCCCGAAATGTGAGTCCTAAAAAATAACTTTTTCTATTATTTTCTAAGTTTCATATGTCAGTTATGTAGTAATTTTCAATATCATCCTGATCAGTAGGGCAAATTACCTAGATGTTACGCCCTCAACGTCATTGGGGACAAATGACCTAGAATTTAAGTCCATTATATTTCCAATCACCACCACATAAAGTCTTCTACGACTGAGATGTCACGAATTCTGGGACCGCTAACGACATATCTCGACTCGGACTGAAGACAAATATCACGAGAATGATCATTATTTTACAGAGCCTTCCCATAGTGACTTAAGTATAAACATTGTCACTGGGTTTGACAATGTAAGAAATGAATACATAAATAAATATAATTTATGACGTTGAGTGTTAAGGAGACTGGAATATTATCATCATTCCACCGGGCGAAGCCGGGTACTACTGCTAGTATATATATAAAGCTCAATGTTCGTAGTTAGGCCCTTTGACACAAATCTACGCTGTTTCACCGACCTGAACCAAATTTTACATACTTACCCTCTAAAACCCGACAAGTAACACCGTCCACTTCAAATTTGAAGCAGCTCCCTCCATTCCCTCCATATAGGCCCTTGGCACAAATCTACACGTTTTACCGATCTGAACCAAAATTTACTTTGGAACCCGACGAGTAACACTGTCCACTTGAAATTTCGGACAGTCCACTGCATTCCCTATATTTAGGCCCTTTAAAATATAAATATATAAAGGTATCAATCAAGCTAAAATCAATTTCATAAACACACGGCTCACAAATCCCGTATAGTAAGTACAGACACATCAATCTGGTTGTTATGTCAGTAGCAACGAAGCTGTGTGCTGGCTATTAGCGTGTCCGTAACACTAAAGGCATCCCGTCGACACATACTTCAATTTGCACTTACAGAATTGTGAACCAGTCTATTTTACTGAAAATTGTTTCCACGAGCGAGTTCCACTCTGCCAAAATCCACACTCACCACCTTTTCAAAAATTTAAAGAAGACATGAATTTCAAAACACTCTTCTGTATGTTCAGGTACAGAGATATTTCATATAGAACAATACAATAAAATATCGGCAAATCTGAGTTCAAGGAGCATTTGTTCAGAATTGGTCTGGTGTTAAATCTGCAGAAGCTTTCGGTACAGGTTACACGTTCCATGTTGGTAACATGGAATGTTTTCCTTTGACGATGCATCTACACCATGTGCGAGGGCAACCTCTTTCAAATACCTCTGAAAACACAATAATTAGGGATTTTCAATATTTAGAGAGGCATGTGAGGCAAAAGGATTGTAGGAGAATTTCAATCCCTGGGATGTAACACTGGAAGAGGCTGCATAATGTATATCAGTGGCCAAGGTGAGAGATATTTTACTATAGGTCTATTAATAGCGACATGTTGACGTTCAAATCATCAATAATTATGGGCAAATTACACCCTGAATTGTTTAAGGAAAATACTTTTAATTCCCCATATTCCGATAGGTTTGCCATTCCAGTGTGCAAAAGTGCAGTTCCCTCTTCCCAAACAATATTCGCAATTACTATTAACAAAGCGCAATGACACACACTTAACAGCAGCAGGTGTACATTTATACAAAACCACTTTTTCCCATGGGCAACTGTATGTAGCGTGCTCACGAGTATCCGGACAGAAAAATCGTTATGTGTCAGCAAAACATGCCAAAACCAAAAACGTGATTTTAAAATGTGTTCACATAAGGTAACAACTCAACTTTCTCTACTCTATGAAATTCTCATTTTGCGGCTCATACTAATATACTGTAGGCATCAGAATTGTCCGAATTGAAATGGACCCACCCAGCAGAGATTGCTGTTATAGAATAGACCAATTATCAGCAATGTCTTCATCGCGTGCGAAGCCGCGGGTACCTGCTAGTAGCTAATAGTTTTGATTTCGTCACGATTTATCCCTATAAATAAATGAAACACAGGCGAGGTTTGGGAAGGAGACCGCCCTGTCGTAAAGTTAGGAACCATTCCGGAGTAGAAGTGGGAAACCACGGAAAACTACTTCCAAGATGATAGAGGTGGGAATCGAATGTGGACCTCTGAGGCACAGCTAGGCATGCTAGCCGATCCTGGACTCAGGGCTTGAGCAAAAACTGTCAAAACAGTGCTCGAATATTTCTCATCGTTTATTGATGATATCACGGACAGAGGCAGACAACATTGTAGGGAATTGGACGAGAGATCGCGATGTAAAACTTAATGATGCTCTTGAAATAAGATCTGTGATTGGTATCTGTCGTGGAAATCTAAATCTTCATTTAATTGGAGTTGAGAGAAAATAGTCATGATTTATGGCACATAAACCCATGCGACTTCTTACCGTGCGTTAGAAAAGGAGACGCGAATGCCTAGAATAGAGTTAGGGCCCGTTCATACTAAGGCGATATACGATACGCCACAAGCACAGACAGATACGTGAAATGTAAAGGGAGGCGATAGAAAAGGTTTACAGCCGCGCGATTGCACAACATATCGCACGTGACATATCTCTCGAAGTGCCGCTTGCTGGTCTCTTAGTATCGTACGATAGATCGGGCTGTAAACATTATGCCGGGAAGAAGACAAGACAATTCTGTAATTCCTTTCATTAATTCCTTGTGACACGAGGCTTTTCAGGAAATGAAAGTTTTCAGGATTCATTCGATAGAACTCTCTGAATTTCGATTCATGTTGAGACAGCTCTCGAGAAACAACGGCCGAGCTATGGTGCACGTTGGTGAGATGTAGGGATGTACAGTGTACACAGTATTTCCTTCTTCTCCTCATCCTACGCCGGAACCAAAAAGCCACTACAATGTCTTCCTCACTTGAGTTCATATGTGTAACTGAAGTACCGCAGTGAGAATTGTGTTCCCAACAAATTTGTATCGCCTGCTGTCCTAGCAATATATTCCTTACGACATATCGCTTAAATTATATCGCCTTCTAAGAACGGGGCCTTAGTGTTGTCCACAAGGAGACACTTGCATGAAGTGGCTATTGGGCGTATAGCCCGGTCAAGGGGTACCCTTGCATAAATTCCCAGGAAGCTGAATTTTTACATGAACGTTAGGGATACCATTATAATGAAAAATTGTGAAAAGTCCCCATCGATTCCATGTGTGCAAAAACATTTATGCAAGGTCAAAGTTCGCAAAAATGGGGTTTTTTTGGATTATTTAGCGAAACGGTTAGTTTTATGATAAAACTAGATCAGACAAAAATTGTAGATCATACAATTATCTACAAATATTGTCCTTACATTATTTCCCTTAAGATTCACCATTTCTGAGAACGATCTAAAATTTACCTAAGTTGTATTCCCCATAATATGCATGACTACGCTGCCTATGTACATCAATGGACGCATAATATAAGTTAAGTAAAATTATTAGTATGCGTGACGAATACATTAATACTAGCATTACCCGTCGCGGCTTCGCCCGCGAATATTCTAGTTGTAAAGAGTACACTTAGCAAAATATCAATCATGAATGCTATGACTGATTTATCCTTGGTATGAATAATCAGACTTTATCAATTCAGCTACTGGTGCAGTGGTTAGGGGTTTGTCATTCCTTCATAGGTATATCAGAGCGAAGTTAGTTTTCTGGGAATATCACAGACACTGTTAATTTAAGGGCCTTTAAATGTGGTTTTCGGAGACCCTTTATAGTCGGGTAAAAAAGACCTTTCGTACCACACCCACACGTGAAAATTGCGTGAAAAAAAATTAGAGTGCCCCTTGACCCCCTTAAGATCATTATACTGAACGTATTGATGAATTTTACAGCTTAATTTGGTTCAGTGATAACCTTATAACCGTCTGGAAACGTTCACAGTAATGTAATAATTGGAATTGCATTGCGTCTTACAGAAATAGATGGACCTGTGACATTCTGTTACCATGGTTAGCGTGTTGCATTCTTTCATTATTTCATTGTAAATATACATGTTTTAAGGTATTTATTTAATTGTGAGGCATTTAAAGAGTAAGTGAGTGCGTTTCGCTTACGCATTGGGTTATGCTGAACCTGTAGGTACACCATATGTGTAGGTTGGTGTTAATGGGACCTTATTTTCGGTACAAAACTGGAATGGGACCTTAGCAGAATAATATAGGGAGGGATTGAATGATAATTCTGAGAATGTATGTATGTCTACCCCTTATTATTCCCGTTTTCCAACGGGGTCGGGGATAAGATGCGATGGAAGTCTTTGTGGCGATGGTTTTTACGGCCGGATGCCCTTCCTGACGCCAACCTCATGAGAGGAGTTAATGAGAGATGAAATGAATGATGGTGAATGAAACTAGGCAATGATGTGGAAGGAAACGGCCGTGGCCTGTCAGAAGGTACCGTCCCAGCATTTGCCTGGTGTTGAAAATGGGAAACCACGGAAAACCATTTCAAGGACGGCCGACGGTGGGGCTCGAACCCACGCGTCTACCGAGTCAGCAGAGAGCTTGGCCCCATGACCTAAAGCTGCGCGTTAGCCAGCGTAGCCACTACTGTCGGTAATGATAATTCTGAGAATATGAACTGAAAAGAAACCCAGTCCCTCATTTACAGAAGGATTTTTCACGGTTAGACGTTCAAATAAGTTAATTTGTGGGACTTCAACGGATATGGTGATAGAGCAGTCAATGATGAAATCTATGAAGACAGATGGAGGTATTGCTCGAGGAAGAAGTACTAAAGGGAGTGTCATCAGCAAATGGGTTTATAGTACGCATGAAATTAATACCGTTTGTGAAGCATTGGAAGATCTCGCGAATGTAAGAATGGATACAACAGATCAGCAAGTGACTCACGAGTAAAGAAAGATGCTAAAGATGCATCAAATAATCCTTTTCTAGAGGTTAACAAAATATTGTCTTTTGCCAGTGGAGTCGTTGGTGATGATACAATTAACTGCCATAAAGCTCGTGAAGTTGGGATTTCCACCATGTCTAAAATGGCAGAACTGACATTTAATAATATTGAACTCAAACGTGCTGATAAAGTGATTCCTCTTTTATCTATGAGTAGCATCATGATGAGAAAGTACCTGTTGACCCTGTGTTATTATTTCAAAGCATGAGTATTACTACGGCATTTGACGATAAAATTGTGAAATATTTTTTATATGAATTGTCTCCCTACCCATCATCCGTATTCGATGAGCTTGGAATTCGAAAATCACACAAATCAGCCATTTATTGATGCTTTTAAAAAGTAAACATTGATATTGACAACAGAAATGCTACATATACTATCGATGGAGGATATTTATTGCACGGTGTCGCTTGGGATCGAGAAGATATTGTACATTCAGCCAGGGCCGTATTTCTAAGTAGGCTGGAGCCTAGAGCAGCAAATTTTGAGGCGCGGCAGTTTGGCAATTTATTCAAAAGCTTAAATGAAGTATTTCAGACGTTAATAATATTATCCGTATGAATTTAAGAATACATGTTACTTAAAAATATGTTTTAGTCCTTCTACATAGCCTACTTTCTAAAACTGTAACATAATACAAATGTAACAAAAACACTTTCATACGAGTACATTATTAACGAGTTTGCCATTAAGAAATCTATGTGAGTTGTTTTAGAGAAGTTTGTATATGTTTCAACAAATAAACCAGTAATTGACTACATTTTGTGTAATTTCATTTCTCCGTGTAGGACAACTTAATTCAAATTGAACACAGTTCTTCAATTACGAATAAGATAGTCATTAATATTAAAATATAAAAATATGTGTAAAATAGTGATCACTGATCTCCAAGAACAAATTAATTAATGAAATTTGAAACCCATTTTATTTTTAACGAATCTTAAAAGAAGTAAGTAAAAAAACAAGTAGATAACTAATCTCATTATAACATTTATTATGTAAAACATTAAAATTGTAGTTTTATATAAACTAAATGAACTTTATGTTTAAAAAAGTTGAAAACGCCAATGAACTCTATCCTTTTGTTGTATAAAACAAACAAATATGAACTATTGAGGGGGCGGCCAATGGACTTTAGCCTAAAGGCGGCATACTCTTAAATCCGGCCCTGCATTCAGCAACATCTCAGATAAATATGTTCAGTATATACGCAGACATTTTGGTCCAAAAGTAACCTTAGTATTTGATGGCTATACCGATTCTACAAAAAAAAAAAAAACTCAGAACAACGTTGCCGTGTGGCAAAAACATGAGCATCTTCTGATATTCTCTTTGACCGATTTATGACAGTCCCAAATAGCCAACAACAATTTTTGTCAAACATTCATAATAAGTCTCGGTTCATCACAATGCTAAAAGAAAAAATTACCTCTGAACATAATAGTCGAGCAAGCTGACAATGACGCTGATGTACTCATCTTAGAAACTGCAATAAATCAATTCAATCCAACTGATGTAAATGTTGTTGTAGGTGAAGATGTTGATCTGTTGGTAATACTTACCGCTCGCACTCCAATTGAAAATATCATTTAATTTTTTAAACCAGGCAAGGCTCAACAACCATCGCAAATATTTTCAAATACGAGTTTATCGGCTTATGCTAAATGTAAAAATCATATTCTATTCTTACATACTGAGACTGGCTGTGATACTTCAGCAATGTTCCGCAGGGGTAAAACAACAGTTTTCAAATTGTTTGAAAAACAAGATTTAATGGCATGTGCAAAAGATGAACTCTGCTCCAGAAACTCTGATCACCAACGGAATTCGCTTTCTTCTTTCTGTATATGGAGCTCCAAAAAGAATTACTTGCATAGATAACTTACGTTACTTTTGCAAAACTAGCGCGTCTTAAGAAAAACGTGTGCAATTAGCTTGTCTTCCTCCAACCTCGGCTTCTGCTCACCAACATTTCCATCGAGTTTATTACCAGGTTCAAGTGTGGCTTGGTAATCAACTAGACCAGAAGAATGGGGTTGGAAGCTCATTAATAATGTATTGGAACCAGTCCACACACTACTTCCACCTGCACCAGAAAAGTTCCTTAATACTGTTTTTGCAACTGCAAAAAGAGGTGTACCAGTAATTCAAAATGCGACTGCAAAATATTAGGCTTATTTTGTTCACCAGCATGCACCAGTTGTGAAGGCCAATCGTGCTCAAATGTTGAATCTCTAACAGAAGAAGATCCTTACATCAACGACGAAACAACTGATGTATCGCTGTTAGAACAATTTACGTCAACTCAGGAAGATAAGAAAAAGAAGATGAAGGAAGAGATGAAGAATGAGAAGAAGAAAAAGAAGAAGTTGAATGAGAAGACCTTACACTCTAGTAAAATTAAGTAAAACAGACCGTGGAGTAGGTCTACTGGGGAAACCACGTTAAAAAAATGCGTCAAGTACACTACCTCATAGGTGGCGTGGAAACGTGTGCATATTATGGAGAATACAACTGTAATAAATTTTAGAATCGATTTTTCTCAAAAATTGTGAATCTTAAGGGAAATGGTGTAAGGACAATTTTTGTAGATAATTGCATGATCTACAATTTTTGTCTGATCTATTTTTATCATAAAAATAACCGTTTTGCTAAACAATCCAAAAGCCCATTTTACGAACTTCGTCCTTGCATAAATTATTTGCACACATGGGATCGATGGGGACTTTTCACAATTTCTTCTTCTTTCCGATGAGGCCTGCTAGGGACCACGTACCAATTTCAATTCTTCACACTTTGTTGTTTTCTCTTCCGTTCCCTCCAGTACTCCTTCATCCGTTCACTATGCTGCTTCTTTCTGTCCTTCGCACCAGGTTTCTTTGGCAATCTTCCTTGGAATCCTTTCATACTTAATACCCTTTTTCTAAAGATATCTCTGTTCACCGTTTCTTCTTCACTTATATTATTTCTTTCTAAATCTTTCTTTACTTCTTGAATCCAGCTAGTTGTTGCCCTTTTCTCCCAAAGGTACATGGATATCCTTTTTGTTAATCTGGAATCATCCATTCTGTAAATATGTCCAAAAAATTGCAATCTCCTTTTTCTTATCGTTTCTGTTATATTTTCTATTTTCCTGTATATTTCATCATTAGATCTTAATTTCCATACTTCTGCTGTTTTCACTGGGCCTAAAATTTTCCTCCTGATTCTCCTTTCTAGTACTTCAAGTTTATCTAATCTATAGTTTAGTACCAAACATTCACTTGCGTATAGGCATTCCGGTTTCACCACTGTAGTGTAGTGCCTTATTTTAAGATTTTTAGATAAGCACTTTTTGTTATAAAAATTCTTATAAAAATTATTTTCACAATTTCATTATAAAGGAATCCCTAACGTTCATGTAAAAATTCAGCTTCTTGGGAATGTATGCAAGGGTGAATGTCTATGTTGACCGGGCTAGTAATAATTCCTCTGCAAATTCGAGGACTAACCCGCCCAAGAGTAAAACACCTAATAGCCTATTTAAAACTAAGGCCTACTCGATAAAATGTGTGGGGGGTTCACCCAATGTTTGGTGGTCGGGCAAACAACCCAATAATGTACGTGCGATGTGTGAGCAGTGCCGGATTAAGGTAAAATGAGTCCCAAGTCCCTCAGATTTTTGGGGCCCCTTTATTTTTTTCAAATATTTTTTATTTTTAATCACCTGTACATTTTATAAAGTTTTTTACAAGAGCTTTCTCTCAAGATGAATAATACACTTTTTATTAAATCATATATACATACATTTCAATTGAAACGATCATCGTTATTTGAAAACATTTCAGATGATTTGATGAACAATTTAACAAATCATACTATTTTTTACTTCTGTAAAATGTAATCAATTTTTTCTGTGTTTTTTCGGTCAATTATGTCATCAAAATCAATTTCCCGCAGAACATCTGACTCGATATACATTAAACTTAGCATGTCTAATCGTTCTTGTGACATGATACTTCTTAGCGCACTTTTGATCCGTTTCAATTTTGAAAACGTGTGCTCCGCAGAACAATTCGTTATCATGAGGGTCAGGAAAATGCGAGAAGCAATTTCAACGTTCGGGAAAACAGACTCAAGCTTGACTCGAATAAGAATTTCGTAAAGTTCAGAATGAGTGACCTCAGTTTTTAAAGGATATTGTAATTTAATATAACTGTCTCAGTTATGGATACAATTTTTCTAAATATTCGGAATAAAATTGAACTAAATTAGAAATTGCTTGGGGGCCCCAGATAATTGGGGGCCCTAAGCCTGGGCCTAGTCGGGGCTGTGTGTAAGCTCTTGAACAACACGTGTCTACTAGCTATGGGCAAGAGGTTCATACGTCTTTGATCAAGTTGTTGTTAATTCTAAGGATTAAACATCAAGGCCATCCGTCCTAATTTAATATGCTAACTGCTTCGGGGGAAGGCTACACAGAAATATTTGCAAAACTGGGCTGGAACAGGGCGCTGGGGATCAATGAACAATGTCGACCACCACGACATCTGCAGGGAGTGCTACTGCTAAATAACCTTGTCTTATTAATGAAACTAGCGAAGCACATTACAGAAGCATGCAACGTGGCGAGAGTCTCCCCCTTCTCCTCCCCTCGTCTAATTTGTTAATTCCTCTGGCGGAAGCAAAATGCAGACAGCCAAGCTAACTACACGCAATCACGCATACAATCAACGTATTTAAAAAGAAACAAGCTAAAGTAACCTGTGGTTGGTTCCTCTTCGAATCCGCTGCCGCAGGGGTTGTTGACGGTTGTCATGGCAACCTAGCCGTATCGAACCAGCGTTCGTACCTTAGGCGAGGAACGTCATTACTGTATGCAGATGGCTTGGGTATTATTCACTTCATTTTAAGTTAGATACCCCCCCCGGCAACATTACTGATCCTTTCAACACTCGAGTCTGTATTATTAAAAATATTGTTACGTGCCACCCCCTAGTGGCACTTTTGTTAACTGGATTACGGTGGGGGTACAAAGCACAACACCATTTACTGCTTAAAGAAATAATTAACTTTATTGTGGCCAGAAAATTACACTAATCAGCAAATACAAGCAATTAGGAGCCTTCTCCAGTTTCCTCAAGTCTCTTCCTTATGCGCTCTTGGCCCCTTTCACTTGCAACAGACCACAGAAGTTAATCCGTCCTAATGAGTCCGGTGGCCTTGGCAGAAGCTACCTGCCCCTCTTCCTCAGGTACAACTAATACAGTTACTTACGAGCACTTGATGTACGTTGTTCACAAGCTGGGAGAAACAATGTCACAGGATTTCGTAACTCGCACAGCACTTCGTCACCACACTTATGTCGCACAAGATAATCGCTCGCACTAGCTCGTAAAACACAACAACAACAACTGCTAGACAGGTCGCACTTATATAGCAGGTCGGTGACTCAATAAATGCTTCTAGATCCATCCAGGGTTCACGGCTTCTCGAGGTTTCCATCGCTGGTCCAGTCACGAATATTCTGGACTATCCCTTTGTCTTAGTAGCCCTGTTGCATAAGGCGCGCGCAATACAGGAGGCAGGGCACATCCCAGCCCTGGGGCAGTTGTGACTCACGCGGCGACTGATGACACAAACTCACAGCCGTAACACCACCCCCTTCCTAAAAAGGCTGATCGTCCCGATCAATCATTGGTCCGTCTGTGTCCCTCCGTAGGCTGCCAGGCGATCTCGATGCACGATCTTCATCTTCGCCCTCGGGCTCCGCTGGATCCTGTAGACGACATCGTTGATCCGTTTCACGACTCGGTACGGGCCCTCCCAGGACTTCTGCAGTTTGGATGACAGGCCTTTCTTCCGTAATGGGTTGAAGAGCCAGACCAGATCGTCCTCGTGGAATCCGCCGGCATCCGTCTGCTGGTCGTATCGGTTCTTCATTCGGTCGGTCTCGATCCGCAGTTTCCTCCTCGCGAACGCGTGTACGTCCTCCAGTTGGTCGACCAGTTCTTGACAATACTGGCTTACCGGGATCGGATCATTCCCAGGTCGGCCGAAGGCAAGATCGACAGGTAGACGGACCTCCCTCCCAAACATGGCCCGGGCTGGTGTGCACCCGGTGGCTTCATGCACGGCGGCGCGGTAGGCCAGGAGAAATAGTGGAAGATGCTTGTCCCAATCCCTCTGGTGCTCGCTGACGACTATTCGGAGATGGTTCTCGACGGTGCGATTGAATCGCTCTACCATCCCGTCGGACTGAGGGTGTAGCGGCGTTGTCCTTGTCTTCCGGATCCCCAGCAGCTGGCATAGGTTCTGGAACACCTGCGACTCGAAGTTCCTCCCTTGGTCGGAGTGCAGCTCCAGGGGTACTCCGTACCGGCTGACGAATTCCTTCACCAGGGTCTCTGCGATCGTCGCGGCTTCTTGGTTAGGGAGCGCATACGCCTCCGGCCATTTGGTAAAGTAGTCGCTGACGACTAATATGTAGCGGTTCCCTGCCTCGCTTAACGGGAATGGACCAGCAACATCGATGGCCACTCTCTCCATGGGGCCGCCCACGTTGTAGATCTTCAGTGGACCCCGTCGTCTTCGTCCTGGGCCCTTGCTGGCTGCGCAATCGTGGCACCTCGCGCAGTGGTTCTCCACGTCTGTTCGGCATCCGATCCTGTAGAACCGCTCTCTCAGCTTCTCCAGGGTCTTCTTTATCCCTAGGTGTCCACCAGATGATCCTCCATGAACTTCCTTCAGGACTTCCTCCGTCATAGCCTTTGGAACGACGACTTGTTCCCGAGATGTCTTCCCGTCGGTGCTCTCCCAGGTACGGCAGATGAGGCCATCCCTTACAATCAGCGAGTCCCACTGTGCCCAGTAGGACTTAAACTTTGGGCTGCAGTCACTCACAATGTTCCACCCGGGTCTGGGGACACAGGCCCTCTTCCATTCGGCTATCAGTCCCAGGTCATCATCTTCCGCTTGCGCCCGCGTGAAAGATTCGCGGCTCCAGCTCCCTTGAAGTTCCACGGTAGTCCTTCGGCACTGTATCACGGTGTTCTCCTCCCTTCGGGCACAGAAGGTGCAGTCTTCGGGGCGCGGTCTTCGTGACAGGGCGTCGGCGTTAGAATGCAGTTGGCCTTTCCTGTGCTGAATCTCAAAGTTATACTGTTGAAGCCTCTCTAACCACCGCGCGAGTTGACCCTCGGGCTGCTTGAAGTTCAGGAGCCACCGCAGGGATGCATGGTCGGTCCTGATGAGAAATTCCTGCCCGTACAGGTACTTGTGAAAGTGTTCAATGGTCTTCACGATGGCGAGCAGCTCCTTCCTGGTGACGCAGTAGTTCCTTTCTGGCTTTGACAAGGCCTTGCTGAAGTAGGCCACTACTCTCTCCTCGCCGTCCACTACCTGCGACAGGATTCTCCCTATGCCAAAGTCGCTGGCATCGGTATCGACGATGAACCTTGTTCCAGGTCTGGGGTAGGCCAGAATAGGCGCGGTGCACAGAGCCTGCTTGAGTTGTTCGAAGGCACTGTGGCATTCTGCTGTCCACGTGAAGAGTTGGTCCTTCTCAGTCAGGCGATGTAAAGGTTTGGCGATGTCGGCGAATCCCCTCACGAAGCGACGGTAATAAGTGCAGAGTCCCAGGAAGCTTCGTAGTTGGGGCTTGTCCTTCGGAACTGGCCACCCCCTCACAGCTGCGGTCTTCTCTGGGTCGGTGCGCACCCCTTCCTCGGAGACGATATGCCCAAGGTACTGGACCCGCTTCTGGAAGAGCTGACACTTCTTGGGGCTCAACTTCAGCTGGGCAGCCCGTAGCTTCAACAAGATCTCCTTCAGGTTGCTGTGGTGCTCCTCGAAGCTTCTCCCCAGAACGATGACGTCGTCTAGGTAGACCAGGCAGGTCTTCCAGTGTAGTCCCCTCAGAATGGACTCCATTAGCCTTTCGAAGGTCGCAGGGGCGTTGCACAGACCGAATGGCATGACGGTGAACTGCCAGAGCCCGCTGCCCACAGAGAACGCCGTTTTCTCGCGGTCCTTAGGGTGGACCTCCACCTGCCAGTAGCCACTCTTCAAATCCAAGGTGGAGAACCATCTTGACCCTGATATGGTGTCCAGCGTGTCGTCGATCCGGGGTAGAGGGTAGCTGTCCTTCTTCGTGACGTCGTTCAACCGCCTGTAGTCCACGCAGAACCTGGTGGAACAGTCCTTCTTCTTCACAAGCACGACCGGAGAACTCCAAGGACTATGTGATGGCTCGATCACCCCTTGCTCCTTCATCTCTTCTACCATCCGGTCGACTTCGGCTTGAATGGCGAGCGGGACACGTCGGAATGGGGCCCTAATCGGTGCGCTGTCCCCAACGTCGATTCTGTGCTGGACCAAGCTTTTCCTGCCGAAGTCTTTGCTCCCCACGGAGAAGACGTCCTGGAATTCGCGTAGCAGGTCCTGAAGTTGGCGTGATTGTTCCTCGTCTAAATGGTCCTGGGATCCTTGGTACAGCTTCTGTAGTTCTTCTGGCAGGGCGCGTCTTCTTCGGTTGTCTTACTGTGATTGAAAAAAAGTATTTTTTCGCAAATGAAATAAACGGTAATTCAAAACAGTTAGGTATAACAATATTAAATCCACTAGAAACTCAGGTACATGAAACGGATTTTCCAAGCTATTCATAACCTGCCGAGAAAGGGCAAGGGAAGAATTCCAAGTAAGATATTAGTGAAGATAAGGGGATGGGAATTCGCATCACACATTGCCGGAGACTCATCGGCGGGATTTGGTTCATTTCAATTGTCCAGTGAATGCCTGAGACTCAACTTTTCAACGTTGATCATAAAGGCTACTAGCCTATATTTCCTCCCACCTCGCAAACAAAAAGTGACTCTGACAATACTTATTGTGGAGTTCGAACGCATTTTCTCATACATAATCATGGAATTTATTTAAATTTGCTATAATATGAACATGCTTAATTAATTAGTGTACCACCCTTTATTTTGCAAAAAAAAGAATAAAATGAAGAATCTACAAGCAATATCATGTGCAATGTATATCTTCTTCTTCTTTCCCTTCGGCTTTTCCCAATTAATTGGGGTCGCCGGAGCCAACCAGGCTCATTTTGGTTTTGGCCGGGGATTTAAGGCCGGATGCCCTTCCTGACACCACGTGATTTTCCAGGTGAAAATTCCACCCCGCTGTCACCGGGATTCGAACCCCGGCCGTCCGGGTGAAAGGCGAGAAGCTAAGCCACTGCGCCATCACGCTCCCCATCATGTGCAATGTATATGATTTATATAAAAATTAAATCAATATTACATACCGGTATTTCAAATTTTTTAATGTAATATTACATGGAAGAAATGGAAGAACGCAGATGCCCCACGTGGAACCATCTGTCATCACTGCGGCAAATTGTGTGCCTCCCGCATTGGGCTGTATAGTCACCTCCGATCTCACCAATGAGACATTCCGGATTGAAAGGCCAATCTACTCGATACGAATGTTTGCTATGATGATGATAGATATTACATTAAAATCCTAGCCTTACTCATCAGTATATTGCCAAAATGGATCCAACTATGACATTTTAACGCATGATAACCTAGAAAGTCATCTCGAAATTGACATCTTAATTATTATGAGGTAACCCGTAGTGACATTCTCACTCCGATACTTACGATGAATATATGGGACACAAGAGGGTAGCAGATCCTGACGTTATTCTTCCATATTTGATAAAAAGATCCGGGAAAAAAATAGCTTATCGTCTTGATATTAAATTTAATTTATCGATCAAGTCTTCGATATTTCCAGAGAAATGGAAACTTACTAGTCAGTCACAAGTCGGGTAAGATCTCACTAATTCTTACCTATCGAACAGTACCGGTAGTTAATATGTTTGCCCCAAACAAACTTTACGAGCAAACACTTCATGAACACATAATTATTCAGGCATACATGCCATTTTATTCACGATTCATAACACGGATTCATCCCTCGATGATCAACAATAACCAATTTTCACGAATCAGAAGTCATCTGGTTTAGATTAAAGGATAACAAGCCGATGTAATATATACAGATTATTGGCAGAGTTAACCATCACGTAGCCTACAACTTACGAAAATGTCATATTACGGATCACACTTACAGTATGTAAGAGGCAACACTTTGTATCATAGAGAAACGATCCATTCACCCTCTGGTGTTACCCTGGGATCGAATCTTGTGCCTCTGTAATTTTTATCTTAATTAACCATCTCCGGGATGCCAATATATCATTATTATTATTATTATTATTATTATTATTATTATTATTATTATTATTATTATTATTATTATTATTATTTGCTATTGACGTGTAATCGTTTAAATACATTTATTCGTTATGGGATTGTATGCTGCTCCAAAAGATGAAGAAAAAATAAATTGGAACAAAACAAATTATTTAGATTTATAAGTGTCATCCGATTGCATTTACACGAAAACACACAAATTTTGATAGGAAAAACCACCATTTCCTATGTATTTCCCATCTCAAGTCATCTAGGTTTATGGTAGGTTATACTTTGATTAAAAAAGTTATCCTTTTCTCACCGTATTGATCGAATTTTTGAGATATATTAAAAATGCTGGGATATATAAGAAGATGCACATTTTATTTTAGGAACCTGTACATTGCTAAAGAATATATAATGCATTCGTATGAAGTAGACTTGAATTTGGCTCAATATTTTGGAACCCAAGATGTGCGAATGCTGACGATAGACTTGAATCGATAAAAAATAAATTCCCTATATTCTTGGAATACAAAAGAACAAATGTATATCCTAAATATGCTAAGCGGGAATGTGGTGGACCAGTGGTGTGGTCAAGATGTTGGCCTCTCACCACAGCGGACCGGGTTCGAACCCACTCACTCACTGAATCCGGGGATACCTTGACTGTTCAGTTGATTGTATACAGACTTTCACTACGAACATTCTGGTCGCAATGTTCTGAAGGTACTTTGGCGTGACACAGACACTGGAGCATGAAGAATAATAGAAATAATATTTCTATTCGTCATGACTGGAGGAGAGGATAGGATCGAATCGAACGGCCTTGAGCCTCCCTCACTGCCCTCTAGGCACCCTCGATGAAACTACCAGTGGAGCTAGCTGCAGCAACAGCGAACCTAGTGGCGAGCTTTTGAAATGAAAGGCGAAATCCGTTCCCAATCCGGCCGGCTCTTAAGGCCAGATATCGGTCCTACTGTGGGGTGGTTACTCTTGGTCGATCTGGTACTGGCCTACGACTAACATCTCCTGTGTCTCTAAATCGTCTCCAAAGTAGTGATGGGCGAATTATACTGAAGTTCGAGCGGGCTCGCGCTGGCTCGATACTCAACACAAGCTCGATACTGTATCGAACATGTTCGAGCTGCCATCTAACATAAAGTATGCGGAGCGCTGACGGCCCAGACGATATTTTCTGCAAGCTTTTGCTCGCTTACGGTATATGTGAACATATTAGACTGTCAGTGTTTCGAATCCCAATGTCGGCAGCTCTGCTGAAGGTTTTCCGTGGTTTCACATTTGCATACCACGCACATGCTGGGGCTGTACCCTTATAAAGGCCACGGCCACATCCTTCTGCGCCTAGCCCATACGACCTATCTGTGTCGGAGCGACGTAAACCAAATTATACATAATATTACTGTATTAATATAGGTATTTATAGCAAATGGAGCACCCTATTATACAAGCAGCGCATCTTGTGGTAACTACAGCAACTAGAGCACTCTATTATACAACATGTCCCCCTGTGGGTGGGGGGTTTAGAATACACCCACGGTATCCCCTGCCTGTCGTAAAAGGCGACTAAAAGGGGCGACCTTGGTTATACTTTAAGGACTCCGCGTTGTTTTGTGAATTGGACCCCCAGTGGGTGGGAGGAAGCGAATACATCCACGGTACTCCCAGCCAGTCGTAAAAGGCGACTAAAAGGGCTTCTCGGAATGGTCCCCTTTCGAGGGTTTGACAGTCAGCTCTAAAAGACATACACCCAAGCGGTATAACTCTCATTAGGTTATATCGCACTTCTTTCCGTCACTGCTTTCAGGGTCTGGCAACCAAAATTTCTATATGTGCGTGCTGTTAGGGGATGGGCCACTTACGCTAGCGACTACGCTCGAAAGCCTGTTCCGGTCTTGGCCGCGCCGACAGGTGGGTGTGCCATGTACCCGTTCAGTAGTATCCGCCTGACTACGCAGGTCCCCGCACAGCCGAATGTCTGAGCTGTAAAATCCAGTATATGCCAAGGGGTACATGCCGATACGGCATTGTAAAACATCGGACCCCCGGGCAATGCCTTCCAAGCTAGGCGGGCCTTGCCCTGGCTGGGTAGCGCCTACTGTGACGGCCCGTGATCGGATGTCGGTGGCATTCGGGGAGGATGATCTGGCCATGGGTTCAAAAAGAAAAATCCCCAACCAGGGTGGACCTACACCCAAACAGGGTGGTCCTACACCCAAGTCTTTAACATTTGATTCCCTACGGGGATCAACCCCCTGGGAACAATCTGTGCGTGAAAATCTGGGTGCTAACACCCCCAAGTTTCTGGTAGCTACCAGAACAGATGGGGGTGATTTCAAGCTGGTAAAGAGTATTTTGTTTTCTCGCCACATAGAAGGTGTCTATGGTGAGCTTGAGAAAGTACAAAAGATGAGGAACGGTAGCTTGTTGCTCAAGACTAGGACTGGAGAGCAAGTTGAACAACTTTTGCAATGTGACCACTTTGGCGACATTCCCGTCAAAGTGGAAAACCACACGTCCCTGAATCTGGTCCGCGGAGTTATTTTCCACCGGGACCTGATTCTGAATACTGACGAGGAGCTCAAGGAGGATATGCAGCACCGTCACGTGACTGATGTCCGACGCATTACGCGCAAGGTCAATGGTCAAATCGTGGATACTGGTGCTTTCATTATTTCCTTTGAGCTTTCGGTGCTCCCGGAGAAAGTCAAGGTTACAAGTTACCGTTGTGACGTACGGCCTTATATCCCTCCACCAATGAGGTGTTATAAGTGCCAGAAGTTCGGGCACATGTTATCCCGATGCTCGAGCCCCGCAATCTGCGGAACATGCGGTAAGGTACCACACGAAGCGGAAGAGTGCACAACACCTTATCAGTGCACTAATTGCCCTGGATTTCATTCTCCTCGGGACAGGAACTGCCCTGTCTTCCTGAGTGAGAAGAAAATCCAGGAGATCAAAACCCTGGATGGTCTCACCTACCAGGAGGCCCGCATGAAGTACCGTACCACGACTTCGCCTTCTCCAACGATTGATTATAGAGCCATAATACCAAATTTGGTCCCGGCTACCTCATCTTTTGTACCAGCTGTGAAACCTGCAACTGAGTTTCCTGTTCCGAAACCAGCTCCTAAGATTATAACGGAAAGCCCGAAGGTGACTTCAACTCCACCTTCGGCCAGCACGAAGGCTGTGCGAGCGAAGGCTGCTCCGCCCGCACAGCAGGAGAGGAAGTTGAAGACTTACTCCCCACTCGGGAGGAAGTCGAAGACTTTCTCCCCACCCAAACGGTCGACGAAATCCGCGCCGAAGCCGGCGGAGGCGGCATCGTCGACCAGGGTCAGGAATTCGGCTCCTGACCCGTCTATATATCTTAAAGAGGCGGGGGCGGGTAAGAAGGGACCCCGCACTACGCATTCCCTTTCTCCAAAAAAGGGGAAGCCATCCGCGCCCACACCTGCGGATGCTTCTGCGCCTGGGGACGTGTCGGTCCCCAGATCTACGCGCTCCCCACGGAGTTCCCCCCGCCACCGAACTGCGTCTAGGAAATCTTCCACCGAGTCGAGTCACTCCATGACCTCGCCTGAGGACATGGAGATTATGGTCGACGTAGTGGATGATGATCCTCCAGAGTCTAAGTTGTAGCTTGCTGCTCCAACTTATTCCCTAAGTCCACACAATGGCACTGTTACAGTGGAATTGTAACAGTTATGACAGGCATTTGACAGAGCTCCGTCAGCTTATTGCCCAATACGCAGCGAGTATAGTCTGCCTACAGGAAACGAACCTCAGACCTGATCACGAGACTGTTCTGAGAGGTTTCCGACTATACTCTAAAGAGCGACAAGACGCCGCCCGGGCTTCCGGGGGCGTTTGTACCTTCGTTCGCTCTGACTGCTATAGTGAGGAGATTCCACTCGACACTCCTCTGGAAGCTATTGCAGTTCGCGTGTCCTTGCCTGCTATGACAACTGTATGTAACGTGTACCTTCCACCGAACCAGCCCCTTGATATTAATGACGTCTTTGATCTTGTTGATCAACTTCCAGTCCCTTTCCTACTCGTGGGTGATTTCAACTCTCATCACCCCCACTGGGGATCACCATCTTCCTGCCCCAGAGGAAGGGACGTGGAGGGCTTAATTCAAGGGATGGATTTATGTCTATTAAATACAGGGGATGCTACACATTTTAGCTTAGCGCACGGCACGTACTCACACATTGACTTGAGTGTGTGTAGCCGTGCGCTGGTCCCCCTATTTGGTTGGAATGTACACGACGACCTCTGTGACAGTGACCATTTCCCGATCGTTCTTACACTTCTGAACCAGAAGCCCGTGGAGTTCCCCAGTCGTTGGGTGCTTAAGCGGGCAAATTGGCCCTCGTTTCAAGAACGAGCTGTGTTCGTTGATCTTGGTTGCAGGAGCGTCGATGACGAGGCTTCTTGCTGCCGCCGAAGAGTCCATTCCGTCCTTTTCTGGGACTCCTCGTCGCAAACTCGTCCCTTGGTGGACAGAGGATATTGCAGCGGCAATAAGAGACCGTCGTCGAGCTCATAAGCACTACCGTCGGCGTCCAACCATGGCCAATTTGGTGGCGTTTAAGAAATTTCGTGCCAAGGCACGGATTCTTATTCGCCAGAGTAAGAAACAATCCTGGGAACGGTATGTGTCTTCTATTACGGCACATACCCCCTCCTCTCAAGTGTGGACTAAACTAAGACGCATTTCGGGAATTCAGACCTCTTCTACTGTACCGGGAATTCCCATTGATAATGAATTGGTTACAGATCCTTATCGCGTTGCAAATCATCTCGCCTCGTATTTTGTGGATATATCCGGTTCCGATAACTATGACCCTGCCTTCGTGGCCCTGAAGCGCGAAGTGGAACGTTTCCATCTTAGTTTTGCTTCCCGCGCTTCGGAGGAGTACAACGTGCCCTTTACGGAGTGGGAACCCCGCGGAGCGCTGGCGCTCTGCAGGGACACGTCTCCTGGCCCGGATAATATTCACAACCAGATGCTTAAACACCTTAACGATGAGAGTATTCGTTATTTGCTCAGGGTGTTTAATCGTATCTGGTTGGAAGGTGTGTTTCCAGCGCAATGGCAGGAAGGTATCATTATACCTATCCTGAAGCCCGATAAGGATCCCAAATTGACAGGGAGTTACAGACCTCTTTGTCTCACTAACGGTTTGTGCAAGCTCTTTGAGAGGATGGTCAATCGGCGCCTAGTGTGGGTCTTGGAGTAACGGGGACTCCTGTCTGAATACCAGTGTGGTTTCAGGGCGTCTCGGTGTACCAACGACCATCTGGTACGCCTGGAGACTGCCATACAGGACGCTTTTCTCCGGAGACAGCACCTAGTCGCTGTTTTCTTTGACCTCGAGAAGGCCTATGACACCACTTGGCGTTACGGCATCCTCTCTACCCTGCATCAATGGAAATTCCGAGGTAACTTGCCGGTTTTTATTGCGAATTTTCTGTCCCTTCGCCTGTTCCGTGTCCGAATAGGGGGGACATATTCGCAATATCATATACAGGAAAACGGAGTCCCACAGGGATCGGTGCTTAGCGTAACATTATTTGCGATTGCCATAAACGGTATAGTCGCTGCTGCTGGTCCAGCAGTGGTACCGTCGCTATATGTAGACGACTTCGCTCTACATTATAGTGCGCAAAGTATGGCGGTCGCTGAACGACAGCTACAACAAGGTATTCGGAGAGTGGAACGCTGGACACTGGAGCATGGCTTTCGATTCTCAACCGCTAAGTCCTCGGTTGTCCATTTCTGCCGAAAGCGCACCCTCCATCCAGATCCTGAGCTTTATCTGGGCAATGTAGCTTTGCCTGTTGTTGCTGCGTACCGGTTCCTTGGGCTCCTTTTCGATCAGAAATTGACGTGGGAACCACACGTGCGGTGTTTGAAAACTGCCTGCGCTAAGAAACTCAACATGTTGCGGTTTCTTAGCGGCACATCCTGGGGGGCGGACCGCACGGTGCTCCTGCGTTTTTATAAGTCACTGATTTTATCTAGGTTAGATTATGGCAGTGTAGCATATGGTTCGGCCCGTAAGTCAGTGCTTGTTAAACTGGACAGTTTCCACCACGGCGGTATGAGGCTGGCGACGGGTGCCTTTCGGACAAGCCCAGTCGTCAGCTTGCTCGCCGAGGCTGGCGTACCTCCTTTACACCTGAGGCGCCAACAAGTACTGCTGACCTATGCTGCAACTATTCGACAGATGCCACTTCATCCAAGCTATCCATGTTTGTTTTCCAATCCGAATCGCCGGCTGTATGATGTGCTCGCCCGAGCCACTCGGCCGGCGGGGATTCGCTTGGATGACTTATACCGTCAGTTCCGATTTCCTTCTGTCTCCTGTATCGTCCGAGTACCTAGCAAGGCCCCTCCGTGGATGGTCTCTCGCCCTGATATCATCCTGGATCTGCACACCGGCCCCAAGTCGGACACGGACTCCTCCGTCCATCGGAGGCTGTTCCAGTCCGTGGTGACACGGTATCCGGGATCAGGGCTTGTATTCACGGACGGTTCGAGGGTAAACGAGAAAGTAGGCTGTGCATTTGTGGTTGAGGATCGTCGGTTTCTCTTTTCACTTCCCGAGGCCTGTAGCGTGTACACTGCGGAGCTCTATTCCTTCTTAGAGGCTCTGCACGACCAGCTCGTCAGTTCGCGTAACGCTGGAACCGGGGTGACCTTTGTGTGGCTTCCTAGCCACATGGGTATTGCGGGAAACGAGCTTGCTGATCAGGCGGGAGAGAGGCAGTCGCACTGCCCTCGCTACCGTATAAGGTGCCTGCTAGTGATGTGCGCTCTCAGTTGCGGCATTCGATCCTGTCGCATTGGGAGGAGGCATGGCGTGCCACGCCTCCACCCAACAAACTGAGAGGCATCAATGAGACAACGAAGGTGTGGAAATCTTCCTTCAGATCTCTCCGGAAGGAAGCTGTGGTACTCTGTCGACTCCGGATCGGCCATGGGATTGCTACGCACTCCCACTTGCTAAAGAGAGAAGATCCTCCTGTGTGTACCTGCGGCGCCCACCTAACCGTGGCACACCTTCTCTTGGAGTGTGTGGATCTGGCCGATCTGCGAGGGACTCTTAAACTGCCTAATACCCTCTCCCTTATTCTCCGTGATGACGGGTCGTCAGCTGACCTCGTCATCCGGTTCATGAGGGAGAGTGGTTACTTTTTTAAGTTTTAATGTGTAGTTACGACTTTTAATTCAGGTTGAATCTGCTTTTTGTTTTTTATTGTGTCCATCTATTTTATTGTTCACTATGCCTTATTTGTTTTATCCTTTTTTACCATCCGCCTTTCATTTATTTTTTATTCAAATAAGGCATAATTTTTGGGGCTCACTGTCTGTTTTATAAACACCATTTTCGTTTCATCCATGGCAGTAGTTGTTTTTATCTACATCCTTTCATTTCACGCCATTTCATTTCATTAGGGGCCGATAACCTCGATGTTAGGCCCCTTAAAACAACAATAATCATCATCATCATCTTGGTTTAACCATAGCAACTAGAGCTTTCCATTATACAATTTGCGCATCATGTGGTAACAATATCAACTAGAGCACTCTATTATATGAGTAGCGTATCTGGTGGTATCCATAGCAACTAGAACCCTCTATCATACAAGCAGCGCACCCTGTGGTAACCATATCAACTAGATACTCTATTATACCAGCTGCCCATCTTTTGGTATCCATAGCAACTAGAGCACTCTATTATACATTCAGCACATCTTGTAGTAACCATAGCAACTAAAGCTCTCTATTATACAAGCAGCGCATCTTGTGGTAACCATAGCAACTAGAGCAACCAATTATCTGATTGAGTGCTCTAGTTGCTATGGTTACCACAAGATGCGCTGCTTGTATAATAGAGTGCTCTAGTTGCTATGGTTATCACAAGAAGCGCTGCATGTATAATAGAGTGCTCTAGTTGCTATGGTTACCACAAGATGCGCTGCTTGTATAATAGAATGCTCTAGTTGCTATGCTTACCACAAGATGCACTGCTTGTATAATAGAGTTCTCTAGTTGCTATGGTTACCACAAGATGCGCTGCTTGTAAAATAGAGTGCTTCAGTTGCTATGGTTACCACAAGATGCGCTGCTTGAATAATATAGTGCTCTAGTTGCTATGGTTACCACAAGACGCGCCGTTGTATAATAGAGTTCTCTAGTTGCTACGGTTACCACAAAATGCGCTGCTTGTATAATAGAGTGCTCTAGTTGCTATG
The DNA here is from genome assembly GCA_946902985.2 of Meconema thalassinum. NCBI lineage: Eukaryota > Metazoa > Arthropoda > Insecta > Orthoptera > Tettigoniidae > Meconema > Meconema thalassinum. The sequence continues at coordinate 19,571,120 of OX336396.1, forward strand.
GTTACCACAAGATGTGCTGCTTGTATAATAGAGTGCTCTAGTTGCTATAGTTACCACAAGATGCCCTGCTTGTATAATAGAGTGCTCTACTTGCTATGGTTACCACAAGATGCGCTGTTGTATAATATAGTGCTCTAGTTGCTATGGTTACCACAAGATGCGCTTCTTGAATATAATATTAGAGTGCTCTATTTGCTATGGTTACCACATGATGCGCTGCATGTATAATAGAGTGCTCTAGTTGCTATGGTTACCTCAAGATGCGCTGTTGTATAATATAGTGCTCTAGTTGCTATGGTTACCACAAGATGCGCTGCTTGTATAATAGAGTGCTCTAGTTGCTATGGTTACCACAAGATGCGCTGCTTGTATAATAAATAGCTCAATAGAAGCCACTCTCCCCGTCCCAGCGAGCAGACATAAAAATAGCCCCACCACCGATAAGAAAGCTTTCCCTCTTTGGAGAAAGGTCGACTGGCAAGCTGTCAATCAGGATTTATCATCTCTACCCTGGTGCCTGCTAACAGCTGATAGAGACGTAAACAGCGCAGTGGCCTTGTTTGAGGATTTACTTTACTCGGCCATTAAACAACACGTTCCTTTCTCCGTACCCAAATCCAACAAATACCCGCACTGGCTAAGTCAAAGCACCAAACTCCTTCTCCAAAATAAAACTCGAGCGTGGTCACTGTGGAAATCAGTTCCTAATCCTCATACACGCAATGTATTTATTCACCTACGGAAAATTTCGAGAGTTCATATGACAGAAGATTACTACCGCTACATTTCTTCCATAACAGGAAATCTCAAGAATAACCCGAAGAAGTTCTGGACACTTATATCATCCCGTAGAAAGACTCCCAGAATTCCACTTAACCTAAACCTCCATAATGAAGAAATCCCATTTGAATTGAGGTCCACACATTTCAATGAATATTTCCATTCAACCTTTTCAGTTCCCGTGCCAATCCCCAGTCCCCCTCAGCTTACCAGCGTCTGTTCTGACTCACTGTCTCAAATTTCAACGACCCCCGATGAAATTCAAAATATTTTAAAAAGTCTTCCCGCAAACAGATCTACCGGACCATCAGACATAAGCCCTATATTCCTGAAAAACACCTCTGCATCTCTCAGCATCCCCTTGTCCATGATACTCAACTGGTGCATGACTTCCGGCACTTTTCCTGACTCATGGAAAAGAGCTGATGTCACACCTGTCTTTAAATCAGGCAGCAAGCATGAAATTTCCTCATACAGACCTATATCTATCGTCCCTATACTCTCTTCAGTCTTCGAAAGAATAATGCATTGCCGTCTCCTCACTTTCACCAAACCACACCTCTCAGAAGAACAACATGGCTTCGTCCCTGGAAAATCATGTTTAACAAATCTGACTGTTCTGAACCATCACATAATTTCTGCAATAGATCAAAAATCTCAGCTAGATGTAATCTACGTCGACCTGGCCAAAGCATTTGATTCCGTGAACCATTTCCATCTCCTCCACAAGCTTGCTTCACGATACAACGTACATGGATCCTTCCTATCCCTAATAAAAAGCTTCCTGTCCAATAGGCAACAACGGGTAGTGCTTCCAGGGTCTGTATCTTCCTGGCTCCCAGTCTTATCAGGAGTAACTCAGGGCAGTATCCTGGGATCCCTTCTCTTCGTGCTGTATATGGACGATATAAACACATGTGTGCTAAATTCTCCGTGTTCCCTTCTTCTATACGCTGATGACCTCAAGATATTCAGAAAAATTTCCAATTCTGACGACCACGCTGACCTCCAGGAAGCAGTGAATACTTGTACTGATTGGTTCAACAAATGGAAGTTATCCCCAAATCCGAAAAAGTGCTTCAATGTGTCTTTCTCACTACTGAAATCTGGAAATCAGGCGAACTATAAAATATGTGGAAATAAATTGGATACGGTTTCTCAGGTGAGAGATTTAGGTATTATTCACGATGAAAAACTGACATTCTCTCCCCACATTGACCATATCAAATCTCGCGCAATGCGCAGTCTCGGCATTCTATACAGATTCACAGAAATTAAAGACCTCACTGCACTTAAATTATACTTCACCACATATGTTCTCCCTATCCTAGATTTCTCTTCTCCAATCTGGTCTACTTCGGCTATAACCAATATTTCTAAATTGAACAGTGTCTTTAATTTCTTCATATCAATTGTCAAAGCTCGCAATCCTTCACTAAGGCAGTTTGCCAAATCCGATATTCTAAATCAGCTCAATGTACTCGACCTGAGAAGCCGTCTACAGTTTACTGACCTGTGTTTCTTACATAAAATTATGAATGGTTACACAAAATGTAACATGCTCTTAAGCTACTTCCCACTTCATGTTCCCTCCCGTTCAACACGCCAGAACCATTTACACCACGTACCTCGCCCACGTCTTGAAGTACAGAAGCGCTCTATTTTCCACCGTCTACCTACCCTTAGCAACTCCCTTCCAAACATTGACATATTCTCTCCCTATAGAACATTCAAACATAACATTAGAAGATCCCTTTCACCCTCTTTTCCTAACCCCTCGCCCTCCTAATCACTCACTACCCCAATCACTCCCTGCGTCCTTCCCGAGATTGATCCTTTCTGCCGTCACTGCCAATTGTTACCTGTTATTGTTGTTGTTGTTGTTGTTTTTGTTATTATTATTTGAAATTGTTAAAATATTAGTGTAAAATGACCTTTTCATGGTTGTATCTAATAATTATTAAATAAATAAATAAATAAATAAATAAATGAATAAAAAAGTGCTCTAGTTGCTATGGTTACCACAAGATGCCGTGTTGTATAATAGAGTGCTCTAGTTGCAATAGTTACCACAAGATGCGCTGCTTGTATAATAGGGTGCTCTAGTTGCTATGGTTACCACAAGATGTGCTGCTTGTATAATATAGTGCTCTAGTTGCTATGGTTACCACAAGATGCGCTGCTTGTATAATAGAGTGCTCTAGTTGCTATGGTTACCACAAGATGCGCTGCTTGTATAATAGAGTGCTCTAGTTGCTATGGTTACCACAAGATGCCGTGTTGTATATGATGATGATGATGATAATTGTTGTTTTAAGGGGCCTAACATCGAGGTTATCGGCCCCTAATGAAATGAAATGGCGTGAAATGAAAGGATGTAGATAAAAACAACTCACTGCCATGGATGAAACGAAAATGGTGTTTATAAAACAGACAGTGAGCCCCAAAAATTATGCCTTATTTGAATAAAAAGAATAAAAGGCGGATGGTAAAAAAGGATAAAACAAATAAGGCATAGTGAACAATACAACACATAACACAATAAAAAAAACATAAAACAGATTTAACCAGAATTAAAAGTCGTAACTACACATTAAAACTTTAAAAAGTAACCACTCCCATGTGGCTAGGAAGCCACACAAAGGACACCCCGGCACCAGCGTTACGCGAACTGACGAGCAGGTCGTGCACACGCTGGACCAACGGGTGCTTCGGGAAACACACATCGATCGCTTGCAGCGCACTCAGAGAGTCAGTACACACAAGAAAGTGCTGGTGATCGTCTGATAACGTGTACCGCAGAGCCTCTAAGATGGCATAGAGCTCCGCAGTGTACACGCCACGGGCCTCGGGAAGTGAAAAGAGAAACCGACGATCCTCAACCACAAATGCACAGCCTACTTTGTCGTTTACCCTCGAACCGTCCGTGAATAGAAGCCCTGATCCCGGATACCGGCTCACCACGGACTGGAACAGCCTCCGATGGACGGAGGAGTCAGTGTCCGACTTGGGACCGGTGAGCAGATCCAGGATGATATCAGTGCGAGAGACCATCCACGGAGGGGCCTTGCTAGGTACTCGGGCGATACAGGAGATAGAAGGAAATCGGAACTGACGGTATAAGTCATCCAAGCGAATCCCCGCCAGCCAAGTGGCTCGGGCGAGCGTATCATACAGCCGGCGCTTCGGATTGGAAAACAAACATGGACAGCTTGGATGAAGGGGCATCTGTCGAATAGTTGCAGCATAGGTCAGCAGTACTTGTTGGCGCCTCAGGTGTAAAGGAGGTACGCCAGCCTTGGCGAGCAAGCTGACGACTGGGCTCGTCCGAAATGCACCCGTCGCCAGACTCACACCGCCGTGGTGGACACTGTCCAGTTTAACAAGCACTGACTTACGGGCCGAACCATATGCTACACTGCCATAATCTAATCGAGATAAAATCAGAGCCTTATAAAAACGTAGGAGCACCGCGCGGTCCACCCCCCCCCCCCCCCATGATGTGTCGCTAAGAAACCGCAACATGTTGAGTTTCTTAGCAATGGCAGTTTTCAAACACCGCACGTGTGGTTCCCACGTCAATTTCTGATCGAAAAGGAGCCCAAGGAACCGGTACGCAGCAACAACAGGCAAAGCTACATTGCCCAGATAAAGCTCAGGATCAGGATGAAGAGTGCGCTTTCGGCAGAAATGGACAACCGAGGACTTAGCGGTTGAGAATCGAATGCCATGGTCTAGTGTCCAGCGTTCCACTCTCCGAATAGCTTGTTGTAGCTGTCGTTCAACGACCGCCATATTTGGCGCACTATAATGTAGAGCGAAGTCGTCTACATATTATGACGGTACCACTGCTGGACCAGCAGCAGCGACTATACCGTTTATGTCAATCGCAAATAATGTTACGCTAAGCACCGATCCCTGTGGGACTCCGTTTTCCTGTATATGATATTGCGAATATGTCCCCCCTATTCGGACACGGAACAGGCGAAGGGACAGAAAATTCGCAATAAAAACCGGCAAGTTACCTCGGAATTCCCATTGATGCAGGGTAGAGAGGATGCCGTAACGCCAACTGGTGTCATAGGCCTTCTCGAGGTCAAAGAAAACAGCGACTAGGTGCTGTCTCCGGGGAAAAGCGTCCTGTATGGCGGTCTCCAGGCGTACCAGATGGTCGTTGGTACACCGAGACGCCCTGAAACCACACTGGTATTCAGACAGGAGTCCCCGTTTCTCCAGGACCCACACCAGGCGCCGATTGACCATCCTCTCAAAGAGCTTGCACAGACCGTTAGTGTGATAAATAGGTCTGTAACTCCCTGTCAAATTGGGATCCTTATCGGGCTTCAGGATAGGTATAATGATACCTTCCTGCCATTGCGCTGGAAACACACCTTCCAACCAGATTCGGTTAAACACCCTGAGCAAATAACGAATGCTCTCATCGTTAAGGTGCTTAAGCATCTGGTTGAGAATATTATCCGGGCCGGGAGACGTGTCCTTGCAGAGCGCCAGCGCTCCGCGGATTTCCAACTCCGTAAAGGGCACGTTGTACTCCTCCGAAGCGCGGGAAGCAAAACAAAGCAGGAAACGATCCGCTTCGCGCTTCAGGACCACGAAGGCAGGGTCATAGTTATCGGAACCGGATATATCCGCAAAATACGAGGCGGGATGGTTTGCAACGCGATAAGGATCTGTAACCAATTCATTATCAATGGGAATTCCCGGTACAGTAGAAAATGTCTGAATTCCCGAAATTCGTCGTAGTTTAGTCCACACTTGAGAGGAGGGGGTATGTGCCGTAATAGAAGACACATACCGTTCCCAGGATTGTTTCTTACTCTGGCGAATAAGAATCCGTGCCTTGGCACGAAATTTCTTAAACGCCACCAAATTGGCCATGGTTGGACGCCGACGGTAGTGCTTAAGCGCTCGATGACGGTCTCTTACTGCCGCTGCAATATCCTCTGTCCACCAAGGGACGAGTTTGCGACGAGGAGTCCCAGAAAAGGATGGAATGGACTCTTCGGCGGCAGCAAGAAGCACATCGGTGATTTGCTGTACCTCGTCATCGACGCTCCGGCAACCAAGATCAACGAACACAGCTCGTTCTTGAAACGATGGCCAATTTGCCCGCTTAAGCACCCAACGACTGGGGAACTCCACGGGCGTCTGGTTCAGAAGGGTAAGAACAATCGGGAAATTGTCACTGTCACAGAGGTCGTCGTGTACATACCAACCAAATAGGGGGACCAGCGCACGGCTACAAACACTCAAGTCAATGTGTGAGTACGTGCCGTGAGCTAAGCTAAAATGTGTAGCTTCCCCTGTATTTAATAGACATAAATCCAATCCTTGAATTAAGCCCTCCACGTCCCTTCCTCTGGGGCAGGAAGATGGTGATCCCCATTGGGGGTGATGAGAGTTGAAATCACCCACGAGTAGGAAAGGGACTGGAAGTTGATCAACAAGATCAAAGACGTCATTAATATCAAGGGGCTGGTTCGGTGGAAGATACACGTTACAAACAGTTGTCATAGCAGGCAAGGACACGCGAACTGCTATAGCTTCCAGAGGAGTGGCGAGTGGAAACTCCTCACTATAGCAGTCAGAGCGAACGAAGGTACAAACGCCCCCGGAAGCCCGGGCGGCGTCTTGTCGCTCTTTAGAGTATAGTCGGAAACCGCTCAGAACAGTCTCGTGATCAGGTCTGAGGTTTGTTTCCTGTAGGCAGACTATACTCGCTGCGTATTGGGCAATAAGCTGACGGAGCTCTGTCAAATGCCTGTCATAACTGTTATAATTCCACTGTAACAGTGCCATTGTGTGAACTTATCAACTAGGGAATAAGTTGGAGCAGCAAGCTACAACCTAGCCTCTAGAGGATCATCAGCCACGACGTCGACTATGATCTCCATGTCCTCAGGTGAGGTCATGGAGTGAATCGACTCGGTGGAAGATTTCCTAGACGCAGTTCGGGGGGATCTCCGTGGGGAGCGCGCTGATCTGGGGACCAAAACGTCCCCAGGCGCAGAAGCATCCGCAGGTGTTGGGGCGGATGGCTTCCCCATTTTGGAGAAAGGGAGTGCGTAGTGCGGGTTCCCTTCTTCCCCGCCTCTTTCTGATATATAGACGGGTCAGGAGCCGAATTCCTGACCCTGGTCGACGATGCCGCCTCCGCCGGCTTCGGCGCGGCTTTCGCCGAGTGGGGAGTAAGTCTTCAACTTCCTCCCCTGCTGTGTGGGCGGAGCAGCCTTCGCTCGCACAGCCTTCGTGCTGGTCGAAGGTGGAGTTGAAGTCACCTTCGGGCTTTTCGTTATAATCGTAGGTGCTGGTTTCGGAACAGGAAACTCAGTTGCAGGTTTCACAGCTGGTACAAAAGATGAGGTAGCGGGGACCAAATTTGGTAGTATGGCTCTATAATCAATCGTTGGAGAAGGCGAAATCGTGGTATGGTACTTCTTGCGGGCCTCCTGGTAGGTGAGACCATCCAGGGTTTTGATCTCCTGGATTTTCTTCTCACTCAGGAAGACAGGGCAGTTCCTGTCCCGAGGAGAATGAAATCCAGGGCAATTAGTGCACTGATAAGGTGTTGTGCACTCTTCCGCTTCGTGTGGTACCTTACCGCATGTTCCGCAGATTTCTGAGCTCGAGCATCGGGATATCATGTGCCCGAACTTCTGGCACTTATAACACCTCATTGGTGGAGGGATATAAGGCCGTACGTCACAACGGTAACTTGTAACCTTGACTTTCTCCGGGAGCACCGAAAGCTCAAAGGAAATAATGAAAGCACACGTATCCACGATTTGACCATTGACCTTGCGCGTAATGCGCCGGACATCAGTCACGAGACGGTGCTGCATATCCTCCTTGAGCTCCTCGTCAGTGTTCAGAATCAGGTCCCGGTGGAAAATAACTCCTCGGACCAGATTCAGGGACGTGTGCTTTTCCACTTTTACGAGTATGTCGCCAAAGTGGTCACATTGCAAAAGTTGTTCAACTTGCTCACCAGTCCTAGTCTTGAGCAACAAGCTACCGTTCCTCATCTTTTGTACTTTCTCAAGCTTACCATAGACACCTTCTATGTGGAGAGAAAACAAAATACTCTTTACCAGCTTGAAATCACCCCCATCTGTTCTGGTAGCTACCAGAAACTTGGGGGTGTTAGCACCCAGATTTTCACGCACAGATTGTTCCCAGGGGGTTGATCCCCGTAGGGAATCAAATGTTAAAGGCCTGGGTGTAGGACCACCCTGTTTGGAGATTTTTCTTTTTGAACCCATAGCCAGATCATCCTCCCCGAATGCCACCGACATCCGATCACGGGCCGTCACAGTAGGCGCTACCCAGCCAGGGCAAGGCCCGCCTAGCTTGGAAGGCATTGCCCGTATCGGCATGTACCCCTTGGCGTATACTGGATTTTACAGCTCTGACATTCGGCTGTGCGGGGACCTGCCTAGTCATGCGGATACTACTGCACGGGTACATGGCACACAAGGTTAGTAGAAGAGAGGTTGGCTCGTAACTTGCCTTCCGCTGGCAGTAGGGTGGGGGTAACGCGTCATCGGGCCTGCGAGAGGCACCCCAATCTCCATTTACAGAGTGAACAGAGGAAACTACGTGTGTTATTTACTTGTTTGTTAATACAGTATTTATTTTGTTCAAGATATGAATTATGTTACGTGGTGTATTATACATTAATAAACAGGTGTATATTATGTAAATTAATTAGCCTACATCAGATTACTATGGAATCTATCTTTGCATATTCTAGCCCATGGGTAAGTTGTTTCTTTACGTTGGGTCTTCTTTTCTTTCAGTTGTTTAAGATGCCTGAAAAATTTGCAGTGTTGCAATCTGCAAAAGTAATTCGGAAATTGTTAAGAAAACGGGAGAAAAATATCTTTCTTCAGATTTCCAAAGGATGCTAATCGTAGGAAAACGTGGGTAAAGAAATGCCATAGGAAAGATAAATTCGATCCGAATAACAAACGGATTTGCAGGAAACATTTCATACCAAGTGATTTTGAAGACTAAATTCGAGCTCGACTGACACATACTCACCCTAGAATATTAAAAAATACGTCAATACCTTCTTTAAATTTACTGCCTCAAACACAGAGCCAAGACACAACTTCACGTACTGAACGCTCCCAGAAAAAAGAAAACAAACAATTACTGAACGAAATATTGGATTCGACATTTTCCAGTGACAATGATGCCGTCGTCAATGAC